>JACWNB010000022.1:0-600000 GCA_016165855.1 Pseudocercospora ulei | reverse complement strand
TAGCTTAACACGCGGAACCTAAGGCTAAGAGGCAACGCCAAGCTTAACCCCCGCTACGTAGGCCCGTTCAAGATAGTAGAAAAGAGGTCGCCGGTGACTTATCGGCTCCAGCTACCGAGGTCATTCCGGATCTACGATATCCTTTATTCGGATCTGCTAAGCTTGGACCCCGACGACGGCCTTCCGGAACAGGGGTTTGCTAAACCCCTATCGGTCGAGATAGACGGTAAAGAAGAAGAGTAGGAGGTAGAAGACGTAATGGACGTAAGAAAGATAAGGGGGTCCATTAAAGCGAAGATCTCAAGACTATAAATAGTATCCGGTCGAGAACCTCCAAAATTCGGCAGAGCTGCTAAGAGAGTTTTATGCCCAGAACCCGAGGAAGCCGAAGCCTAAATAGCTCTAAAGCTGATTATTCTGGAAGAAGAAGAAAAGCTGCGTCTGCTCTATCGGTGCGGAAGCCGATAAAGACGATCGTAGCAGTCGCTTCGCTAGAGTCTTCGACTCGGCCACTACCTACTACCGCTTCGGCAGGAAGCTCGCCGACGCCGTAAAGCAGCGTCGGCGCCGCCGGCCCTGCAGTAGGTAAGGTCTTTAGTAGAGAAAGAAAAAGACAAAGAAACGGCGCTGCAGACGGATCTATATAGACCTCTGCAGCGGCGCACAGACCGGTTACGCCGCAGCTTAGGTAACCGCTAGCTCCGACCAGATAGCATAGATCAGATAGACGACAAGCGAAGACGTTAGATAGCGACGATGTAAATCAAAAAAAAGATAAAGAGAGAGATAAGTAAGCAGTCAAAGTTGATCCTGGCACGCAGATATGATTCAATACGGCCTTTTTGATAACTATATCTCGAACTGAGGAGGGAAAGGAACCTATGTAGTGGTAGTAGTAGTGGGCTTTCGTAGTGGTAGTGCCAAGGCCCGGCTCGGTCCGTTCCGGAACCTAAATCCCGGAAGGGGCCGAGCCGAAATCCAGGGTCCACCCTATCAATCTGTCCTACCTCTTTCCACCGCCGCAACAAAAGTCGACCGCTAGTAAGGGAGGGGGGTAGTGTTGCAACGTGTAAGGGGCTTAAGAATCTTGGTTCAGAAACTTAAGGCTGGGTATCTATATAAAGGAACTAATAGGCAGTTCCTTCGTCGTCTGCTGCTGTACAATTTGTACCTACGAAGCTAAGCTAGCAATTTCTCTCTATATAGGGGTACAAGGTTTACACTCTGTACAGAGGATTAGGAGTTCTCCCTCTATACGGTAGTGCAGAGTTTTCCCTCCGTTTAGAGGGACGGCAATTCCCCTCTGTATAGGGCTATAGGGTTCTCTCTCTGTATAGGAGTAGGGTCCTGTCGGTGATTCTGTATAGAGGGTAGGGTTGTGCTAGCGCTGCTAAGTCGCAGTCCTTAGGGCAACGGCTGGCTTAGGTCGGGTCTAGGACCTAGGCTGGGCAGCGCCCCCTAACAATACCCTACCCTCCCTTCTCGTAGTGCCCTTTTCGTACAGCAGCGTGCCGAACACCCTTAGCTCCTAGTGTTCCTTTGCCGGGTAGCGCTTTCCCGTCCTCGCCTAGGCACTTAACTCTTAACCTCTCTCTCTGCCGGTTTAACCTTAGACCTGTCCTCCTAGGTCTGCAGGCAGGGGAGGCAGGTAGTGCTAGATCGCTTCTACCTAACCTTAGCTGGTTCTGCCTGCTAATTTAACGAAGCTAAGGCTAAGGCTAAGGAGGCCTGCAAGCAGTTATAAAGGTGCAGGAGGTGCTCGGTTCCGCCTGCTTCTTCTCCTCCTACCCTTAAGCTTTAGCTATTTACTCTACGTCCTAACCGTACGGTCTGGCGCTGCCGGGTTATTTGGCTCCCTACAAGGCAGGCAGCTACTACCCTATATATAAACCCCTTCCCTTTTCTCCCTCTCTCTTCTTCTCTTTCTTCTTTATTCTCTACCTACTACCTGTCCGCCCAGCCGTCTATTACCACTACTATTACTACTACTAGTTACTACTACTATACTACCCGCCCCGTCCGGCCGTACTTATCGTAGCTCCCTCGTAGTCGCTGGCTCCCCTTCCGCTCGCTCGGCTGGGGTCTCCTCCTATTTCTACCTCTAGTAGTAGGGTGCTTAATTCGACTAGCAGCTTCGCTTCCGGTTTATACGGGTTTCCGTCCCTTGTACAGTCTAAGCTAATATCTTAGGTGCTACATTAACTAGCAGCAGGGTGTTGCTAAGCTACCCTTCTACCTTTCCTAGTGCTAGGGCCCCTTCTATCTAGGAGGTAATTAAGGTTATAGGTATAGAGTTGGCTGCCCTAGGTCTTAGGGGTAGTAGCTAGTAGGCTACCTTAAGGTAGTATATAAGAGTTTTCGGACAGTGTCGCTCTTAACCCCTCTTACTTCCACTTTCCGTCCCTCCTGTTTTCTGGCTGTTCCCTTCCTCCAGCCCTTCTTCTGTACAGTGTTATACGATATCGTATTAGTAGGGTCCTATCGTGCCCTACGTTGTAATTCTCGATCCTTTGACAACCTAAGTCGCTAGCAGCTACCCTATCCTTAGGGTGGATCGTGCCCCTTTCCGCTGTACAGCGTAGTGTTACTGTAGCTGGACAGGGGGATGGTCCTCCTCCTACCTGTCTAGTGCAGTTGTGTCCTATAGGGCTTCGTACAGTTCCTACGTAGGCTCTGCCTATCTCCTCTATTTTACTAGGTACTCTACCTTCTTCTATTTCCTTCGGCTCTTAAGGATTCCTTCTACCTTATACTCTTCTTAGCCCTCGGTTATAATCGCCGGTAGGCGCGCGTCGTCTGTCGTCTAGTGCGGCAGCGGGTCCGTGTTCGCTAGCTGTACGAGGTCTACGTAGAAGACTAGATAAATCCCTAGGGGAGTGTTTAGTCGTACAGCGTATGTCCCTACTAGTCGGACTACTATAAACTTCCTGTTCTTCTAATCTAGCCTCTTGCTTAGTCGGTCTATACGGATGTTACGCTAGTTTAGCTAGACCTTATCCCCTGCCTCGTACCTTAGTACAGCCTGCTGTCCTTTGTTGGCCTGCTCTTCTGCATTCTGTTAAGCTATAGCTAGGCTCGCCTTGGCCTATTGGTAGGCGTTCGTAATCGTCCGTACGATAGCCTCTCCTTGCTAAATTAGGGATCGTACAGGGCGCAGGGTATCACTACTTAGAGTTAGTAGGAGCAGGGAATAGTCGTATCTATAGGCTATAAAGAAGGGGGACAATCCTGTAGCATTAGCCGTACAGCTGTTAATAGCTAGCTCCGCTATAGGGAGAAGTCGGTTCTAGTTTGTCTAGTTATAGTCGACGTACGCTCGGAGGTACGCTTCTAACGTCGAATTAACCCTCTCCGTCGCCCTGTCCGTCGACAGGTGCTATACAGTTAATAGGCGACGTTCCACCTTTAGTAACTGGCAGACCCTTGCCTAGAGCTAGCTCGTAAACTGCGTGCCCTAGTCCGACACAATCGACCGAGGGAAACCGTGCTTGCTGAACGTTGTCTGTATAAATGCCTAGGCAGTGTCCTTAGCCGTAATAGAGTCTATTCCCTCTAGTATTACCCCCTTCGTTAGCTTGTCTATAACTACTATAATGTTCCGCCGTCCGTTGCTCTTAGGGAGGTCTATAATAAAGTCCACTGTTAGGTCTTGCTAGGGACGGTCCGGTATCGGTAGGGGCTTTAGCAGCCTATGCTTTAGCTTACGCTAGGGCTTCGTCCGTCTGCATATATCGCAGTTCTGTACGAACCTGCGGATGTCCTTCGCTATCGCTGGCTAGTAGTAGTCCCTGGCGACAATGCTGTACGTCTCCTTACGCCCTAAGTGCCCGGTTGCTATAGAATTGTATACCCGTTGTATTAAGCTTATATAGAGCTTCTCGTCTGCTGGGACCCAAATCCGATTCCTGAACTTTAGGTTGTTCTCCTCGTCTACTAAGTACTCTGCTACCGACACCTTAAGGTGGAGCTCTGCTAGGAGCTTCCGCTGTCCTCCTTAGATCGCTGTACGGGCCCCTCGGTACACCTCGTTCTTTTCTACTGCCTCTTCCTATACTTGCAGCTAGGGTTCCTAAAGATGTGTTGCTGCTAGGCAGATAGTCTCCTCGCCTGGCTCCTCCTTAAACATCTAGAATGTTCGTAACTTTAGCCGGTCGTCCTCGTACATCGTTGGCATGTCCTAGCCCTGTCTAGATAGTGCATCGGCCCTACTGTTGTCCTTACCCTTGCAATACTAGAGTCTTATGTTAAACCGGCTTAGGTACATTGCCTATTGTACGTGCCTCTAAGACAGCTTCCGGGATTGCGTAAAGTACTCTAGGTTCTTGTAGTTAGTTAGAACGAGGAACTTAGGCACTAAGCAGAGTTCTCTATCCTATGCTTCGCAACACTGTACGACGGCCAGCAACTCCTTGTTATAGATAGGGTAGTTGCACTTAGCTAGGGAGTTCTTCTTAGAGAAATACGCGTATAGGTGCAGGAGTCCGTCCAAGCCTACCTATAATAGGATACCTCTAATGCAATACCCTAAGGAGTCAGTTTCCAGTATCGTCGTACGCTCTAGGTCGAAGGCGGCAAGCGTTGAACCTGTAGTAAAGAGCTCCTTTAGCTTGTTAAAGCTCCTATCGCATTCGTCTATCTATTTAAACTGCTTGTCCTTATATGTTAGCTCGACTAGGGGGCGTACGATCTCCGAGTAGTTCTATATAAACTAGTAGTAGAAGTTAGCAAACCTAATAAATTCCTGTACGCCCTTAACGTTCGTAGGCGGCTTCTATTGCTTAATAGCATTAATCTTCTTCCTATCTATGCTAATGCCTTTCCCTACCTCGATAATAAACCCTAGGTATTTCGTATACTAGACACCGAATTTACATTTGTCGATGTCGAGGTACAAGCCAGCCTGCTGTAGTCGGTCTAGCACCTTCTTAACGTCCTGTACGTAATCTGCGTAGGTGCCGTCTGTAAAAACTAGGGTGTCGTCGAGGTACGCCGAGCAGATGTCGTCTAGTAAACCTTGCAAGGACTTGTTAATATACCTTTAGAAGGTTGATAGTGCGTTAGTAAGGCTAAAGGGGGTAACAAGCTACTTAAAGAGACTATATCTCGTACAGAAGGCAGTTATCTATTTCTAGCCTTCCTTAATCCGTATCTTGTAGAAGGCCGAGACTACGTTAAGCTTAGTAAACTACTTTGCCTTGCTAATCCGTCCAAGAGTCTTCTTAATAAGAGGTAGGGGGTACTAGTCCTTCTTAGTAATCGCGTTAATGCCTCTGTAGTCTATGCAGAAACGCAAGCCGGCCTTCCCCTCCTTATAGACAAACAGCACTAGGGCTCCTATAGACGAGGTACTTGCCTAAATAAAACCTTTGGCAAGCAGGTCGTCTAGTGTCTTACGCAGTACTAGGAGTTCTCTAGAGGACATTCTATAAAGCAGTCCGTATAGTACCTCCGGCAGACTCCTATCTAGACAGGGTTCTAGCTAGATGTCGTAGTTAATCCCTTTACCTTGGTATAGCAGCAGTTTCGAGGCTGACTTTGGCTCGAAGAGGTCTAGGTATCCAGCATACTCTCTTAGGAGCTTCGTATAGGGGTCCGTTACTTTCTTAGATACTAATGCCTTCTTAATGTCCGCTGTCGCCGTGTTGATTTTGGCCTTGGCATTGTTACCCTGCAGAGCCTTCCCTTGGTCTTAGGGCCTCTGCTTCGTCGACGTATTGGCTCCGGCTGTAGCGTTGTCGTCCTGCCGGACTCTCCCTTAGTCTCGGAGCCTCTGCTTCGTTACTGCCAGGTACAGCCGTCCTCGTCCTACGTCTAGCTTGCCCCTCTAGCGCTCTATCTATAGCTTCCCTAGTATTAGGTTATACCCTAGCTTATCCTGTACGACATAGAGGTATAAGTCCTGCTTATAGTGTCCCTGTATCTCTATCGTTACTTTTACTATATAGGTAATGTCCAGTCCTCGCCTAGTAATGCCCAATATGCGTACAGGTACAGTAGGGGTCGTCTTAATACAGAGTCTCTCTACGAAGTCTTCACTAATTACTCTGTACACTAAACATCCCGTATTAATTAATGTCCGCGCTGTTGCGGACCTGTTTAACGTTGGCCGTACGATAAACGGCGTAGTCGTTATATAGTTGCTCTTAAAAGATAGCTAAGTAGTGCTTTAATTTAGCGATCTATCTCGTATACGCCTCTAGTAGAGCCTTTGCTTAGAGGCTACTCTTTTCCTAACTCGTCGTCGTCTAAGTAGGACTCCTAATCCTCTTATTAGGGCGCTGCAGTTGCGACCCTTGCAGTGGTCAGCCGTCCCCTAGGTCTCTCTGCTAGCAAAAGCCTGCAATTCCGTACAGTGTAGCCTATCTTGCTATACTAGTAGCAGCTCCCTTCTGCTCGCCTCTTGTTAAGGGTAGCTATGTCTACCTATTGCGCCCTTTTAGTAGCGGCCCTTAGCCGTATAGTAACGGCTGCTGCTACCCTCGTCGTTGTTGGTTCCTAGTCTATAGCGTCCGTCTGCTGCTAGAGGGGATGTCTTATCTCTTAAGTGCAGCTTATCTGTCTAAGCCTGCGCTGCTAGTCGTCGACTATTCTAAGGAGATCGCAGAATTCCTTGTACGTAGCTGGTCGTATTACGCCTACTAGCCCTGTTATAATCTCCTTAGAGAGGCCTACCTCTAAAGAGGTAATTTTTATCCTGTCCTCCTATTAGAGATCTCCTGCTTCTACTAAAGTCTAGTCAAATTCTGCGAGGAATTCTCGTATAGTCTTGCATCCTTGTTTTATTGTATTGACCTATAGGAGTGCCCGGCTCTCGCAGTCTGGGTCCTTATAGCTCTTGTTAAGAGCTGCCTAGAGCATTGTCGTCGTAGCTATTGCTAGGTTGGCAATAGCCGTCTTGTAGTACAGCAGAATCTGTGCTGCCGCCCTGCCCTTTAACCTCCTAAAGAGGTAAACTACCTTGTCTAGCTTAGTCGGGTATGCTCCTAAGTCGACTAGAAGCTTAGAGCGTATCTAGGCAGCCTAGGAGGGGTACTCGGCCAGAGCCTTACTATTATATGTAGAGACGTTGGGGAGCTTGCTCTTAGGGGTTGGGGTATAGGCTATCGTATTTGTTGTCGTCGTAGGGATCGGATCGCGATCGGACGCCCTAAGCTGTCGTAGCTCCTGTTCCTGTTAGGAAATTATCGTAGCCTAGTAGCTTACTCGCTGCTCGAGCTGCCTCTTGCGTTCTAGCAGCTCCTTATATACGCAGTGTATATGTCCCTCTAAAGCCGTAGTTTCTATAGGGATGTCGCCGTCTATCTTTGTTTTATTACTGCAGTTACCGACAGTAAGATTAGTTCCTAATATAAGGGGCTTAAGAATCTTAGTTTAGAAACTTAAGGCTAGGTATCTATATAAAGGAACTAATAGGCAGTTCCTTCGTCGTCTGCTGCTGTACAATTTGTACCTACGAAGCTAAGCTAGCAATTTCCCTCTATATAGAGGTGCAAGGTTTACACTCTGTACAGAGGATTAGGAGTTCTCCCTCTGTATAGTAATACAGAGTTTTCCCTCTGTTTAGAGGGACGGCAATTCCCCTCTATGCAGGGCTATAGGGTTCTCCCTCTGTATAGGAGTAGGGTCCTGTCGGTGATTCCGTACAGAGGGTAGGGTCGTGCTAGCGCCGCTAAGTCGTAGTCCTTAGGGCGACGGCTGGCTTAGGTCAGGTCCAGGACCTGGGCTAGGCAGCGCCCCCTAACACAACGGCAGAAAGGGGTGGGACTAAGTAATAGGGTAGACCCTTAGAATTTCGGCTCGGCCCTCCTAGACCGAGCCGGGCCCTAGCACACTACCCCTAAAGCTCTCACTTACCACTATATAGATTCCTTTCCCTCCTTAGTTCGAGATATAGTTATTAAAAAGGCCGTATTGAATCTTATCTGCGTGCCCGGATTATCCTACGTATTCTCCCTCCTAGCAGGCAAGGCACTATAGCAAGTCTTACACTAGTTTAACCTATAGACACTCTAAGTTACTTGTCCAGACATTAAGGCCTTATTTACCTCTCTTAACTTAGTCTTTAGAAACCTATACTGCAAGTCTACCGCTTAACAACTTATTAGAATACTTAAGCAGACTAACAAGCCCTTTGCAGACTATTACATACAGTTTTTATAAGAAATTGGACACTGTAAATACGATATAGAGGCACAGAAGTCAGCTCTAGTTGCTGGGTTAAGCATAGAACTCCTTACAAAACTTAAGGATTAGGAACATAAAGCCCTATCTTTCTAGGAACTTGTTACCCTCTACTAACGTCTTAACAGCTATAAGAATCTGTTTGCAGACATTATTAAGGCTAGGAGCAACAACTGCAACAGTTAACGCCCTGTTCTGACTCCTTCAAACGTTAACCTAAATATAGGAACTTACAGGCTAACCTTACCCCTTTTCTTTAACCAGTTATTACCTAAGGGGACCCTATAGACTTAAGCTTAGCTAAGCTCCAAGACGGCCGCCTTACGCAGGACGAGAAGGAACGACGCTGCTACCTACGCCTCTGCATATACTGTAGTAAACCAAACTACATTGCTGTTAACTGTCTAACACTAGCTACAAGACGTACTAAGATAGGCACACCTCTTAGTTTCTCTACAGCAGCTCCTATACTACAAGACAACAACAAGGACTAGGGAAACGCCTAAGCCTGTTAACAAGACGCCTAACAGGCAGGCACTTAGATCGACATTATACAATCTCTTCTTCTGCTGCACAATTCTATACTAAGACAGAGGACAAACTAACTTATCCTCCCTTAGTTGTTACAGCAGAAATCTATACAAAGAAGAACACAGCACACTTAGTACTTACGATAATCGACTGCAGCGCAACTAGTAAAAGCTTTATTAACCCTTAACTTGCTAACTCTTTAGGAATTACTACATAGACCTTAAAGCACCCTAGACCCTTAAGAATGTTTAATAGCAGTAAGGCCTCCTTAGGAGGCGTAACTTAGATTGCCTATATTAAGCTTAACCTTAGGAACTACTAAGAACACCTCTCTTGCTTCGTTACCCCTCTGCCAAACTAGAAGCTTATCCTTAGACTGCTTTAGTTAAAGCTTTACAACCTATAGCTTAACTGGAAGATTAGAACCCTTTGCCTAAACTTAGAACACTGCTAAACCCATTGCTACCCTTCTATTTAGCCTACTCCTGTATATAGCAATTATAATTTAATCTTCTAAGTATATGTAGCTGCTTTCTATATAGCTGCAAAGGAGAAAGGAGCTTAAATATTTGCTGCGTTAATAGAGGACATTAAGAAGGCTCTTGCTAAGTATAATAACAAGAGAGAAGCTACCAACCTAGAGAGAAAAGTACTAGAAAAATACTACGACTTCCTTAGTATCTAGTTAGTTAAAGAAGCTAATAAGCTGCCTCCTTACTGCCCCTACGACTACAAGATTGAACTAGAAGAAGGCAAGACACCCCCCTTTAGCCCCCTTTACTAGATGTCTTACGAAGAACTCTAAGTCCTCTAAAAGTTCCTATAGTAGAACCTTTAGAAAGGCTTTATTAGATCTAGTCGCACTCCTGCAGCTTAATCCAGGTACGTAGATATAATGCAATACGGCCTTTTTGATAACTATATCTCGAACTAAGGAGGGAAAGGAATTTATGTAGTGGTAGGTGAGAGCTTTAGGGGTAGTGTGCCAAGGCCCGGCTCGGTCCGGAAGGGCCGAGCCGAAATCCCAAGGGTCTACCCTATCACTTAGTCCTACCCCTTTCTGCTGCTGCAACACCACCCCCCTCCCTTACCAGCGGTCGCCCTCGACCGCTTACTTATCTGTTCCTCTCTCTCTTTTTTTTCGAAGCTATCCTCTTTCTTTATCTTCTTTCTTCTTACATTATTACTATCTAACGTCTTTACTTGGCGTCTATCTGATCCGTGCTATCTGTTCGGAGCTAGCGGTTACCTAAGCTGTAGCGTAACTAGTCTGTACGCCGCCGCTAAGGTCTATATAGATCTATCTGCAGCTCGCTATCTTCTTCTTCTTCTTTCTCTACTAAAGACTTTACCTACCCTAGGGCCAGCGGTGCCGACGCCGCTTTATTTGTTTGGGGCAGCGTCGTCGACCGTCGCGTCGAACCGGTAGTAGGTAGTGGCCGCGTCGAGGGCTCTAGCAGAGCTATTGCTACGATCGTCTTTATCGACTTCTACAACGATAGAGCGGACGCGGCTTTTTCTTCTTTTTCTGTAACTATTAGCTTCGGAGCTACTTAGGTTTCGGCTTCCTCGGGTTTTAAATGTAAATTCTCTTAGCAGCTCTGCCGAATTTCGGAGATTCTCGACCGGATACTATTTATAGTCTTCTGGCTATCCTTTCTATAAAATCCTCGCTTCGATAGATCCTCTTAGCTTTCTTATATCTATTACATCTTCCACCTCCTATTCTTCTTCTTCTCCGTCTATCTCGATCGGTAGGGGTTCGGCGAACCCCTAATCCAGAAGACTATCTTTAGGGTCTAAGCTTAGCAGATCTGAATAAAAGACATTGTAGATCCGGAACGATTTTGGTAGCTAGAGCCGGTAGGTTACTAGCGACCTCTTTTCCACTATCTTGAACAGACCTACGTAACGGTGGTTAAGCTTGGCGTTTCCTTTTAGTCCAAGGTTCTTCGTATTAAGCTATACCTTTTGTCCTTCTTCGAACTCTATTAGTGACCGCTTTCTATTAGCTCGGGTTACTATCTTCTTCTGTGCCGACTCCATTGCTTCTTTAGCTACTCTAACGGCTTCTTCTATCTAAGCTTTTAGTGCTTCTGCTGCGGCTGCAGCGACTCTTTTTGACGAAGTGTCGGTAGAAGGTTCCGAAGAGCCAGGGTCGTTTGGCGGATAGAAGCTCAATCTCGGAAGATAACTGTAAGTTATCTCGAACGGCGCTAGTAAGGTAGCTTCTAACTGTGCTGAATTCGCGCAGAATTCGGCTATTAGTAACATCTTGACCTATTCTTCTTAATAATAGCTGCAGAAGATCCGTAAATGATTCTCTATCTTATGATTGGCCACTTCCGACTAGCTGTCGGTTTGAGGGTAAGCGGCCGTGCTGAGCTTTCTACGAATTCCGAGAGCTCGGTTGATCGCTTTCTATACATTAGCAGTAAATTAAGGACCCCTATCCGTAGTGATAGTGTCCGGCAGGCTATAGTGCTTCTACATATGCTGAATCAGCATTCTTGCTGTTTCTTCTGCAGTAGTTCCTTTATCCTTCGCTCGGCAGGGGATAAAGTAGCGCTCTTTGCTTAGTCGGTCTACTACGTTGAGCGTAGTATTATATCAATTGGAATCCGGCAGGCCGGTTACGAAATCTATCGTAATGTGCTGCTACGGTTTCTTAGAGATCGGAAGTAGTTTCAACAGGCCGGCCGGAAGGCTGTAACGTAGCTTCGCGGCTCGGCATATATAACAGTGGGCGATAAACTGGTAGATCCGCTCGAAGATTCGCGGAAACCAGTAGGTCGTCCTTATTGCTTCTATCGTCTTCTTTGAGCCTGCGTAACCGATATCCGTCGAACTATAGACTAGCTGGATGACCTCGGTAATTAGTTCTTCTGGAACTATTAGCTTTCCTATGCCGGTTTTGTCAAGCTTCTGTTGCTGGTTAAGCCGCTCTACTTTTTCGTAGAGAGTCTCTTCCTCGGTCGGCAGTTCTATCGCGCAGATCCCTGCTTCTTTTAACACCTCGGCGTCCACTATCCGTTCGGTCAACACCTTCTGGAACATATTCGGATCTTCTTTCGCGCAGCTGGTCTTTCCTTCTCTTCTCGTTAGTGCATTAGCCTTTCTATTTTGAGCTCTGGGTCGATAGGTGATCTTAAAATCGAATCCGGATAAGTAGGCGGCCTACTGAGCTTAGCAGCGTAAGAGCTTCTACGTCTTTATAAAGTAGGTCAGTAACTGGTGGTCTGTAAGGACCTGGACTGTGCTCTTTCTAGCTATAAGCTCCGGCTTCTACTCTTCGAACGCCTGTATAATAGCTAACAGTTCTTTATCGTAAATAGCGTAGTTCCGTTCGGCCTTAGTTATAGACTTACTAAAGAAGGCTACCGGGTAGAGGGTCTCGCCGTCGTTATCGTGTTAAGAAAGGACCCCTGCTGTTACTGTGTCGGAAGCGTCCGCTTCTACGTAGATCGTCTTTTCTGGTACGAAGTGCGCCAGAACCGGCGCTAACGCTACTGCTTCTTTTAGTCGGATAAAAGCTTCTGTGCACTTCTTATTCTATAGACCAGCGGCCTCCTTCTTTAAAGCCTCGTTTAGGGGTCTCGCTATCTTACTGAAGTTCTAATAAACTGTCAATAGTAGCTGCAGAATCCGAGAAACGCTCTGATTTGCGTAGTGTTTCCAGATTTCGGCTGCTTCTATTCTGCTATAGCAGCGACCTTAGAGGGGTCTATCCGAATTCCTTCTCTTCTGACGATAAGACCTAGATATTTGACTCCGGTCTGATAGAACTCGCTCTTCTTCGTATCCGCGTTTAGTCCGACTTCGTAGAGTCTCCTTAGCACCCTCTTAATGTAGTCTGTGTGTTGCTCTCTCGTTCTATCGGTGTAGATAAGGATGTCGTCCAAGTAGATAGATACGAACCGTTCCAGCATGTCTATAAAGGTGTGGTTTATAAAGCGTTGCTACACTGCCGGCGCGTTGGTAAGTCTGAAAGGCATTACCAACTACTTGAAATTGCCTATGCGCGTAGCGAATGTCGTAAGGTCTTCTGTTTGCCCTTCCTCGTTCCTTAGTCAGTAGAACGCTTAGCGAATATCCAGCTTGCTGAACTACTTAGCCTTAGCTACTCGTTGTATAGTCTCGTCTATTAGCGGCAGCGGATGCACATCTCTCTTAGTAACCTTATTAAGGCCTCGGTAATCTACGCACAGTCAGAGACTACCTCCGGGTTTCTGCACGAAAAGAATCGGTAACGTATATTCCGCAGAGCTCGGTGTAATAAACTTCTTCGCCAGATTCTCTTAAACAAACACTTCTACTTAGTCCAGTTCAGCCGGCGATAAGCGTCTTAGGGGTTCAGTTCTCGGCAACGCAGCTCCTTCCTTTAGCCGGATCTTGTTGTTATATTCCGGTCGGTAGAGCGGCAAGAGGTTGGAGTCAGCCGTCGAGAACACGTTAGCGTAGCTGTAGAGTTCCTTTAGTAACACTTCTAGCGAATCTACTTCTTCTTCTGCTATTATCTTCTAGTAGTCCTCGATGTCCTTTAGCAAGATAGCGTAAATCTTATTGTCCAGCGACTTCGCGAGGGTCGTTAAAGCTTCCGAGTTTATTATTCCGACCGTGTTTAGAGGGTCGGGCCGATCTATCGGAACTGCTTCGATAGTCGTAGCGTTCGGTTTCGCGGCGACGACAGTAATTGACTTAGCGGTAACTCCTCTCTGCTGGTCTTTAAAGCCGAGGGTGCCTTTACCTACGTCGATAACGGCTTTCTGGTTCTTTATCCACTTCTGCCCTATAATAATGTCAAACCTTCCAATATCTATAATTCGGAACGTTGCTTGCGTAGTGCGACCGGCTAGGGTAGTCCTTAGTAGCATATAATGCGTAACACTCTCTGTGTCTTGTCCGTTGTATGCCGAAATCCGTGTCGGCGACGCTAATTCCACTGGGTAACTATATCTGTTTATTAGCTTCCGAACCAATCGATAATGGATCGCCGCGCCGATAAGAGCTCCTGTGTCGATAAAAGCTTTTAGCTAAAGTGGGCTGCGTAAGCCATCGAGGGGGTAGACAGTAATTGGAAGGATAATGGCTGTTTCTGTGTTCACTTCCACCGCCGCTAAGAGCGGATCGCTATAGCTGTTAATACTTCCTTCTTCCTACGACGTAGTTCGTATCGGTGCCCTATTGTCTATGCTAGATAGGGGGCCTATCTGTCCAGCTGGTCTTTTCCTAGGATTCGCAGTGGCACTTCACTATCTACGCTGTCGGTGTCGTTCGGGGCCGGCTCGATAGCTTAGATAGTCTTTCTCTGCAGCTGCTGCTGCTTCGTAGCCCAATACTCCTGCTTCTGCTTATCCGTAGCTTGGTATCTCGTAGCGATATAGCTAGGCTTTCTACACGTGTAGCAGGTAGGGACGAACGACGAACGCAGCGAATAAGATAACTGCTGTAGTGCTCTCCGGAAAGGTGCAGGGGGTTGTGTTATTGGCACCGACTGCTTCTAAATCGGTTCGCGCGATGCCGATTTCGCGTAGGCGCTTAGGTTCCTAGCAGTAACTCTCGCTCGGTGCACGAAGCTTTTAAGGTCTTCGTCTTCTACTGACGCTATAGCTGCGGCCAGTTTAGGGTTTAGCTTCTGCCTTAGTAGGTGGAGCTGCTTATCTTCTAACACCCTCGCTCTAATAGCATATTTTTTAAACAGTCCGTAGAACTCCTTAAACGTCTGCCTGTTCTGGTTAATCTTATCCAGTTGCTTACAGGCTGTCTTCTTTTGGAATAGATCTCCGAAGCGTTGATCCAGCGCTTTGATCGCTTCCTCGGCGGTTACCTCTTCTAGGTCCGCTACTAACGAAAAAGCTTCACCTTCCAATCGCGATTCTAGGTAGGCCAATCTATCTCTGGTACTGTTTCCGGCATAGTCGCAGTCTATCTTGTTCTTTATCTTCTTCTTAAATGCCTCCTATTCCTTAGGGTCTCTGCCTCTAAACGCCGGTAGGTCCGGTAGTAACGTTATTAGGGTGCTACCTTAACTATAGGCCGCCGGTAAGGCGGTCTCTGCTTGTTCTTCTCGATGCAGTAGCGGCGCCGACGACATCGCTGCTTCTATCTTAGCTAACTAAGTCTTTATCGCCTTTAGTTGTGCTAGCCGGTTTGCCGCTTAGTTTTCTAGCACATCTATAATAGTCTCTGCCGATTCCTTCTCGGCCCTTACTGCTTCGTTTTCCTCTCTTAACTGCCTCTTCTCTTCTAGGGTTCTGTAAAACAGCGTCTCTATAAGGTCTATGCCGTCGTAGACCTTCCCTACTCCGTTCTCGTTTATATAATCTATAAGTTCCTCGAGTGTGCAGTCGTAGATCTTCCTGTATTCGGTTATTCGTTCCTTAATCTCTGCGGTCTCTTCCGCTGTAAAACCTCTAATAATAAACTTATTATCAATAACGCTAGAGCGCCTACTCGCTCTGTTAGTCTTTTCTCTTCTGCTTCTGCTTCGTCCTGTAACGCCGCTCTCTACCCTTAAGAAGCTTTCTATAGCTATCTTACAGTGCTAGGGGTTGTTAGTTTAGTGTATGTAGTGCGCGTACGTTATTCGGGTGTCCGGATAGTTTAACGGTCCCTTTCGCGCAGCGCAGGGTTAGTGTAGTAAGTGAGTTCGAGATATAATAATCCGGGCACGCAGATATGATTTAATACGGCCTTTTTAATAACTATATCTCGAACTGTGGAGGGAAAGGAATCTATGTAGTGGTGGGTAAGAGCTTTAGGGGTGGTGTGTCAAGGCCCTGCTCGGTCTGGAAGGGCCGAGCCGAAATCCTAAGGGTCTACCCTATTACTTAGTCCCACCCCTTTCTGCCGCTGCAATACAGCTAGCCCTGTTATGTTTGTTAAGAAGACTAGTAGAGGGCTATACTTCTGTGTCGACTACCGCAACCTTAATGCTATTTCTAAGAAGCATCGCTACCTAATCCCTCTTTTATAGGAAAATCTAGAACGCCTTTTGAAGGCAAAATAGTTTACTAAGCTTAATATAATTGCAGCATTTAACAAGATTAGAATAGCAGAAGGACAAGAATAGATAACTACATTTAGGACTTAATACAGCTTGTTTAAATCCTTAGTTATGCTCTTTAGTATATGCAATGCGCCTAGCACCTTCTAGGAATACATAAATAACACCCTAAGAGAATACTTGGATTAGTCTGTTACAGCTTATATTAACGATATCTTAGTATATAGCAAGACACTA
This sequence comes from Pseudocercospora ulei, assembly GCA_016165855.1. Lineage (NCBI taxonomy): Eukaryota > Fungi > Ascomycota > Dothideomycetes > Mycosphaerellales > Mycosphaerellaceae > Pseudocercospora > Pseudocercospora ulei. The sequence goes on along the minus strand of JACWNB010000022.1, from coordinate 584,045 downwards.
AGAGAACATTAGGAATACGTCCGCAAGGTACTGGCCAAACTAGAAGAACCAGGCTTATATCTAGACATTAACAAGTGTAAATTCCACAAGCAAGAAGTCTAATTCCTTAGACTGATTATTTTAGACAAAGGCATACATATAGACCTAGCAAAGATCTAAGCAATCCTTAACTAGAAGGTTCTAAAGACAATTAAGGAAGTATAAGGCTTCCTAGGGTTTGCTAATTTCTATCGCCGCTTTATTTAAGGCTTTAGCTTAATTGTAAAGCCTCTAACAGCTCTAACAAGAAAAGAAGCCAAGTTTGAATAGACTAAAGCCTGCTAATAAGCATTTAACCTCCTACAACAAAGGTTTACTAAGGATCCTACCCTCTAGCACTTCGATTTTGATTTAGTAACCCGTATAGAAACAGACACTTCTAATAGAGCTATTAGAGCTGTCCTTCTTTAAAGAAAAGCACCAAACTAACCCTAGCTTCTAGTAGCCTACCTTTGTAAGAAGATAATTTTAGCTAAATGCAATTACGAGATTTACGACAAGGAACTCCTAGCTATTGTAAAGGCCTTTAAAGAATAGCGCCTAGAACTTGAAGGTGCAGCCTTTCCAACTTAAGTAAGCTCCAATTACAAGAACTTAGTCCACTTTATAAAGAGCAAGATCCTTAATAGACAACAAGCCAGATAGAGTAAATTCCTTTCTAGGTTTAACTTTGTTACTTAATATGCACTAGGATCCCTTAATTTAAGAGCTAACGCCCTTACTAGGATGCCTAGAACCTATCTAGTAGACAGAGGAGAAGGTTAAGCAATTTGTAACTAAACTATCCTAAAGGCCTACAACCTAAGTAAAGACTTAAAGACCTACTTACAGGAAGGCAACTAATCAATTGCTGCCTCTTTTGCTATGTGTCTTACGCCTGCTTCCCTAGAAGGTTACGATTTAGAACGCGAAACAGACAACACTAAAGACTCTAAAACTGAAGGCTCTGTTACCTCTAACACTAATTTAGAAGATAAAGAAGTAGCTAAAGAAGCAAACTACCCTAGAGGCCTACTCCTAGTTATTAGAGAGGCTTACGAATTAGACCAATAAGCTTAAGAGTTAATCCAAGCCCTTGAAATAGGCCAACGTACCTTCCCTAGCTTTTCCCTCTTAGAATGTAAACTTAGGGATAGACTAGTCTACTTTCGTTTTCGCCTTTTTATTCCTAAAGGATCAGACAACTTAATACGACCCTACATCCTTAGGACAGTTTATAACTTAGCAGCAGGAGGCTACCTAGGATTCTTAAAGCATTATAAGTGTTAGGGGGCGCTGCCCAGCCCAGGTCCTAGACCCGACCTAAGCCAGCCGTCGCCCTAAGGACTGCGACTTAGCAGCGCTAGTACGACCCTACCCTCTGTACGGAATCACCGACAGGACTACACTCCTGTACAGAGGGGGAACCCTATAGCCCTATACAGAGGGGAATTGCCGCCCCTCTAAACAGAGAGAAAACTCTGTACTACTGTATAGAGGGAGAACTCCCAATCCTCTGTACAGAGGGTAAACCTTGCATCCCTGTATAGAGGGAAATTGCTAGCTTGGCTTTATAGGTACAAATTGTACAGCAGCAGATAACGAAGGAACTGCCTATTAGTTCCTTTATATAGATACCCAGCCTTAAGTTTCTAAACTAAGATTCTTAAGCCCCTTATATTAGGAACTGATCTTACTGTCGGTAACTGCAGTAATAAAACAAAGATAGACAGTGACATCCCTATAGAAACTACAGCTATAGAGGGACATATGCACTGCGTATACGAGGAGCTGCTAGAACACAAGAGGCAGCTCGAGCAGCAAGTAAGCTACTAGGCTAAGATAATTTCCTAACGGGAACAGGAGCTACGACAGCTTAGGGCGTCCGATCGCGATCTGACCCCTACGACGACGACGAACACGATAGCCTACACCCCGACCCCTAAGAGCAAACTCCCCGACGTCTCTACGTACAATAGTAAGGCTCCGGCTGAGTACCCCTCCTAGGCTGCCCAGATACGCTCTAAGCTTCTAGTCGACTTAGGAGCATACCTAACCGAGCTAGACAAGGTAGTTTACCTCTTTAGGAGGTTAAAGAGCAGGGCAGCAGCACGGATTCTGCCGTACTACGAGACGGCTATTGCTAACCTAACAATAGATACGACGACGATGCTCTAGGCAGCTCTTAATAAGAGCTATAAGGACCCAGACCGCGAGAGCCGGGCACTCCTATAGGTTAATACGATAAAGCAAGGACGTAAGACTGTACGAGAATTCCTCGCAGAATTTGACCAGACTTTAGCAGAAGCAGGAGGTCTCTAATAGGAGGACAGGATAAAAATTACCTCTTTAGAGGTAGGCCTCTCTAAGGAGATTATAACAGGGCTAGTAGGCGTAATGCGACTAGCTACGTACAAGGAATTCTGCGATCTCCTTAGGATAGTCGACGACTAGGAGCGCAGGCTTAGACAGATAAGCCGCACTTAAGAGATAAGAGAACTCCTCTAGCAGCAGACGGACGCTATAGACTAGGAACTAACGACAACGAGGGTAGCGGCAGCCGTTACTGTACAGCTAAGGGCTGCCCCTAAAAGGGCACAATAGGTAGACAGGGCTACCCTTAACAAGAGGCGAGCAGAAGGGAGCTGCTACTAGTGTAGCAAGATAGGCTACACTGTACGGAATTGCAGGCTTTTGCTAGTAGAGAGACCTAGGGGACGGCCGACTACTGCAAGGGTAGCAACTGCGGCGCCTTAACGAGAGAATTAGGAGTCCTACTCGGACAATAACGAGTCGGGAAAAGAGTAGCCTCTAAGCAAAGGCTCTGCTAGAGGCGTATACTAATACGGATGTAGATGTGGACAGCTGGTAGCTAGGCTTGGCAGGGCCAGGCTTGGCGTACACTCAAATACCTCTACCTCCGCTTGTACGTAGATTCTTCCCTCTCCAGCCTTGGATATAGTTATTAAAGACGGGTATTGACCTTGCGTCTACTGCAGTCGGATCATATACGAGATAGATTGCCAAACCAAAGCACTACTTAACTATCTTTTAAGAGCAACTATATAACGACTACGCCGTTTATCGTACAGCTAACGTTAAACGGGTCCGCAACGGCGCGGACATTGATTAATACAGGATGTTTAGTATACAGAGTAATTAGCGAAGACTTCGTACAGAGACACTGGATTAAGACGACCCCTACTGTACCTGTACGTATGTTAGGCATTACTAGGCGAGGACTGGACATTACCTATATAGTAAAAGTAACGATAGAGATACAGGGACACTATAAGCAGGACTTATACCTCTATGTTGTACAGGACAAGCTGGGGTATAACCTAATACTAGAGAAGCTATAGATAGAGCGCTAGAGGGGCAAGCTGGACGTTAGACGAGGACGGCTGTACCTAGCAGTAACGAAGCAGAGGCTCCGAGACTAGGGGAGGGTCTAGCAAGACGACAACGCTACAGCTAGAGTCAATACGTCGACAAAGCAGAGGGCCTGAGACTAAGGGAAGGCTCCGCAGGGTAACAATGCCAAGGCCAAAATCAACATAGCGACGGCGGACATTAAGAAGGCATTAGCACCTAAGAAAGTAACGGACCCCTATACGAAGCTCCTAAGGGAGTATGCTAGATACCTAGACCTCTTTGAGCCGAAGTCGGCCTCGAAACTGCCGCTATACCGAGGAGAAGGGATTAATTACGATATCCAGCTAGAACCCTGTCTAGATAGAAGTCTGCTAGAGGTACTGTACGGACTGCTGTACAGAATGTCCTCTAGAGAACTCCTAGTACTCCGCAAGACACTGGACGACCTGCTTGCTAAGGGTTTTATTTAGGCAAGTACGTCGTCTGCAGGAGCCCTAGTGCTGTTTGTCTACAAGGAGGGGAAGGCCGGCTTGCGTTTCTGCATAGACTACAGAGGCATTAACGCGATTACTAAGAAGGACTAGTACCCCCTACCCCTTATTAAGGAGACTCTCGGACGGATTAGCAAGGCAAAGTAGTTTACTAAGCTTAACGTAGTCTCGGCTTTCTACAGAATACAGATCAAGGAAGGCTGTAAATAGATAACCACCTTCCGTACGAGATATAGCCTCTTTAAGTAGCTTGTTACCCCCTTTAGCCTTGCCAACGCACTATCAACCTTCCAAAGGTATATTAACAAGTCCTTATAAGGTTTACTAGACGACATCTGCTTAGTATACCTCGACGACACCCTAGTTTTTACAGACGGCACCTACGCAGATTACGTATAGGACGTTAAGAAGGTGCTGGACCGACTGCAGCAGGCTGGCTTGTACCTCGACATCGACAAATGTAAATTTAGTGTCTAGCGTACGAAATACCTAGGGTTTATTATCGAGGTAGGGAAAGGCATCAGCATAGATAGGAAGAAGATTAATGCTATTAAGCAATAGAAGCCGCTAACGAACGTTAAGGGCGTATAGGAATTTCTTAGGTTTGCTAACTTCTACCGCTAGTTTATACAGAACTACTTAGAGATCGTACGCCCCCTAGTCGAGCTAACATATAAGGACAAGCAGTTTAAATAGACGGACGAATACGATAGCAGCTTTAACAAGCTAAAGGACCTCTTTACTACAGGGCTAACGCTTGCCGCCTTCGACCTAGAGCCTATAGCGATACTGGAAACCGACTCCTTAGGGTACTGCATTAGAGGTATCCTGTTACAGGTAGGCTCGGACGGACTCCTGCACCTATATGCGTATTTCTCTAAGAAGAACTCCCTAGCCGAGTGCAACTACCCTATCTACGACAAGGAGTTGCTAGCCGTCGTATAGTGTTGCGAAGCATAGGATAGAGAACTTTGCTTAGTGCCTGAGTTCATCGCCCTAACTAACTACAAGAATCTGGAGTACTTTACGCAGCCCTAGAAGCTGTCTAAGAGGCACGTACGATAGGCAATATACCTAAGCCGGTTTAATATAAGACTCTAGTATCGTAAGGGTAAGGATAACAGCAGGGCCGACGTATTATCTAGACAGGATCAGGACATGCTAACGACGTATAAGGACGACCGGTTAAAGTTACGAACATTCCAGATATTTAAGAAGGAGCCAGGCGAGGAGACTATCCGCCTAGCAGCGACACACCTTTAGGAACCCTAACTGCAAGTATAGGAAGAGGCAGTAGAAAAGGACGAGGTATACTAAGGGGCCTGTACAGCGATCTAAGGAGGACAGCGGAAGCTCCTAGCAGAGCTCTACCTTAAGGTATCGGCAGCAGAGTGCTTAGTAGACGAGGAGAACAACCTAAAGTTCAGGAATCGGATTTAGGTCCTAGCAGAAGAGAAGCTCTATACAAGCTTAATATAACGGGCACATAATTCTATAGCTACTAGGCACCTAGGGCGTAAGGAGACGTACAGCATTATCGCTAGGGACTACTACTGGCCGGCGATAGCGAAGGACATCCGCAGGTTCGTACAGAACTGCGATGTATATAGACGGACGAAGCCCTAGTATAAACTAAAGCATAGGTTGCTGAAACCCCTACCGATCCCGGACCGGCCCTAGCAAGACCTAACGGTAGACTTTATTACAGACCTCCAAGAGAGCGACGGACAGCGGAACATTATAGTAGTTATAGACAAACTAACGAAGGGGGTAATACTAGAGGGAATAGACTCTACTATAGCTAAGGACACTGCCTAGGCATTTATATAGACGACGTTCAGCAAGTACAGTTTCCCTCGGTCGATTGTGTCGGACTAGGGCACGCAGTTTACGAGCCAGCTCTAGGCAAGGGTCTGCCAGTTGCTAAAGGTGGAACGTCGCCTGTTAACTATATAGTACCTACAGACGGACGGGGTAACGGAGAGGGTTAATTCGACGTTGGAAGCGTACCTCCGAGCGTACGTCGACTATAACCAGACAAACTAGAACCGACTTCTCCCTATAGCGGAGCTGGCCATTAATGATCTGACTGCAGTAGACTCTAGGTCAATACCCGTCTTTTGATAACTATATCCAAGGCTGGAGAGGGAAGAATCTACGTACAAGCGGAGGTGGAGGTATTTGAGTGTGCGCCAAGCCTGGCCCTGCCAAGCCTGCCACCTTCCAGCACCTTCCAGCCTACATCCGTATCAATTAACAGCTATACGGCTAATGCTACAGGATTGTCCCCCTTCTTTTTAGCCTATAGATACGACTATTCCCTACTCCTACCAACCCTAAGAGGTAACACTGCGCGCCCTATACGATCCCTAATTTAGCAGGGAGAGGCTATTATATAGACAATTACGAATGCCTACTAATAGGCGAAGGCGAGCCTAGCTATAGCTTAACAGAATGCGGAAGAGCAGGCCAACAAGGGACAGCAGGCCGCACCAAGGTACAAGGCAGGGGATAAGGTCTAGCTAAACCAGCGCAACATCTGTATAGACCGGCTAAGCAAGAAGCTAGATTAGAAGAACAGGAGGTTTACAGTAGTCCGACCGATAGGGACATACGCTGTACAACTAAACACTCCCCTAGGGATTTATCTAGTCTTCTACGTAGACCTCGTACAGCTAGCGAACACGGACCCACTACTGCACTAAACGACAGACGACGCGCGCCTACCGGCAATTATAATCGAGGGCTAGGAGGAGTATAAGGTAGAAGGAATCCTTAAGAGCCGAAGGAAGAAGAAGAGGGTAGAATACCTAGTAAAATAGAGAGGATAGGCAGAGCCTATATAGGAACTGTACGAGGCCCTATAGGACACAACTGCGCTAGACAGGTAGGAGGAAAACTATCCCCCTACCTAGCTATAGTAACACTGCGCTGTACGGCGAAGAGGGGCACGATCTACCCTAAGGACAGGGTAGCTACTAGCAACTTAAGTTGCTAAAGGATCGAGAATAACGATATAGGACACTATAGGATCCTACTAATATAACACTGTACGACACTATACGAAGGAAGGGCTAGAGGAAGGGAACAGCTAGAAAACAGGAGGGAGGGAAAGTGGAAGTAAGAGAGGTTAAGGGCGACACCGTCCGAAAACTTTTATATACTACCTTAAGGTAGCCTACTAGCCACTACCCCTAGGACCTAGGGCAGCCAACTCTATACCTATAACCTAAATTACCTCCTAGACGGAAGGGGCCCTAGCACTAGGAAAAGTAGAAGGGTAGCCTAGCAACACCCTGCTACTAGTTAATATAGCACCTAAGATATTAGCTTAGACCGTACGGAGGACGGAAATCTGTACGAACCGGAAGCGAAGCTGCTAGTCGAATTAAGCATCCTACTGCTAGAGGTAGAAATAGGAGGAGACCCTAGCCGGACGAGCGGAGGGAGAGCTAGCGACTACGAGGGAGCTACGATAAGCACGGCCGGACGGGGCAGGTAGCATAGTAGTAGTAACTAGTAGTAGCTAATAGATAGTAGTTAGTAGTAGTAATAGTAGTAGTAGTAGACGGCCGGACGGACGGGTAGCAGGTAGGGGATAAAGAAGAAAGAGAAGAAGAGAGAGAGGGGAAAGGGAAGGGGTTTATATACAGGGTAGTAGCTGCCTGCCTTATAGGGCAATAATAACTAGGGCAGCTGCTACAACTGTATAAAGAGGGACAAACGAGGCAACTACGACCTAGAGCCCGTACAGGCAGCGGCCTACCAGACAACCGGACGGAGGTAGGAACATCTACCTAGGAGTAAAACTCCGGACGACGACTAAGGGACAGGGACAGAGCCAAGTAGCCCGGTAGCACCGGACTGTACGGTTAGGACGTAGAGTGCATAGCTAGGACTTAAGGATAGGAAGAGAAGGAGCAGATAGGACAGGGCACCTCCTGCACCTTTATAACTACAGGCAGGCCTTCTTAGCCTTAACTTTAGCTCCGTTAAATTAGAAAACGGAACCGGCTAAGGTTAGGTAGAAGCGATCCAGCACCCCCTGCTTTCCCTGCCTGCGGACCTAGGAGGACAAGTCTAAGGCTAAACCGGCGGAGAGGGAGGCCAACAGTTAGGTGCTTAGGCAAGGACGGGAAAGCGCTACCTAGCAAAGGAACACTAGGAGCTAAGGGTGCTCGGCATACTGCTGTACGAAAAGGGCACTACAAGAAGGGAGGGGAGGGGTATTGTTAGGGGGCGCTGCCCAGCCTAGGTCCTGGACCCGACCTAAGCTAGCCGTCGCCCTAAGGACTGCGACTTAGCAGCGCTAGTACGACCCTACCCTCCGTACAGAATTACTAACAGGACTACACTCCTATACAGAGGGGGAACCCTATAGCCCTGCACAGAGGGGAATTGCTGCCCCTCTAAACGGAGGGAAAACTCTGCACTACTGTATAGAGGGAGAACTCCCGATCCTCTATACAGAGAGTGAACCTTGCATCCCTGCACAGAGGGAAATTGCTAGCTTAGCTTTGTAGGTACAAATTGTACAGCAGCAGACGACGGAGGAACTGCCTCTTAGTTCCTTTATATAGATACCCAGCCTTAAGTTTCTGAACCAAGATTCTTAAGCCCCTTACAATAAGCTTACCTTACGCTACTACTAGTAGCTATTAATATAGAAGTATATATACAGTTATAGAAACAACTGTCCTATCTGTAAAGCAGCCAAACATAATCGATAACCTCTACAGGGCTTACTAAAACCTCTCCCGGCTTCTGAACACCCTTAGAAACACATTACGATAGACTTTGTTACCTGTCTCCCTTAAGGAACTACTTAGGCAGGTGTTAAGGCAAAGAACGTCTTTGTAGTTATAGATCGACACTTTAAGGACCGCTTTATAGTACCCTGCTAGAGAATAACTTCTAAGGAAACCGCTAGGCTCTTTTACGAATACGTCTGGCGCTACGTAGGCCTCCCTAACAGCATTACCTCTAACAGAGGCTCTTAGTTTATTGCTAAGTTCTAGAAACGCCTATACAAGCTTCTAAACATTAACTACTATATTTTAACCTCCTACTACCTAGAAACAGACAGACAGACAGAGATTGCTAATGCCCTGTTCAAACAGACGCTGCGTTGTTTTATTAATTACTACTAGAAGGATTGGCTAAAATACATTCCTACAGTAGAATTCTTAGCTCGCAACTAGGAATTAGAGACAACTAGACATTCCCCCTTCTACACTACTAGAGGCTACTACCCTAGAATAGGAATAAAACCTTAAGACTTACTACTACGACCTAATAACCTAGACGAATTTAATATAGACGACTAGGTAATATACCTTTCCTAGATCTACTAAGAAGTCTAAGAAGAAATAACTTAAGCTTAGGCTGTCTACGAAGATTAAGCTAATTAAAAAAGACAGCCAGCTCCTAACTATTAAGTAGGAGACAGAGTGTACCTTAACTCTAAGAATATTGTTATAGGAAGACCTTCTCGCAAACTCGACTAGAAAAAACTAGGCCCCTTTCCTACTATAGAGAAGATTAGCTCGTACGTATACCGTCTCCAACTGCCTAAAGAATAGGAAGTCTACAACGTCTTTTATCCTGTTAGGCTAAGGCCTAAGGAAGGAGATCCCTTCCTAATTTAAGTACAAGATTAGGAACGAACTTACATCCTTCCTGCAGCAGATAATAATAAAGACAAGGAAGGAGAGTACTATATACACAACATTACAGACTGTTAAGTTAAGGATAGATAAACTAAGTACAAGGTCTAATAGCAAAGCTATAAAGACTAGGACACTACTTAGGAACCCCTTAGGAACATTATCTTTAACAAGGATAAGATTGAAGCCTTCTACTAACAGGACCTCTTAGACTCTTAAGGACATTACCTTAAAAACAGGTATAGCTAAGAGGAACTAGATGCTGCATACTAGTAGAATATTAACTGTAACATTAGACCTGCTCCTAGGAATAAACAGGCTTACCCTCGGTATCTGGAACTTCTTAGGCTTCGTAAGAACTTAGCTATATTAAAGGGGGCTACTATTACGGTCAACAGCTAGAAGAGCAAGGACAACAGTACCAAAGTCCTAATAAGTATTACTATAGTTTATAGGCTATGTCTTAATAACTAAAGGTCCAACTAAGACAATTCCTGCTGCGTTAGAAGCACTACGATTGGTTCTATAAGGACGGACAATCAGGTTAGGAAAAGCACTAGAACTATAGCTAGCAGACAGTAGAAAGCCCCTAACAGTCCTAAGGTCCTATCTAGCTCTACTACCCTTAATAGCCTACAACTTAACACTTACTAGTCTAACTAAGAAGCTTCTAGGCGCGGTGGAAGCAAACCGATCCGCCCTCTAGAAGGTTCTGTTTCAGTTCTAGAACCTTTAGGAAAAGAAGGTTTTAGAAGTAACTCGGTTAGCAGAACAAAGAATGGAAGGTTGTTAAGAAGCTTCTTAGGAAATCCAGCAGCAAAAGGGCAAACAAACAGCTAGGGTAGAGGGACATAAGAAGCAGCTGCCGCCCTCTTATCTTTCTGTTTTTCTTCTTTATAGCTTGTCTTATACATCTAACCTAGAACAATCTTCTAACTCTTAACATACAACTACACTCTAGACTTTAGTTCTTTAGCTCCTCCTCCCAACCTTAGTTCTTACAGCAACCTACACACACCTTAGCCTCTTCCTTAACACGTTGGCATCTAACCTGCTGTCCTACGAGCCGGTTATCCTTACTTAAGTCCAATTAGCATCCTCGGACTAAATTGCAGCCTGTCTGGCAGAGAGTTAGACAACGGAGAAGGACCTAGTACAGATGCTAAACGACCTTAGTGCCCCAATCGAGGGCATGTTTAAGCACTCTACCAAAAACTTCTCTGCTTAGTGCAAGCAGATCTAAGCCAACATTGCTCTTACCGACTCTGCTGCCGGCTTTGTTAATAAGCTCTAGCACGAAAATAAGATTGTTGTATGCTAGCGTCTTTACTAGCAGGTGCTCCTTAAACAGCTAGCTCTAGACAGGATCCTCTACAATGCTATGTCGTATCCGTTTAAGCTCTTAAAGGTCTTTTGCAAAGAGATCTCTTTAAAGGCTCTGTCTATATCGGCGTCTCTAGTTGCTATAGCTATAAAACTGGAAGCGCCAACACTAGCAGCGCTGCTAGCTAATATTAAGCGCTCTATCCTGCGTCTTTGCACAATCTACGATATAGCCGACTCCTCCGACCTCTCGTTAGCGTACTAGTATATTATCCAGGATCGACTTCAGTCTATGCGCTGCGACGTTGCTCACTAGACTAAAGGCACTTGTCTTTTAGAGAAGATTTATCTCCTAAAGTCCTTTGTTAATACAAACAAAGGCACCCGACTCCTAATATCTATCCGTCCTACTACTAATAGGCCTAACACTAAGAAGTTATTGCCTTAAACTCCTAGAGCGATGTGCAGCTACTGTAAGACGCCTAACTACACCAAGGCTTGATACAACAAGAGACACCTTAATACAGGCAAACCTAGGGTTAAAGCTATACGTACAGAGGCTATAGGTGTAAGATACTAGTTGGATACAGCAGCCGATAAGCATGTAGCCTTTAGTAAAGCTTAATTTCCCTCCTATATATACAACCCCTGTCTGGAACACCTTGCTAATAGCTCCTCTGCTACCTCGATTAGGGAGGGCTCTCTCTGCCTACCTACGCTACTAAGGCCTATTACTCTGTAGTATGCTATCTACATTAAGGGCAATGGCTCTACCCTACTATCGCTAGTATAACTAGAGGACCAAGGCTATTATCTTGTTATACAACGTAGGTACCTGCTACAGATTATAGACTTAAACGACGCTGTTGTTATTACCTTTTCTTAGGAGGGCAACTCGTATATCTGGACACCTCCGAATAGATCTACGGATTGGCATACTGCTCTTAGGCATGTTAATCCTCGTACGGTAAAGCAGACTCTAGAATGCTACAATATCCCTATCCTATCGGACCTCCTAACTACGAAGGAATGTCTACCTTGTATATAAGCTAAATTTAGTGTTAAGCCTAGGACAGGACATGGAGTATTAGAGGCTCGAGCGTTCCTTAATGTCCTCTATATTAATCTAGTCGGCAGTAAGGACTGCTTGCCGTCCTCTACTGCGATTGGTAACTGCCTACTGGCTACGCTAGCTCTGGTCGTTATTAATAAGTTTACGAGGTATAAATAGATCTTTCCTCTGTAATCCGAGCACGCAGATATAATTGAATACAGCTGTTTTGATAACTATATCTCGAACTAAGGAAGGAAAGGAATCTATACAGCGGTAGGTAAGGGCTTTAGGGGTGGTGTGCCAAGGCCTGGCTGTTACGGCCAACAGATGTGAAACGGAAAACAACAGCATCCAGGACCTAACCAGAACTATTAAGATTTACAGACTACAGGCCAACAACCACTAGATGGAAGAAGACTCTAAGAGAGTGAAAGGCGAATTATCTTACGATGCAAACACTCCTGGCTCAGTTCTAGAACCTTTGGAAAAAGCGGGTCTAGGAAATAAATTTGTTTGCAGAACAAAGAAACAGAGTTTAATAAGAAAGTTACTAGCAAACGCACAAACAACTAGCTAGGGCAGGGGGATATAAGAACCTGCTGCCGTCCACTTAATCTTTTTCTTCTTCTTGTTTATAGCTCGTCTTGTGCATCTAATTCAGCTTTTACACTCTAGACTTTAGCCCTTCCTTCTAACACTCAGTTTTTACACTCCTTACTTCAGACTTTAGCTCCCCTTTCTATATCAACTTTTACATCCCCTCCTTTAGACTTTGTTTCTTCCAGCCCCTCCTACTTACTTCGACTTTTACATCGACCCCTTCTGACTACTTAGCTCCCCCCTTAACATTACGAGCTATTAACCAAACACCAGACTATTAACATAGTCTTCCACACCCTACGAGAAGAGGTCCCCTTTAAGGAATACTTACAACTGGACCTATTAGCAGAAGGAATCCTTAACCTAATAAATAATAATCCTAACCTTGCCCTCCGAGTCTTCTTTACAGCAACGAACATTGTCTGTACAAGCATTGAACAAGTAAAGGAACTTAACTAACATATCAATAGCCTAGAAGCAATACTATTAGATAGCAAGGATTAGGTACAAGAGATAGAACGAAAGATTGCTAATCTTACAATTAAGAAAGCTTAGACATAAGGACAATTGCAGGAAGCTCTAAACCTAAGGACATAGAACACTACTAGAGAACCTACTAGCAAGAGAGTGGCTAACCCAGAACTATTTTATAGAGACAAGGACAAGTTTAATAAATTTCGACTACGATTATTCATTAAACTCTTAGCTAATGCGGACTACTTCCTAAACGAACAACAGAAGGTCTCGTACGCGTTCTCCCTACTTGCTAGCAAGGCACTGTAACAGGTCTTATACTGGTTTAACCCAAAGACACTACAAGTTACTTGTCCAGACGTCACTACCTTGCTTACCGCTCTCGACTCGGCCTTTAGTAACCTATACCGCAAGTCTACAGCCCAGCAGCTAATCCGAACCCTTAAGCAAACTAACAAGCTATTCTCTAACTACTACGTACAATTCTTACAGGAAATCGGATACTGCGAATACGATACAGAAGCCCAAAAGTCGGCTTTAGTTGCTGGCCTAAGTACTGAACTTCTTACTAAACTAGAGGACTAAGAGCACGAATCTTTGTTATTTTACGAACTAGTTACCCTCTGCCAACGCCTCGACAGTTGTCGAAACCTGTTCTTAAACATTATTAAGGTACGCGGCAACCTACTTAACAACCGTACGAGCTAGCGTCCTATTACGACTCTTCCAACCTTTACCTAAAACCAACCTAATCCTCCCTTAGCCCTACGACTTCTTCCTATTAACAGCGAACCTATAGACCTCAGTTTAGCTAAGCTTTAAGACAGTCGACTTACACAAGAACAAAAGCAGCGTCGCCGCAACCAACGTCTCTGCATATACTATAGGGAGCTAAACTACATTGCAATTAACTGCCTAACTCTAGTTAATCGCTGCAACAAGGCAGGCACCCCTCTCGGATTCTCTGCAGCCGCCCTAGAACTAAAGGACAACAGCAAGGACTAGGGAAACGCTTAGGCCTGTCAACAAGACGTCTAATAGGCAAGCATTTAGATCGACATCGTGCAATCTCTTCTTCTGCAGTGCAATTTTATACTAAGGCAGAGGATAAGTTAACTTGTCCTCCCTTTGTAGTTACAGCAAATATCTATACTAAGAAGAATTCTATACACTTAGTACTTACAATAATCGACTGCGACGCAACTGGCAAGAGTTTTATTAACCCTAGACTTGTTAACTCCTTAGGAATCCCCACTTAGAACTTGAAATACCCTAGACCCTTAAAGATGTTTAACGACAGTAAGGCCTCCGCAGGAGGTATAACTTAGATTGCCTACGTTAAACTTCAACTTAGGAACAACTACGAAGAACACCTCTCTTGCTTTGTTACACCTCTGCCTAACCAGAAAATAATCCTAGAACTGCCTTAGCTAAAGCTCTACAACCTACAGATTAACTAGGACACTGGAAGCCTCGATATAAACTTAGAACATTGCCGAAACCATTGCTACACTTTGACTTAGCTTACTCCTGCGAACAGCACAAAAGACTCGATTATCTAAGTATCCGCAGCTGCTTTCTATACAGCTGCAAAGGAAAAAGGAGCTTAAATCTTTGCTGCGTTAATAGAAGACATTAAGAAAGCCCTTGCTAAGTTTAACAAAAACCGAGAAGCTACTAACCTAGAGACAAAAGTACTAACAGAATACTACGATTTCCTCAGTGTATAGTCAGTTACAGAAGCTAACAAGCTACCTCTGCACCGACCTTACGACTATAAGATCGAACTAGAAGAAGGCTAGTTACCCCCTTTTAGACCTCTCTATTAAATGTCCTGCGAAGAACTCTAAGTCCTGCAAAAGTTCCTACAATAAAACCTTTAGAAAGGCTTTATTTGATCTAGTCGCTCCCCTGCTGCCAGCCCTGTTATGTTTGTTAAGAAACCCGGCGGAGGGCTACGTTTCTGTGTTAGCTACTGCAACCTTAACGCTATCTCTAAGAAGAACCGTTATCCGATCCCTCTAATCTAAGAAACACTAGAACGACTCTCGAAAGCAAAATGGTTTACTAAGCTTAATTCAATTGCAGCCTTTAACAAGATTCGGATAGCTAAAGGACAAGAGTAGTTAACAGCCTTTAGAACCCGGTACGGCCTGTTTAAATCCCTAGTAATGCCCTTTAGAATGTGCAATGCACCTAGCACTTTTTAAGAATATATAAACGATACACTAAGAGAGTACTTAGACCAATTTGTTACTGCTTATATTGACGACATCCTGGTCTACAGCACAACGCTAGAAGAACATCAAAAACACGTCCGAAAGGTACTGGCAAAACTGGAAGAAGCAGGCTTGCATCTAGACATTAATAAGTGCGAATTTTACTAATAAGAAGATTAGTTCCTTGGCCTTATTATCTTAGACAAAGGCATCCGCATAGATCTAGCAAAGATTTAAGCAATCCTGGACTGGAAGATCCTAAAGACTGTTAAAGAAGTGCAAGGCTTCCTTAGGTTTGCCAACTTCTACTGTCGTTTTATTTAGGGCTTCAGCTTAATAGTAAAGCTACTAACTGTAGTAACAAAGAAGAAGGCTAAATTTAACTAGACTGACTCCTGCCAATACGCATTTAACCTCCTACGGCAACGATTTACTGGAAACCCAATCCTTTAACACTTCGACTTTAACTTAGAAACCCGCGTAGAAACAGACGCTTCTAACAGAGCTATTAGAGCAGTCCTCCTTTAACGAAAGTCGCCCGACCAGCTATAGCTCCTAGTAGCTTACCTTTTAAAGAAGATACTACCTGCCAAATGCAATTACGAGATTTACGATAAAGAGCTCCTTGCAATCGTTAAAGCATTCGAAGAGTAGCGCCCAGAACTTAAAAGCGCAGCCTACCCGACCTAAGTTAGTTCAGACTATAAGAACTTAATTCATTTTATAAAGAGCAAAATCCTTAATCGCAGACAAGCCCGCTAGAGCGAATTTCTCTTAAGGTTCAACTTTGTTATTTAATACTCGCCTAGATTACTCAATTCCAGGGCTAATGCCCTTACCCGGATGCCTGGAATCTATCCAGTAGACAGAAGAGAAGGCCAGGCATTGTGTAACTAAACTATCCTAAAGGCTTACAACCTAAGCAAAGATCTAAAGACCTACTTAAGGGAAAGTACACTATCAATCGCTGCATCTTTTGCCCTGTGCCTTGCACCTGCCTTCCTAGAGGATAACGATTTAGAAAGCGAACTAGACAACGAAACTACCGACACTAAAGACTCTGAAATTGAAGGCTCTGTTACCTCCGACAACGAACCGAACGATAAAGAATTAACTAAAGAAGTAAACTACCCTAGAGAACTGCTCCTAATAATTAGAGAAGCTTACGAATTAGACAAACAGGCTTAAGGACTGATCCAAGCCCTTAAAATAGGTTAGCGTACCTTCCCTAGTTTTTCTCTCTTAGAATGCGAACTTAGGGATGGACTAGTTTACTTCCGATCTCGTCTTTTTGTTCCTAAAGGTGCAGACGATTCGATACGACTCTACATCCTTAGGACAGTCTACAACTTAGTAGCAGGAGGCCACCCAGGACGATCGAAGCTTTACAAGCTTACTTCCCGCTACTACTAGTGGCCGTCGATATAGAAGCACGTCCGCAGATATAGAAACAACTGTCTAATCTGCAAGGCAGCCAAACACGACCGACAACGTCTACACGGATTGCTAAAGCCTCTCCCGGCCCCCGAACACCCTTAGAAACACATTACGATAGACTTTGTTACTTGTCTCCCTTAAGGAACCACTTAGGCGGGTGTTAAGGCAAAGAACGTCTTTGTAGTAGTGGATCGGCACTCTAAGGACCGCTTTGTAGTACCCTGCTAGAGCATAACTTCCAAAGAAACTGCTCGACTCTTTTACGAATACGTCTGGCGCTACGTAGGCCTTCCGGACAGTATTACCTCTAACAGAGGCTCTTAGTTTATTACTAAGTTCTGGAAACGCCTTTGCAAGCTTCTAAACATTAACTACTATATCTTAACGTCCTACTACCTAGAAACAGATAGACAAACAGAGTGTAATAGCTTAAGAATCTTGGTTCAGAAACTTAAGGTTGGGTATCTATATAAAGGAACTAATAGGCAGTTCCTTCGTCGTCTGCTACTGTACAATTTGTACCGATAAAGCCAAGCTAGCAATTTCCCTCTGTGCAGGGATACAAGGTTTACACTCTGTACAGAGGATCGGGAGTTTCCCTCTATACAGTAGTGTAGAGTTTTCCCTCTGCTTAGAGGGGCGGCAATTCCCCTCTATATAGGGTTATAGAATTCTCCCTCTATACAGGAGTAGGGTCCTGTCGGTAACTCCGTATAGAGGGTAGGGTCGTGCTAGCACTGCTAAGTCGCAGTCCTTAGGGCAATAGCTAGCCTAGGTCCAGGACCTGGGCTGGACGGCGCCCCCTAATAATACCCCCCTCCCTTCTCGTAGTGCTTCTTTCGTACGATAGCGTGTCGTACACCCTTAGCTCTTAGGGTTCCTCTAGCAGGTAGCGCTTTCCCGTCTTCGCCTAGGCACTTGCTATTCGACCTCCCTCTTCGCTATTGCAACCTTGGTCCTGTCTCCCTAGATCCTATAGCTAGGGCAGAGGAGGACCTGCAGGCAGGGAAGGCAGGTAGTGTTAGATCGCTTCTACCTAATCTTAACCGATTCCGTTTGCTACTCTAAGGATGCTAAGGCTAAGGCGGAGGAGGACCTGCAAGCAGTTATAAAGGTGTAGGAGGTGCTTAGTCCCGTCTGTTTGTCTACCTCCTACCCTATAGCCCCTAGCTATACACTCTGCGACCTAACTGTACGGCCTGGCGCCGGCAGGCTGTCTGGCTCTGTCCCTGTGCCTTAGTCGTCGTCTAGAGTTTAGCTCCTAGGTAGATGTTCCCGTCTCTGTCTAGTCGTCTAGAGGGCCGTCGCTCGTCTAGGTACTAGGTCGTAGTTGCCTCGATTGTCCTCCCTTATACAGTTGTAGCAGCTGCCCCAGTTGCTATTGCCCTATATAGCAGGCAGCTACTACTCTGTATACGAACCCTTTCCCCCTTCCCTCTCTCTCTTCTTCTCTTTCTCCTTTATCCTCCCTATCTGCTACTCGTCCGCCTAGCCGTCCGCTACTACTACTATTACTACTACTACTATTGCTACAACAACAACTACTACTACTACTACTACTAACTATAACTATTACTACCAACACTACTATTCCGTCCGCCTAGTGCTGTCGTAGCTCTCTTTTGTAGTTGCCGGTTCGTCCTCCTATACCCCTACCTCTAGCTGTAGAATGTTTAGCTTAACTAGCAACTCCGCTTCTAGTTCGTATAGCCTTCCTCCTTCGTACGGCCCTAGCTAACGTCCTAGGTACTACATTGATAAGCAGCAGGATGTTGCTAAGCTACCCTTCTACTCCTTCTAGTGCTAGGGCCCCTGCCGGCTAGGAGGTAATTAAGATTTCGGGTATAGAGTTGGCTGCCTTGGTCCCGGGGGGTAGTAGCTAGTAAGCTACCTTAAGGTAGTATATAAAAGTTTTCGGACAGTGCTGCTCTTATTCCCCTCCTACTTCTACTCTTATTCCTACCTGTCTCCTAGACGTTCCTTTCCTCCTGCCCCTCTTCCGTATAGTGTAGTGTCGGCAGGGCCCGGTAGGGTCCTAGATCTTGATTCTCGATCCTATAACAACCTAAGTTGCTAGCGGCTGCCATGTACTTAGGGTAGATCGTGCCCCTTTTCGCTGTACGGCGTAGTGTTACTGTAACTAGGCAGGGGGGTAGTTTTCCTCTTACCTGTCTAGCGCAGTTTTGTCTTGTAGGGCCTTGTACAGTTCCTATATAGGCTCTGCCTACCCTCTCTATTTTACTAGGTACTCTATCCTCTTTCGCTTCCTTCGGTACTTAAGGATTACTTCTACCTTGTAGTCTTCCTAGCCTTTAGTAATAATCGCCGGTAGGCGTACGTCGTCTGTTATCTAATGCAGTAGGGGGTCCGTGTTTGCTGGCTGTACGAGGTCTATATAGAAGACTAGGTAAATCCCTAGGGGAAGTGTTAAGTCGTACAGCGTATGTCCCTACTGGTCGGACTACTGTAAACTTCCGGTTCTTCCAGTCTGGTTTCTTGCTCGGCCGGTCTGTATAGATGTTGCGCTAGTTTAACTAGACCTTATCTCCTGCCTCGTACCTTAGTGCAGCCTGTCGTCCCTTGTTAGCCTGCCCTTCCGCATTCTGTTAGGCTATAGCTAGGCTCGCTTTCGCCTATTAGTAAGCGTTCGTAATCGTCTGTACGATAGCCTCTCCCTGCTAAGTTAGGGATTGTATAGGGCGCAGAGTGTTACTACTTAGGATCGGCGGGAGCGGGGAGTAGTCGTATCTGTAGGCTATAAAGAAGGGGAACAATCCTGTAGCATCGGCTGTACGGCTGTTAATAGCCAGTTCCGCTATAGGGAGGAGGCAGTTCCAGTTTGTCTAGTTATAGTCGACGTACGCTTAGAGGTACACTTCTAACGTTGAATTGACCCTCTCCGTCGCACCGTCCGTCTGCGGATGCTATACGGTTAACAGGCGACGTTCTACATTTAGTAACTGGCAGACCCTTACCTAGAGCTGGCTCGTAAACTGTATACCCTAGTCCGATACAATTAACCTAGGGAATCCGTGCTTGCTAAACGTCGTCCGTATAAATGCCTAAGCAGTGTCTTTAGCGGTAATAGAGTCTATTCCTTCTAGTATTACCCCCTTCGTTAGCTTGTCCGTAATTACTATAATGTTCTGCCGTCCGTCGCTTTCGGGGAGATCCGTAATAAAGTCCACTGTCAGATCCTGCTAGGGCTAGTCCGGTATTAGTAGGGGTTTGAGTAGTCTATACTTCAGTTTACGCTAGGGCTTTATCTGTCCGTATATATCGCAGTTCTGTACGAACCTGCGGATGTCCTTCGCTATCGCCGGCTAGTAGTAGTCTCTAGCGACGATGCTGTACGTCTCCTTGCGCCCTAGGTGCCCGGTTGCTATAGAATTATGCGCCTGTTGTATTAAGCTTATACAGAGCTTTTGTCTGCCAGGACCCAAATCCGATTCCTGAACTTTAGGTTGTTCTCCTTGTCTACTAAGCACTCTGCTGCCGACAACTTAAGGTAAGGCTCTGCTAGGAGCTTCCGCTGTCCTCCTTAGATCGCTGTATAGGCCCCTTAGTAAACGTCGTCCTTTTCTACTGCCTCTTCCTATACTTGCAGTTAGGGTTTGTTAGGGGGCGCCGCCTAGCCTAGGTCCTGGACCCGAGCCAGCCGTCGCCCTAAGGACTGCGACTTAGCGGCGCTAGCACGACCCTACCCTCTGTACGGAATCACCGACACGACCCTACTCCTATACGGAGGGAGGTGGCCCTAAGGACTGCGACTTAGCGGTGCTAGCACAACCCTACCCTCTGTACAGAGTTACTAACAGGACCCCACTCCTGTACAGAGAGAGAATCCTATAGCCCTATATAGAGGGGAATTGTCGCCCCTCTAAACAGAGGGAAAACTCTGTACTACTATATAGGGGGAAACTCCTGGCCCTCTGTACAGAGTATAAACCTTGTACCCCTATATAGAGGGAAATTGCTAGCTGCAAGGGCTTAAGAATCTTGGTTTAGAAACTTAAGGTTAGGTATCTATATAAAGGAACTAATAGGCAGTTCCTTCGTCGTCTGCTGCTATATAATTTGTACCTACAAAGCTAAGCTAGCAATTTCCCTCTGTGTAGGGGTGCAAGGTTTACACTCTGTACAGAGGATCGGGAGTTCTCCCTCTATACAGTAGTGTAGAGTTTTCCCTCCGTTTAGAGGGGCAGCTATTCCCCTCTGTATAGGGCTATAGGGTTCTCCCTCTGTATAGGAGTAGGGTCCTGTCGGTAATTCTGTATAGAGGGTAGGATCGTACTAGCGCCGCTAAGTCGCAGTCCTTAGGGCAACAGCTAGCTTAGGTCTAGGACCTAGGCTAAGCAGCGCCCCCTAACAATACCCCCCTCCCTTCTCGTTGTAGTTCTTCTGTACGACGGCGAGTCGTATCCCCTTAGCTGTTCTTCTAGCGGGTAGCGCTTTCCCGTTCGCCTAGGTACTTGCCTGTTAACCTCCCTCTCTACTAGTCTAACCTTGGACTTGTCCTCCTAGGTCCGTAGGCAGGGAAGGCAGGTAGTGCTGGATCGCTTCTACCTAACCTTAACCGATTCCGTTTGCCGATTTAACAATACTAAGGCTAAGGTAGAGGAGGGTGCAGGAGGTGCTTAGTCCCGTCTGTTCGTTCCCCTCCTACCCTCTAGCTCTAGCTATACACTCTACGTCCTAACCGTACAGTCCGGCGCTACTGGGCCGTTTGGCTCTGTCCCTGTCTCTTGGTTGTTGTCTAGAGTTTTACTCCTAGGTAGATGTTCCCGCCTTCGTCTAGTCGTCTAGTAGGCCGTCGCTTATATAGGCCCTAGGTCGTACTTGCCTCGTTTGTCCTCCCTTATACAGTTGTAGCAGCTGCTCTAGTTGTTATTGCCCTACAAGGCAGGCAGCTACTACTCTGTATATAAACCCTTCCCCTTTCTCCCTCTCTCTTCTTCTCTTTCTCCTTTATTCCCTATCTGCTACCTGTCCGCCTAGCCGTCCGCTACTACTACTATTACTACTATTACTAGTTACTACTACTAACTACTACTACCAACTACTACTACTAGCTACTATCGCTATACTACCTATCTCGTCTGGCCGTTCTCGCTGTGTTCCTCTCGTAGCTGCTAGCTCTTCTTCCGCCTGTCCGACTAGTGTCCCCTCCTATTTTTACCTCTAACAATAGAGTGCCTAGCTTAATTAGCAGCTTCGCTTCCGGTTTATACAGGTCCCTGCCTTCCGTACGGTCTAAGCTGACGTCTTAGGTGCTACATTAACTAGCAGCAGGGTGTTGTTAAGCCACCCTTTGCTCCCTAGTACTAGGGCTCCTGCCAGCCGGGAGGTAATTGAGATTTTGGGTATAGAGTTAGCTGTCTTGGTCCCAGGGGTAGTGGCTAGTAGGCTACCTTAAGGTAGTATATAAAAGCTTTCGGACGGTGTTGCTCTCGTTCCCTTCCTATTTCTACTCCTATTCCTACCTATCTCCTAGCTGTCCTCTTCCTCCTGCCCCCTTCTGTACAGTGTAGTACAGTGTAGTGTCGGTAAGATCCCGTAGTGTCCTACGTCTCGATTCTCGATCCTTAGCAACCTAAGTCGCTAGCAGTTGCCCTGTACTTAGGGTAGATCGTGCCCCCTTTTCGCTATACGGCGCAGTGTTACTGTAACTGGGCAGGGGGATGGTTCTCCTCCTACCTGTCCAGCGCGGCTGTGTCCTGCAGGGCCTCGTACAGTTCCTACGTTGGCTCTGCCTATCCTCTCTATTTTACTAGGTATTCTACCCTCTTCTTCTTCCTTCGGCTCTTAAGGATTCCTTCTACCTCGTACTCTTCCTAGCCCTTAGTTATAATCGCTAGTAGGTGTGCGTCGTCTGTCGTCTAGTGCGGCAGGGGGTCTGTGTTCGCTAGCTATACGAGGTCTATATAGAAGACTAGGTAGATCCCTAGGGGAGTGTTAAGTCGTATAGCGTGTGTCCCTACTAGTCGGACTACTATAAACTTCTAGTTCTTCCAATCTAGCTTCTTGCTTAGCCGGTCTGTACGGATGTTATACTAGTTTAGCTAGACCTTATCCCCTGCCTCGTACCTTAGTGCAGCCTGCTGTCCCTTGTTAGCCTACTCTTCCGCATTCTGTTAAGCTATAGCTAGACTCGCCTTCGCCTATTAATAAGCGTTCGTAATCGTCTGTACGATAGCCTCTCCCTACTAAATTAGGGATCGTACAGGGCGCAGGGTGTTACTACTTAGGGTCGGTAGGAGCAGGGAGTAGTCGTATCTATAGGCTATAAAGAAGGGGGACAATCCTATAGCATTAGCCGTACGGCTATTAATGGCCAGCTCGGCTATAGGGAGAAGGCGGTTCCAGTTCGTCTAATTATAGTCGACGTACGCTCGGAGGTACGCTTCCAACGTCGAATTGACCCTCTCTGTCGCACCGTCCGTCTGTAGGTGCTATGCGGTAGACAGACGACGTTCTATATTTAGCAACTAGCAGACCCTTGCCTAAAGCTAGCTCGTAAACTGCGTACCCTAGTCCGATACAATTAACCTAGGGAAACTGTACTTGCTGAACGTCGTCTATATAAAGGCCTAGGCAGTGTCCTTAGCTGTAATAGAGTCTATTCCCTCTAGTATTACCCCCTTCGTTAGCTTGTCCGTAACTACTATAATGTTCTGCCGTCCGTCGCTCTTAGGGAGGTCTGTAATAAAGTCTACTATTAGGTCTTGCTAGGGCCAGTCCGGGATCGGTAGGGGTTTCAGCAGCCTATGCTTTAGTTTATGCTAGGGCTTCGTCTGTCTGTATACATCGCAGTTCTGTATAAACCTGCGAATGTCCCTCGCTATCGCTGGCTAGTAGTAGTCCCTAGCAACAATGCTGTACGTCTCCTTATGCCCTAGGTGCCTAGTTACTATAGAATTATAAGCCCGTTGTATTAAGCTCGTATAGAGCTTCTTGTCTGCTAGGACCCAAATCCGATTCCTGAACTTTAGGTTGTTCTCCTCGTCTACTAAGCACTCTGCTGCCGACACCTTAAGATAGAGCTCTGCTAGGAGCTTCCGCTGCCCTCCTTAGGTCGCTGTATAGGCCCCTCGGTATATATCGTCCTTCTCTACTGCCTCTTCCTATGCTTGCAGTTAGGGTTCCTATATATATACCGCTGCTAGGCGGATAGTCTCCTCGCCTGGCTCCTCCTTAAACATCTGGAATGTTCGTAATTTCAACCGGTCGTCCTTGTACGTCGTTAGCATGTCCTGGTCCTGTCTAGATAGCGCATCGGCCCTACTATTGTCCTTACCCTTGCGATACTAGAGTCTTATATTAAACCGGCTTAGGTACATTGCCTATCGTACGTGTCTCTTAGACAGCTTCCAGGGTTGCGTAAAGTACTCTAGATTCTTGTAGTTAGTTAGGGCGAGGAACTCGGGTACTAAGCGGAGTTCTCTATCCTATACTTCGCAACACTGTACGACTGCTAGCAATTCCTTGTCGTAGATAGGGTAGTTGCACTTAGCTAGGGAGTTCTTCTTAGAGAAGTACGCGCATAGGTGCAGAAGTCCGTCTAAGCCTACCTATAACAAGATGCCTCCTATACAGTACCCTAAGGAGTCGGTTTCCAGTATCGTCGTATGTTCTAGGTCGAAGGCAGTAAGCATTAGTCCTGTAGTAAAGAGCTCCTTTAGTTTGTTAAAGCTCTTATTGCACTCGTCCGTCTACTTAAACTGCTTGTCCTTATGTGTTAGCTTAACTAGGGGGCGCACGATCTCTAAGTAGTTCTGTATAAACTGGCGGTAGAAGTTGGCAAACCTAAGAAATTCCTGTACGCCCTTAACACTTAAAGGCGGCTTCTATTGCTTAATAGCATCAATCTTTTTCCTATCTATGCTAATGCCTTTTTATGCCTCGACAATAAACTCTAGGTATTTTGTACGCTGGACACTGAATTTACATTTGTTAATGTTAAGGTACAAGCCAGCCTGCTGCAGTCGATCTAATACCTTTTTAACGTCCTGTACGTAATCCGCATAGGTGCCGTCTGTAAAAACCAGGGTGTCGTCGAGGTACGCTGAGCAGATGTCGTCTAGTAACCCTTGCAAAGACTTGTTAATGTACCTTTAGAAGGTTGCCAGTACGTTGGCAAGGCTAAAGGGGGTAACAAGCTACTTAAAAAGACTACATCTCGTACAGAAGGCAGTTATCTATTTACAGCCTTCCTTAATCCGTATCTTGTAGAAGGCCGAGACTACGTTAAGCTTAGTAAACTACTTTGCCTTGCCGATCCGTCCGAAAGTCTCCTTAATAAGGAGTAGGGGGTACCGGTCCTTCTTAGTAATCGCGTTAATGCCTCTGTAGTCTACGTAGAAACGTAAGCTAGCCTTCCCCTCCTTGTAGACAAACAGCACTAGGGCTCCTGCGGACGAGGTACTTACCTAAATAAAACCTTTCGCAAGCAGGTCGTCTAGTGTCTTGCGCAGTACTAGGAGTTCTCTAGAGGACATTCCGTATAGCGGACTGTACAGTACCTTAGGCAGACTCTTATCTAGACGGGGTTCTAGCTGGATGTTGTAGTTAATCCCTTTTCCTCGGTATAGCAGCAGTTTTAAGGCCGACTTTGGCTTCAAGAGGTCTAGGTATCCTGTATATTCCCTTAGGAGCTTCGTACAGGGGTCCGTCGCTTTCTTAGGCGCTAATGCCTTCTTAATGTCCGCAGTCGCAGTGTTGATTTCAGCCTTGGCAT
Organism: Pseudocercospora ulei; assembly: GCA_016165855.1. Lineage (NCBI taxonomy): Eukaryota > Fungi > Ascomycota > Dothideomycetes > Mycosphaerellales > Mycosphaerellaceae > Pseudocercospora > Pseudocercospora ulei. The sequence continues at coordinate 558,651 of JACWNB010000022.1, read as the reverse complement.
TGCTACCCTACGGAGCCCTCCCTTGGTCTCGGAGCCTCTGCTTCGTCGCTGCCAGGTACAGCCGTCCTCGTCCGACGTCCAGCTTGTCCTACTAGCGCTCTATCTATAGCTTCCCTAGTATTAGGTTATACCCTAACTTGTCCTGTACGACATAGAGGTATAAGTTCTGCTTATAGTGTCCCTGTATCTCTATCGTTACTTTCACTATATAGGTAATGTCCGGTCCTCGCCTAGTAATGCCTAACATGCGTACAGGTACAGTAGGGGTCGTCTTAATGTAGTGTCTCTGTACGAAGTCCTCGCTAATTACTCTGTATACTAAATATCCTGTGTTAATTAATGTCCGCGCTGTTGTAGACCCGTTTAGCGAAGGACGTACAATAAACGGCGTAGTCGTTATGTAGTTGCTCTTAAAAGATAGCTAAGTAGTACTTTAATTTAGCAATCTATCTCGTATAAGCCTCTGGCAGAGCCTTCGCTTAGAGGCTACTCTTTTCCTGACTCGTCGTTATCTAAGTAGGACTCCTAATCCTCTTGTTAGGGCGCTGCAGTTGCTACCCTTGTAGTGGTCGGCCGTCCCCTAGGTCTCTCTGCTAGCAAAAGCCTGCAATTCCGTACAGTGTAGCCTATCTTGCTATACCTGTAGCAGCTCCCTTCTGCTCGCCTCTTGTTAAGGGTAGCTATGTCTACCTATTGTGCCCTTTTGGTAGCAGCCCTTAGCCGTACAGTAACGGCTGCCGCTACCCTCGTCGTCGTCGTTAGTTCCTAGTCTATAGCGTCTGTCTGCCGCTAGAGGGGTTGTCGCATCTCGTAAGCGCAGCTTATCTGTCCGAGCCTACGCTGCTAGTCGTCGACTATCCTAAGGAGATTACAGAACTCCTCGTACGTAGCTGGTTGCATTACGCCTACTAGTCCTGTTATAATCTCCTTAGAGAGGCCTACCTCTAAGGAGGTAATTTTTATCCTGTCCTCCTATTAGAGACCTCCTGCCTCTGCCAAAGTCTGGTCGTATTCTGCGAGGAACTCTCGTACAGCCTTGCGTCCTTGCTTTATTGTATTAATCTATAGGAGTGCTCGGCTCTCGCGGTCTAGGTCCTTATAGCTCTTATTAAGAGCTGCCTAGAGCATCGTCGTCGTAGCTATTGCCAGGTTGGCAATAGACGTCTCGTAGTACGGCAGAATCCGTGCTGCTGCCCTGCCCTTTAACCTCCTAAAGAGGTAAACTACCTTGTCTAGCTCGGTTAGGTATGCTCCTAAATCGACTAGAAGCTTAGAGTGCATCTAGGCAGCCTAGAAGGAGTACTCGGCCAGAGCCTTACTATCGTAAGTAGTAACATCGGGGAGTTTGCTTTTAGGGGTCGGGGTATAGGCTATTGTGTTCGTCGTCGTAGGGATCGGATCGCGATCGGACGTCCTAAGCTGTCGTAGCTCCTGTTCCCGTTAGGAAATTATCGCAGCCTAGTGGTTTACTTGCTGCTCGAGCTGCCTCTTGTGTTCCAGCAGCTCCTCGTACGCGCAGTGCATCTGTCCCTGCATAGCCGTAGGTTCTATAGAGATGTCGCTGTCTATCTTTGTTGTATTACTGCAGTTACCGACAGTAAGATCAGTCCCTAATATAAGGGCTTAAGAATCTTAGTTCAGAAACTTAAGGTTAGGTATCTATATAAAGGAACTAATAGGCAGTTCCTTCGTCGTCTACTGCTGTACTATTTGTACCTACAAAGCTAAGCTAGCAATTTCCCTCTGTGTAGGGGTACAAGGTTTACACTCTGTACAGAGAATCGGGAGTTCTCCCTCTGTACAGTAGTGCAGAGTTTTCCCTCTGTTTAGAGGGGCGGCAATTCCCCTCCGTATAGGGCTATAGGATTCTCCCTCTGTATAGGAGTAGGGTCGTGCTAGTGATTCCGTACAGAGGGTAGAGTCGTGCTAGCGCCGCTAAGTTACAGTCTTTAGGGCGACGGCTGGCTCAGGTCTAGGACCTGGGCTGGGCAGCGCCCCCTAACACGAATTATAGATATTGGAAGGCTTAACATTATTATAGGGCAGAAATAGATAAATGTAAGGGGCCCAAGGATCTTGATTCAGAAACTTAAGGTTGGGTATCTACATAAAGGAACTGATGGGCAGTTCCTTTGTCGTCTGCTCTGTACGATTTGTACCTACGAAGCCAAGCCAGCAATTTCCCCTTTGTGCTAGGGTGCAAGGTTCACCCTCTGTACGGAGGATCGGGAGTTACCTCCTCCGTACAGTAGTAAAGGGTTTTCCCCCCTAATCCGAGGGGCGGTAGCTCCCCTTTGTGCAGGACCGTTGTGTTCTCCCTCTATACGGGAGTAGGGTCCTGTCGGTGGCTCCGTACGGAGGGTAGGGTCGTGCTAGCGCCGCTAAGTCGCAGTCCTTAGGGCGACGGTCAGCTCGGGTCGGGTTCAGGACCTAGGCTAGGCGGCGCCCCCTAACAATACCCCCCCCCCCTTCCCTTTCTCGTAGTGCTTCTTCCGTACGGCGGCATGCTTAAACCACCCAGCTCCTGCGGTTCCTTTGGCAGGTCGTAGCTTCCTATTCCGTTCGGTCGTCCGAGTCGTCGTCTCTCGTCGCTTCCCCCAGGTCGTAGTTGCCTCTTGCTATTCTACCTGCCTGTAGCAACTGCCCTGCTTGCTATTCCTACTATAGCAGGCAGTTAGCCTAAGTCTTTGCCCTTCTCTTCCCTTCCCCTCTCTCTTTTCCCTATACAACGTCCACTATCTACTACTATCCGCTACCGTCTACTACTACTACTACCAGCTACCAACTACCTACAGCTACCAACTACTACTAGCTACTATGTCTGCCCTGTCCGGTCCCCTCGTCGCTGCTGGCCCCGCCTCCCCCCCTCGTCCGGATAGGGTCCCCCCCTACTTTGAATACGTGCAGTAGGGTCCTTAACTGGACTAGCAGCTACGCTTCCGGTTCGTACGGTCTCGTCTTCCGTACGGTCTGAGCTGACATCTTAGGTGCTATACCCGCGAGCAGCAGGATGCGGCCGGGCTCCCCTACTACGCCTTCTAGTGTAACTCCGCCTAGGTTACACTAGAGCGGGTAGCTACGGCCTGCCCGTCGTACGTTAACGTCCTTCTTATTGCTACCTAGGGCTAGCTCTGTGCCCCCTGCCCCAACTCCCTCTAGCCCGCACTTGGCCTATACCGCCTCCTAGGTTTCTGGGCTGGGGTGTGTGCCTCGTGTAAGTGGAAGGATGGCTCCTTCTACTGCCCCTTCCGCCGTCCGGGGGAGGCACGTAGGGGTAGGGGGGTGCCTCTGCTTCCTGGGGCTAGCCCTGGTGGGGATGGGGGCCCGGCCGGGCCTAAGGTGGTGGAGCTCTTAGATAATAAGTAGGTGGTTCTGGTCCCCGGGGGGGGGGGGGGGGTAATGGCCGGTGGGCCACCCCCCCCCCCCCATAGTGTAAGAAATTTCGGACGGTGTTCTCTTAGCTTATCTTATTTCCACTCTCCCTCCTATTTGTCCCTTAGCTGTTCCTTTCTTCTAGCCTTTACCTCGTACGGTGTCGTACAGTGTCGTGTCGGTGGGGTCCTGTAGTGTCCTACGTCGTAGTGCTCGATCTTTTAACAGTCCTGGTCTGCCCGCAGCTACCCTGTCCTTAGGGTAGATCGTGCCTCCTTCCGCCGTACGGTGCAGTGTTACTGTAACTGGGCAGGGGGATGGTCCTCCTCCTATCTGTCCAGTGCGGTCGTGTCTTGCAGAGCCTCGTACGGTTCCTACGTAGGCTCTGCCTATCCTTTCTATTTTACTAAGTACTCTGCCCTCCCCCGCTTCCTCCGGCTCTTAAGGATCCCCTCTACCTCGTACTCTTCTTGGCCCTCGGTTATAATTGCGGGTGGGCGCCTGTCGTCGGTCGTCTAATGCGGCAGGGGGTCCGTGCTCGCCGGTCGTACGAGGTCTACGTAGAAGACTGGATAAATCCCTAGGGGAGTGTTTAGTCGTACGGCGTATGTCCCTACTGGCCGGATTACCGTAAACTTCCTGTTCCTCTAATCCAACTTCTTGCTCGGCCGGTCTGTACAGATGTTTCGCTGGTTTAGCTAGACCTTATCCCCTGCCTTGTACCTTAGTGCAGCCTGTTGTCCCTTGTTGGCCTGCTCTTCCGCGTTCTGCTAGGCTAGGGCCAGGCTCGCCTTTGCCTATTGGTAGGCGTTCGTAATCGTCCGTACGATGGCCTCTCCTTGCTGGATTAGGGATCGTACGGGGCGCGGGGTGTTGCCGCTTAGGGTCGGTAGGAGCAGGGAATGGTCGTATCTATAGGTCGTAAAGAAGGGGGACAGTCCTGTAGCATCGGCTGTATAGCTGTTAATAGCCAGCTCCGCTATTGGGAGAAGGCGGTTCCAGTTCGTCTGGTTATAGTCGACGTACGCTTAGAGGTACGCTTCCAGGGTTGAATTGGCCCTCTCCGTCGCCCCGTCCGTCTGCAGGTGCTATACGGTAGACAGACGACGCTCCACCCTTAGTAACTGGCAGATCCGTGCCTAGAGCTGGCTCGTAAACTGTAACCCCCGGTCTAATACAATTGACCTAGGGAAACCGTGCTTGCTGAACGTCGTCCGGATAAAGGCCTAGGCGGTGTCTTTAGCTGTAATAGAGTCCATTCCCTCCAGTATTACCCCCTTTATTAACTTGTCTGTAACTACTATAATGTTTCGCCGTCCGTCGCTCTTAGGGAGGTCCGTAATAAAGTCTACGGTCAGATCTTGCTAGGGTCGATCCGGTATCGGCAGGGGCTTTAGCAGCCTATGCTTTAGCTTACGCTAGGGCTTCGTTCGTCTGCATACATCGCAGTTCTGTACGAACCTGCGAATGTCCTTCGCTATCGCTAGCTAGTAGTAGTCCCGGGCGATAATGCTGTACGTCTCCTCGCGCCCTAGGTGCCTGGTGGCTATAGAGTTATGTGCTCGTTGTATTAAGTCCGTACGGAGCTTCTCGTCTGCCAGGACCTATATCCGATTTCTGAACTTTAGGTTGTTCTCCTCGTCTACTGAGCACTCGGCTACCGATACCTTTAGGTGGAGCTCGGCTGGGAGCTTCCGTTGCCCTCCCTAGATCGCCGTACAGGCCCCTCGGTATGCCTCGTCCTTTTCTACTGCCTCTTCCTATACTTGCAGTTAGGGTTCCTATAGATGTGTCGCCGCTAGGCAGATAGTCTCCCCGCCTGGCTCCCCTTTAAACATCTGGAATGTTCGTAACTTTAGCCGGTCGTCCTCGTACGTCGTTGGCATGTCCTGGTCCTGTCTGGACAGAGCATCGGCCCTGCTGTTGTCCTTACCCTTGCAGTACTGGAGTTTAATGTTGAAACGGCTTAGGTACATTGCCCATCGTACGTGCCTCTTAGACAGCTTCCGGGGTTAAGTGAAGTATTCCAAGTTCTTATAGTCTGTTAGGGCGAGGAACTCGGGCACCGAGCGGAGTTCCCTATCCCAGGCTTCGCAACACTGTACGACTGCTAGCAACTCCTTGTCGTAGATAGGGTAGTTGCACTTAGCTAGGGAGTTCTTCTTGGAGAAGTACGCATATGGATGTAGGAGTCCGTCCGAGCCTACCTGTAACAGGATACCCCTAATGCAGTACCCCGAGGAGTCGGTTTCCAGTATCGTCGTACGCTCCGGGTTAAAGGCGGCGAGTGTTGGTCCTGTAGTAAAGAGCTCCTTTAGCTTGTCGAAGCTCCTATCGCATTCGTCCGTCTATTTGAACTGCTTGTCTTTGTACGTTAGCTTAATAAGGGGGCGTACGATCTCTAAGTAGTTCCGTATAAACTAGTAATAGAAGTTGGCAAACCCAAGAAATTCCCGTACGCCCCTGACGTTCGTAGGTAGCTTCCATTGCTTAATAGCGTCAATCTTCTTCCTATCTATGCTAATGCCTTTCCCTGCCTCGATAATGAAACCTAGGTATTTCGTACGTTGGACACCGAATTCGCATTTGTCGATGTCGAGGTACAAGCCAGCCTGCTGCAGCCGGTCCAGCACCTTCTTGACATCTCGTACGTAATCTGCGTAAGTGCCGTCCGTTGAAACTAGGGTGTCGTCGAGGTATGCCGAGCAGATGTCGTCTAATAACCCCTGTAGGGACTTGTTAATGTACCTTTGGAAGGTTGCCGGTGCATTGGCAAGGCCGAAGGGGGTAACAAGCCACTTAAAAAGACTATATCTCGTACGGAAGGCCGTTATCCATTTACAGCCCTCCTTAATCCGTATCTTGTAGAAGGCCGAGACTACGTTAAGCTTAGTAAACTACTTCGCCTTGCTAATTCGTCCGAGGGTTTCCTTAATAAGGGGTAGGGGGTACCGGTCCTTCTTAGTAATCGCGTTAATGCCTCTGTAGTCTACGCAGAAGCGTAATCCGGCCTTCCCCTCCTTATAGACAAACAGCACTGGGGCTCCCGCGGACGACGTACTGGCCCGAATAAATCCTTTGGCAAGCAGGTCGTCCAGCGTCTTGCGCAATACCAAGAGTTCTCTAGAAGACATTCCGTACAGCAGTCCGTACGGCACCTCCGGCAGGCCCCTATCCGGACAGGGTTCTAGCTAGATGTTATAGTTAATCCCTTCCCCTCGGTATAGTGGCAGCTTCGAGGCTGACTTTGGTTTAAAGAGGTCCAGGTACCCTACGTACTCTCTTAGGAGCTTCGTATAGGGGTTTGTCGCCTCCTTAGGTGCTAATGCCTTCTTAATGTCCGCCGTTGCTGTGTTAATTTCGGCCTTAGCATTGCCCCCTTGCGGGAGCCTCCCCTGGTCCCGGATTCTCCGCTTCGTTGCTGCTAGGTACAGCCGTCCTCGTCCAACGTCTAGCTTGCCCCTCCAGCGCTCTATCTAGGGCTTCCCTAGTATCAGGTTATACCCTAACTTGTCCCGTACGACATAGAGGTATAAGTCTTGCTCGTGGTGTCCCTGTACCTCTATTGTTACTTTCACTATGTAGGTAATGTCCGGTCCTCGCCCGGTAATGCCCAGCATACGTACAGGTACTGTAGGGGTCGTCTCAATCCGATGTCTCCGTACGAAGTCTTCGCTAATTACTCTATACACTAAACATCCTGTGTCAATCAATGTCCGCGCTGTTGCGGACCCGTTTAACGTCGGCCGTACGATAAACGGCGTCGTCGTTATGTAATTGCTCTTAAAAGATGGCCAAGTAATGCTTTAATTTGGCAGTCTATCTCGCACCCGCCTCTAGCAGAGTCTTCGCTTAGAGGCTACTCTTTTCCCGACTCGTCGTCGTCTAAATAGGACACCTGATCTTCTCGTTAAGGCGCTGCAGTTGCTACTCTCGCAGTGATCGGCCGTCTACCAGGTCTCTCTGCTAGCAGAAGCCCGCAGTTCCGTACAGTGTAGCCCATCTTGCTACACCGGTAGCAGCTCCCTTCTGCTCGTCTCTTGTTAAGGGTGGCTACGTCTACCTATTGCGCCTTTTTGGTAGCGGCCCTTGGCCGTACAGTGGTTGCTGCCGCCACCCTCGTCGTCGTTGGTTCCCAGTCTATAGCGTCTGTCTGTCGCTGGGGGGGCTGTCTTATCTCCTAAGCGCGGCCTATCCGTCCTAGCCTGCGTTGCTGGTCGTCGACTATCCGGAGAAGGTTACAGAATTCCTTGTACGTAGCTGGCCGCATTACACCTACTAGCCCCGTTATAATCTCCTTAGAGAGGCCTACCTCTAATAAGGTGATCTTTATCCTGTCTTCCTATTGGAGGCCCCCTGCTTCTGCCAAAGTCTGGTCAAATTCCGCGAGGAATTCTCGTACGGTCTTGCGTCCTTGTTTCATCGTATTGACCTGTAGGAGTGCTCGGCTCTCGCGGTCCGGGTCCTTGTAGCTCTTGTCTAGAGCTGCCTAGAGCATCGTCGTCGTAGCTATTGCCAGGTTGGCAATGGCTGTCTCGTAGTACGGCAGAATCCGTGCTGCTGCCCTGCCCTTTAATCTCCTAAAGAGGTAGACTACCTTGTCTAGCTCGGTCGGGTATGCTCCTAAGTCGACTAGGAGCTTAGAGCGCATCTGAGCCGCCTAGGAGGGGTACTCGGCCGGAGCCTTACTATCGTACGTAGAGACGTCGGGGAGTTTGCTCTTAGGGGTCGGGGTGTGGATTATTGTGCTCGTCGTCGTCGTAGGGGTCGGATCGCGATCGGACGCCCTAAGCTGTCGTAGCTCCTGTTCCTGTTGGGAAATCATCGCAGCCTAGTAGCTTACTTGTTGTTCGAGCTGCCTCTTGCTTTCCAGCAGCTCCTCGTACACGCGGTGCATATGTCCCCCTATAGCCGTAGGTTCTATAGGGATGTCGCCGTCCATCTCTGTTCTATCACCGCGGCTACTGACAGTGAGATCAGTTCCTAATGTAAGGGGCCCAAGGATCTTGATTCAGAAACTTAAGGTTGGGTATCTACATAAAGGAACTGATAGGCAGTTCCTTCGTCGTCTGCTCCGTACGATTTGTACCTACGAAGCCAAGCTAGCAATTTCCCCTTTGTGCTAGGGTGCAAGGTTCACCCTCTGTACGGAGGATCGGGAGTTACCTCCTCTGTACAGTAGTGAAGGGTTTTCCCCCCTAATCCGAGGGGCGGTAGCTCCCCTTTGTGCAGGACCGTTGTGTTCTCCCTCCGTACGGGAGTGGGGTCCTGTCGGTAGCTCCGTATAGAGGGTAGGGTCGTGCTGGCGCCGCTGAGTCGCGGTCCTTAGGGCGACGGTCGGCTCGGGTCGGGTTTAGGACCTGGGCCAGGCGGCGCCCCCTAACAATAAAGAACCAGAAAGCCGTTATTAACGCAGGTAAAGGCACGCTCGGATTCAAAACCTAGCAGAGCGGAGTCGCTGCTGCTGAATCGGTTACTGTCGTCGCTGCGAAACCAAACGCTACGACTACTGGAGCGGCTCTAATCGATCGGCCCGACCCTCTGGACACGATCAGAATAATAAGCTTAGAAGCTTTAACGACCCTTGCGAGGTCGCTAGACAGTAAGATCTACCCTATCTCGATAAAAGACATTAAAGATTACGAGAAGATAATAGCGGAAGAAGAAGTGAATCTGTTGGAGGTACTACCGAAAGAGCTCTATAGCTACGCGGATGTGTTTTCAAAAGCCAACTCTAACCTCCTGCCGCTCTATCGACCGGAATACGATAACAAGATCCGATTAAAAGAAGGAGCTACGCTGCCAAGAACCGAGCCCTTAAGAGGACTATCGCTAGCCGAGCTAGACTAGGTAGAAGTGTTTGTTTAAGAAAACTTAGCAAAGAAGTTTATTACGCCAAGCTCTGCCGAATATACGTTACCTATTCTTTTCGTACGGAAACCCGGAGGTAGTCTCCGGCTGTACGTAGATTACCGTAGCCTTAATAAGGTCACTAAGAGAGATTTGTACCTACTGCCGCTAATAGATAAGACTATACAACGAGTGGCTAAAGCTAAGTGGTTTAGCAAGCTGGATATTCGCTAAGCGTTCTACTAACTAAGGAATAAGAAAGGACAAACGGAAGATCTTACGACATTCGCTACGCGCATAGGCAATTTTAAGTAGTTAGTAATGCCTTTCGGTCTTACTAACGCGCCGGCAGTGTAGCAGCGTTTTATAAATTACACCTTTATAGACATGCTGGAACGGTTCGTGTCTATTTACTTAGACGATATTCTTATCTATACTAATAGAACGAGAGAACAGCATACAGACTACATTAAGAAGGCGCTAACTAGGCTGCGCGAGGTCGGATTAAACGCGGACACAAAGAAGAGCGAGTTCTATTAGACTAAGGTCAAATATCTTAGTCTTATTGTCGGAAGAGAAGGAATTCGGATGGACCCCTTAAAGGTTGCCGCTGTCGCGGAATAGAAGCAGCCGAAATCCGGAAACACTATGTTGCAGCGGCAGAAAGGGGTGGGACTAAGTAATAGGGTAGACCCTTGGAATTTCGGCTCGGCCCTTCCAGACCGAGCTGGGCCTTGGCACACCACCCCTAAAGCCCTTACCTACTACTACATAGATTCCCTTCCCTCCTTAGTTCGAGATATAGTTATCAAAAAGGCTGTATTAAATTATATCTGCGTGCCCAGATTATTATATCTCGAACTCACTTACTACACCAACTCTGCACTGCGCGAAAGGGCCTATTGATCTATCCGGCCACCCGAATAACGCACGCGCACACTACAAGCCAAAACACCAGCACTGTAAGACAGCTATAGAGAGCTTCTTAACGGTAGGGGGCGGCGTTACAGGCCGCAGCAGAAGCAGAAGAGAAAAGACTAGCATAGCGAGTAGGCGCTCTAGCGTCGTTAATAATAATATTATTATCAGAGGCTTTACAGCGGAAGAAACTGCAGAGATTAAGGAACGAATAACCGCATACAAGAAGATCTACGACTGTACGCTCGAGGAACTTGAAGACTATGTAAACGAGAACGGAATAGATAAGGTCTACGACGGCATAGACCTTATCGAGACGCTGTTTTACAGAACCCTGGAAGAGAAGAGGCAGTTAAGAGAGGAAACCAAAGCGGTAAGGGCCGAGAAGGAATCGGCAGAGACTATTATCAATGTGCTAGAAAACTAAGCGGCGAACCGACTAGCACAACTAAAGGAGATAAAGACTTAGTTAGCTAAGATAGAAGCAGCGATGTCGTCGGCGCCGCTACTACATCGAGAAGAACAAGCAGAGACCGCCTTACCGGCAGCCTACAGTTAAGGCGGCACCTCGATAACGTTACTACCTAACCTACCGGCGTTTAGAGGCAGAGACCCTAAGGACTAGGAGGCATTTAAGAAGAAGATAAAGAATAAGATAGACTGCGATTATGCCGGAAACAGTAAAGAAGACAGGCTGGCCTACCTAGAGTCGCGGCTAGAAGGCGAAGCTTTTTCGCTAGTAGCGGACCTAGAAGAGGTAACTGCTAAAGAAGCGATCAAAGCGCTGGACCAACGCTTCGGAGACCCCTTCTGGAAGAAGACAGCCTGTAAACAGCTAGACAAGATCAATCAGAACCGGCTAACGTTTAAGGAATTCTACGGACGGTTCCGAAAATATGCTATTAGAGCTAGAGTGTCCGAAGATAAGCAGCTCTACCTCCTAAGGCAGAAGCTGAACCCTGAACTGGCTAGAGCTATAGCTTTGGTAGAAGATGAAGACCTTAAGAGCTTCGTACACCAAGCGAGGGTTACCGCTAGGAACCTAAGCGCCTACGCGAAATCGGTATTACGCGAACCGATTTAGAAGCAGTCGGCGCCGACAACACGACTCCCTGCACCTTTCCGGACAGTACCTTAGCAGCTATCCTATTCGCTGCGTTCGTCGTTCGTCCCTACCTGCTATACGTATAGAAAGCCTAGCTACATCGCTACGAGATGCCAAGCGACGGACTAGCAGAAGCAGGAGTATTGTGCTACGAAGCCGCAGCCGCTAAGAAAGACTATCCAAGCTATCGAGCCGGCTCCGAACGACAGCGACAGTGTAGATAATAGAGTGCTACTAAGGATTTTGGGAAAAGACTAGCTAGACGGATAGGCCCCCTATCTAGCACAGACAATAGGGTACTAGTGCAATCCGCGCTACTAGAAGAAGGAAGCATTAACAGTTGTAGCAATCCGCTCTTAGCAGTAGTAGAAGTGAATATAGAGACCGCTATTATCCTTCTTATTACGATCCACCCTGTTAAGAAGTTACGCCCACTGCTCTGGCTGAAAGCTTTTATCGATACTAGAGCTCTTATTGGAGCAGCGATCCACTATTAGTTAGTTTAGAAACTGATAAAGGGATACGGCTATCCAGTAGAGTTAGCGTCGCTAACGCGAATTTCGGCGTACAATGGACAGGACACGGAAAGTGTTACGCACTATGTGCCATTAAGGACCACACTGGCTAGTGGGACTACGGAAGCTACGTTCCGAATTATAGACATCGGACGGTTCGACATTATTATAGGGCAGAAATAGATAAAGAACTAGAAAGCCGTTATTAACATAGGTAAAGGCACGCTAGGGTTCAAAGACTAGCAGAGCGGAGTCGCCGCTAAATCGGCCACCGTCGTCGCTGTTGCAGCGGCAGAAAGGGGTGGGACTAAGTGATAGGGTAGACCCTTGGGATTTTGGCTCGGCCCTTCTAGACCGAGCCGGGCCTTGGTACACCATCCCTAAAGCTCTTATCCACTACTACATAGATTCCTTTCCCTCCTTAGTTCGAGATATAGTTATTAAAAAGGCCGTATTGAATTCTATCTGCGTGCCTGGATTATTATATCTCGAACTTACTCACTACACTAACCCCGCACTGCGCGAAAGGGACTGTTAAACTATCCGGACACCCGAATAACGTACGCGCACTACACACACCAAACCAACAACCCCTAGCACTATAAGATAGCTATAGAGAGCTTCTTAACAGTAGAAAGCAGCGTTACAGGCCGAAGCAGAAGCAGGAGAGAAAAGACTAACAGAGCGAGTAGGCGCTCTAGCGTTATTAATAATAAGTTTATTATTAGGGGTTTTACAGCAGAAGAGACTACAGAGATTAAGGAACGAATAACCGAATACAGGAAGATCTATAACTGCACACTCGAGGAACTTAAAGATTATATAAACAAGAACAGAGTAGGGAAGGTCTACGACGGCATAGACCTTATAGAGACGATGTTTTACAGAACCCTAGAAGAGAAGAGGCAGTTAAGAGAGGAAAACAAAGCGGTAAGGGCCGAGAAGGAATCGGCAGAGACTATTATAGATATGCTGGAAAACCAAGCGGCAAACCGACTAGCACAACTAAAGGCAATAAAGGCTCAGTTAGCTAAGATAGAAGCAGCGATGTTGCCGGCGCCGCCACCGCATCGAGAAGAACAAGCAGAGACCGCCTTACTGGCGGCCTACAGTCAAGGTAGCACCCTAATAACGTTACTACCGGACCTACCGGCGTTTAGAGGCAGAGACCCTAAAGAATAGGAGGCATTCAAGAAGAAGATGAAGAACAAGATAGACCGCGACTATGCCAGAAACAGTGTCGGAGATAGATTGGCCTACCTAGAATCGCGGTTAGAAGGTAAAGCTTTTTCGCTAGTAGCGGACCTAGAAGAGGTAAACGCCGAAGAAGCGATCAAAGCGCTAGATTAACGCTTCGGAGAGCCCTTCCGAAAGAAGACGGTCTGTAAACAGCTAGACAAGATCAACCAGAACCGGCAGACGTTCGAGGAATATTACAGACTGTTCCGAAAATATGCTATTAGAGCCAGGGTGTCAGAAGATAAGCAGCTCCACCTACTAAGGCAGAAGCTGAACCCTGAATTGGCCGCAGCTATAGCGTCGGTAGAAGACGAAGACCTTAAAAGCTTCGTGCACCGAGCGAGAGTTACTGCCAGAAACCTAAGCGCTTACGCGAAATCGCGCGAATTGAACCAGAAGCAGTCGACGACGCCGACAACACACCCCCTGCACCTTTCTGGAGAGCACCTCAGCAGCTATCCTATTCGCTGCGTTCGTCGTTCGTCCCTACCTGCTATACGTATAGAAAGCCTAGCTACATCGCTACGAGATGCCAAGCGACGGACTAGCAGAAGCAGGAGTATTGTGCTACGAAGCCGCAGCCGCTAAGAAAGACTATCCAAGCTATCGAGCCGGCTCCGAACGACAGCGACAGTGTAGATAATAGAGTGCTACTAAGGATTTTGGGAAAAGACTAGCTAGACGGATAGGCCCCCTATCCAGCATAAACAACAGGGCATTACAGCGATCTGCGCTACCGGAATATAGAAGCATTAACAGTTGTAGCGATCCGCTCTCGGCGGCGGTAGAAGCGAACACGGAAACAGCTATTATCCTTTTAATTACTGTCTACCCCCTCGATAGCTTACGCAGCCCACTTTAGATAAAAGCTTTTATCGACACAGGAGCTCTTATTGGCGCAGCGATCCACTATCGATTGGTTCGGAAGCTAATAAACGGATATAGTTACCTAGTGGAATTAGCGTCGCCGACACGGATTTCGGCATACAACGGACAAGGCACAGAGAGTGTTACGCATTATATGCCACTAAGGACTACCCTAGCTGGTCGCACTACGCAAGCGACGTTCCGAATTATAGATATCGGAAGGTTTGACATTATTATAGGGCAGAAGTGGATAAAGAACCAGAAAGCTATTATCGACGTAGGTAAAGGCACCCTTGGCTTTAAAGACCAGCAGAGAGGAGTCACCGCTGAGTGAATTACTGTCGTCGCTACGGAACCGAACGCTACGATTATAGAAGCGGTTCCAAAGGATCGGCCCGACCCTCTAAACACGGTCGGAATAATAAGCTCGGAAGCTTTAACGACCTTCGCGAGGTTACCGGACAATAAGATTTACGCTATCTTAATAAAGGATATCGAGGACTACTAGAAGCTAATAGCGGAAGAAGAAGTAGATCCGCTGGAGATGTTACTAAAGGAACTCTACAGCTACGCTAACGTGTTCTCGAAGGCTGACTCCAACCTCTTGCTGCTCTACCGACCGGAATATAACAACAAGATCCGGCTAAAAGAAGGAGCCGCGTTGCCGAGAACCGAACCCCTAAGACGCTTATCGCTGGCCGAGCTGGACTAGGTAGAAGTGTTTGTTCGAGAGAATCTAGCGAAGAAGTTTATTAAGCCGAGCTTAGCCGAATATGCGTTACCGATTCTTTTCGTAAGGAAGCCTAGAGGTAGCCTCCGACTTTGCGTAGATTACCGAGGCCTTAATAAGGTTACTAAGAGAGATGTGTATCCGCTGCCGCTAATAGACGAGACTATACAACGAGTAGCTAAGGCTAAGTAGTTTAGCAAGCTGGATATTCGCTAAGTGTTCTACCGACTAAGGAACGAGGAAGGACGAACCAAAGATCTTACAACATTCGCTACGCGTATAGGCAATTTTAAGTAGTTGGTAATGCCTTTCGGACTTACTAACGCGCCGGCGGTGTAGCAACACTTTATAAACTACACCTTTATAGACATGCTAGAACGATTCGTGTCTATTTACTTAGACGACATTCTTATCTACACTAATAGAATAAGAGAACAACATACGGACTACATTAAGAAGGTGTTAAAGAGACTCTGCGAAGTCGGATTAAACGCGGACACGAAGAAGAGCGAGTTCTATTAGACCGAAGTCAAATACCTCGGTCTTATCGTCGGAAGAGAAGGAATTCGGATAGACCCCTTAAAAGTTGCCGCCGTCGCGGAATGGAAGCAACCGAAATCTGGAAACACTACGCAAATTAGAGCTTTTCTCAGATTCTGCAGCTACTATCGACAGTTTATTAAGGACTTTAGCAAGATAGCGAGACCACTGAACGAAGCGTTAAAGAAGGAGGCCGCCGGCCTATAGAATAAGAGATGCACAGAAGCTTTTAACTAGCTAAAAGAAGCAGTAGCCTCGGCGCTAGTTCTAGCGCACTTCCGACTAGAGAAGACGATCTACTTAGAAACAGACGCATCCGATACAGTAACAGCAGCGGTCCTTTCTCAATACGCTAACGACGACGAGACCCTCTATCTAGTAGCTTTCTTCAGCAAATCTATAAATAAGGCTAAACAGAACTACGCCATTTACGATAAAGAGCTGCTCGCTATTATTCAGGCTTTCGAGGAGTGGAAGCCGGAGCTTATAGCTAGACAGAGCACAGTCCAGGTCCTTACGGACCACCAGTTACTGACCTACTTTATAAAGACGCAGAAGCTATTTTGTCGCTAAGCCCGGTAGGCCGCCTACTTATCCGGATTCGATTTTAAGATCACCTATTGACCGGGAGCTCAAAATAGAAAGGCTAATGCGCTAACGAGAAGAGAAGGAAAGACCAGCCGCGCGAAAGAAGATCCGAACATATTCTAGAAGGTATTGACCAAACGGATAGTAGACGCCAAGGTATTAGTAGAAGCAGGGATCTACGCGATAGAACCGCCGACTAAGGAAGAGACTCTCTACGAAAAAGTGGAGCGGCTTAACTAGCAACAGAAGCTCGGCAAAACCGGCTTAGGAAAGCTAATAGTTCTAGAAGAACTAATTACCGAGGTTATCCAGCTAGTCTATAGTTCGACGGATGTCGGTTACGCAGGCTTCAAGAAGACGATAGAAGCAATAAGGACGACCTACTAGTTTCCGCGAATCTTCGAGCGGATCCACCGGTTTATCGCCAACTGTTACGTATGCCGAGGCGCGAAGCCACGTTACGGCCTTCTGACCGGCCTATTAAAACCACTTCCAATCCCTAAGAAACCGTAGCAGCACATTACGATAGATTTCGTAACCGGCCTACCGGATTCCGATAGATATAATGCTACGCTTAAAATAGTGGACCAACTAAGCAAAGAGCGCTACTTTATCCCCTACTAAGCGAAGGATAAAGGAACTACTGCAGAAGAAACGGCGAGAATGCTGATTTAGCATATATAGAAGCACTATAGCCTGCCGGACACTATCACTACGGATAGGGGTCCTTAATTTACTGCTAATGTATAGAAAGCGATCAACCGAGCTCTCGGAATTCGTAGAAAGCTCAGCACGGCCGCTTACCCTTAAACCGACGGCCAGTCAGAAGTGGCCAATCGTAAGATAGAGAAATATTTACAGATCTTCTGCAGCTATCATTAAGAAGAATAGGTCAAGATATTACTAATAGCCGAATTCTGCGCCAATTCAGCACGGTCAGAAGCTACCTTACTAGCGCCGTTTGAGATAACTTACGGTTATCTTCCGAGATTAAGCTTCTATCCGCCAAACAACCCTGGCTCTTCGGAACCTTCTACCGACACTTCGTCAAAAAGAGTCGCCGCAGCTGCGGCAGAAGCACTAAAAGCTCAGATGGAAGAAGCCGTCAGGGTAGCTAAAGAAGCAATAGAGTTGGCACAGAAGAAGATAGTAACCTAAGCTAATAAAAAGCGGTTACTAATAGAGTTCGAAGAAGGACAAAAGGTATAGCTTAGTACGAAGAACCTTAGACTGAAAGTAAACGCCAAGCTCAACCCCCGTTACGTAGGTCCGTTCAAGATAGTGGAAAAGAGGTCGCTAGTAACCTACTAGCTCCAGCTACTGAAATCGTTCCAGATCTACGATGTCTTTTATTCGGATCTGCTAAGCTTAGACCCTAAAGATGGTCTTCCGGATCAGGGGTTCGCCAAACCCCTACTAATCGAGATAGACGGAGAAGAAGAAGAATAGGAGGTAGAAGATGTATTAGATATAAGAAAGCTAAGAGGACCTATCGAAGCGAGGATCTTATAGAAAGGATAGCCAGAAGACTATAAATAGTATCCAGTCGAGAATCTCCGAAATTCGGCGGAGCTACTAAGAGAATTTTACGTTCAAAACCCGAGGAAGCCGAAACCTAAGTGGCTCCAAAGCTAATAGTTACAGAAAAAGAAGAAAAAGCTGCGTCCGCTCTATCGGTGTAGAAGCTAATAAAGACGATTATAGCAATAGCTCCGCTAGAGCCCTCGACGCGGCCACTACCCACTGCTGGTTCGACGCGACGGTCGACGACGCTGCCCTAAACAAATAAAGCAGTGTCGGCGCCGCCGGCCCTGCAGTAGGTAAGGTCTTTAGTAGAGAAAGAAGAAGAAGAGGGTAGCGAGCTGCGGATAGATCTATATAGACCTTAGCGGCGGCGCACAGACCGGTTACGCCGCAGCTTAGGTAACTGCTGGCTCCGATCTAATGGCACGGATCAGATAGACGCTAAGTAAAGACGTCAGATAGTGATAATATAAGAAGAAAGAAGATAAAAAAAGTGGATAGCTTCGAAAAAAAAAAGAGAGAGAGGAACAGATAAGTAAGCGGTCGAGGGCGACCGCTAATAAGGGAGCGGGGTAGTGTTGCAGCGGCAGAAAGGGGTGGGACTAAGTAATAGGGTAGACCCGTAGGATTTCGGCTCGGCCCTTCTGGACCGAGCCGGGCCTTGGCACACTACCCCTAAAGCTCTCACCCACTACTACATAGATTCCTTTCCCTCCTTAGTTCGAGATATAGTTATCAAAAAGGCCGTATTAAATTATATCTGCGTGCCTGGATCAGTCGCTGCGAAACCGAACGTTACGACTATCAAAGCAGTTCCAATAGATCGGTCCGACCCTCTAGACACGATTAGAATAATAAGCTCGGAAGCTTTAACGACCCTTGCGAGGTCGCCGGATAATAAGATTTACGCTATTTTAATAAAAGACATCGAAGACTACTAGAAGATAATAGCGGAAGAAGAAGTAGATCCGCTAGAGGTGTTACTAAAAGAGCTCTACGGCTATACTAACGTATTCTTAAGAGCCGACTCCAACCTCCTGCCGCTCTACCGACCGGAATATAACAACAAGATCCGGCTAAAAGAAGGAGCCGCGTTGCCGAGAACCGAACCCCTAAGACGCTTATCGCCGGCCGAGCTGGACTAGGTAGAAGTGTTTGTTCGAGAAAATCTAGCAAAGAAGTTTATTACGCTGAGCGCCGCCGAGTATGCGTTACTAATTCTTTTCGTCTGAAAACCCGGAGGTAGTCTCCGACTGTACGTAGACTACAAAGGCCTTAATAAGGTTACTAAGAGACACATGTATCTACTGACGCTAATCGATAAGACTATACAGCGTATAGCGAAGGCTAAGTGGTTTAGCAAGCTGGATATTCGCCAAGCTTTCTATCGACTAAGGAATAAAGAAGGGCAGACAGAAGATCTTACGACGTTCGCTACGCATATAGGCAATTTTAAGTAGTTGGTTATGCCTTTTGGCCTAACCAACGCGCCGGCAGTGTGGCAACGCTTTATAAACTATACCTTTATAGACATGCTAGAACGGTTCGTGTCTATCTACTTGGACGACATTCTTATCTATACTAATAGAACAAGAGAGCAACATACAGACTATATTAAGAGGGTGTTAAAGAGACTCTACGAGGTCGGATTAAACGCAGACACGAAGAAGAGCGAGTTCTATTAGACCGAAGTCAAATATCTTAGTCTTATCGCTAGAAGAGAAGGAATTTGGATAGACCCCTTAAAGGTCGCTGCTGTCGCGGAATAGAAGCAGCCGAAATCTGGAAACACTACGCAAATCAGAGCGTTTCTCGGATTCTACAGCTACTATAGACAGTTTATTAAGGACTTTAGCAAGATAGCGAGACTCCTAAACGAAGCATTAAAGAAGGAGGCCGCTGGCCTATAGAATAAGAAGTGCACAGAAGCTTTTAGCCGACTAAAAGAAGCAGTAGCCTCGGCGCTGGTTCTAGCGCACTTCCGACCGGAAATAACGATCTATCTAGAGACGGACGCTTCCGACACAGTAACCGTAGGGGTCCTTTCTCAGTATAATAACGCCGACGAGACCCTCTACCTAGTGGCTTTCTTTAGCAAGTCTATAGACGAGGCTAAGCAGAACTATACTATTTACGATAAAGAGCTATTAGCTATTATCTAGGCTTTCGAGGAGTGGAAGCCGGAGCTTATAGCTGGAAAGAGCACGGATCAGGTCCTTACAGACTATTAGTCGCTAACCTATTTTATAAAGACGCAGAAGCTATCGCAGCGCCAAGCTCAGTAGGCTGCCTACTTATCCGGATTTGATTTTAAGATTACCTATCGACCCAGAGCTCAAAATGGAAAGGCCGACGCATTAGCAAGAAGAGAAGGGAAGACCAGCTACGCGAAAGAAGATCCGAACATGTTCCAGAAGGTGTTGACCGAACGGATAGTAAACGCTGGGTGTTAAAAGAAGTAGAGATCTGTGCGATAGAGCTGCCAACTAAGGAAGAGACACTCTACGAGAAAGTGGAACGGCTTGATTAGCAGCAAAAGCTCGGCAAAACCGGCTTAGGGAAGCTGATAATTCTAGAAGAACTAATTACAGAGGTTATCCAGTTGGTCCACGGTTCTAAAGATGTTAGTTACGCTAGCTTAAAGAAGACGATAGAAGCTGTAAGGACGATCTACTGGTTTCTGCGGATCTTCGAGCGGATACACCGGTTTATCGCTAATTGCCACATCTGCCGAGCCGCGAAGCTACGTTACGGCCTTCCGGCCGGTCTGTTGAAGCTACTTCCGATCCCTAAGAAACTGTAGTAGCACATTACGATAGATTTCGTAACCGGCCTGCCGGATTCCGGTAGATATAATGCTACGCTTAACGTAGTGGATTGACTAAGCAAAGAGCGCTACCTTATCCCCTGCCGAGCGAAGGATAAAGGAACTACTGCAGAAGAGACGGCGAGAATGCTGATTCAGCACGTATAGAAACACTACGGCCTGCTAGACACTATTACTACGGATAGGGGCCCTTAATTGACCGCCGATGTATAGAAGGCTATCAACCAAGCTCTCGGAATTCGTAGAAAGCCCAGCACAGCTGCTTACCCTTAAACCGACAGTTAGTCTAAAGTAGCTAACCGCGAGATAGAGAAATATCTACGAATCTTCTGCAGTTATTATTAAGCAGAGTGGGTTAAGGTGTTGCCTATAGCCGAATTCTGCGCTAATTTAGCACGGTTAGAGGCCACCTTACTGGCGCCGTTTGAAATAACTTATAGTTATCTTCCGAGGATAAGCTTTTAACCGCCAAACGAACCTAGCTCTTTAGAATCTTTAGCCGGCACTTCGTTAAAGAGAGTCGCCGCCGCTGCGGCTGAAGCACTTAAGGCTCAAATAGAAGAAGCAATTAAGGTAGCGAAGGAGGCGATAGAATCGGCTTAGAAGAAGATAATAACTCGAACTAATAGAAAGCAGTTACTAATAGAATTCGAAGAAGGCCAAAAGGTATAGATTAATATGCAGAACCTAAGGCTAAGAGGCAACGCCAAGCTCAACCCCCGCTACGTAGGTCTGTTTACGATAGTGGAAAAGAGGTCGCCGGTGACCTACCGGCTCTAGCTACTAAAGTCGTTTCAAATCTACGATGTCTTTTATTCGGACCTGCTAAGCCTGGACCCTAAGGACGGCCTTCCGAAACAGGGGTTCGCTAAACCCCCGCCAATCGAGATAGACGGTAAGGAAGAAGAGTCGGAGGTAGAAGACGTAATAGACGTAAGAAAGATAAGGGGGTCTATTAAAGCGAAGATCTCGTAGAAGGGGTAGCCAGAAGACTATAAATAGTATCTAATAGAGAATCTCCAGAATTCGGTAGAGCTGCTAAAGGAATTCTATACGCGGAATCCGGAGAAGCCGAAGCCTAAGTGGCTCCAAGGCTGATGGCTCCGAGAAAGAAGATAGATCGCGTCTGCTCTATTAGTGCAGAAGCCGATAGAAACGATCGCGACAGTGCGCTTGTTTGGAGTCTTCGGCTCCACCACTACTGCCGACTAGCGAAGCCGGTCAGATAATAGCTATGAGGCCGAAGACCGCCACCGCTTCGACGCGACGGTCGCCGACGCCGCCCCAAACAAGTAAAGCGGCGTCGGCGCCGCCGGCTTTGCAGTAACGCTTAAGACTATAGTAGAAAAGAAAAAGAAGAAGAGATAGCAAGCCGCGGATAGATCTATATAGACCTCCGCAGCGGCGTACAGGCCAGCCTCGCCGCAGCTCAGATAGCTGCCAGCATAGATCAGATAGCTACGATCAAATAGACGCTAAAGTAAAGACGTTAGATAGCGACGATGTAAATAAAAAAAAAAGAGATAGATAAGTAAGCAGTCGAGGGCGACTGCTAGTAAGGAAGGGGGGTGGTGTTGCGGCAGCAGAAAGGGGTGAGACTAAGTAATAGGGTAGACCCTTGGAATTTCGGCTAGGCCCTTCTGGACCGAGCTAGGCCTTGGCACGCCACCCCTAAAGCCCTTACCCACTACTACATAGATTCCTTTCCCTCCTCAGTTCGAGATATAGTTATCAAAAAGGCTGTATTAAATTATATCTGCGTGCCCGGATTACACTACACAAATCAGAGCGTTTCTCGGATTCTGCAGCTATTATCGACAGTTTATTAAGGACTTTAGCAAGATAGCGAGACCCCTGAACGAAGCATGAAGAAGGAGGCCGCTGGTCTATAGAATAAGAGGTACATAGAGGCTTTTAACAGGCTGAAAGAAGCAGTGGCCTTAGCGCCAGTTCTAGCGCACTTCCGACTGGAAAAGACAATCTACCTAGAGACGGACGCTTCTAATACAGTAACCGCAGGGGTCCTTTCTTTATATAGCGACGATGAAACTCTCTACCTAGTAGCTTTTTTTAGCAAGTCTATAAACGAGGCTAAGCGGAACTACGCTATTTACGACAAGGAGCTATTAGCTATTATTTAGGCTTTCGAGGAGTAGAAACCGGAGCTTATAGCCAGAAAGAGCACGGTCTAGGTCCTTACAGACTATCAGTTACTTACCTACTTTATAAAGACGCAGAAGCTATCGCGCTGTTAAGCCCGGTAGGCCGCCTACTTATCCGGATTCGACTTTAAGATTACCTATCGACCCAGAGCTTAAAATAGAAAGGCTAATACGCTAACGAGAAGAGAAGGGAAGACTAGCTACGCGAAAGAAGATCCGAACATGTTCCAGAAGGTGTTAACCGAACGGATAGTAGATGCTAAGGTGTTAAAAGAAGTAGGGATCTGCACGATAGAACCGCCGACCGAGGAAGAGACGCTCTACAAGAAAGTAGAGCAGCTTAACTAGCAGCAGAAGCTCGGCAAAACCGGCTTAGGGAAGCTAATAGTTCCAGAAGAACTAATTACAGAGGTTATCCAGTTAGTCTACAGTTCTAAGGATGTTGGTTACGCCGGCTTAAAGAAGACGATAGAAGCTGTAAGGACGATCTACTGGTTTCCGCAGATCTTCGAGCAGATCTACCGGTTTATCGCTAATTGCCACATCTGCTAAGCCGCGAAGTGTTAGGGGGCGCCGCCCAGCCTAGGTCCTAGACCCGACCTAAGCCAGTCGTCGCCCTAAGGACTACGACTTAGCGGTGCTAGCACGACCCTACCCTCTGTACAGAATTACTAACAGGACCCTACTCCTGTACAGAGGGAGAACCCTATAGCCCTATACAGAGGGGAACTGCCGCCCCTCTAAATAGAGGGAAAACTCTGCACTACTGTATAGAGGGAGAACTCCTAATCCTCTATACAGAGGGTAAACCTTACATCCCTATACAGAGGGAAATTGCTAGCTTGGCTTCGTAGGTACAAATTGTACAGCAGTAGACGATAAAGGAACTGCCTATTAGTTCCTTTATATACATATCTAACCTTAAGTTTCTAAACTAAGATTCTTAAGCCCTTTACATTAGGAACTAATCTTACTGTTAGTAACTGTAGTAATATAACGAAGATAGACGGCGACATCCCTATAGAACCTACAGCTATGCAGGGGCATATACACTGCGCATACGAGGAGCTGCTAGAACACAGGAGGCAGCTCGAGCAGCAAGTAAGCTACTAGGCTGCGATAATTTCCTAACGGGAACAGGAGCTACAACAGCTTAGAGCGTCCAATCGCGATCTGACCCCTACGACGACGAACACGATAGCCTATACCCCGACCCCTAAGAGCAAACTCCCTAACGTCACTATATACGATAGTAAGGCTCTGGCCGAGTACCTCTCCTAGGCTGCCTAGATGCGCTCTAAGCTTCTAGTCGACTTAGGAGCATACCCGACCAAGCTGGACAAGGTAGTTTACCTCTTTAGGAGGTTAAAGGGCAGGGCGGCAGCACGGATTCTACTGTACTGCGAGACGGCTATTGCTAACCTAGCAATAGCTACGACGACGATGCTCTAGGCAGCTCTTAATAAGAGCTATAAGGACCTAGACCGCGAGAGCCGAGCACTCCTATAGATTAATACGATAAAGCAAGGGCGCAAGACTGTACGAGAATTTCTTATAGAATATAACCAGACTCTAGCAGAGGCAGGAGGTCTCTAATAGGAGGATAGGATAAAAATTACCTCTTTAGAGGTAGGCCTCTCTAAGGAGATTATAACAGGACTAGTAGGCGTAATACGACCAGCTACGTATAAGGAATTCTGCGATCTCCTTAGGATAGTCGACGACTAGCAGCGCAGGCTTAGACGAATAAGCTACGCTTATAAGATAAGACAACCCCTCTAGCAGCAGACGGATACTATAGACTAGGAACTAACGACGACGAGGGTAGCGGCAGCCGTTACCGTATAGCCAAGGGCCGCTACTAAAAGGGCGTAATAGGTAGATATAGCTACCCTTAACAAGAGGCGAGCAGAAGGGAGCTGCTACAGATATAGCAAGATAGGCTACACTGTACAGAATTGCAGGCTTTTGCTAGCAGAGAGACCTAGGGGACGGCCGACTACTGCAAGGGTAGCAGCTACAGCGCCCTAACAAGAGGATTAGGAGTCCTACTTAGACGACGACGAGTTAGGAAAAGAGTAGCCTCTAAGCGAAGGCTCTGCTAGAGGCATATACGAGATAGATTGCCAAATCAAAGCACTACTTAGCTATCTTTTAAGAGTAATTACATAACGACTACGCCGTTTATCGTACAGCCAACGTTAAACAGGTCCGCAACGGCGCGGACATTAATAAACATAGGATGTTTGGTGTACAGAGTAATTAGCGAAGACTTCGTATAGAGACACCGGATTAAGACGACCCCTACTGTACCTGTACGCATATTAGGCATTACCGGGCGAGGACCGGACATTACCTATATAGTGAAAGTAACAATAGAGATACAGGGACACTATAAGCAGGACTTATACCTCTATATTGTATAGGACAAGTTAGGGTATAACCTAATACTAGGGAAGCTATAGATAGAGCGCTAGAGGGGCAAGCTGGACATTGGACGAGGACGGCTGTACCTGGCAGTAATAAGGCAGAGGCTCTAAGACCAAGGGAGAGCCCTGCAGGACGACAACGCTACGGCTAGAGTTAACACGTCGACGAAGCAGGGGCCCTAAGACTAGGAGAAGGCTCTGTAGGGTAACAATGCTAAGGCCAAAATCAACACAGCAACAGCGGACATCGAGAAGGCATTAGCACCTAAGAAGGTAACGGACCCCTATACGAAGCTCCTAAGGGAATATACTGGATACCTAGACCTCTTCGAGCCAAAGTCGGCCTTAAACCTGCCGCTATACTAAGGAGAAGGGATTAACTACGACATCTAGCTAGAGCCCTATCTGGATAGGAGTCTGCTAGAGGTACCGTACGGACCGCTGTATAGAATGTCCTCTAGAGAACTCCTAGTACTGCATAAGACGCTAGACGACTTGCTTGCCAAAGGTTTTATTTATGTATAAGGGGCTTAAGAATCTTAGTTTAGAAACTTAAGGTTAGGTATCTATATAAAGGAACTAATAGGCAGTTCCTTCGTCGTCCGCTGCTGTACAATTTGTACCTATAAAGCCAAGCCAGCGATTTCCTCCTATATAGGGGTGTAAGGTTTACACTCTATATAGAGGATCGGGAGTTCCCTCGCTATACGGTAGCGCAGAGTTTTCCCTCTATTTAGAGGGGCGGCAGTTCCCCTCTGTATAGGACCCTAGGGTTCTCCCTCTATATAGGAGTAAGGTCCTGTCGGTAATTCCGTACAGAGGGTAGGGTTATGCTAGCGCCGCTAAGTCGCAGTCCTTAGGGCGACGGCTAGCTTAGGTCGGGTCTAGGACCTAGGCTGGGCGGTGCCCCCTAACAATACCCCCCCCCTCCCTTCTCGTAGTGCCTTTTCGTACAGTGCTGTGCCGGACACTCTTAGCTCCTAGTGTTCCTCTGCCGGATAGCGCTTTTCCGTCCTCGCCTAGCTACCTAACTGTTAGCCTCCCTCTTTGCCGGTTTAACCTTGGACTTATCCTTTAGAGTCTGCAGGCAGGGAAGGCAGGGGGTGCTAGATCGCCTCTACTAGACCTTGGCCGGCTCCGTTTTCTAATTTACTGGAGCCGAGGTTAAGGCTAAGGAGGCCTGCCTGCAGTTATAAAGGTGTAGGAGGCGCTTAGACCCGCCTGCTCCTTCTCCTCCTACCCTCGAGCCCTAGCTATACGCTCTACGTCCTAACTGTACAGACTAGTGCTACCGGGCTATTTAGCTCTGTCTCTGTCCCTTGGTCGTCGTCCAGAGTTTTGCTTCTAGGTAGATGTTCCTGCCTCTGTCCAGTTGTCTAGTAGGCTCCCGCTCGTATAGGCTCTAGGTCGTAGTTGCCTCGTTTGTCCCCCCTTATCCAGCTGTAGCAGCTGCCCTAGTTGCTATTGCCCTAAAAGGCGGGCAGCTACTGCTCTGTATATAAACCCCTTCCCTTTCCCCTCTCTCTCTTCTTCTCTTTCTTTTTTATCCTCTACCTACTACCCGTCCGTCCGGCCGTCTACTACTACTACTATTACTACTATTACTACCAACTACTATCTATTAGCTACTACTAGTTACCGCTACTATGCTACCCGCCCCGTCCGGGCGTGCTTATCGTGGCCCTCTCGTAGTCGCTGGCTCCCCCCCTGCTCGTCTAGCTAGGGTCTCCTCCTATTTCTACCTCTAGCAGTAGGGTGCTCAATTTGACCTGCAGCTTCGCTTCCAGTTCGTACGGGTTTCCGTCCCCTGTACAGTCTAAGCTAACATCTTAGGTACTATATTAACTAGCAGCAGGGTGTTGCTAAGCTACCCTTCTACTTTTCCTAGTGCTAGGGCTCCTTCCGTCTAGGAGGTAATTAAGGTTATAGTTGTAGAGTTGGCTGCCCTAGGTCCTAAGAGTAGTGGCTAGTACGCTACCTTAAGGTAGCATATAAAAGTTTTCGGACAGTGTCGCTCTTAGCTTTTCTTACTTCTACCTTCCCTCCCTCCTGTTTTCTAGCTGTTCCCTTCCTCTAGCCCTTCCTTTGTATAGTGTCGTACAGTGTTGTATTAGTAGGATCCTATAGTGTCCTACGTCGTTATTCTCGATTCTTTGGCAACTCGAGTTGCCGGCGGCTACCCTGTCCTTAGGGTAGATCGTGCCCTCTTCGCCGTACGGCGCAGTGTTACTGTAACTAGGCAGGGGGATGGTTCTCCTCCTACCTGTCTCGTGCAGTTGTGTCCTGCAGAGCCTCGTACAGTTCCTATATAGGCTCTGCCTATCCTCTCTATTCTACTAGGTACTCTGCCTTCTCCCGCTTCTTTCGGCTCTTAAGGATTCCTTCTACCTCGTACTCTTCTTAGCCCTTAGTTATAATCGCTGGTAGGCGCGCGTCGTCTGTCGTCTAGTGCGGCAGGGGGTCCGTGTTCGCCGGCCGTACGAGGTCTACGTAGAAAACCGGGTATATCCTTAGGGGAGTGTTAAGTCGTACAGTATACGTCCCTACTGGTCGCATTACTGTAAACTTCCTGTTCCTCCAATCTAGCTTCTTGCTTAGCCGGTCTGTACAGATGTTTCGCTAGTTTAGCCAGACCTTATCCCCTGCCTTGTACCTTGGTGCAGCCTGTCGTCCCTTGTTAGCCTGCTCTTCTGCATTCTGTTTAAGCTATAGCTAGGCTCGCCTTTGCCTATTAGTAGGCGTTCGTAATCGTCTGTACGATAGCCTCTCCTTGCTGAATTAGGGATCGTACAGGGCGTAGGGTGTTACTACTTAGGGTCGGTAGAAGCAGGGAATAGTCGTATCTATAGGCTATAAAGAAGGGGGACAGTCCTGTAGCATTAGCCGTACAGCTGTTAATAGCTAGCTCCGCTATAGGGAGAAGCCGGTTCCAGTTCGTCTGGTTATAGTTAACGTACGCTTGGAGGTACGCTTCTAATGTCGAATTAACCCTCTCTGTCGCCCCGTCTGTCTGCAGGTGCTATGCGGTTAACAGGCGACGTTCTACCTTTAGCAACTGGCAGACCCTCGCCTAGAGCTGGCTTGTAAACTGCATGCCCTAGTCCGACACAATCGACCGAGGGAATCCGTGTTTGCTGAACGTCGTCTAGATAAATGCCTAGGCAGTGTCTTTAGCTGTAATAGAGTCTATTCCCTCTAGTATTACCCCCTTCATTAACTTGTCTGTAACTACTATAATGTTCTGCCGTCCGTCGCTCTTAGGGAGGTCTGTAATAAAGTCTACAGTTAGATCTTGCTAGGGCCGGTCCGGGATCGGTAGGGGCTTTAGCAGCCTATACTTTAGTCTACGCTAGAGCTTCGTCCGTCTGTATACATCGCAGTTCTGTACGAACCTGCGGATGTCCTTCGCTATCGCCGGCCAGTAGTAGTCCTAGGCGACAATGCTGTAGGTCTCCTCGCGCCCTAGGTGCCCGGTAGCTATAGAGTTATACGCCCGTTGTATTAAGCTCGTACGGAGCTTCTTATCTGCTAGGACCCAAATCCGATTCCTGAACTTTAGGTTGTTCTCCCCGTCTACTAAGCACTCTGCTACTAACACCTTAAGATAGAGCTCTGCTAGGAGCCTCTGCTGTCCTCCTTAGATCGCTGTACGGGCCCCTTAGTACACCTCGTCCTTTTCTACTGCCTCTTCCTATACTTGCAGTTAGGGTTCCTAAAGGTATGTTGCTACTAGGCGGATAGTCTCCTCGCCTAGTTCCTCCTTAAATATCTGGAATGTTCGTAACTTTGGACGGTCGTCCTCGTACGTCGTTAGCATGTCCTGGTCCCGTCTAGATAACGCATCGGCCCTGCTGTTGTCCTTACCCTTGCGGTACTAGAGCCTTATATTAAACCGGCTTAGGTACATTGCCTATCGTACGTGCCTTTTAGACAGCTTCCGGGGCTGCGTAAAGTACTCTAGATTCTTGTAGTCTGTTAGGGCGAGGAACTCGGGCACCGAGCGGAGTTCTCTATCCTATACTTTACAACACTATACGACAGCTAGCAACTCCTTGTCGTAGATAGGGTAGTTGCACTTAGCTAGGGAGTTCTTCTTAGAGAAATACGCGTATAGGTGCAGGAGTCCGTCTAGGCCTACCTGTAACAGGATGCCTCTAATGCAATACCCCGAGGAGTCGGTTTCCAGTATCGTCGTATATTCCGGGTCGAAGGCGGCAAGCGTTAGTCCTGTAGTAAAGAGCTCCTTTAGCTTGTTAAAGCTCCTATCGCATTCGTCCGTCTACTTAAACTGCTTGTCCTTATATATTAGTTTAACTAGGGGGCGGACGATCTCCGAGTAGTTCTGTATAAACTAGCGGTAGAAGTTGGCAAACCCAAGAAATTCCTGTACGCCCTTAACGTTTGTAGGCGGCTTCTATTGCTTAATAGCATTAATCTTCTTCCTATCTATGCTAATGCCTTTCCCTGCCTCGATAATAAAACCTAGATATTTTATACGCTAGACACCGAATTCACATTTGTCGATGTCGAGGTACAAGCTAGCCTGCTGTTGTCGGTCCAGTACCTTCTTAACGTCTCGTACGTAGTCTGCATAGGTGCCGTCTGTAAAAACTAGGGTATCGTCGAGGTATACTAAGCAGATGTCGTCTAGTAACCCTTGCAAGGACTTGTTAATGTACCTTTGGAATATTGCTAGTATGTTGGCAAGGCCAAAGGGGGTAACAAGCTACTCAAAAAGACTATATCTCGTACAGAAGGCGGTTATCTATTTACAGCCTTCCTTAATCCGTATCTTATAGAAGTCTAAGACTACGTTAAGCTTAGTAAACTACTTTGCCTTGCTAATCCGTCCGAGAGTCTCCTTAATAAGGAGTAGGGGGTACCGGTCCTTCTTAGTAATCGCGTTAATGCCTCTATAGTCTACGCAGAAACGCAATCCGGCCTTCCCCTCCTTATAGACAAATAGTACTAGGGCTCCTACGGACGACGTACTTGCCTAAATGAACCCTTTGGCAAGCAGGTCGTCCAGTGTCTTGCGCAGGACTAGGAGTTCTCTAGAGGATATTCTATACAGCGGTCTGTACAGTACCTCCGGCAGGCTCCTATCCGGACAGGGTTCTAGCTAGATGTTATAGTTAATCCCTTCTCCTCGGTATAGCGGCAGTTTTAAGACCGACTTTAGCTCGAAGAGGTCCAGGTATCTAGCATACTCCTTTAGAAGCTTCGTACAGGGGTCCGTTACTTTCTTAGGTGCCAATGCCTTCTTAATGTCCGTCGTTGCTGTGTTGATTTCGGCCTTAGCATCGTTACCCTACGGAGCCTTCCCTTGGTTTTGGGGCCTCTGCTTCGTCGTTATATTGGCCCTAGCCTTAGCGTTGTCGTCCTGCTATACCCTCCCCTAGTCTCGGAGCCTCTGCTTCGTTACTGCTAGGTACAGCCGTCCTTGTCCAACGTCCAGCTTGCGCCTCTAGCGCTCTATCTATAGTTTCCCTAGTATTATATTATACCCCAACTTGTCCTGTACGACATAGAGATATAAGTCCTGCTTATAGTGTCTCTGTATCTCTATCGTTACTTTTACTATATAGGTAATGTCCGGTCCTTGCCTAGTAATGCCCAACATGCGTACAGGTACAGTAGGGGTCGTCTTAATCCAGTGTCTCTGTACGAAGTCTTCGCTAATTACTCTGTATACCAAACATCCTATGTTAATTAATGTCCGCGCTGTTGCGGACCTGTTCAACATTGGCCGTACGATAAACGGCGTAGTCGTTATGTAGTTGCTCTTAAAAGATGGCTAAGTAATGCTTTGATTTGGCAATCTATCTTGTATACGCCTCTAGCAGAGCCTTCGCTTAGAGGCTACTCTTTTCCCGACTTATTGTCGTCTAAGTAGGACTCCTAATCTTCTCGTTAGGGCGCTGCAGTTACTACCCTTACAGTAGTCGGCCGTCCCCTAGGTCTCTCTACTAGCAAAAGCCTGCAATTCTGTACAGTGTAGCCTATCTTGCTATACCGGTAGCAGCTCCCTTCTGCTCGTCTCTTGTTAAGGGTAGCTATGTCTACCTATTGTGCCCTTTTAGTAGCGGCCCTTAGCTATACAGTAACGGCTGCTGCTACCCTCGTTATCGTTGGTTCCTAGTCTATAGCGTCTGTCTGTCGCTAGAGGGGTTGTCTTATCCCTTAAGCGCGGCTTATCTGTCTAAGCCTGCGCTGCTGCTCGTCGACTATCCTAAGGAGGTCGCAGAATTCCTTGTACGTAGCTGGTCGCATTACGCCTACTAGCCCCGTTATAATCTCCTTAGAGAGGCCTACCTCTAAAGAGGTAGTTTTTATCCTGTCCTCCTATTAGAGACCTCCTGCTTCTACTAAAGTCTAGTCAAATTCCGCAAGGAACTCTCGTACGGTCTTACGTCCTTGCTTTATCGTATTGACCTGTAGGAGTGCTCGGCTCTCGCAGTCTGGATCCTTATAGCTCTTGTCTAGAGCTGCCTAGAGCATCGTCGTTGTGGCTATTGCTGGGTTGGCAATAGCCGTCTCGTAGTACGGCAGAATTCGTGCTGCCGCCCTGCCCTTTAACCTCCTAAAGAGGTAAACTACCTTGTCTAGCTCGGTCGGGTATGCTCCTAAGTTAACTAGAAGCTTAGAGCGTATCTAGGCAGCCTAGAAGGGGTACTCGGCCAGAGCCTTACTATCGTACGTAGAGACGTCGGGGAGTTTCCTTTTAGGGGTCGGGATATAGGCTATTATGTTCGTCGTCGTCGTAGGGGTCGGATCGCGATCGGACGCCCTAAGCTGTCGTAGCTCCTGTTCCCGTTAGGAAATTATCGCAGCCTAATAGCTTACTTGCTGCTCGAGCTGCCTCTTGCTTTCTAGCAGCTCCTCGTATACGTAGTGTATATGTCCCTCTATAGCTGCGGGTTCTATAGGGATGTCGCTGTCTATCTTCGTTTTATTACTGCAGTTACCGACAGTAAGATTAGTTCCTAATATAAGGGGCTTAAGAATTATAGTTTAGAAACTTAAGGCTAGGTATCTACATAAAGGAACTGATAGGCAGTTCCTTCGTCGTCCGCTACTATACAATTTGTACCTACGAAGCTAAGCTAGCAATTTCCTCCTATATAGGGGTGCAAGGTTTACACTCTATACAGAGGATTGGGAGTTCCCCCGCTGTACAGTAGCGCAGAGTTTTCCCTCTATTTAGAGGGCCGGCAGTTCCCCTCTATATAGGACCCTAGGGTTCTCCCTCTATATAGGAGTAGGGTCCTGTTAGTGATTCCGTACAGAGGGTAGGGTTATGCTGGCGCCGCTAAGTCGTAGTCCTTAGGGCGACGGCTAGCTTAGGTCGGGTCCAGGACCTGGGCTGGGCGGCGCCCCCTAACATTAGGCAAGTACCTTGTCTGCAAGAGTCCTAGTACTGTTTGTCTATAAGGAGGGGAAGGCTGGCTTACGTTTCTGCGTAGACTATAGAGGCATTAACGCGATTACTAAGAAGGACCAGTACCCCTTACTCCTTATTAAGGAGACTCTCGGACGGATTAGCAAGGCAAAGTAGTTTACTAAACTTAACGTAGTCTCGGCCTTCTACAAGATACAGATTAAGGAAGGCTATAAATAGATAACCGCCTTCCGTACGAGATATAGTCTCTTTAAGTAGCTTGTTACCCCCTTTGGCCTTGCTAACGCACCGGCAACCTTCTAAAGGTACATTAACAAGTTCTTATAAGGGTTACTAGACGACATCTGCTCGGTATACCTCGACGACACCCTAGTTTTTACAGACGGCACCTATGCAGATTACGTACAGGACGTTAAGAAAGTGCTAGATCGACTGCAACAGGCTGGCTTATACCTCGACATCGACAAATGTAAATTCGGTATCTAGTATACGAAATACCTAGGTTTTATTATTAAGGCAGGGAAAGGTATCAGCATAGATAGGAAGAAGATCGATGCTATTAAACAATAGAAGCTGCCTACGAATGTTAAGGGCATACAGGAATTTCTTAGGTTCGCTAACTTCTACTGCTAGTTTATACAGAACTACTCGGAGATCGTGCGCCCCCTAGTAGAGCTAATACACAAGGACAAGCAGTTTAAATAGACGGACGAGTGCGATAGGAGCTTTAACAAGCTAAAAGAGCTTTTTACTACAGGACCAACGCTTGCCGCCTTCGATCTAGAACGTACAACAATACTAGAAACCGACTCCTCGGGGTATTGCATTAGAGGTATCCTGTTACAGGTAGGCTTAGACGGACTCCTACACCTATACGTATATTTCTCTAAGAAGAACTCCCTAGCTAAGTGCAACTACCCTATCTACGACAAGGAGTTGCTAGCAGTTATATAGTGTTACGAGGTATAGGATAGAGAACTCCGCTTAGTTCCTAAGTTCCTCGCCCTAACTAACTACAAGAACCTAGAGTACTTTACGCAACCCCGGAAGCTGTCTAAGAGGTAGGTACGATAGGCAATGTACCTAAGCCGGTTCAATATAAGACTCTAGTATCGCAAGAGTAAGGACAATAGCAGGGCCAACGCGTTATCTAGACGGGACTAGGACATGCTAACAACGTATAAGGACGACTAGTTAAAGTTACGAACATTCTAGATGTTTAAGGAGGAGCTAAGCGAGGAGACTATCCGCCTAGTAGCGACACATCTATAGGAACCCTAACTGCAAGCATAGGAAGAGGCAGTAGAGAAGGACGAGGTATACTAAGGAGCCTATACAGTAATCTAAGGAGGACAGCGGAAGCTCTTAGCAGAGCTCTATCTTAAGGTATCGGTAGCAGAGTGCTTAGTAGACGAGGAGAACAACCTAAAGTTCAGGAATCGGATTTGGGTCCTGGCCGACGAGAAGCTCTATACGAGCTTAATACAACGGGCGTACGATTCTATAGCAACCGGACACCTAGGGCGTAAGGAGACGTACAGCATTATCGCTAGGGACTACTACTAGCCGGCGATAGCGAAGGATATCCGCAGGTTCGTACAGAACTGCGATGTATATAGACGGACGAAGCCCTAGCAGGAACTAAAACATAGGCTGCTAAAACCCCTACCGATTCCGGACCGGCCCTAGCAAGACCTAATAGTAGACTTTATTACAGACCTCCCTAAGAGCGACGGACAGCGGAACAATATAGTAGTTACGGACAAGCTAACGAAGAGGGTAATACTAGAGGGAATAGACTCTATTACAGCTAAAGACACTGTCTAGGCATTTATACAGACAACGTTTAGCAAACACGGTTTCCCTAGGTTAATTGTATCGGACCGGGGTACACAGTTTATAAGCCAGCTCTAGGCAAGGGTCTGCTAGTTGCTAAAGGTAGAACGTCGCCTGTTAACTGTATAGCACCTGCAGACGGACGGGGCGACGGAGAGGGTCAATTTGATGTTAGAAGCGTACCTCCGAGCGTACGTCGACTACGACTAGACGAACTGGAACCGCCTTCTCCCTATAGCGGAGCTAGCTATTAATAGCTGTACGGCTAATACTATAGGATTGTCTCCCTTCTTTATAGCCTATAGATACGACTATTTCCTACTCCTACCGACCCTAAGAGGTAACACTATACGCCCTGTACGATCCCTAATTTAGCAGGGAGAGGCTATCGTACAGACGATTACGAACGCCTATTAATAGGCGAAGGCGAGCCTAGCTATAGCTTAACAGAATGCAGAAGAGCAGGCTAACAAGGGACGGCAGGCTGCACTAAGGTACGAGGCAGGGGATAAGGTCTAGCTAAACTAGCGAAACATCTGTATAGACCGGCTAAGCAAGAAGCTAGATTAGAAGAACAGGAAGTTTATAGTAGTCCGACTAGTAGGGACATACGCTATACGACTTAACACTTCCCTAGGGACATACCTAGTCTTCTACGTAGACCTCGTACAGCTGGCGAACACGGACCCCCTACCGCACTAGACGACAGACGACGCGCGCCCACTAGCGATTATAACTAAGGGCCAAGAAGAGTACAAAGTAGAAGGAATCCTTAAGAGCTAAAGGAAGCGGAAGAAGGTAGAGTACCTAGTAAAATAGAGAGGATAGGCAGAGCCTATGTAGGAACTGTACGAGGCCCTACAGGACACAACTGCACTAGACAGGTAGGAGGAGAACCATCCCCCTGCCCAGTTACAGTAACACTACGCTATATAGCGAAAAGGGGCACGATCTACCCTAAGGACAGGGTAGCCGCTAGCAACTTAGGTTGTTAAAGGATCGAGAATTACGACGTAGGACACTATAGGATCCTACTAATACTACACTGTAAGACACCGTACAGAAGAAGGGCTAGAGGAAGGGAATAGCTAGGAGACAGGCGAGATAGGGGAAATAAGAAGGGAATAGGAACAACACTGTCCGAAAACTTTTACATACTACCTTAAGGTAGCTTACTAGCCACTACCCCTAGGACCCAGGCCAGCCAACTCTATACCTATAATCTTAATTACCTCCCAGACGGAAGGGGCCCCAGCACTAGGAAAATCAGAAGGGTAGCTTAGCAACACCCTGCTGCTAGTTAATATAGCACCTAAGATGTTAGCTTAGACTGTACGGAGGACGGGAACCTGTACGGCCCAGAAGCGAAGCTGCTAGTCGAATTAAGCACTCTACTGCTAGAGGTAGAAATAGGAGGAGACCCTAGCTGGACGAGCAGAGGGGGAGCTAGCGACTACGAGGGAGCTACGACGAGCACAGCCAGACAGGGCGGATAGCATAGTAGTAGTAACTAGTAGTAGCTAGTAGGTAGGGTTAACTAGTAATAGTAGTTAGTAGTAGTAATAGTAGTAGTAGTAGACGGCCGGGCGGACGGGTGGAAGGAGGAGAATAAAGAAGAAAGGGAAGAAGAGAGAGGGAGAAAAGGGAAGGGGTTTATATATAGGGTAGTAGCTGCCTGCCTTGTAGGGCAATAACAACTAAGGCAGCTGCTACAACTGTATAAAGGAGGACAAACAAGGCAACTACGACCTAGAGTCTGTACAAGCGACGGCCTACTAGACAACCGGACAGAGGCAGGAACATCTACCTAGGAGTGAAACTCTAGACGACGACTAAGGGACAGGGACAGAGCCAAATAGCCCGGTAGCGCCGGACCGTACGGTTAGGATGTAGAGTGTATCTCTAGAGCTTAAGGATAGGAAGGGAAGGAGCAGACGGGACCGAGCACCTTGTGCACCTTTATAACCGCTTGTAGGCCTCCTTAGCCTTAGCCTCGGCTTCGTTAAATTGGCAAACAGAACAGGCCAAGGTCAGGTAGAAGCGATCTAGCACTACCTGCCTTCCCTCCTACGAACCTAGGAGGACAAGTCTAAGGTTAAACCGGCGGAGAGGGAGGTCAACAGTTAAGTGCCTAGGCAAAGACAGGAAAGCGCTACCTAGCAAAGGAACACTAGGAGCTAAGAGTATACAGCACGCTGCTGTACGAAAAGGGCACTACGAGAAGGGAGGGGGGGGTATTGTTAGGGGGCGCTGCCCAGCCTAGGTCCTAGACCCGACCTAAGCCAGCTATTGCCCTAAGGACTGCGACTTAGCGGCGCCAGCACGACCCTACCCTCTGTACAGAACTACCGACAGGACCCTACTCCTGTATAGAGGGAGAACCCTATAGCCCTATACAGAGGGGAATTGCCGCCCCTCTAAACAGAGGGAAAACTCTGCACTACTGTATAGAGGGAGAACTCCCGATTCTCTATATAGAGGGTAAACCTTATATACCTGCACAGAGGGAAATTGCTAGCTTAGCTTCGTAGGTACAAATTGTACAGCAGCAGACGACGAAGGAACTGCCTATTAGTTTCTTTATATAGATACCTAACCTTAAGTTTCTAAACTAAGATTCTTAAGCCCTTTATACGAAGTTATATTACGGCCTTCTGGCCAGTCTGTTAAAGCCACTTTCGATCCCTAAGAAACCGTAGCAGTACATTACGATAGATTTTGTAACTGGCCTGCCAAATTCTGGTAGATATAATGCTACGCTTAATATAGTAGATCGACTAAGCAAAGAACGCTACTTTATCCCCTGCTAAGCTAAGGATAAAGGAACTACTACAGAAGAGACAGCGAGAACGCTAATCCAGTATATATAGAAGCACTATAGCCTGCCGGACACTATTACTACGGATAGGGGTCCTCAATTTACTGCTAATGTATAGAAGGCTATTAACTAAGCTCTCGGAGTTCGTAGAAAGCTTAGCATAGCCGCTTACCCTTAAACCGACAGTTAGTCTAAAGTGGCTAACTGCGAGATAGAGAAATATCTACGAATCTTCTGCAGTTATTATTAAGCAGAGTAGGTTAAGGTGTTGCCGATAGCCGAATTCTATGCTAATTTAGCACAGTTAGAGACTACCTTACTAGCGCCGTTCGAGATAACTTATAGTTATCTTCTAAGAATAAGCTTCCAACCGCCAAACGAACCCAGCTCTTCGGAACCTTCTACACCTACCGCCACCTCGTCGAAGAGAGTCGCCGCCGCTGCGGCAGAAGCGCTTAGATCTTAGATAGAAGAAGCAATCCGCGTAGCAAAGGAGGCGATAGAATCGGCTTAGAAGAAGATAGTAACTCGAGCTAATAGAAAGCGGTTACTAATAGAATTCAAGGAAGGCTAAAAGATATAGCTTAACACACAGAACCTAAGGCTGAAAGGCAACGCCAAGCTCAACCCCTGCTATATAGGTCTGTTCAAGATAGTGGAAAAGAGGTCGCCAGTAACTTATCGGCTCTAGCTACCAAAATCGTTCCGGATCTACAACATCTTTTATTCGGATCTGCTAAGCCTGGACTCTAAAGACGGCCTTCTGGAGCAGGGGTTCGCCGAACCCCTACTGGTCGAGATAGACAGTAAAGAAGAAGAATAGGAGGTAGAAGATATAATAGATATAAGAAAGCTAAGAGAATCTATCGAAGCAAGGATCTTATAGAAAGGATAGCTAGAAGACTATAAATAGTATACAGTCGAGAACCTCCGGAACTCGATAGAGTTGCTAAAGGAGTTCTATACAAGGAATCAGAAGAAGCTAAGGCCTGAATAGCTCCGAAGCTAATAGCTCTAAAAGAAGAAGATAAACCGCGTCTGCTCTATTAGTAGGAAAACCGATAGAAACGATCGTAGTGGCGCGCTTAGTCGGAGTCTTCGGCTCTACCACTACTGCCGACCGGCGAAGCCGGTCGGATAATAGCTTTAAGGCCGAAGACTACTACTGCGTCGGCGCTGCCAGCTTTGCAGTAGCGCTTAAGACTATAATAGAGAAGAAAAATAAGAAGAGACAGCAGGCCGCAGACGGATCTATATAGACCTCCGCAGCGGCGTACAGGCCAGCCACGCCGCAGCTCAGATAGCTGCCGGCTCAGATTAGGTAGCTCGGATTAGATGCAAGCCGAGGTAAAAGACGTTAGAAGGTAATAATATAAGAAGAAAGAAGATAAAGAAAGGGGATGTTTTCGAGATAGAAGAAAGCGAAGAGGTAACGTCGGTTTTAAAGAGGGGTTTAAGCGAAAGGAACCGCCAATTAAAAAAAAAGAAGAAGAAGAAAAGAGAGAGATAAGTAAGCGGTCGAGGTCGACCGCTAGTAAGGGAGGGGGGTAGTGTTGCAGCGGCAGAAAGGGGTAGGACTAAGTAATAGGGTAGACCCTTGGAATTTTGGCTCGGCCCTTCCGGACCAAGCCGGGCCTTGGCACGCCACCCCTAAAGCCCTTACCTACCGCTGCATAGATTCCTTTCCTTCTTTAGTTCGAGATATAGTTATTAAAAAGGCTGTATTGAATTATATCTGCGTGCCCGGATTATGCTACTCTTATACATTTCGCATCTTCTGCACTATAGTAGGCTAGAGGTACAGCGTCCTGTAAGGCTCCTAAAATAGTACTTGCCCTGCTCGTAAGGGGGCTAAGACACTTAGTACTAGGTACACTAGTCTCTACTAGGCCCCTTATATATCTTATAGGGAGTAAGCGCTCTCTAGTTGCTCTACTCTTCTAGACTGTAGCCTCTTGCCAATTGCCTATACATTGTATAGGGATAGCTCGAACCCCTCTACTGTCTAAAGAGACCTCTGCGTATAGCGGTAAATTCACCTAGAGAGTAGGGAGCAGGTTTGCTATTAGTCCTAGTACGCCTATATAGCCTCTGCGAATACATCGTACACTTGTAGCCTATAGCCCTATACTAACACTTTAGTTATAGGTAGCTTAAACCCCTCCGCTGTCTAAAGAGACCTCTGCCTATAGCAGTAATTTCGTCTAGAGAGTAGGGAGCGGGTTTGCTACTAGTCCTATAACCTCTATATAGTAGCTGTATTTTGTAAACGCCTCTAAGGGGTGCTTCCCTATAGCTTTCAGCTAGTTACTAATATATTAGATATAGATAGATTGAACCTCTCTGCTGTCTATACTAGGTAGGACTTCTGCCTATAGCAACAGTTTCGCCTAAAGAGTAGGGAGTAAGTTTGTTACCTGTTCTGTAACCTCTATATAGTTACTATATCTCGAAGGCGTGTCTGTAGGGTTCTTCTTCCCTGCCTAATGCTTAATCTCGAAGTTAAACTGCTAAAGAAAAACAGCCTAGCAGGCCTGTTAGCTATTTAATTGCTTTACATTTATAAACCCCTTTAGGTTATAGTAATCTATAAGCACCTCTACTGTATATACTGCACTATAGAGATAGGCGCACTAGTGCTTAAACGCCCCTATAACTGCTGACAACTCCTGGTCGTGCACCACGTAGTTGTACTCTATAGGCAGTATCTTCTGCGAGTAGAAGGCAGTCTGGTGCTAGTTGCCGTTGTTATATAGTTGCAACAGGATCCCGGCTACTACGAACTTAGACACGTCGGTTTCGAGCTATATATAGAGCTCTAGCTCGAAGTGCTGCAGTATCTTCGCTAAGCTAAACGTATCCTTTAGCGTATAGAACGTCTGCTCCTCTTTAGTACTCTACTAGATCGGGCCCGGCTTCTGGCTGTCCTTCGCCTCCTTCGAGAGGGCCGTTAGCGGCTATACCATATAGGAGTACTTAGGGATAAACTGCTAGTAGAAATTGCAGAATCCTAGGAACGACTACACCTCTATTAGCGTCTTTAGCGTAGGCTAGTCTTCGACTGTAGCTACCCTGCTTCTATATATTGCTATACTAGCAGTAGACACAACAAACCCTAGGAACTCCACTTCCTTGCGCCAAAACTTGCACTTCTTTAGGTTCGCATATAGGGCGAACTGCTAAAGCTGCTCTAGGACTGCACTTACGTTCTATACGTAGTCCTCCTAGGTCTTGCTATAGACTAAGATATTGTCTAGGTACACTATATAACAAATGTCTATAAGCCCTGCTAAGGCCTAGTTAATATATGCCTAGAACATTGCTAGGGCGTTCTTTAGGCCGAACGGCATTACCTTGTACTCGAAGTAGCTATAACAGGTATAGAACGCAGTCTTCTACTTATTACCTCGCTTAATACAGATCTAGTAGTAGGCGTCTTTTAGGTCTAAGGACGTAAACTATATGTTATCTCTAAGGCGATCTAGCGTCTCGCTAATAAGCAGTAGGGGGTGTCGGTTCTTAACAGTAACTTTGTTTAGGCCCTAGTTGTTGCAGCAGCAGAAAGGGGTAGGACTAAGTAATAGGGTAGACCCTTGGAATTTCGGCTCAGCCCTTCCAGACCGAGCCGGGCCTTGGCGCACCTACCCCTAAAGCCCTTACCTACTGCTGCATAGATTCCTTTCCTTCCTTAGTTCGAGATATAGTTATCAAAACAGCCTTATTAAATTATATCTGCGTGCTTGGATTATTATATCTCGAACATACTACCAAACCAACCCTGCGCTGCGCGAAAGGGCCCGTTGAACTATCCGGCTACCCGAATAACGCACGCGTACCCTACAACCAAACCAAACACATTAGCACTATAAGGAGACTATAGAAGGCTTCTTAACGGTAGAGGGCGGTATTACAGGCTGCAGCGGGAAGAGAAAGACTAACAGAGCTAGAGGTAGGCGCGCTAGCCTCTTAGACAATAGAGCGGTTATCGAAGGTCTTACTAAAGAAGAGACGAATAAAGTAAAGGAGGGCATAGCTGGCTATAAGGAGCTGTACGCCTGCACGCCGGACGAGCTAGAGGCACAACTGGCAGAACACGGATCTGGAAAGGTGTACGACACTATTACCTTTTTCGAGAAGACGTTCTATAAGAAGATAGAAGAGAACAGGCAGCTAAGAGAGGAGATAGAACCGGTAATAGCCGAGAAGGAATCGGCGGAGACTATTATTAACGTACTAGAGAACTAAGCAGTGAGTTAACTAGCACAACTAAAGATGCTAAAGGCTTAGTTAGCCGACATAGAAGCAGCGATGTTGTTAGCGCTGCCGCTACATTGGGAAGAACAAGCATATACTGCCTTACTAGCAGCATATAGTTAAGGTAGCACCTCGATAACGTTACTACTGGATCCACTAGCGTTTAGGGGAGGAGACCCCGAAGACTGGGAGGCCTTTAAAAAAATAAAGAATAAGATAAACCGCGTTTATGCCGGAAGCAGTAAAGAAGATAGATTGGCCTACCTAGAATCGCGACTGGAAAACGAAGCGTTCTTGCTAGTAGCGGAACTGGAAGAGGTAACCGCCGACGAAGCGATCAAAGCTCTAAATTAGCGTTTCGGAGACTCCTTCCGAAAGAAGACAGCCCGTAAACAGTTAGACAAGATCAACCAGAACTGGCTAATGTTTAAAAAATTCTACGGCCTGTTTAGAAAATATGCTATTAGAGCCAAAGTGTCCGAGAGTAAACAGTTACACCTAATAAGGCAGAAGCTGAACCCTGAACTGGCCAGAGCTATAGCCTTAGTAGAAGATAAAGATCTTAAGAGCTTCGTGCATTAGGCGAGGGTTACTGCTAGAAACTTGAACGCGTATAGGAAATCGGCGGCACGCGAATCGAACTAGAGGCTATCGTCGGCGCCGACTAGACGACCCCCTGCTCCTTTCCGACGAGGCCCCTAGCAGCCATCCTATTCGCTGCGCTCGTCGTTCGTCCCTACCTGCTACGTGTACGAAAGCCTAGCTATATCGCTACTAGATGCCAAGCGACAGTTTAACAAAAGCAGGAGTACCGTACTACGAAGCTACTGCCACCAAAGAAGACTATCCAAGCTATAGAGCCGGCACCGAACGACACCGACAGTGTAGATAGTAGAGTGCTACTAAGGATCTTAGGAAAAGACTAGCTAGACGGATAAGCCTCCTATCTAGTATAGACAATAGGGCACTGCTACGGACTACACCGCCAGAAGAAGGAAGCATTAACAGCTGTAGCGATCCGCTCTTAGCAGCAGTAGAAGTGAACACAGAGACCGCCATTATTCTTCCGATTACTGTCTACCCCCTTAACGGCTCGCACCGACCACTTTAATTAAAGGCTTTTATCGACATAGGAGCCCTTATCAGCGCAGCGATCCACTATCGACTGGTTTAGAAACTAACGAAAGGATATAGCTATCCGGTAGAGCTAGCGTCGCCGACGCGGATTTTAGCTTACAATAGACAAGACACAGAGAGCGTTACGTATTATGTGCTATTAAAGACTACCTTGGCTGGTGGAACTACGGAAGCAATGTTCCGAATTACGGATATCGGACGGTTTAACATTATTATAGGGCAGAAGTGGATAAAGAACTAGAAAGCCGTAATTGACGTAGGTAAAGGTACGCTCAGATTCAAAACCCAGCGGAGCAGAGCCGCCGCCGACGAATCGGTCGTCGCCGCCGCAAAATCGAACGTTACCGCCATTAACGCGGCTCCGACCAACCGTCCCGATTCCCCGGATACCGTCGGAATAATAAGCTTAGAAGCCCTAACAACCCTTGCGAAGTCACTAGAAAATGAGATCTACGCTATCTCGATAAAAGATATCGAGGATTACCGGAAGATAATAGCAGAAGAGGAAGTGGACCTAGTAGAGGTGTTACTAAAAGAACTCTATAGCTACACTAACGTGTTCTCGAAAGCTGACTCTAACCTCTTGCCGCTCCACCGACCGGAATACGACAACAAGATCCAGCTAAAAGAAGGAGCCGCGTTGCTAAGAACCGAACCCCTAAGACGCTTATCGCCGGCCGAGCTGGACTAGGTAGAAGTGTTTGTTCGAGAAAACCTAGCGAAGAAGTTTTTTACGCCAAGCTCCGCTAAGTATACGTCGGCGATTCTTTTTATACGGAAACCCAGGGGTAGTCTCCGACTGTACATAGACTACCGAGGCCTTAATAAGGTTACTAAGAGAGACTTATATCCACTGCCGCTAATCGATAAGACTATACAACGAGTAGCGAAAGCTAAGTAGTTTAGTAAGCTAGACATTCGCCAAGCGTTCTATTAACTAAGGAATAAAGAAGGGCAGACCGAAGACCTTACGACATTCGCTACGCGTATAGGCAACTTTAAGTAGTTGGTTATACCTTTCGGCCTTACTAACGCACCGGCTGTGTAGCAACGCTTTATAAACCACACCTTTATAGACATGCTAGAACGGTTCGTGTCCATTTACCTAGACGATATTCTTATCTACACTAACGGAACGAGAGAGCAGTATACGGACTACATCGAGAGGGTGCTAACGAGGCTCTGCGAGGTCGGATTGAACGCGGATACAAAGAAGAGCGAGTTCTATTAGACAGAAGTTAAATATCTCGGTCTTATCGTTAGAAGAGACGGAATTCGGATAGACCCCTTAAAGGTCGCCGCTGTAGCGGAATAGAAGCAACCAAAGTCCGGAAACACTACCCAAATCAGAGCTTTTCTCGGGTTCTACAGCTACTATCGGCGATTCATTAAGGACTTTAGCAAGATAGCGAGACCCCTAAACGAAGCATTAAAGAAAGAGGCCGCTAGCCTATAGAATAAGAAATGTACAGAGGCTTTTAACTAACTAAAAGAAGCAGTGGCATCGGCGCTGGTACTAGCGCACTTCCGACCGGAAAAGACGATCTACCTAGAGACGGACGCTTCCGATACAGTAACTGCAGGGGTCCTTTCTTAAAATAATAACGACGACGAGACCCTCTATTTAGTAGCTTTCTTTAGCAAGTCTATAAAGAAGCTAAGCGGAACTACGCTATCTACGACAAGGAACTGTTAGCTATTATCCAGGCTTTCGAGGAGTAGAAGCCGGAGCTTATAGCTAGCAAGAGCACAGTCCAGGTCCTTACGGACTACCAGTTACTAACCTATTTTATAAAGACGCAGAAGCTATCGCGTCGCCAAGCTCGGTAGGCCGCCTACTTATCTAGGTTCGACTTTAAGATTACCTATCGACCCGGAGCTTAGAATAGAAAGGCTAACGCGCTAACGAGAAGAGAGGGGAAGACCAGCCGCGCGAAAGAAGACCTAAACATGTTCTAGAAGGTGTTAACCGAGTAGATAGTAGACGCTAAGGTGTTAAAAGAAGCAGGGATCTGCGCAGTAGAGCAGCCGACTAAGGAAGAGACGCTCTACGAGAAAGTAGAGCAGCTTAATCAGCAGCAGAAGCTCGGCGGAACCGGTTTAGGGAAGCTAATAGTTCCAGAAGAACTAATTATAGAGGTTATCCAGCTAGTCTATAGTTCTAAGGATGTTGGCTACGCCGGCTTAAAGAAGACGATAGAAGCCGTAAGGACAGTCTACTAGTTTCCGCAGATCTTCGAGCGGACCTACCGGTTTATCGCTAATTGTTACGTGTGCCGAGTCGCAAAGCTATGTTACGGCCTTCCGGCCGGTCTGTTAAAGCTACTTCCAATCCCTAAGAAACTGTAGCAGCACATTACGATAGATTCTGTAACTGGCCTGCCAGATTCCGATAGATATAATGCTACCCTTAACATAGTAGATCGCTTAAGTAAGGAATGCTACTTTATCCCCTGCCAAGCGAAGGATAAAGGAACTACTACAGAAGAGACAGCGAAAATGCTAATTTAGTATATATAGAAACACTATAGCCTACTAGACACTATTACT
Source organism: Pseudocercospora ulei (assembly GCA_016165855.1). Classification (NCBI taxonomy): domain Eukaryota; kingdom Fungi; phylum Ascomycota; class Dothideomycetes; order Mycosphaerellales; family Mycosphaerellaceae; genus Pseudocercospora; species Pseudocercospora ulei. Next base: position 513,988 of record JACWNB010000022.1, on the reverse strand, counting down.
ACGGATAGGGGTCCTTAATGTTACGGTCAACAGATGTGAAACAGAAAACACAGTCAACAGATGTAAAACGGAAAACAACAGCAGCTAGGACCTAACCAGAACTATCAAGATTTACAGACTACAGACTAACAACCACTAGATAGAAGAAGACTCCAAGAGAGTGAAAGGCGAATTATCTCGCGATGCAAACACTCCTAGCTCAGTTCTGGAACCTTTGGAAAAAGCGGGTCTAGGAAATGAATTTGTTTGCAGAACAAAGAAACAGAGTTTGACGAGAAAGCCAACAGCAAACACTTAGCAAACAACTAGCTAGGGCAGAGGGATATAAGAACCTGCTGCCGCCCCTCTAATCTTTCTCTTCTTCTTGTTTATAGCTCGTCTTGTGCATCAATTCAGCTTTTACACTTTAGACTCCAGCCCTTCCCTTCTTTACTTAACTTTTACATCCCTTCTTTTAGACTTTGTTTTATCCAACTCCTCCCTCTTACTTCAACTTTTACATCGACCTCTTCCGACCTCTTAGCTCCCCCCTTAACATTACGAACTATTAACCAAACACCAGACTATCAACATGTTCTTCCACACCCTATAAGAAGAGGTCCCCTTCGAGGAATACTTACAACTGGACCTACTAGCAGAAGGAATTATCAACCTAATAAACAACGATCCTAACCTTGCCCTCCGAGTCTTCTTTACAGCAACGAACATCGTCTGTATAGGCATTAAACAAGTAAAGGAACTCAACCAATATATCAATAGCCTAGAAGCAATGCTATTAGATAGCAAGGACTAGGCATAAGAGATAGAACGAAAGATTGCTAATCTTACAATTGAGAAAGCTTAGACATAGAGACAATTGCAGGAAGCTCTGAACCTGAAGACACAGAACACTACTAGAGAACCTACCAGCAAGAGAGTGGCTGATCCAGAACCATTCTATAGAGACAAGGACAAGTTTAATGAATTTCGACTACGATTGTTAATTAAGCTCTTAGCTAACGCGGACCACTTCCTAAACGAACAACAGAAAGTCTCGTACGCGTTCTCCCTCCTTGCTGGCAAGGCCCTACAACAGGTCTTACACTGGTTTAACCTAAAGACACTACAAGTTACTTGCCTAGAAGTTACTACCTTGCTTACCGCTCTCGACTCGGCCTTTGGTAACCTATACCGCAAGTCTACAGCCTAGCAGCTAATCCGAACCCTTAAGCAAACTAACAAACCATTCTCTAACTACTACGCACAATTCTTAAGGGAAATCGGATACTGCGAATACGACACAGAAGCCTAAAAGTCAGCTTTAGTTGCTGGCCTAAGCACTGAACTTCTTACTAAACTAGAGGATTAAGAGCACGAATCTTTGTTATTTTACGAACTGGTTACTCTCTGCCAACGCCTCGACAGTCGTCGAAACCTGTTCTTAAACATCATTAAGGCACGCGGCAGCCCACTTAACAACTGTACGAGCTAGCGTCCGGTTACGACTCTGCCTACCTTTACCTAAAACCAACCTAATCCTCCCTTGGCCCTACGACCTCCTCCTGTTAACGGCGAACCTATAGACCTCAGTTTAGCCAAGCTTTAAGACGGTCGACTTACACAAGAAGAAAAGCAGCGTCGCCGCAACCAACGCCTCTGCATGTACTGTAGGGAGCCAAACTATATCGCAATTAACTGCCTAACTCTAGTCAATCGCCGCAACAAGGCAGGCACCCCTCTCGGATTCTCTGCAGCCGCTACAGCACTAAAGGACAACAGCAAGGACTAGGGAAACGCTTAGGCCTGTTAACAAGACGCCTAACAGGCGAGTATTTAGATCGACATCGTACAATCTCTTCTTCTATAGTGCAATTCTGTACTAAGGCAGAGGATAAGTTAACTTGTCCTCCCTTTGTAGTTACAGCAAATATCTATACTAAGAAGAACTCTATACACTTAGTACTTACGATAATCGACTACAGCGCAACTAGCAAGAGTTTTATTAACCCTGGACTTGTCAACTCCTTAGGAATCCCTACTTAGAACTTGAAATACCCTAGACCCTTAAAGATGTTTAACAGTAGCGAGGCCTCTGCAGGAGGTATAACTTAGATTGCCTATATTAAACTTCAACTTAGGAACAATTACGAAGAACACCTCTCTTGCTTTGTTATACCTCTACTTAACCAGAAGATAATCCTAGGATTGCCTTAGCTAAAGCTCTACAACCTACAGATTAACTAGGACACTGGAAGCCTCGATATAAACTTAGAACATTGCAGAAACTATTGCTATACTTTAACTTAGCTTACTCCTACGAACAGTAAAAGAGATTCGATCCTCTAAGTATCCGCAGCTGCTTTCTATACAGCTGTAAAGGAAAAAGGAGCTCAAATCTTTGCTGCGTTAACGGAAGACATCGAGAAAGCCCTTGCTAAGTTTGACGAAAACCGAGAAGCTACCAACCTAGAGACAAAAGTACTAACAGAATACTACGACTTCCTTAGTGTATAGTTAGTTAAAGAAGCTAATAAGCTACCTCCTTACCAACCTTACGACTACAAGATTGAACTAGAAGAAGGCCAGACACCCCCTTTCGGACCTCTCTACTAAATGTCCTGCGAAGAACTCTAAGTCCTGCAAAAGTTTCTGCAACAAAACCTTTAGAAAGGCTTTATTCGATCTAGTCGCTTACCTGCTGCTAGCCGTGTTATGTTTGTTAAAAAGCCCGGTAGAGGGCTACGCTTCTATGTTGACTACCGCAATCTTAACGCTATCTCTAAGAAGAACCGGTATCCGATCCCTCTAATCTAAGAAACACTAGAACGCCTCTCGAAAGCAAAATGGTTTACTAAGCTCGATGTAATTGCGGCCTTTAACAAGACTCGGATAGCTAAAGGACAAGAATAGTTGACCGCCTTTAGAACCCGGTACGGCCTGTTCGAATCCCTAGTAATGCCCTTTAGAATGTGCAATGCACCTAGCACTTTTTAAGAATACATAAACGATACACTAAGAGAGTACTTGGACCAATTTGTTACTGCTTATATTAACGATATCCTGGTCTACAGCACTACACTAAAGGAACATTAGGAACACGTCCTAAAGGTACTAGCGAAACTGGCAGAAGCAGGCTTGTATCTGGACATTGACAAGTGCGAATCTTACTAACAAGAAGTTCAATTCCTTGGCCTTATTATCTTAGACAAAGGCATACGTATAGACCTAGCAAAGATTTAAGCAATCCTGGACTAGAAGATCCTAAAGACTGTTAAAGAAGTGCAAGGCTTCCTTAGGTTCGCTAACTTCTACTGTCGTTTTATTTAGGGGTTTAGCTTAATAGTAAGGCTACTAACTGCTCTAACAAAGAAAGAAGCTAAGTTTAACTAGACTGACTCCTGCTAACATGCATTTAACCTCCTACAGCAACGATTTACTGAAGATCCAATCCTTTAACACTTTAACTTTGACTTAGAAACCCGCGTAGAAACAGACGCCTCTAACAGAGCTATTAGAGCAGTCCTCCTTTAACGAAAATCGCCTAACTAGCTATAGCTTCCAGTAGCTTACCTTTCTAAGAAGATGCTACCTGCTAAATGCAATTACGAGATATACGACAAAGAGCTCCTTGCAATCGTCAAAGCATTTAAAGAATAGCGACCAGAACTCGAAGGTGCAGCCTACCCGACCTAAGTTAGTTCAGACTACAAGAACTTGATTCATTTTATAAAGAGCAAAATCCTTAATCGTAGACAAGCCCGCTAGAGCGAATTCCTCTTAAGGTTCAACTTTGTTATTTAATACGCGCCTAGATCTCTCAATTTAAGGGCTAATGCCCTTACCCGGATGCCTGGAACCTATCCGGTAGACCGAAAAGAAGGCCAGACAATGTGTAACCAAACTATCCTAAAGGCCTATAACCTAAGCAAAGACCTAAAGACCTACCTAAAAGAAGGTACACTATCAATCGCTGTCTCTTTTGCTCTGTATCTAGCACCTGCCTTCCTAGAGGGTAACGATTTAGAAAGCGAACCAGACAACGAAACATTTGACACCGAAGACTCGGAAATTGAAGGCTCTGTTACCTCTAACAACGAACAGAACGATAATGAATCAACTAAAGAAGCAAATCAACCTAGAGAACTGCTCCCAATAATTAGAGAAGCTTACGAATTAGACGAACAGGCTTAAGGACTAATCCAGGCCCTGGAAATAGGTCAGCGTACCTTCCCTAGCTTTTCTCTCTTAGAATGTAAACTTAGGGACGGACTGGTTTACTTTCGATCTCGCCTTTTTGTTCCTAAAGGCGCAGACGATTCTATACGATTATACATCCTTAGGACAGTTTACAACTCGGCAGCAGGAGGCCACCTAGGAAGATCGAAGCTTTACAAGCTTACCTCCCGTTACTACTAGTGGCCGTCGATGTAGAAGCACGTCCGCAGATATAGAAACAACTGTCCTATCTGCAAGGCAGCCAAACACGACCGACAACGTCTATATAGATTACTAAAGCCTCTCCCGGCCCCCGAACACCTGTAGAAGCACATTACAATAGACTTTGTTACCTGTCTCCCTTAAGGGACTACTTGGGCAGGCATTAAGGCAAAGAACGTCTTTGTAGTTGTGGACCGACACTCTAAGGACCGCTTCGTAGTACCCTGCTAGAGCATAACTTCTAAGGAAACCGCTCGACTCTTTTACGAATACGTCTGGCGTTACGTAGGCCTTCCGGACAGCATTACCTCTAACAGAGGCTCTCAGTTTATTGCTAAGTTCTGGAAACGCCTTTGCAAGCTTTTAAATATCGATCACTACATCTCAACGTCCTACTACCTAGAAACAGATAGTTAAACGGAAATTGCAAATGCACTGTTCGAACAGACGCTACGTTGCTTTATCGATTACTACCAAAAGGACTGGCCAAAACATATCCCAACAGTGGAATTCTCAGCGCGCAACTAGGAGTTAGAAACAACAGGACACTCACCCTTCTACACTACCAGAGGCTACTACCCCCGAACAGGAATGGAACCTTAAGACCTACTACCGCGACCCGACAACCCAGACAAAGTCGATGCAGACGACTAGGCAACGCACCTCTCCTAGATCTATTAGGAAGTCTAAGAAGAAATGACTTATGCCTAGGCTATCTACAAAGAACAAGCTAACCGAAAACGACAACTAGCCCTAGACTATCAATTAGGAGACAGAGTGTACCTAGACTCTAAGAACATTGTTACAGGAAGACCTTCTCGTAAACTTAATTGGAAAAAACTAGGCCCCTTCCCTATTATAGAGAAGATTAGCTCGTACGCATACTGCCTCAAACTGCCGGAAGACTGGGAAATCTACGACGTCTTCCATCCTGTTCGACTAAGACCTAAAGAAGGAGATCCCTTCCCAATCTAATTGCAAGACTAAGAACGAACCCGTATTCTCCCTACAGAAGATAACGACAAAGACGAAGAAGGAGAATACAACGTACGCAAAATCACAGACTGTTAAGTGATTAATAGACAGACAAAGTACAAAGTTCAATAGCAAAGCTACGAAGACTAGGACACCACTTAGGAACCACTTAGAAACATTATCTTCGACAAAGACAAGATTGAAGCCTTCCACTGTTAAAACCTCTTAGACTCTAGAGACTACCGCCTAGAAACCCGGTACGGCCAAAGAGAACTGGATTCTGCTTACTAATAGAATATTAACCGTAACATCAGGCCTGCTCCTAGGAATAAGCAGACTTACCCCCGGTATCTCGAACTACTAAGGCTTCGTAGGAACTCCGCTATATTAAGGGGGGCTACTGTTACAGTTAACAGATGTAAAACAGAAAACACAGTTAACAGATGTAAAACGGAAAACAACAGCAGCTAGGACCTAACTAGAACCATTAAGATTCACAGACTACAGACCAACAACTACTAGATAGAAGAAGACTCCAAGAGAGTAAAAGGCGAATCATCTCGCGATGCAAACACTCCTAGCTCAGTTCTGGAACCTTTGGAAAAAGCGGGTCTGGGAAATAAATTTGTTTGCAGAACAAAGAAACAGAGTTTGACGAGAAAGCCAGCAGCAAACACTTAGCAAACAACTAGCTAGGGCAGAAGAATATAAGAACCTGCTGCCGCCCCCCTAGTCTTTCTCTTCTTCTTGTTTATAGCTCGTCTTGTGCATCAATTCAGCTTTTACACCTTAGACTCCAGCCCTTCCCTTCTTTACTTAACTTTTACATCCCTTCTTTTAGACTTTGTTTTATCCAACTCCTCCCTCTTACTTCGACTTTTACATTGACCTCTTCCGACCTCTTAACTCCCCCCTTGACACTTAATTTACTGCCGATATATAGAAGGCTATTAACCAAGTTCTCGGAATCTGCAGAAAGCTTAGCATAGCCGCTTACCCTTGGACCGACGGTCAGTCTAAAGTAGCTAACCGTAAGATAGAAAAATATCTGCGGATTTTCTACAGCTATTATTAAGAAGAGTAGGTTAAGTTGTTGCTAATAGCCAAATTTTGTGCCAATTCGGCACAGTCAGAAGCTACCTCGCTAGCGCTATTCGAGATAACTTATAGTTATCTTCCGAGAATAAGCTTCCAACCGCCGGACGAACCCAGCTCTTTAGAACCTTCTACCGCTACCTTGTTAAAAAGAGTCGCCGCCGCTGCGGTAGAAGCGCTTAAATCTTAGATAGAAGAAGCGATCCGGGTAGCGAAAGAAGCGATAGAATCGGCTTAGAAGAAGATAGTAACTCGAGCTAATAGAAAGCAGTTACCGATAGAATTCGAAGAAGGCAAAAAAGTGTAGCTAAATACGCGGAACCTAAGGCTAAGAGGCAACGCTAAGCTTAACTCCCGCTACGTAGGTCCGTTTAAGATAGTAGAAAAGAGGTCACCAGTAACTTATCGGCTCTAACTACCGAAGGCGTTCCGGATCTACGATGTCTTCTATTGGGATCTGCTAAGTCTGGACCCTAAAGACGGCCTTCCGGAACAGGAGTTCGCTAAACCCCTACCAATCGAGATAGACAGTAAAGAAGAAGAGTAGGAGGTAGAAGATGTAGTAGATATAAGAAAGATAAGAGGGTCTATCGAAGCAAGGATCTTATAGAAGTGGTAGCTAGAAGATTATAAGTAGTATCCGGTCGAGAATCTCCGGAATTTAGCAGAGCTGCTAAGAGAATTTTACGTCTAGAACCCGAGGAAGCCGAAGCCTAAGTAGCTCCGAAGTCAATAGCTCCGAAAGAAGAAGATAAACCGCGTCCGCTCTATCGGTGCAGAAGCCGATAAAAACGATTATAGCGATCGCTTAGCTAGAGTCCTTAGCTCTACCACTACTGCCGACCGGCTTCGCTAGCCGGACAGCGACAGTAGGGCCGAAGACGGCACCACCGCTAGCGCGCTTAGTTGGGGTCTTTGCTCTCTGTTACTACTATCTGCCGGCTTAGCCGGAAGGATAACGACAGCGGAGAACGAAGCCGACGCAACCAAAGCAGCTTTGTAGTAGCGCTTAAGGCCTTAGTAGAGAAGAAAAAGAAGAAGAGATAGCGCGCCGAGGATAGATCTATATAGACCTCTGCAGCGGCGCACAGGATGGCTACGCCGCAGCTTAGGTAGCTGCTAGCTTAGATTAGATAGCTCCGATCCGATAGACGCTAAGTAAAGGACTTCAGATAGCGACGATATAAGAAAAGAAAGAAGATAACGAAGGAACGATGTCCTCGAGGTAGAAGAAGCGATAAGGTAACGTTAGTATCGAAAGGAGCTTCGGCAGAAGGAGCAGCGAATTAGAAGAAGGAAGAAAACGAAGAAAAAGAAGAAAAAGAAGAGAAGGACAAATTACAAAAAAAAAAAGAGAGGAGGCAATAGATAGGATAAGTAAGCGGTCGAGGTCGACCGCTAGTAAGGGAGGGGGGTAGTGTTGCAGCAGCAGAAAGGGGTAGGACTAAGTAATAGGGTAGACCCTTAGAATTTTGGCTCGGCCCTTCTAGACTAAGCCGGGCCTTGGCGCACCTACCCCCAAAGCCCTTACCTACTGCCGCATAGATTCCTTTCCTTCCTTAGTTCGAGATATAGTTATTAAAACAGCCGTATTGAATTATATCTGCATACTCGGATTACTAGTAGTTAACGCAAAGGCGTAGCGTACCGTCCTTCTTAGGGACGAACAGGATAGGTGCTCTGGCCTTACTCGTGCTAGGCTGGATCTAGTCGTTCTCTAAGGCCTTTGCTAGGTACTCCTAGAGCTCTCTAAGTTCCTGCCCTAATTAGTAGTAGAGAGGGCAGAACAGAGGCTTTTTCCTAGGGACTAAGTTAATTGCGTACTCTGCGTCTATAGGCAGCTTAGGGCCTAGTTCTTTACCTATCGTAAACATATTGCCGAAGCTGTCGAACTTAGCAGGGAGCACCTCCTCCCTTAGGGGCCCTCCTGCCTCCTAAAGTAGGGGCCCCTAAACTTCTAGTAAACTTTAGGCCCTCTCTGTAGCCCTTAAACAGACTATATAGACTAGTAAGGACTCTAGCAGGTCCTCTACGAACTCCTCTATAGTCTGTATATATACTATAGTGCGCTCGTCGCTGTCGCTATAAGCCTAGCAGTTGCTAGCGCTTCTAACAATAACCTTTTAGTCCCTCTACTACAGCCTACCTAGGATAAGGTCTAGGGACAGAATGTTAAAGGAGTAGAAGGTACCCTTCGTTAAGTGTACTATACTAGCTATATCTGCGATATACAGTAACACTATATATATACCAAAACAGCACTCCTATTCCCCTGTAAACCTATCGGCCCTTAGTAGGACTATCCTAGATATCTTTAGCAGGTTGTAGCAGAGTACTAACTTATAGGAGACAATGTTAATATCTGTAGCTTTATCTAGTATACATACTACCTTACCTATATCCGAGTCCTCCCTCAGTAGTATAGCTCGTATCTGCTTAGTAGGGGCGACTACAGGACACGTAATTAGGTCTTGCTCCTTACCTATAGTGCCTACTGTTAGGGGACGCCGCCCAGCCCAGGTCCTGGACCTAAGCCAGCCGTCGTCCTAAGGACTGCGACTTAGCGGCGCCAGCACGACCCTACCCTCTGTACGGAATCACCGATACGACCCTACTTCTGTATAGAGGGAGAACCCTATAGCCCTATACAGAGGGGAATTGCCGCTCCTCTAAACAGAGGGAAAACTCTGCACTACTATATAGAGGGAAACTCCTAATCCTCTATACAGAGTATAAACCTTGTATCCCTATACAGAGGGAAATTGCTAGCTTGGCTTTATAGGTACAAATTGTACAGTAGCAGACGACGAAGGAACTGCCTATTAGTTCCTTTATATAGATACCTAACCTTAAGTTTCTAAATTAAGATTCTTAAGCCCTTTACATTAGGAACTGGTCTTACTGTCGGTAACCGCAGTAATAAAACAAAGATAGACAGCGACATCTCTATAGAACCTACAGCTATGCAGGATCAGATGCACTGCGTGTACGAGGAGCTATTAGCACTCAAGGCCTAGCTCGAACAGCAAGTAAGCTACTAGGCTGCGATAATTTTCCAATAGAAACAGGAGCTACGACAGCTTAGGGCGTCCGATTGCGATCCGACCCCTACGACGATAACGACAACGAACACGATAGCCTACACCCCGATCCCCAAGAGCAAACTCCCCAACGTTACTACTTACAATAGTAAGGCTCCGGCCGAGTACCCCTCCTAGGCTGCCCAGATGCACTCTAAGCTTCTAGTCGACTTAGGAGCATACCCGACCGAGCTAGACAAGGTAGTATACCTCTTTAGGAGGTTAAAGGGCAGGGCGGCACCACAGATTCTGCTATACTATAAGACGGCTATTGCCAACCTAGCAATAGCTACGACGACGATGCTCTAGGCAGCTCTTAACAAGAGCTATAAGGATCTTTACTGCAAGAGCCGAGCACTCCTATAGGTCAATACAATAAAACAAGGACGCAAGACTGTACGAGAGTTCCTTGCGGAATACAACTAGACTCTAGCAGAGGCAGGAGGACTCTAATAGGATGTTAGGGGGCGCTGCCCAGCCCAGGTCCTGGACCCGACCTAAGCTAGCCGTCGCCCTAAGGACTGCGACTTAGCGGCGCCAGCACGACCCTACCCTCTGTACGGAATTACCGACAGGACCCTACTCCTGTACAGAGGGAGAACCCTATAGCCCTACGTAGAGGGGAATTGCCGCCCCTCTAAACAGAGGGAAAACTCTGCACTACCGTACAGAGGGAGAACTCCCAATCCTCTATACAGAGTGTAAACCTTATATCCCTGCACAGAGGGAAATTGCTGGCTTAGCTTTGTAGATACAAATTGTACAGTAGCAGACGGCGAAGAAACTGCCTATTAGTTCCTTTATATAGATACCTAACCTTAAGTTTCTAAACTAAGATTCTCAAGCCCTTATATTAGGAACTAATCTTACTGTCGGTAACTGCAGTAATACAATAAAGATAGACAGCGACATCTCTATAGAACCTACGACTATGCAGGGACAGATGCACTGCGCGTACAAGGAGCTGTTAGCACACAATGCCCAGCTCGAACAACAAGTAAGCCGCTAGGCTGCGATAATTTCCTAACAGGAACAGGAGCTACTATAGCTTAGGGCGTCCGATCGCGATCCGACCCCTACGACGACGACGAACACGATAGCCTATACCCCGACCCCTAAGAGCAAACTCCCTAACGTTACTACATACGATAGTAAGGCTCCGGCCGAGTACCCCTCCTAGGCTGCCTAGATATACTCCAAGCTTCTAGTCGACTTAGGAGCATACCCGACCGAGCTAGACAAGGTAGTTTACCTCTTTAGGAGGTTAAAGGGCAGGGCAGCAGCACGGATTCTGCCGTACTACGAGACGGCTATTGCCAACCCGGCAATAGCTACGACGACGATACTCTAGACAGCTCTTAACAAGAGCTATAAGGACCTAGACTGCGAGAGCCGAGCACTTCTACGGGTCAACACGATAAAACAAGGACGCAAGACTGTACGAGAATTCCTCGCAGAATACGACCAGACTCTAGCAGAGGCAGGAGGTCTCTAATAGGAGGACAGGATAAAAATTACCTCTTTAGAGGTAGGCCTCTCTAAGGAGATTATAACAGGACTAGTAGGCGTAATACGACTAGCTACGTATAAGGAATTCTGCGATCTCCTTAGGATAGTCGATAACTAGCAGTGTAGGCTCGGACGGATAAGCTACGCTTACGAGATAAGACAACCCCTCTAGCGGCAGACGGACGCTATAGACTAGGAACCAACGACAACGAGAGTAGCGGCAGCCGTTACTGTACGGCTAAGGGCCGCTACTAAAAGGGCACAATAGGTAGATATAGCTACCCTTAATAAGAGGCGAGCAGAAGGGAGCTGCTATAGGTATAGCAAGATAGGCTATACTGTACGGAATTGCAGGCTTTTGCTAGCAGAGAGACCTAGGGGACGGCCGACCACTGCAAGGGTAGCAACTGTAGCGCCCTAATAAGAGGATTAGGAGTCCTACTTGGTCGACAACAAGTCGGGAAAAGAGTAGCCTCTAAGCGAAGGCTCCGCTAGAGGCGTATACGAGATAGATTGCTAAATCAAAGCACTACTTAGCTATCTTTTAAGAGCAACTACATATCGACTACGCCGTTTATCGTACGACTAACGCTGAACAGATCCGCAACGGCGCGGACATTAATTAAAACAGAATAGTTGGTATACGGAGTAATTAGCAAAGACTTCGTATAGAGACACTGTATTAAGACGACCCCTACTGTACCTGTACGCATATTGGGCATTACTGGACGAGGACCGGACATTACCTATATAGTAAAAGTAACGATAGAGATACAGGGACACTATAAGCAGGACTTATATCTCTATGTCGTACAGGACAAGTTAGGGTTTAACCTAATACTAGGGAAGCTATAGATAGAGCGCTAGAGGGGCAAGCTAGACATTAGAGGAGGACGGCTATACCTGGCAGTAACGAAGCAGAGGCTCTAAGACTAAGGGAGAGTCCTATAGGACGACAATGCTACGGCCGAAGTTAACACAGCGTCGAAGCAGAGGCCCCGAGACTAAGGGAAGGCTCTATAGGGCGACAATGCCAAGGCCGAAATCAACACTGCAACGGCGGACATTAAGAAGGCATTAGCGCCTAAGGAAGTAACAGACCCCTATACGAAGCTCCTAAAGGAATACGCAGGATACCTCGACCTCTTCGAGCCGAAGTCGGCCTTAAAACTGCCGCTACACCGAGAAGGGATCGACTACGACATCCAGCTAGAGCCCTGTCTAGATAGGAGTCTGCCCAAGGTACCGTACAGACCGCTGTCTAGAATGTCCTCTAGAGAACTCCTAGTACTGCGCAAGACACTAGACGACCTGCTTGCCAAAGGTGTTATTTAGGCAAGTACCTCGTCCGCAGGAGCCCTAGTACTGTTTGTCTACAAGGAGGGGAAGGCCGGCTTGCGCTTCTATGTAGACTACAGAGGCATAAACGCGATTACTAAGAAGGACCGGTACCCCCTACCCCTTATTAAGGAGACTCTTAGACAGATTAGCAAGGCAAAGTAGTTTACTAAGCTTAATATAGTCTCGGCCTTCTACAAGATACGGATTAAGGAGGGTTGTAAATAGATAACTGCCTTCTGTATAAGATATAGTCTTTTTAAGTAGCTTGTTACCCCCTTTAGCCTTGCTAACGCACTGGCAACCTTCTAAAGGTACATTAACAAGTCCTTATAAGGGTTACTAGACGACATCTGCTTAGTGTACCTCGACGATATACTGGTTTTTACAGACGGCACCTATACAGATTACGTACGGGACGTCAAGAAGGTGCTAGATCGACTGCAGTAGGCTAGCTTATACCTCGACATCGACAAATGTAAATTCGGTGTCTAGCGTACGAAATACCTAGGGTTTATTATTAAGGCAGGGAAAGGCATTAGCATAGATAGGAAGAAGATTAATGCTATTAAGCAATAGAAGCCGCCTACGAACGTTAAGGGCGTACAGGAATTTCTTAGGTTTGCTAACTTCTACTGCCAGTTTATACAGAACTACTCGGAGATCGTACGCCCTCTAGTCGAGCTAACATACAAGGACAAGCAGTTTAAGTAGACGGACGAGTGCGATAGGAGCTTTAACAAGCTAAAGGAGCTTTTTACTACAGGACCAACGCTTGCCGCCTTCGATCTAGAACGTACAACGATACTAGAAACCGACTCCTTAGGGTATTGCATTAGAGGTATCCTGTTACAGGTAGGCTCGGACGGACTCCTGCACCTATACGCATATTCCTCTAAGAAGAACTCCCTAGCTAAGTACAACTACCCTATCTACAATAAGGAATTGCTAGCAGTCGTACAGTGTTGCGAGGCATAGGGTAGAGAACTCCGCTCGGTTCCTAAGTTCCTCGCCCTAACTAACTACAAGAACCTAGAGTACTTTACGCAGCCCCGGAAGCTGTCTAAGAGGCATATACGATAGGCAATGTACCTAAGCCAGTTCAATATAAGGCTCTAGTATCGTAAGGGCAAGGACAACAGCAGGGCCGATGCGCTATCTAGACGGGACTAGGACATGCTAACGACGTACGAGGACGACCAGTTAAAGTTACGAACATTCTAGATGTTTAAGGAGGAGCTAGGCGAGGAGACTATCCGCCTAGCGGCGACATACCTATAGGAACCCTAACTGCAAGTATAGGAAGAGGCAGTAGAGAAGGATAAGGTATACTAAGGGGCCTGTACAGCAATCTAAGGAGGGCAGCAGAAGCTCCTAGCAGAGCTCTATCTTAAGGTATCGGCAGTAGAGTGCTTAGTAGACAAGGAGAACAACCTAAAGTTTAGGGATCGGATTTGGGTCCTAGCAGACGAGAAGCTCTATATACACTTAATACAACAGGCGTATAATTCTATAGCTACTAGGCACCTAGGGCGCGAGGAAACTTACAGCATCGTCGCTAGGGACTACTACTGGCCGGCGATAGCGAAGGACATCTGCAGGTTCGTACAGAACTGCGATATATATAGACGGACGAAGCCCTAGCAGGAACTAAAGCATAGGCTGCTGAAACCCCTACCGATCCCGGACCGGCCCTAGCAAGACCTAACAGTAGACTTTATTATAGACCTCCCTAAGAGCGACGGACAGCGGAACATTATAGTAGTTACGGACAAGCTAACGAAGGGGGTAATACTAGAGGGAATAGACTCTATTACAGCTAAAGACACTGCCTAGGCATTTATATAGACGACGTTTAGCAAACACGGCTTCCCTAGGTTAATTGTATCGGACCGGGGTACACAGTTTACAAGCCAGCTCTAGGCAAGGGTCTGCTAGTTGCTAAAGGTAGAACGTCGCCTATAAACCGCATAGCACCTACAGACGGACGGAGCGACGGAAAGGGTCAATTCGACATTAGAAGCGTACCTTCGAGCGTACGTCGACTATAACTAGACGAACTAGAACCGCCTCCTCCCTATAGCGGAGCTGGCTATTAATAGCCGTACAGCTAATGCTACAGGATTGTCCCCCTTCTTTATAGCCTATAGATATAACTATTCCCCGCTCCTACCGACCCTAAGTAGTAACACCCCGCGCTCTATACGATCCCTAATTCAGTAGGGAGAAGCTATCGTACAGACGATTACGAACGCCTATTAATAGGCGAAGGCGAGTCTAGCTATAGCTTAACAGAATGCGGAAGAGCAGGCCAACAAGGGACAGCAGGCTGCACTAAGGTACGAGGCAGGGCATAAGGTCTAGCTAAACCAGCAAAACATCTGTACGGACCGGCTAAGCAAGAAGCTAGATTAGAAGAACAGGAAGTTTACAGTAGTCCGACCGGTAGGGACATACGCTATATAACTTAATACTCCTCTAGGGATCTACCTAGTCTTCTACGTAGACCTCGTACAGCTAGCGAATACGGATCCCCTACTATACTAGACGACAGACGACGCATGCCTACCCGCAATTATAACTAAGGGCTAAAAAGAGTACAAGGTAGAAGGAATCCTTAAGAGCTAAAGGAGGCGGAAGAAGGTAGAGTACCTAGTAAAATAGAGAGGATAGGCAGAGCGTACGTAGGAACCGTACAAGGCCCTACAGGACACAACCGCGCTGGACAGGTAGGAGGAAAACTATCCCCCTGCCTAGTTACAGTAACACTGTACTGTAAAGCGAAAAGGGGCACGATCTACCCTAAGGACAGGGCAGCTGCTAACAACTTAGGCTGCCAAAGGATCGAGAATTACAACGTAGGACACTATAGGATCTTACCGACACTACACTGTACGACACTATACAGAAGAAGGGCAGGAAGAAGGGGACGGCCAGGAGACAGGTAAGATAGGTAGAAATAAGAAGGAAAGGAGAGCGACACTGTGTGAAAACTTTTATATACTACCTTAAGGTAGCTTACTAGCCACTACCCCTAGGACCTAGGGCAGCTAACTCTACACCCAAAGTCTTAATTACCTCCTGGCCGGCAGGGGCCCTAGTACTAGAGGAAGTAAAAGGGTGGCTTAACAACACCCTGCTACTAGTTAATGTAGCACCTAAGCCGTCAGCTTCAACTATACAGAAGGCGAGGACCTGTACGAACTAGGAGCGAAGCTACTAGTAGAGCTAAGCACTCTATTGTTAGAGGTAGAAATAGGAGAGGACACTAGCTAAACAGGCAGAAGGAGAGCTAGCAGCTACAAGGGAGACATGGCGGGAACGACCGGACGAGACAGGTAGCATAACGATAGTAGCTAGTAGTAGTAGTTGGTAGTAGTAGCTAGTAGTAGTAGTAATAGCAGTAATTGTAGTAGTAGCGGACGGCTAGGCGGACGGGTAGCAGATAGGGAGAAGGAGAAAGAGAAGAAGAGAGAGGGAGAAAGGGGAAAGGGTTTATATACAGGGTAGTAGCTGCCTGCCTTGTAGGGCAATAACAACTAGGGCAGCTGCCACAACCATATAAGGGAGGACAAACGAGGCAACTACGACCTAGGGCCTATACGAGCGACGACCTACTAGACGACCGGACGGAGGCGGGAACATCTACCTAGGAGTAAAACTCTGGACGACGACTAAGGGACAAAGACAGAGCCAAATAGCCCAGTAGCGCTAGACTGTACAGTCAGGACGTAGAGTGCATAGCTAGAGCTAGAGGGTAGGAGGGGAAGGAGCAGACGGGACCGAGCACCTCCTGCACTTTTATAACCGCTTGCAGGCCTCCTTAGCCTTAGCCTCGGCTTCGTTAAATTAGCAAACGGAACCGGCTAAGGTCAGGTAGAAGCGATCTAGCACTACCTGCCTTCCCTACCTAGAGATCCAGGAGGACAAGTCTAAGGTTAGACTAGCAGAAAGGGGGGGTTAACAGTTAAGTGCCTAGGCGAAGAGGGGAAAGCGCTACGCGCTAGAGGAACAGCTAAGCGTATACGACACGCCGCTATATAAAAGAAGCACTATAAGAAGGGAGGGGAGGGGTATTGTTAGGGGGCGCCGCCTAGCCCAGGTCCTAGACCCGACCTAAGCCAGCCGTTGCCCTAAGGACTGCGACTTAGCGGCGCTAGTACGACCCTACCCTCTGTACAGAATTACCGACAGTACCCTACTCCTATACAGAGGGAGAACCCTATAGCCCTATATAGAGGGGAATTGCCGCCCCTCTAAACAGAGGGAAAACTCTGCACTACTATACAGAGGGAGAACTCCCGATCCTCTGTACAGAGTGTAAACCTTGCACCCCTATATAGAGGGAAATTGCTAGCTTGGCTTCGTAGATACAAATTATACAGCAGCAGACGACAAAGGAACTGCCTATTAGTTCCTTTATATAGATACCTAACCTTAAGTTTCTAAACCAAGATTCTTAAGCCCTTATATAGGAGGATAGGATAAAAATTACCTCCTTCGAGGTAGGCCTCTCTAAGGAGATTATAACAGGACTAGTAGGCGTAATGCGACTAGCTATATACGAAGAATTCTGTAATCTCCTTAGGATAGTCGACGACTAGCAGCGCAGACTCGGACGGATAAGCTGCGCTTATAAGATGCAACAACCCCTCTAGTAGCAGACGGACGCTATAGACTAGGAACTAACGACGACGACGAGGGTAGCAGCAGCCGTTACCATACAGCTAAGGGCCGCTACCAAAAGGGCACAATAGGTAGACATAGCTACCCTTAACAAGAGGCGAGCAGAAGGGAGCTGCTACCGGTGTAGCAAGATAGGCTACACTGTACAGAATTGCAGGCTTTCGCTAGCAGAGAGACCTAGGGGACGGCCGACCACTGCAAGGGTAGCAACTGCAGTGCCCTCACAAGGGGATTAGGAGTCCTACTCGGACAACGACGAGTCGGGAAAAGAGTAGCCTCTAAGCGAAGGCTCTGCCAGAGGCGTATATAAGATAGATTGCCAAATTAAAGCACTACTTAGCTATCTTTTAAGAGCAACTACATAACGACTACACCGTTTATCGTACGGCCTACGCTAAACAGGTCCGCAACGGCGCGGACATTGATTAACATAGAATGTTTAGTATACGGAGTAATTAGCGAAGACTTTGTATAAAGACACTATATTAAGACGCCCCCTACCGTACCTGTACGCATATTGGGCATTACCAGGCGAGGACCGGACATTACCTACATAGTAAAAGTAACGATAGAGATACAGGGACACTATAAGCAGGACTTATACCTCTATATTGTATAGGACAGGTTAGGGTATAACCTAATATTAGGGAAGCTATAGATAGAGCGCTAGCGAGGCAAGCTGGATGTTGGACGAGGACGGCTGTACCTAGCATCGACGAAGCAGAGGCTCTAAGACTAAGGGAGGGTCCTACAGGGCAGGAATGCTAAGGCTAAAGTCAATACAGCGACAAAGCAGAGGCTCCGAGACTAAGGGAGGGCTCCGTAGGGTAGCAATGCCAAGGCCGAAATCAACACTGCGACTATAGACATTAAGAAGGCATTAGCGCCTAAGAAAGCGACGGACCCCTGTACGAAACTCCTAAGGGAATACACAGGATACCTGGACCTCTTCGAGCCAAAGTCGGCCTCGAAACTGCCGCTATACCGAGGAAGAGGGATTAACTACAACATCTAGCTAGAACCCCGTCTAGATAAGAGTCTGCCTAAGGTACTGTACAGTCTGCTATACGGAATATCCTCTAGAGAACTCCTAGTACTGCGTAAGACACTAGACGACCTACTTGCTAAAGGGTTCATTTAGGCAAGTACCTTGTCCGCAGGAGCCCTAGTGCTGTTTGTCTACAAGGAGGGCAAGGCCGGCTTGCGTTTCTGCATAGACTACAGAGGCATTAACGCAATTACTAAGAAGGACCGGTACCCCCTACCTCTTATTAAGGATACTCTTAGACGGATTAGCAAGGCAAAGTAGTTTACTAAGCTTAACGTAGTCTCGGCTTTCTACAAGATATAGATTAAGGAAGGCTGTAAATAGATAACTGCCTTCTGTACGAGATATAGTCTTTTCGAGTAGCTTGTTACCCCCTTTAGCCTTGCTAACGCACCGGCGACCTTCTAGAGGTACATTAACAGATCCCTACAAGGGTTACTAGACGACATCTGTTCGGTGTACCTCGACGACATACTGGTTTTTACAGACAGTACCTATACAGATTACGTACAGGACGTTAAGAAGGTACTGGATCGACTGCAATAGGCTGGATTGTACCTTAATATCGACAAATGCGAATTTGGTGTACACTGTACAAAATACCTAGGGTTTATTATCGAGGCAGGGAAAGGTATTAGCATAGATAGGAAGAAGATTAATGCTATTAAGCAATAGAAGCTGCCTATAAACGTTAAGGGCGTATAGGAATTTCTTAGGTTTGCCAACTTCTACTGCTAGTTTATACAGAACTACTCGGAGATCGTACGCCCTCTAGTCGAGCTAATACACAAGGACAAGCAGTTTAAGTAGATAGATAAGTGCAATAGGAGCTTTAATAAGCTAAAGGAGCTCTTTACTACAGGACCAATGCTTGCTGCCTTTGACCTAGAGCGTACGACAATACTGGAAACTAACTCCTTAGGGTATTGCATTAGAGGTATCCTGTTATAGGTAGGCTTAGACGGACTCCTGCACCTATATGCGTATTTCTCTAAGAAGAACTCCCTAGCTAAGTGCAACTACCCTATCTACGACAAGGAATTGCTAGCAGTCGTACAGTGTTGCGAAGCGTAGGATAGATAACTCCGCTCGGTACCCCAGTTCCTCGCCCTAACTAACTACAAGAACCTAGAGTACTTTACGCAGCCCTAGAAGCTGTCTAAGAGACAGGTACGTTAGGCAATATATCTAAGCCAGTTTAATATAAGACTCTAGTATCGCAAGGGTAAGGACAACAGCCAGGCTAATGCACTATCCAGACAGGACTAGGATATGCTAACGACGTACGAGGACGACCGGCTAAAGTTACGAACATTCCAGATATTTAAGGAGGAGCTAGGCGAGGAGACTATCTGCCTAGTAGCGATATATATATAGGAACCCTAACTGTAGGCATAGGAAGAGGCAGTAGAAAAGGACGAGGTGTACCGAGGAGCCCGTACAGCGATCTAAGGAGGACAGCGGAAGCTCTTAGCAGAGCTTTACCTTAAGGTGTCGGCAGCAGAGTGCTTAGTAGATAAGGAGAACAACCTAAAGTTCAGGAATCAGATTTGGGTCCTGGCAGACGAGAAGCTCTGTATAAGCTTAATACAACAGGCGCATAATTCTATAGCAACTAGGCACCTAGGGCGCGAGGAGACGTACAGCATTATCGCTAGGGACTACTACTGGCCGGCGATAGCAAAGGACATCCGCAGGTTCGTATAGAACTGCGATGTCTATAGACGGACAAAGCCCTAGCATAAGCTAAAGTATAGGCTGCTAAAACTCCTACTAATACTAGACCGGCCCTAGCAAGACCTAACAGTAGACTTTATTACAGATCTCCCTAAGAGCGACGGACGGCGGAATATTATAATAGTTACGGACAAGCTAACAAAGGGGGTAATATTAGAAGGAATAGACTCTATTACAGCTAAGGACACTGCCTAGGCATTTATACGGACGACGTTTAGCAAGCACGGATTCCCTAGGTTAATTGTATTAGACCGGGGTACACAGTTTACGAGCCAGCTCTAGGCAAGGGTCTGTTAGTGTTGCAGCGGCAGAAAGGGATAGGACTAAGTAATAGGGTGGACCCTCGGAATTTTGGCTCGGCCCTTCCGGACCGAGCCGGACCTTGGCACGCTACCCCCCAAAGGTCTCGTCTACTACTACATAGATTCCTTTCCCTCCTTAGTTCGAGATATAGTTATCAAAAAGGCTGTATTGAATTATATCTGCATGCCCAGATTATTATATCTCGAACTCAATTCCTACACTACTACTGCGCTGCGCGAAAGGGACCGTTAAACTATCCAGACCCCCGAATAACGCACGCGCACTACCCCAGCACCGTAAGAAAGCTATAGAGAGCTTCTTAGCAGTAGAGAGCGGCGTTACAGGCCGAAGCAGAAGCAGAAGAGAAAAGACTAGCAGAGCGAGCAGGCGCTCCAGTGTCATCAATAATAAGTTTATTATTGGAGGTTTTACAGCGGAAGAGACCGCAGAGATTAAGGAACAAATAAGCGAATACAAGAAAATCCACGACTGTACGCTCGAGGAACTTAAGGATTACGTAAACGAGAACAGAGTAGGAAAGGTCTACAACAGCATAGACCTTATTAAGAAGCTGTTTTACAGAACCCTAGAAGAAAAGAGACAGTTAAGAGAGGAAATTAAAGCAGTAAGAGCCGAGAAGGAATCGGCAGAGACCATTATAGATATACTAGAAAACCAAGCGGCGAACCGACTAGCACAACTAAAGAAGATAAAGACTCAGTTAGCTGAGATAGAGAGAGCGACATCGCCGCCACCGCATTAAGAAGAACAAGCAGAGACCGCCTTACCGGCGGCCTACAGTTAAGGCGGCACGTTAATAATATTACTACCGGACCTACCGGCGTTTAGAGGAGGAGATCCTAAGGATTGGGAAGCATTTAAGAAGAAGATAAAGAACAAGATAGATCGAGACTATGCCGGAAACAGTGCCGGAGCCAGATTGGCCTACCTAGAATCGCGATTGGAAGGCGAAGCTTTTTCGCTAGTAGCGGACCTAGAAGAGGTAACCGCTAAGGAAGCGATTAAAGCGCTAGATTAACGTTTCGGAGACCCCTTCTAGAAGAAGACGGCCCGCGAACAGCTGGATAAGATCAACTAGAACCGGCAGACGTTCGAAGAGTTCTACGGACTGTTCAGGAAATATGCGATTAGGGCCCAAGTAGCGGAAGATAAGCAGCTCTACCTACTAAGGCAGAAGCTGAACCCTGAACTGGCAGCAGCTATAGCGTCGGTGGAAGACGAAGACCTTAAGAGCTTCGTGCACTAAGCGAGAGTCACTGCGAGAAACCTAAGCGCTTACGCGAAATTACGCGAATCGAACTAGAAGCCGTTAATAACGCAGACAACGAGACCCCCTGCGCCTTTCCGGAGAGCACCCTAGCAGCTACCTTACCAGTTACCGCGTTCGTCGTTCGTCCCCACCTGTTACGCGTATAGAAAGCCTGGCTATATCGCTACGAGATGCCAAGCATCAGATAAGCAGAAGCAGGAGTATCGTGTTACAAAGCAGCTGCAGCCGCAGCCGCCGAGAAAGACTATACAAGCTATAGAGCCGGCTCCGAACGACACAGACAGCGTAGACGGTAGAGTGCTACTGCGAATCCTGGGAAAAGACCAGCTGGATAGATAGGCCCCCTATCCAGCGTAGACAACAGGGCACTAACACGAACTACGTCGCCGGAGAGAGGAAGTATTAACAGCTGCAGCGATCCGCTCTCGGCGGCAGTGGAAGTAAACACAGAAACCGCTATTATCCTCCTAATTACTGTCTACCCCCTCGATGGATCGAGCAAACCACTTCAGCTAAAAGCTTTTATCGACACGGGGGCCCTTATCGGAGCAGCGATCTATTATCGATTGGTTCAAAAGATAATAAAGGGATATAGCTATCCGGTAGAGATAGCATCCCCGACACGGATTTCGGCATATAACGGACAAGACACTGAGAGTGTCACGCACTATATGCTACTAAAGACCACCCTAGCAGGTCGCACCACAGAAGCGACGTTCCGAATCATGGATATCGGAAGATTTGACATTATTATAGGGCAGAAATAGATAAAGAACTAGGGAGCAATTATTAACGTAGGTAAAGGGACACTCGGATTCAGAACACTATACAGCGGCTCCGCCGCCGTCAAATCAGTCACCGAGGTCGCAGTGGAACCGAACGTTACGACCATCGAATTAGCTCCAGAGGATCGGTCCGAACCTTAAGACACGATCGGAATAATAAGTTTAGAAGCTTTGACGACCCTTGCGAGGTCGCCAGACAATGAGATTTACGCTATCTTAATAAAGGATATCGAAGACTACTGAAAGATAATAGCGGAAGAAGAAGTGGACCTACTAGAGGTGTTACTAAAAGAACTCTATAGTTACACTAACGTGTTCTCGAAGGCTAACTCCAACCTCTTGCTGCTCTACCGACCGGAATATAACAACAAGATCCGGCTAAAAGAAGGAGCCGCACTGCCGAGAACGGAGCCCTTAAGAAGACTGTCACTAGCAGAGCTGGACTAGGTAGAAGTGTTTGTCCGAGAAAACTTGGCGAAGAAGTTTATTACGCCAAGCTCTGCGGAATATGCGTTACCAATTCTTTTCGTACGGAAACCCGGAGGTAGTCTCCGACTGTGTGTAGATTACCGAGGCCTTAATAAGGTTACTAAGAGAGATGTGTATCTGCTGCCTCTAATCGATAAGACTATACAACGAGTAGCTAAGGCTAAGTGGTTCAGCAAGCTGGATATCCGCTAAGCGTTCTACTAGTTAAGGAACGAAGAAGGACAAACTAAAGATCTTACGACATTCGCTATGCGTATAGGCAACTTTAAGTAGCTAGTAATGCCTTTCGGACTTACCAACGCGCCGGCTGTATAGCAACGCTTTATAAACCACACTTTTGTAGACATGCTAGAACGGTTCGTTTTAATCTACTTAGACGACATTCTAATCTACACCTAAGGAACGAGAGAGCAATATACGGACTACATTAAGAGGGTGTTAAAGAGACTCTGCGAGGTCGGATTGAACGCAGACACGAAGAAGAGCGATTTCTACCAGACCGAAGTCAAATACCTCGGTCTTATTGTCGGAAGAGAAGGAATTTGGATAGACCTATCGAAAGTAGCCGCTGTCGCAGAATGGAAGCAACCGACATCCGGAAACACTACGCAAATCAGAGCGTTTCTCGGATTCTGCAGCTACTATTGACAGTTTATCAAAGATTTTAGTAAGATAGCAAGACGGCTGAATAAGGCGTTAAAGAAGGAGGCCGCTAGCCTATAGAATAAAAAGTGTGCAGAAGCTTTTAACCGACTAAAGGAGGCGGTGGCCTTAGCGCCAGTGCTAGCGCACTTCCGACCGGAAAAGACGATCTACGTAGAGACAGACGCTTCCGACACAGTAACAGCAGGGGTCCTTTCTTAATACGCTGACAACGACGAGACTCTCTATCTGGTAGCTTTCTTTAGCAAGTCTATAAATAATGCTAAGCGGAACTACGCTATATATAATAAAGAACTGTTAGCTATTATATAGGCGTTCGAAGAGTGGAAACCGGAGCTTATAGCTGGACAGAGCACGATCCAGGTCCTTACGGACTACCAGTCGTTGACCTACTTTATAAAGACGCAGAAGCTATTACGCCGCCAAGCCCAGTAGGCTGCCTACCTGTCCGGATTCGATTTTAAGATTACCTATCGACCTGGAGCTCAAAATAGAAAGGCTAATGCGCTGACGAGAAGAGAAGGAAAGACTAGCCGAGCGAAAGAAGATCCGAACATGTTTCAGAAGGTGCTAACAGAACGAATAGTAGACGCCGAGGTGTTAAAAGAGGTAGGGATCTGTGGGATAGAGCCGCCGATCAAAGAAGAGACGCTGTACGAGAAAGTGGAAAAGCTTAACCAGCAGCAGAAGCTCGGCAAACCCGGCTTAGGGAAACTGATCGTTCCGCAAGAACTGATTACAGAGGTTATCCAGCTAGTTTATAGTTCTACGGACGTAGGCTACGCAGGATCAAAGAAGACGATAGAAGCAATAAGGACGACCTACTGGTTTCCGCGAATCTTCGAGCGGATACACCGGTTTATAACTAACTGTTATGTGTGCCGAGCCGCGAAGCTACGTTACGGCCTTCCGGCCGGCCTGCTAAAGCCACTTCCGATTCCCGAGAAACTATAGCAGCATATTACGATAGACTTCGTAACCGGCCTGCCGGATTCTAATAGATATAACGCTACGCTTAACGTAGTGGATCGACTGAGCAAGGAGTGCTATTTCATCCCCTGCCGAGCTAAGAATAAAGGAACTACTGCAGAAGAAACGGCGAGAATGTTAATTCAGTACGTATAGAAGCACTACGGGCTGCCGGATACTATTACTACGGATAGGGGTCCTCAATTCACCGCCGACGTATAGAAAGCTATCAACTAAGCCCTCGGAATTTGTAGAAAGCTTAGCACGGCCGCTTACCCTTAGACCGACGGACAGTCGGAAGTAGCCAACCGTAAGATAGAAAAGTATCTACGGATCTTCTGCAGTTATTATTAAGCAGGATAGATTAAGATGTTGCCGATAGCCGAATTCTGCGCCAATTCAGCACAGTCGGAAGCCACCTTACTAGCGCCGTTCGAGATAACATACGGTTATCTTCCGAGGATAAGCTTTTAACTACCGAACAAACCCAGCTCTTTAGAACCTTCTACCGCTACCTTGTCGAAGAGAATCGCTACAGCAGCAGCAGAAGCGCTCCGGTCTTAGATAGAAGAAGCGATCAAGGTAGCGAAAGAAGCGATAGAATCAGCTTAGAAGAAGATAGTAACTCGAGCTAATAGAAAGAGGTTCCTAATAGAATTCGAGGAAGGCTAAAAGGTATAGCTTAACATGCAGAACCTAAGGATAAAAGGCAACGCGAAACTCAATCCCCGTTACGTAGGTCCGTTTAAGATAGTGGAAAAGAGGTCGCCGGTAACCTACCGGCTCCAGCTGCCGAAATCGTTCCGGATCTACGATGTCTTTTATTCGGATCTGCTAAGCCTAGACCCTAAAGATGGTCTTCCGGAACAGGGGTTCGCCGAACCCCCGTCGATCGAAACAGACGGTAAAGAAGAAGAATAGGAGGTGGAAGATGTTATAGATATAAGAAGACGAAGGGGATCTATCGAAGCGAGGATCTTATAGAAAGGACAGCTAGAAGACTATAAATAGTATCCGGTCGAGAACCTCCGGAATTCAGCAGAGGTACTAAGAGAGTTTTACGTCCGAAACCCGAAGAAGCCGAGGCCTAAGTGGCTCGACAGTTGAAAAGGACTACGTCCGCTCTATCGGTGCGAAAGCCAATAGAGATGATCGTAGAGTCCGCCGGCCGTTGTCTTAGGCCTTACTACTACCACTACCGCTGGCCAGGACCAGCGGATAGAGCGGTAAGGCCAAGAACGGCGCCACCGCGTCGGCGCGCTTTGTAACCGTCTTTGCTCTCCGTTACTGCTATCCGCCGACTCGGCCGAAAGGATAGTAACGACGAAGAACGAAGCGGCTGCCGTTAAAGCAGCCTCGCAGTAGCGCTAAAGGCCTTAATAGAGAAAGAAAAAGAAGAAGATAGCGAGCAGCAGATAGATCTATATAGACCCACGCGATAGCGTACGGACCGGCTATGCCGCAGCTCGGGTGACCGCTGGCTCGGATCAGATAGACGCTAAGTGAAGACGTTAGATAGTAATGATGTAAATCAAAAAAAAAAAAGAGGAGGAACAGATAAGTAAGCGGTCGAGGGCGACTGCTAATAAGGGAGGGGGGTGGTGTTGCGGCGGCAGAAAGGGGTAGGACTAAGTAATAGGGTGGACCCTCGGAATTTCGGCTCGGCCCTTCCGGACCGAGCTGGACCTTAGCACGCCACTCCCTAAAGGTCTCGTCCACTACTACATAGATTCCTTTCCCTCCTCAGTTCGAGATATAGTTATTAAAAAGGCCGTATTGAATTATATCTGCGTGCCCGGATCAGTTAGTTGCTAAACGTAGAAGGTTGCCTGTTAACTGCATAGCACCTGCAGACGGACAGTGCGACAGAGAGGGTTAATTCGACGTTGGAAGCGTACCTCCGAGCGTACATCGACTATAATTAGACGAACTAGAACCGCCTTCTCCCTATAGCGGAGCTAGCTATTAATAGCTATACAGCTAATGCTACAGGATTGTCCCCCTTCTTTATAGCCTATAGATACGACTACTCCCTGCTCCTACCGACCCTAGGTAGTAACACCCTGCACCCTGTACGATCCCTAATTCAGCAGGGAGAGGCCATCGTACAGACGATTACGAATGCCTATTAGTAGGCGAAGGCGAGTCTAGCTATAGCTTAACAGAATGCAGAAGAGCAGGCCAACAAGAGACAGCAGGCTACACTAAGGTATAAGGCAGGGGATAAGGTCTAGCTAAACCAGTACAATATCTGTATAGACCGGCTAAGCAAGAAGCTAGATTGGAAAAACAGGAAGTTTACAGTAGTCTAACTAATAGGGACATACGCTATACGACTTGACACTCCCCTAGGGATCTACCTAGTCTTCTACGTAGACCTCGTACAGCTAGCGAACACAGACCCCCTACTGCACTAGACAACAGACGACGCGCACCTACTAGCGATTATAACTAAGGGCCAGGAAGAGTACGAGGTAGAAGGAATCCTTAAGAGCTAAAGGAAGCAGAAGAGGGTAGAGTATCTAGTTAAATAGAGAGGGTAGGCAGAGCCTACGTAGGAACTATACGAGGCCCTACAGGACACAACTGCACTAGACAGGTAGGAGGAGAACTACCTCCCTACCCGGTCTCGGTAACACTGCGCTGTACGGCGAAAAGGGGGCACGATCTACCCTAGAAACAGGGCAGCTGCCAGCAACTTAGGTCGCCGAAGGATCGGGAATTAAGATGTAGGTTAATACCGGATCCTACCGACACTACGCTGTACTACACTGTACAGAAGGGCGCAGGAGGAAGAGAACAGCTAGGAGACAGGGGAGAATAAGAGTAGAAGTAGAAGAGGAACGAGAGCAACACTGTCCAAAAGCTTTTATATACTACCTTAAGGTAGCTTACTAGCTACTACCCTTAGGACCAAAGCAGACAACTCTACACCCGAAATCTCAATCGCCTCCTGGCCGGCAGGGGCCCCAGCACTAGAAGAAGTAGAAGGGTAGCTTAGCAACACCCTACTGCTAGCTAATATAGCACCTAAGACATTAGCTTAGACTGTACAGAAGACAGGGACCTGCACGAACCGGAAGCGAAGTTGCTAGTCGAGCTAGGCACTCTATTGCTAGGAGCGAAAGTAGGAGGGGACACTAGCTAGACAGGCGAAAGAAGAGCCAGTAACTACGAGAGAACTACAGCAGGAACGGCCGGACGGGATACGTAGCTAGTAGTAGTAGCTAGTAGTAGTAACTAGTAGTAGTAATAGTAGCTAGTAGTAGTAACTAGTAGTAGTAATAGTAGTAGTAGCGGACGGCTAGGTAGACGGATAGCAGATAGGGAAATAAAGGAGAAAGAGAAGAAGAGAGAGAAAGAAGGGGGAAAGGGTCTATATACGAAGTAGTAGCTGCCTGCTATATAGGACAATAGCAACTAGGGCAGCTGCTACAACCGTACAAGGGAGGACAAAGGAGGCAACTACGACCTAGTGCCCGGACGACCGACGGCCCTCTAGACGACTAGACGGAGATAGGAGCATCTACCTAGGAGCTAAACTCCGGACGACGACCAAGACATAGGGACAGAGCCAGACGATCCGCCGGCGCAAGACTGTACAGTTAGGACACAGAGTGTACAGCTAGGGGCTATAGGGTAGGAGGTAAACGAACAGTTAGGACCGAGCACCTCCTACACCTTTATAACCGCTCGCAGGTCCTCCTCCGCCTTAGCCCTAACATGCTTAAAGTAGCAAACGGAATCGGCCAAGATCAGGTAGAAGCGATCTAGCACTACCTGCCTCCCCTGCCTGCAGGTCCTCCTCCGCCCTATCTATAGGATCTAAGGGGACAGGTCCAAGGTTAGAACAGCAGAGAAGAAGGCAGACTAGCAAGTGCCTAGGTAAAGACAGGGAGGCGCTACCTGCCAGAGGAACCCTAAGGGCTAAGGGTGTACGATACGCCGTCGTACGAAAGAAGCACTATAAGAAGGGAGGGGGGTATTGTTAGAGGACGCTGCCTAACCTAGGTCCTAGACCTAAGCCAGCCGTCGTCCTAAGGACTGCGACTTAGCGGCGCTAGCACGACCCTACCCTCTGTACAGAATTACCGATACGACCCCACTCCTGTATAGAGGGAGAACCCTATAGCCCTATATAGAGGGGAATTGCCGCCCCTCTAAGCAGAGGGAAAACTCTGTACTACTGTATAGAGGGAAACTCCCGATCCTCTATACAGAGTGTAAACCTTGCATCCCTGCACAGAGGGAAATTGCTAGCTTAGCTTTATAGGTACAAATTGTACAGCAGCAGACGACGAAGGAACTGCCTATTAGTTGCTTTATATAGATACCTAACCTCAAGTTTCTAAACTAAGATTCTTAAGCCCTTTACACCTACCTCTAATCCTAAGGCAGCGCTAGGCCTTTCCCTAACCTTTGTTTACCTATATTTAGCCTTCTAGCTATACCGGCTATACGGACCCTGTTGGCCCCTCTATAGTTCCTACTGCTAGAGCTATAGGGGCCTGGCCTACTTGTACTACTACTAATAGCAGGGCGTCTGGGAAGGCTATAGAGGCCCTAGATAGTGCTACTGCTACTGGCGCCTCTAGAGGCGTTATAGTGTTAGCTTAGGTAGCTAGGTTGTTAGCAATTATAGCACCTTATAAGCTAGTCTAGAAAAGGACGCTTCTAGAACCCGCCTAGCAGCTCGCTTAAGGCCCGCTTGCAGCCTAGAGCTTCGAAGTAGCTGCCTATAGGACAGGCTACTAGGGCACCTTAGGCCTAGCCTTCGATTTGCCTAGGTAGAGCTATGCTAGTCTACCTGTAGTAGCTCGCCCCTAGTAGGCTACCCTTCTAGAGACGTCTGGCGCGCGCCTTGCTTATAAGGTTAGGGCACTCGATCTAGGTCGCTAGGGCAATAGGCTTAGCCCTAGTAGCTAG
This sequence comes from Pseudocercospora ulei, assembly GCA_016165855.1. Taxonomy (NCBI): domain Eukaryota; kingdom Fungi; phylum Ascomycota; class Dothideomycetes; order Mycosphaerellales; family Mycosphaerellaceae; genus Pseudocercospora; species Pseudocercospora ulei. The sequence goes on along the minus strand of JACWNB010000022.1, from coordinate 484,678 downwards.
GAATGTATAGTACTTCTTAATAGTAGTCTGTACTTTTTAGGGGGCGCCGCCCAGCCCAGGTCCTAGACCCGACCTAAGCTAGCTGTCGCTCTAAGGACTGCGACTTAGCGGCGCCAGCACGACCCTACCCTCTATACAGAATTACCAATAGGACTACACTCCTGTACAGAGGGAGAACCCTATAGCCCTATATAGAGGGGAATTGCCGCCCCTCTAAACGGAGGGAAAACTCTGAACTACTGTATAGAGGGAGAACTCCCGATCCTCTGTACGAAGTGTAAACCTTGCATCCCTGTATAGAGGGAAATTGCTAGCTTAGCTTCGTAGGTACAAATTGTACAGCAGCAGACGACGAAGGAACTACCTATCAGTTCCTTTATATAGATACCTAGCCTTAAGTTTCTAAACTAAGATTCTTAAGCCCTTTATATTAGGAACTAATCTTACTGTCGGTAACTGTAGTAATAAAACAAAGATAGACGGCGACATCCCTATAGAAACTACGGCTATAGAGTGACATATGCACTGCGTATACGAGGAGCTGCTAGAACACAAGAGGCAGCTCGAGCAGCAAGTAAGCTACTAGGCTAAGATAATTTCCTAACGGGAACAGGAGCTACGACAGCTTAGGGCGTCTGATCGCGATCCGACCCCTACAACGACGAACACGATAGCCTACACCCCGACCCCTAAGAGCAAACTCCCCGACGTCTCTACGTACGATAGTAAGGCTCTGGCTGAGTACCCCTCCTAGGCTGCCCAGATGCGCTCTAAGCTTCTGGTCGACTTAGGAGCATACCCGACTAAGCTAGACAAGGTGGTTTACCTCTTTAGGAGGTTAAAGGGCAGGGCGGCAGCACGGATTCTGCTGTACTACAAGACAGCTATTGCCAACCTGACAATAGCTACGACGACGATGCTCTAGGCAGCTCTTAACAAGAGCTATAAGGACCCAGACTGCGAGAGCTGGGCACTCCTATAGGTTAATACGATAAAGCAAGGACGCAAGACTGTACGAGAATTCCTCGCAGAATTTAACCAGACTTTGGCAGAAGCAGGAGGTCTCTAATAGGAGGACAGGATAAAAATCACCTCTTTAGAGGTAGGCCTCTCTAAGGAGATTATAACAGGGCTAGTAGGCGTAATGCGACCAGCTACGTACGAGGAATTCTGCGATCTCCTTAGGATAGTCGACGACCAGTAGTGCAGGCTTAGACAGATAAGCCGCGCTTAAGAGATAAGACAACCCCTCTAGCGGCAGACGGATGCTATAGACTAGGAACTAACGACGACGAGGATAGCGGCAACCGTTACTATATAGCCAAGGGCCGCCCCTAAAAGGGCACAATAGGTAGATATAGCTACCCTTAACAAGAGGCGAGCAGAAGGGAGCTGCTACCGGTATAGCAAGATAGGCTACACTGTACGGAATTGCAGGCTTTTGCTAGCAGAGAGACCTAGGGGACGGCCGACTACTGCAAGGGTAGCAACTGCAGCGCCCTAACGAGAAGATTAGGAGTCCTACTTAGACGACAATAAGTCGGGAGAAGAGTAGCCTCTAAGCAAAGGCTCTGCTAGAGGGGTATACGAGATAGATTGCTAAATTAAAGCACTACTTAGCTATCTTTTAAGAGCAACTACATAACGACTACGCCGTTTATCGTACAGCTAACGTTAAACGGGTCCGCAACGGCGCAGACATTAATTAACATACGATGTTTAGTGTACGGAGTAATTAGCGAAGACTTCGTACAGAGACACTAGATTAAGACGACCCCTACTGTACCTATACGCATGTTGGGCATTACTAGGCAAGGACTGGACGTTACCTACATAGTAAAAGTAACGATAGAGGTATAGGGACACTATAAGCAGGACTTATACCTCTATGTCGTACAGGACAAGTTGGGGTATAACCTAATACTAGGGAAGCTATAGATAGAGCGCTTGAGGGGCAAGCTAGACATTGGACGAGGACGGCTGTACCTGGCAGTAACAAAGCAGAGGCTCTAAGACTAAGGGAGGGTCTAGCGGGACGACAACGCTACGGCCGGAGCCAATATGTCGACGATGATCTGACTGCAGTAGACTCTAGGTCAATACCCGTCTTTTGATAACTATATCCAAGGCTGGAGAGGGAAGAATCTACGTACAAGCGGAGGTAGAGGTATTTGAGTGTGCGCCAAGCCTGGCCCTGCCAAGCCTAGCTGCCAGCTGTCTACATCTACATCCGTATCACTACCGCCCTCCCTAACCAGCGATTGCCCACAATCGCAATCAGCCTATTAATCGCAATCAGCCCATTAATCGCAATCAGCCCATTAATCACAATTAGCTAAACCAGGTCGCGTCGTGTCAAACCAGGTTGCAGGTGTCGCAAATTCAGCTTCAATTTTAGTGCACTTTGCCATTGCTTTTGGCCAATCAGGTCGCTCCAAAACAGGTCGCTTTTGAGGTCGCTTTTGAGGTCGCTTTTAAGCTTCAATTTCCGTGCGTTTTGAGTCTCAATCTCGTGCCTTTTTGAGCCTCAATCTCGTGCCTTTTTGCCGTCGCTTTGGTGCCTCGTTTGGTGGCTCGCTTAGTAGATGTCGCTTGTCTCGATTGCTAAAGGTCTCGAAGCTCGCAGGGCTCGTAGGGGGTCGCAGAGGTTGTTGGGGGCGCAGAGGCTTCCAGAGGTCGCAGAGGTTATCTTGCAAACACGTGTCGCTTCTCGGACGGTCGCTTCTTAGACGGTCGCTTCTCGAGCCGTCGCTTCGCTTCTCGGACGGTCGCTTCTCGACGGTCGCTCCTCGACGGTCGCTTGCTTCTTAAGCCGTTGCTCGCTTCTTAAGCCGTCGCTCGCTTCTTAAGCCGTCGCAGAGGTCTCGGAGGTCGTCGGGGTTGCGGAGGTCGTAGAGGTTGCCTTGTAAACATATGTCGCTTCTCGAGCCGTTGCTTCTCGAGCTGTCGCTTCTCGACGGTCGCTTCTCGAGCCGTCGCTTCTTAAGCCGTCGCTTCTTAGACTGTCGCTTTGCCTATGCTTTGTCTGTATTGCCTGCAGTAGCTGTGCCTCTGTAGCTGCCTTGTTTGGTGCCTTGCCAAGGCTGCAGAATTCTCAGATTGTCGCGGAGGTCGTCGAGGCTGCAGAGGTCTCGGAGGTCGCAGAGGTCGTTAGGGTCGCAGAGGTCGTCGGGGCTGCAGAGGCTGCTGAGTTTTCGGAGGCTGCAGAGGCTGCAGAGGTCGCCTTGCCTGTGCTTTGCCTATGTTGTCTGCAGCAGCTCTGTGTTGTCTGCAGCTGTACCTCTGTTGTCTGCAGCAGCTATGCCTGTCTCTGCCTAGTGCCCTGCCTAGTGCCCTGCCTGGTACTCGTGCCTAGGTGCTCGTACCTAGGTGCTCTGCAGCTAGTGCTCTGCAGCTGGTGCTCTGCAGCTAGTGCTCTGCAGCTGGTGCTTGGTGCTCGCTCCTAGTGCTCGCTCGGCCTGGTGCTCGGCCTGGGTGCTCGTGCCTTAGTGCTCTGCCTGGAGCTCGGCCTAGGTGCTCGTGCCTTAGTGCTCTGCCTTGGGGCTCTGCCTAGGGCTGGGTTGTCGTAGGCTGTGCCTGTGCCTTGCCTATGTCTTGTCCTCGATTGCTAAATGTCCTGATTGGCCTTGTCCGAATAGAATAGTCTGTTAAAGACCTGAAAAAACGAATGTCGTCGCCCTAGGTCCTGCTAGGTGCGCTCTCGTCGTCGTCGCTCTGTCGTCGTCGCTCCTACATCGTCCTTCTCGACCTTCTCGTTCTTCCCGTCCTTCTTAAAACTTCAAAACTTGTACGATCTGCTCGTAGGGGCACTCTCTCTCTTCTCGATAGGGGCACTTCTCTTCCCTAAAACTCTCTCTTCTTCTTCTTCTCGATCGGGGGAGGGGGGGGGGTAGAGTAGCATGCATATATACGATTAAGTAACCGGATATAATTCAACGGCCTCCTTCGTACATCTGCAGTATACACTCTGGGTTGTCGGTTGTACGTACGTTAATCGAGTACCTAGATGTAATTCAACGGGCTCTTTCGCGTAGTGCAGGTTGGGTGTTGGAGTAAGCCTTAGATATAATGATCTAACTACAGTAGACTCTAGGTCAATACCCGTCTTTTAATAACTATATCCAAGGCTGGAGAGGGAAGAATCTACGTACAAGCGGAGGTAGAGGTATTTAAGTGTGCGCCAAGCCTGGCCCTGCCAAGCCTAGCTGCCAGCTGTCCACATCCACATCCGTATTAGACGAAGCAGAGGCCCTAAGACCAAGGGAAGGCTCCGTAGGGTAACGATGCTAAGGCGGAAATCAATACGGCAACAGCGGACATTAAGAAGGCATTAGCACCTAAGAAAGTAACGGACCCCTATACGAAGCTCCTAAGGGAGTATTCTAGATACCTGGACCTCTTCGAGCCGAAGTCGGCCTTAAAACTGCTGCTACACTAAGGAGAAGGGATTAACTACGACATCTAGCTAGAACCCTGTCCGGATAGGAGTCTGCCGGAGGTACTGTACGGACCGCTGTACAGAATGTCCTCTAGGGAACTCTTAGTGCTCTGCAAGACACTAGACGACCTGCTTACTAAGGGTTTTATTTAGGCAAGTACGTCGTCTGTAGGAGCCCTAGTACTGTTTGTCTACAAGGAGGGGAAGGCCGGCTTGCGTTTCTACATAGACTACAGAGGTATTAACGCGATTACTAAGAAGGACCAGTACCCCCTACCCCTTATTAAGGAGACTCTTAGACGGATTAGCAAGGCAAAGTAGTTTACTAAGCTCGACGTAGTCTCGGCCTTCTACAAGATACGGATTAAGGAAGGCTGTAAATAGATAACCGCCTTCTGTACGAGATATAGTCTTTTTAAGTAGCTTGTTACCCCCTTTAGCCTTGCCAACGCACTGGCAACATTCTCAAGGTACATTAACAAGTCCTTCTAAGGGTTACTAGACGACATCTGCTCGGCATACCTCGACGACATCCTGGTTTTTACAGACGGCACCTATGCAGATTACGTACGAGACGTTAAGAAGGTACTGGACCGACTGCAGCAGGCTAGCTTGTACCTCGACATCGACAAATGTAAATTCGGTGTCCAGCGTACGAAATACCTAGGTTTTATTATCGAGGCAGGGAAAGGCATTAGTATAGATAGGAAGAAGATTAATACTATTAAGCAATAGAAGCCGCCTACGAACGTTAAGGGCGTACGGGAATTTCTTAGGTTTGCCAACTTCTACTGCCAGTTTATACAGAATTACTCGGAGATCGTACGCCCCCTAGTCGAGCTAACGTACAAGGATAAGCAGTTTAGATAGACGGACGAATGCGACAAGAGCTTCAACAAGCTAAAAGAGCTCTTTACTACAGGACTAATGCTTGCCACCTTCGACCTAGAGCATATAACGATGCTAGAAACCGACTCCTCGGGGTATTGCATTAGAGGTATCCTGTTACAGGTAGGCTCGGACGGACTCCTATACCTATACGCGTATTTCTCTAAGAAGAACTCCCTAGCTAAGTACAACTACCCTATCTACGATAAGGAGTTGCTAGCAGTCGTACGGTATTGCGAAGTATAGGATAGAGAACTCCGCTTAGTGCCCGAGTTCCTTACCCTAACTAACTACAAGAATCTAGAGTACTTTACGCAGCCCTGGAAGCTGTCTAAGAGGTACGTATAATAGGCGATGTACCTAAGCCGGTTTAATATAAGACTCCAGTATTACAAGGGTAAGGACAACAGCAGGGCCGATGCGTTATCTAGACAGGACTAGGATATATCAACGACGTACGAGGACGACCGGTTAAAGTTACGAATATTCCAGATATTTAAGGAGGAGCCAGGTAAGGAGACTATCCGCCTAGCGGCGACGCACCTATAGGAACCCTAACTGCAAGCATAGGAAGAGGCAGTAGAGAAGGACGATGTATACTAAGGGGCCTATACAGCGATCTAAGGAGGACAGCGGAAGCTCCTAGCAGAGCTCTATCTTAAGGTATCGGCAGCAGAGTGCTTAGTAGACGAGGAGAACAACCTAAAGTTTAGGAATCGGATTTGGGTCCTAGCAGACGAGAAGCTCTATATAAGCTTAATACAACGGGCGTACGACTCTATAGCTACTAGGCACCTAGGGCGTAAGGAGACGTACAGCATTGTCGCTGGGGATTACTACTAGCTAGCGATAGCGAAGGACATTCGCAGGTTCGTACAGAACTGCGATATATGCGGACAGACGAAGCCCTAGCGTAAGCTAAAGCATAGGCTGCTAAAGCCCCTACCGATCCTAGACCGGCCTTAGCAAGACCTAACAGTAGACTTTATTACAGACCTACCCGAGAGCGACGGACGGCAGAACATTATAGTAGTTATAGACAAACTAACGAAGGGGGTAATACTAAAGGGAATAGACTCCATTATAGCTAAAGACACTGCCTAGGCATTTATACGGACGACGTTCAGCAAGCACGGTTTCCCTTAGTTAATTGTGTCGGACTAGGGCACGCAGTTTACGAGCCAGCTCTAGGCAAGGGTCTACTAGTTGCTAAAGGTAGAACGTCGCCTGTTAACTGTATAGCACCCGTAGACGGACAGGGCGACAGAGAGGGTTAATTCGACGTTAGAAGCGTACCTCTAAGCGTACGTCGACTATAACCAGACAAACTAGAACCGGCTTCTCCCTATAGCGGAGCTAGCTATTAACAGCTGTACGGCTAACGCTACAGGATTGTCCCCCTTCTTTATAGCCTATAGATATAACTATTCCCTGCTCCTACCGACCCCTCGAGGTAACACTGCGCACCCTGTACGATCCCTAATCCAGCAGGGAGAGGCTATCGTACGGACGATTACGAACGCCTATTAATAGGCGAAGGCGAGCCTAGCTATAGCTTAACAGAATGCGGAAGAGCAGGCCAACAAGGGACAGCAGGCTACACTAAGGTATAAGGCAGGAGATAAGGTCTAGCTAAACCAGCAAAACATCTGTACAGACCGGCCTAGCAAGAAGCTAGATTAGAAGAACAGGAAGTTTACAGTAGTCCGACCAGTAGGGACATATGCTATACGACTAAACACTCCCCTAGGGATTTATCCAGTCTTCTACATAGACCTCGTACAGCCAGCGTATACAGACCCCCTACTGCACTAGACAACAGACGACGCGCGCCTACTAGCGATTATAACTAAGGGCTAAGAAGAGTATAAGGTAGAAGGAATCCTTAAGAGCCGAAGGAAGCAGAAGAAGGTAGAGTACCTAGTAAAATAGAGAGGATAGGCAGAGCCTACGTAGGAACTGTACAAGGCCCTACAGGACATAACTGCACTAGACAGGTAGGAGGAGAACTATCCCCCTGCCCAGTTACAGTAACACTGCGCTGTACAGCGAGAAGGGGCACGATCCGCCCTAAGGATAGGGTAGCTACTAGCAACTTAGGTTGTTAAAAGGATCGAGAATAACGATGTAGGACACTCCAAGATCCTACTAACACGACACCGTACGACACTGTACAGAAAGGGAGCAGAAGAAATAGGAAACAGATAGGAAGGAAAGTAGAAATAAGAAGAGTTAAGAGCAGAACTATCCGGAATTTCTTACACTACCTAGGGGGAGGGGGTAGCTTACTGGCCACCACCCCAGAGGACCAGAGCAGCCGACTCCCTATCTAAGATCTTAATTACCTCCTGTCTAGCAGGGCCCCTACCCCTACCCGGGCTAGCCCCAGGAAGCAGAGGCACCCCCCTACCCCTACGCGCCTCTTCCGGACAGCGGTAGGGGCAGTAGAGGGAGCCATCCTTCTACTTGCATAAGGCACACACCCTAGCCCAGAAGCCTAGGAGGCAGTATAGGCTAAGTAAGAGCTAAAGGGAGTTAGGGCAGGGGGCGTAGGGCTAGCCCTAGGTAGCAATAAGGATAGCGTTAAGGTACGACGCCTAGGCTGTAGCTACCTGCTATAGTGTAACCTAGGCAGGGTTATACTAGAAGGCGTAGTAGGGCAGCTCGGCTGCGTCCTGCTGCTCGTAGGTATAGTACCTAAGACATTAGCTAAGACTGTACAGAGACAGGAACCTGTACGGACCGGAAGCGAAGCTGTTAGTCAAATTAAGCATTCTACTGCTAGAGGCGGAAATAGGAGGGGACCCTAGCTGGACGAGCAGAGGAGGAGGGGCCAGCAACTATAAGGGAGCTACGACGAGCACAGCCGGACGGGGCAGGTAGCATAATAGTAGCTAGTAGCTAGTAGTAGTAGTAACTGTTAGTAGCTAGTAGTAGGGCCGGAGTAGACGTTAGACAGTAGATAGTAGACGGTAGACGGTAGTAGACGGTAGACGGTAGTAGACAGTAGACGGCATAGAAGGAGGGAGGCAGACGGAGAATAGAAAAGGAGAAGGAGGGAAAGAGAGGGGAGAGACTTGGAATTTAGGGGGTGGCTGCCTACTATAGGAAGGTGTAGCAATTAAGGCAGCTGCTACAACTAGGTAAAATAGCAGGAGGCAACTACGACCTAGTAGGCGACGAGCGACGACTATATAGACGGCCGGACGAAAATAGGAAGTCGCGACCTAGCAAAGGAACAGCAGGAACTAAGAGTGCACGGCACGCTGCTGTACGAAAAAAGGGCACTATAAGAAGGGAGGGGGGGGGTATTGTTAGGGGGCGCCGCCCAGCCTAGGTCCTAGACCCGACCTAAGCCAGCCGTCGCCCTAAGGACTGCGACTTAGCGGCGCTAGCACGACCCCACCCTCTATACGGAATTACCGACAGGACTACACTCCTATACAGAGGGAGAACCCTATAGCTCTGCATAGAGGGGAACTGCCGCCCCTCTAAACGGAGGGAAAACTCTGCACTACTGTACAGAGGGAGAACTCCCGATCCTCTGTACGAAGTGTAAACCTTGCATCCCTATACAGAGGGAAATTGCTAGCTTAGCTTTATAAGTACAAATTGTACAGCAGCAGACGACGAAGGAACTGCCTATTAGTTCCTTTATGTAGATACCCAGCCTTAAGTTTCTAAACCAAGATTCTTAAGCCCTTTACAGTACTCTCGGTTTTAGCTTCTATAGCAAGGCCTTTAGGCACTACTCCTTAGGCAGTTCCTAGGGTTAGTCCTCTAGGGAGTCTAGGTAATCGACGAAGTTCTCTACTAACTAGTAGGGTCGCTGGTTTGCCTCTATCTAGGCCCTAACAAGGTCTGTCTAATCCTAGGTTCGATCTCTATAAGAGTCGAGTAGGAAGTCCTCGAATTTCCTCTATATTATAATAGGAGGTACGTTAGATCCTTTACACTTATACTAGCAGTCCTTTAAGACTCTGCCTAGGCAGCTTAACGCAAAGGTAATCTGCTGCTTGTCGGTGTCCTAGCAGGTATTGCTGCTCTTAAAGAAGGCTTCTACTTAAGGAGCTAGCGCTTTGCCTGCTGTTAGTTCCCCTTATTAAAGATTAGAGGTTTAGTAACAAGGTTGCTTAGGAGCCTCTATTTATCCTTGTCGTCCTTTGCAGGGCCCTCGCCCCTTCGTTGTAAGTTGCTAGCGTACTCTAACACTGCCTCCTTATTATCGACAAAAGGGCTTAAGGCAGGACTCCTATACAGTACTTAAGTAGCGCTTGCACTACTATCGCTAGCTGGAGTTACGACTACTCCTCGCCCGATAGGTGTGTCTCGGGTCTCTCTAGGGCGTAGAGTGTTACTATATACTAGGATTCGGATTAGAGGGGTTTTCTCTCTTATAAGATAGTTAAGGCAGCGTTGTATAAGCTTTCTATATACATTATTATAGGGCAGGAGTGGATAAAGAACTATAAAGCCATTATCGACGTAGGTAAAGGCACCCTCGGCTTTAAAGACCAGCAGAGAGGAGTCACCGCCGAGTGAATTACTGTCGTCGCTACAGAACCGAACGCTACGATTATAGAAGCGGTTCCAAAGGATCGGCCCGACCCTCCAAACACAGTCGGAATAATAAGCTCGGAAGCTTTAACGACCCTTGCGAGGTCGCCGGACAATAAGATTTACGCTATCTCGATAAAGGACATCGAAGACCACCGAAAGATAATAGCGGAAGAAGAAGTAGATCCGCTAGAGGTGTTACCAAAAGAACTCTATAGTTACACTAACGTGTTCTCGAAGGCTAACTCCAACCCCTTGCCGCTCCACCAACCGGAATACGACAACAAGATCCGACTAAAAGAGGGAGCTACGCTGCCAAGAACCGAGCCCCTAAGACGATTGTTGCCAGCCGAGCTAGACTAGGTAGAAGTGTTTGTTTAAGAGAATCTAGCAAAGAAGTTTATTAAGCCGAGCTTAGCTGAATATGCGTTACCGATTCTTTTCGTAAGGAAGCCCGGAGGTAGCCTCCGACTTTGCGTAGATTACCGAGGCCTCAATAAGGTCACTAAGAGAGATATGTATCCGCTGCCGCTAATAGACGAGACTATACAACGAGTAGCTAAGGCTAAGTAGTTTAGCAAGCTGGATATTCGCTAAGCGTTCTACCGACTAAGGAACGAGGAAGGATGAACCCAAGATCTTACGACATTTACTACGCATATAGGCAATTTTAAGTAGTTGGTAATGCCTTTCGGACTTACCAACGCGCCGGCGGTGTAGCAACGCTTTATAAACCACACCTTTATAGACATACTGGAACGATTCGTGTCTATTTACTTAGACGACATTCTTATCTACACTAATAGAACGAGAGAACAACACACGGACTACATTAAGAGGGTGTTAAAGAGACTCCGCGAAGTCGGATTAAACACGGACACAAAGAAGAGCGAGTTCTATTAGACCGAAGTCAAATACCTCGGTCTTATCGTCAGAAGAGAAGGAATTCGGATAGACCCCTTAAAAGTCGCTGCCGTCGCGGAATAGAAGCAACCGAAATCCGGAAACACTACGCAAATCAGAGCGTTTCTCGGATTCTGCAGCTACTATCGACAGTTTATTAAGGACTTTAGCAAGATAGCGAGACTACTAAACGAAGCGTTAAAGAAGGAGGCCGCCGGCCTATAGAATAAGAGATGCATAGAAGCTTTTAACTAGCTAAAAGAAGCAGTAGCCTCGGCGCTAGTTCTGGCGCACTTCCGACCAGAAAAGACGATCTACGTAGAAACGGACGCTTCCGACACAGTAACAGCAGGGGTCCTTTCTCAATACGCTGACGACGGCGAGACCCTCTATCCAGTAGCCTTCTTTAGTAAGTCTATAACTAAGGCCGAACGGAACTACGCTATCTACGATAAAGAACTGTTAGCTATTATACAGGCGTTCGAAGAGTGGAAGCTAGAGCTTATAGCTAGAAAGAGCATAGTCTAGGTCCTTACAGACCACCAGTTACTGACCTACTTTATAAAGACGCAGAAGCTCTTACGCCGCCAAGCTTAGTAGGCCGCCTACTTATCTAGATTTGATTTTAAGATTACCTATCGACCCGGAGCTCAAAATGGAAAGGCTAATACGCTAACAAGAAGAGAAGGAAAGACCAGCCGCGCGAAAGAAGATCCGAACATGTTCCAGAAGGTATTGACCGAACGGATAGTGGACGCCGAGGTATTAAAAGAAGCAGGGATCTGCGCAATAGAACCGCTAACCGAGGAAGAGACTCTCTACGAAAAAGTGGAGCGGCTTAACTAGCAACAGAAGCTCAGCAAAACCGGCTTAGGAAAGCTAATAGTTCTAGAAGAACTAATTACTAAGGTTATCCAGCTGGTCTATAGTTTGACGGATGTCGGTTACGCAGGCTTAAAGAAGACGATAGAAGCAATAAGGACGACCTACTGGTTTCTGCGAATCTTCGAGCGGATCTACCGGTTTATCGCCAACTGTTACATATGCCGAGCTGCGAAGCTACGTTACAGCCTTCCGGCCGGCCTATTGAAACCACTTCCGATCCCTAAGAAACCGTAGCAGCACATTACAATGGATTTCGTAACCGGCCTGCCGGATTCCAATAGATATAATACTACGCTCAACGTAGTAGACCGACTAAGCAAAGAGCGCTACTTTATCCCCTGCCGAGCGAAGGATAAAGGAACTACTGCAGAAGAAACAGCAAGAATGCTGATTCAGCATATATAGAAGCACTATAGCCTGCCGGACACTATTACTACGGATAGGGGTCCTCAATTTACCGCTAATGTATAGAAAGCGATCAACCGAGCTCTCGGAATTCGTAGAAAGCTCAGCACGCCCGCTCACCCTTAAACCGACGGCCAGTCGGAAGTGGCTAATCGTAAGATAGAGAAATATTTACGGATCTTCTGCAGCTATTATTAAGAAGAATAGGTTAAGATGTTACTAATAGCCGAATTCTGCGCCAATTCAGCACGGTTAGAAGCCATCTTACTAGCGCCGTTTGAGATAACTTACAGTTATCTTCTGAGATTAAGCTTCTATCCGCCAAACGATCCTGGCTCTTCGGAACCTTCTACTAACACTTCGTTAAAAAGAGTCGCTGCAGCTGTAGCAGAAGCACTAAAAGCTTAGATAAAAGAAGCCGTTAGGGTAGCTAAAGAAGTAATAGAGTCGGCACAGAAGAAGATAGTAACCCGAGCTAATAGAAAGCGGTTACTAATAGAGTTCAAAGAAGGACAAAAGGTATAGCTTAACACGAAGAACCTTAGACTAAAAGGAAACGCTAAGCTTAACCCCTGTTACGTAGGTCCGTTCAAGATAGTGGAAAAGAGGTCGCCGGTGACCTACCGGCTCTAGCTACTAAAATCGTTCCGGATCTACGATGTCTTTTATTCGGATCTGCTAAGCTTAGACCCTAAAGACGGTCTTCCGGATTAGGGGTTCGCCAAACCCCTACTAATCGAGATAGACAGAGAAGAAGAAGAATAGGAGGTGGAAGATGTAATAGATATAAGAAAGCTAAGAGGACCTATCGAAGCGAGGATCTTATAGAAAGGATAGCCAGAAGACTATAAATAGTATCTAGTCGAGAATCTCCGAAATTCAGCAGAGCTGCTAAGAGAATTTTACGTTCAAAACCCGAGGAAGCCGAAACCTAAGTGGCTCCGAAGCTAATAGTTACGGAAAAAGAAGAAAAAGCTACGTCCGCTCTATTAGTATAGAAGCCGATAAAGACGATCGTAGCAATAGGCAATAGCTCCGCTGGAGCCCTCGACGCAGCCACTACCTACCGCTGGTTCGACGCGACGGTCGACGACGCCGCCCTAAACAAATAAAGCGGCGTCGGCACTGCCGGCCCTGCAGTAGGTAAGGTCTTTAGTAGAGAAAGAAGAAGAAGAAGATAGCGAGCTACAGATAGATCTATATAGACCTTAGCGGCAGCGCACAGACCGGTTACGCTACAGCTTAGGTAACCGCTAGCTCCGATTAGATAGCACGGATTAGATAGATGCTAAGTAAAGACGTCAGATAGTAATAATGTAAGAAGAAAGAAGATAAAGAAAGGGGATAGCTTCGAAAAAAAAAAGAGAGAGAGGAACAGATAAGTAAGCGGTCGAGGGCGACCGCTAGTAAGGGAGGGGGGTAGTGTTGCAGCAGCAGAAAGGGGTAGGACTAAGTAATAGGGTAGACCCTTAGGATTTCGGCTCGGCCCTTCTGGACCGAGCCAGGCCTTGGCACACTACCCCTAAAGCTCTTACCTGTTGCAGCGGTAGAAAGGGGTAGAACTAAGTAATAGGGTAGACCCTCGGAATTTCGGCTCGGCCCTTCCGGACCGAGCCGGGCCTTGGCACGCCACCCCCCAAAGGTCTCGTCCACTACTACATAGATTCCTTTCCCTCCTTAGTTCGAGATATAGTTATTAAAAAGGCTGTATTGAATTATATCTGCGTGCCCAGATTATTATATCTCGAACTTACCCCCCTATACCACTACCGCGCTGCGCGAAAGGGACTGTTAAACCATCCGGACCCCCGAATAACGCACGCGCACCAACACACAAACCAACAACCCTAGCACTGTAAGAAAGCTATAGAGAGCTTCTTAGCGGTAGAGAGCGGCGTTACAGGCCGAAGCAGAAGCAGAAGAGAAAAGACTAACAGAGCGAGCAGGCGCTCCAGTGTTATCGATAATAAGTTCATTATTAGAAGTTTTATAGCGGAAGAGACTGCAGAGATTAAGGAACGAATAAGCGAATACAAGAAAATCCACGACTGCATGCTCGAGGAACTTAAGGATTACGTAAACGAGAACGGAGTAGGAAAGGTCTACGACAGCATAGACCTTATCGAGAAGCTGTTTTACAGAACCCTAGAAGAAAAGAGACAGTTAAGAGAGGAAATTAAAGCGGTAAGAGCTAAGAAGGAATCGGCAGAGACTATTATAGATGTGCTGGAAAACCAAGCGGCGAACCGACTGGCACAACTAAAAGCGATAAAGGCTTAGCTAGCTGAGATAGAGAGAGCGATGTCGCTGCTACCGCATCGAGAAGAACAAGCAGAGACCGCCTTACTAGCGGCCTACAGTTAAGGCGGCACGTTAATAACGTCTCTACCGGATCTACCGGCGTTTAGAGACGGAGATCCTAAGGATTGGGAAGCATTTAAGAAGAAGATAAAGAACAAGATAGATCGAGACTATACCGGAAACAGCGCCGGAGATAGATTAGCGTACCTGGAATCGCGATTGGAAGGTGAAGCTTTTTCGCTAGTAGTGCACCTAGAAGAGGTAACTGCTAAAGAAGCGATTAAAGCGCTAGATCAACGCTTCGGAGACCCCTTCCGGAAGAAGACGGCCCGTAAGCAGCTGGACAAGATCAACCAGAACCGGCAGACGTTCGAGGAGTTCTACGGATTGTTCAGAAAATATGCGATTAGGGCCAGAGTAGCGGAAGACGAGCAGCTCTATCTATTAAGACAGAAGCTGAACCCTGAACTGGCCGCAGCTATAGCCTCGGTAGAAGATAAAGACCTTAAGAGCTTCGTGCACCGAGCGAGAGTTACTGCCAGAAACCTGAATGCGTACGGAAAACCAACGATACGTAAACCGATTTAGAAGCCGTTACCGTCGACGCAGACGACCAGAGCCCCTCCACCCTTCCGACTACGCGCTCAACAGCCATTTAATTCGCAGCGCTCGTCGTTCGTCCCTACCTGCTACGTATATAGAAAGCCTAGCTATATCGCCACTAGATGTTAAGCAACGGCTTAGCAGAAGCAAGAGTATCGCGCGATAAAGCCGGTACAATCGAGAAAGACCATCAAGGCTATCGAGCCGGCGCCAACCGACACCGAGAGTGTAGACGGTAGGGTGCAGTTAAGGATTATAGGAAAAGACCAGCTGGACGGATAGGCCCCCTATCCAGCACTAACAATAGGGCACTGCACTGGAGCGAATCGGCACGAGAAGAAAGCATTAACAGCTGTAGCGATCCGCTCTCGGCAGCCGTAGAAGTGAATACGGAAACGGCGATCATCCTTCCTATTACGACCCACTCTGTTAAGAAGTCGCGTAGACCCCTCTAGCTAAAAGCATTTATTGATACTGGAGCTCTTATTGGCGTAGCGATACACCACCGACTAGTTCAGAAACTAATAAAGGGATATAGCTACCCGGTAGAGCTAGCATCGCCGACGCAAATTTCAGCGTATAACGGACAGGACACGGAAAACGTTACGCATTACGTGCTACTAAGGACTACACTGGCGGGATGGACCACGGAAGCAACGTTCCGGATTATAGACCTCGGACAGTTCGACATTATTATAGGGCAGAAATAGATAAAGAACCAGAAGACAGTTATTAACGTAGACGAAGGCACGATAGGGTTCAAAACCCAGGGCAACGGCACTGCCGCCGTCGAACCAACCGCCGCTACTGTAGCAGAATCGAAAGCCGCGGCCGCCAACGTAGCTCCGCCCGACCGCTCCGAACCCCTGGTTACCGTCGGAATGATAAGCTCGGAGGCCTTAACGACTCTCGCGAAGTCGCTAGACAATAAGATCTACGCTATCTTAATAAAAGATATCGAAGACTACTGGAAAATAATAGCGGAAGAAGAAGCAGACCTACTAGAGGTGTTGCCGAAGGAGCTCTACGATTACGCTAACGTCTTCTTAAGAGCCGACTCCAACCTCTTGCCGCTCTATCGACCGGAATACGACAACAAGATCCGGTTAAAGGAAGGGGCTGCGTTGCTGAGAACCGAGCCCCTAAGACGACTGTCGCTAGCTGAACTAGACTAAGTGGAGGTGTTTATTCGAGAAAATCTGGCAAAGAAGTTTATTATGCCGAGTTCTGCCGAATACGCGTTACCGATCCTTTTCGTACGGAAACCCGGAGGCGGCCTCCGAGTATGCGTAGATTACAGGGGCCTTAATAAGGTCACTAAGAGAGACGTGTATCCACTGCTGCTAATAGATAAGACTATACAGCGTATAGCGAAGGCTAAGTAGTTTAGCAAGCTGGACATCCGCTAAGCGTTCTATCGATTAAGGAACGAGGAAGGGCAGACGGAAGATCTTACGACATTCGCTACGCGCATAGGCAATTTTAAGTGGCTGGTAATGCCCTTCGGACTTACCAACGCGCTAGCGGTATGGCAACGTTTCATAAATTACAGCTTTATGGACATGCTGGAGCGATTCGTATCTATTTACCTACACGACATCCTTATTTACACAGATAGAACGAGAGAACAGTATACGGACTACATCGAGAAGGTGCTAACTAGGCTCCGCGAGGTCGGATTGAACGCGGACACGAAAAAGAGCGAGTTCTATCAAACCGAGGTCAAGTATCTCGGTCTTATCGTTAGAAGAGATGGAATTCGTATAGACCCCTTAAAGGTCGCCGCCGTCGCGGAATAGAAGCAGCCGAAATCTGGAAAAACTACACAGATCAGAGCGTTTCTCGGATTCTGCAGCTACTATCGAAGGTTTATTAAGGACTTTAGCAGGATAGCAAGACCCCTGAACGAAGCGTTAAAGAAAGAGGCCGCCGGCCTATAGAATAAGAAGTGCACAGAAGCCTTTACCTAGCTGAAAGAAGCAGTGGCCTCGGCGCCGGTTCTAGCACACTTCCGGCCGGAAAAGACAATCTACGTAGAAACGGACGCTTCCGATACAGTAACAGCTGGAGTCCTTTCTTAATACGCCGACGACGGCAAGACCCTCTATCCGGTGGCCTTCTTTAGCAAATCCATAACTAAGGCCGAGCGGAACTACGCGATCTACAATAAAGAACTGCTGGCTATTATACAGGCGTTCGAGGAGTAGAAGCCGGAACTTATAGCTAGAAAGAGCACGGTCCAGGTCCTTACGGACCACCAGTCGCTGACCTACTTTATAAAGACGCAGAAGCTCTTACGACGTCAGGCACGGTGGGCTGCCTACTTATCCGGGTTCGACTTTAAGATTACTTATCGACCCGGAGCTTAAAACGGAAAGGCTAACGCACTAACAAGGAGGGAAGGAAAGACCAGCCGCGCGAAAGAAGATCCGAACATGTTCCAGAAGGTGTTAACCGAGCGGATAGTAGACGCAGAGGTGTTAAAGGAGGTAGGGGTCTACGCAATAGAACCGACCAATAAGGAAGAAACTCTCTACGAGAAGGTAGAGCAGCTCAACCAGCAACAGAAGCTCGGCAGAACCGGTTTAGGGAAGCTGATAGTTCCAGAAGAACTAATTACAGAGGTCATCCAGCTGGTCTATAGCTCCGTAGATGTTGGCTACGTAGGCGCAAAGAAGACGATGCAAGCAGTAAGGACGATCTACTGGTTTCCGCGAATATTCGAGCGAATCCACCGATTTATCGCTAACTGCTACGTGTACCGAACGGCGAAGCTGCGTTACGGCCTTCCGGTAGGCTTACTAGAGCCACTGCCGATCCCCGAGAAACTATAGCAGCACATTACGATGGACTTCGTAACCGGCCTGCCAAATTCAGATAGATACGATGCAACCCTTAACGTAGTAGATAGGCTAAGCAAAGAACGCCACTTTATTCCCTACTAAGCGAGAGACGAGGGAACCACTGCGGAAGAGACCGCGCGGATATTGATTCAATACGTAGAGAAGCACTATAGCCTGCCGGACACTATTACTACGGATAGGGGTCCTCAATTCACCGCCGACGTATAGAAAGCTATTAACCAAGCTCTCGGAATTCGTAGAAAGCTTAGCACAGCCGCTTACCTACAGACTAACAGTCAGTCTAAAGTAGCTAACTGCAAGATAGAGCGATATCTGCGAACCTTCTGCAGCTATCATTAAGAAGAATAGGTTAAGGTGTTGCCGATAGCCGAGTTCTGCGCCAACTCGGCACCGTCTAAGGCTACCTCGCTGGCGCCGTTCGAAATAACGTATAGCTATCTTCCGAGGATGAGTTTTCAGCCGCTGAACAAACCCAGCTCTGCGGAACTATCCGCCGCTACGTCGTCAAAGAGAGTCGCCGCCGCCGCAGCCGAGGCACTTAAGGCACAGATAGAAGAAGCAGTCAGGGTAGCGAAAAAGGCGATGGAATCGACTTAGAAGAAGATAGTAGCTCGAGCTAATAAGAAGAGGTTACTGCTAGAATTCGAGGAAGGCCAAAAGGTATAGCTTAACACACGAAACCTAAGGCTAAAAGGCAACGCCAAGCTCAATCCGCGCTACGTAGGTCCATTTACGATAATAGAAAAAAGGTCGCCAGTGACCTATCGGCTCCAGCTACCGAAGTCGTTCCGGAGCTACGATGTTTTTCATTCGGATCTGTTAAGCCTGGACCCTAAGGACAGCCTTCCGGAACAGGGGTTCGCCGAACCCCCACCAATTAAGATAGACGGTAAGGAAGAAGAGTAGGAGGTAGAAGACGTAATAGAAGTAAAGAAGGTAAGAGGGTCCATCAAAGCGAAGATCTCGTAGAAGGGATAGCCGGAAGACTATAAATAGTATCCGATCGAGAACCTGCGGAACTCGGCGGAGCTGCTAGAAGAGTTCTACGCCCAGAATCTGGAAAAGCCGAAGCCGGAGTAGCTCTGATATCGACGATTTGGTAAAAGATAAAGAAAACCGCGTCCGCTCTATTGGTACAGAAGCCAATAGACACGATCGCTGGTCGCTTCGCTAGAGTCTTCGGATCGGCCACTACCTATCTTAGCATCGGCAGGAAGCTCGCCGATGCCGTAAATCGGCGCCGACGCTGCCAGCACTGCGATATATAAGGGCCTTAGTAGAGGAAGAAGAGGAAGAAGATAAGGAGCTGCAGATAGATCTATATAGATCTATACGATAGCTTACGGACCGGTTACGCCGCAGCTCGGGTAACCGCTAGCTCGGATCAGATAGAACGGATCAGATAGACACCAAGTAAAGACTTCAGATAGTAACGATATAAAAAAAAAAGGGAGGGGAGGAAAGGATAAGTAAGCGGTCGAGGGCGACCGCTAATAAGGGAGGGGGGTAGTGTTGCAGCGGTGGAAAGGGGTAGGACTAAGTAATAGGGTAGACCCTCGGAATTTCAACTCGGCCCTTCCGGACCGAGCCGGGCCTTGGCATGCCACCCCCTAAAGGTCTCGTCTACCACTACATAGATTCCTTTCCCTCCTCAGTTCGAGATATAGTTGTTGCGGCGGTGGAAAGGGGTGGGACTGAGTAATAGGGTGGACCCTTGGAATTTCGGCTCGGCCTGTCCGGGCCGAGCCGGGCCTTGGCACCACCACCACTACGGAAGCCCACCACCACCACCACATAGATTCCTTTCCCTCCTCAGTTCGAGATATAGTTATCAAAAAGGCCGTATTGAATTATATCTGCGTGCCCGGATCATTATATCTCGAACTCACTCTCTACACACACCCTGCGCTGCGCGAAAGGGCCTGTTGAACCATCCGGACGCTCGAATAACGCATGCGCACACCACCACCAACAACAACCCCCCCTAAGGCACTGCGAGAAGATGGAAGGCTTCTCGACAGTAGAGAGCGGCGTTACAGGCCGCAGCAGAAGCAGAAAAGGAAAGACTAATAGAGCGAGTAGGCGCTCCAGTGTAATTAATAATAAGATCATTATTAGAGGTTTTACGACAGAAGAGACCGCAGAGATTAAGGAACGAATAAGCGAATATAGGAAGATCCACGACTGCACGATCGAGGAACTGGAAGACCATGTAAACGAGAATAGGATAGGGAAGGTCTACGACGGCATAGACCTTATTAAGACGCTGTTCTACAGAACGCTGGAAGAGAACAGACAACTAAGAGAAGAAACTAAAGCGGTAAGGGCCGAAAAGGAATCGGCAGAGACTATCGTCGACGTGTTAGAACACTAAGCGTCGAATCGACTAGCGCAGCTAAAGGCGCTGAAGGATCAACTAGCTAATATAGAAGCAGCAAAGTCGCCGCTACCGCGTCGAGAAGAACAAGCAGAGACCGCCTTACCAGCGGCCTATAGTTAAGGTAGCACTACGATAACGCTATTGCCGGACCTACCGGTTTTCAGTAGCGGAGATCCTAAAGCGTAGGAGGCGTTTAAGAAGAAGATCAAGAATAAGATAAGCCGCGATTACGCAGCAAGCAGCGAAGAAGACAGACTGGCCTATTTAGAGGCGCGACTAGAAGGCGAAGCGTTCTCGCTAGTAGCGGACCTAGAAGAGGTAACCGCTAAAGAAGCGATTAAAGCATTAGATCAACGCTTCGGAGACCCATTCCGAAAGAAGACGGCCTGTAAGCAGCTAGACAAGATCAATCAGAACCGGCAGACGTTTGAAGAATTCTACAGCTTGTTCAGAAAATATGCGATTAGGGCCCGAGTAGCGGAAGACGAGCAGCTCTACCTACTAAGGCAGAAGCTGAACCCTGAATTGGCCGCCGCTATGGCGTCTGTAGAAGACGAAGACCTCGAGAGCTTCGTGCACAGAGCGAGGGTTACTGCGAGAAACTTAAGCGCTTACGCGAAATTACGCGAATCGAACTAGAAGCCGTTAATAACGCAGACTATACGACCCCCTGCGCCTTTCCGGAGAGCACTACAGCAGCCACCTTATCAGTTACAGCGTTCGTCGTTCGCCCCCACCTGTTTCGCGTATAGCAAGCCTGGCTACATCGCTACGAGATGCCAAGCAACGGCCCAGCAGAAGCAGGAGTATCGTATTATAAAGCAGCCGCAGCCGCAGCTACCGAGAAAGACTATACAAGCTATGGAGCCGGCTCCGAACGACACCGAGAGCGTAGACGGTAAGGTACAGCTAAGAATTATAGGAAAAGACCAGCTAGAAGGATAGGCCCCCTATCCAGCATTGACAATAGGGCACCGAATCGAAGCGAATCGCTACGAGGAGAAAGCATTAACAGCTGTAGCGATCCGCTCTCGGCAACCGTAGAAGTGAATGCGGAAACGGCGATCATCCTTCCTATTACGATCCACTCTGTTAAGAAGCAACGCCTACCGCTCTAGCTAAAAGCTTTCATCGACACTAGAGCTCTCATCGGCGCAGCGATCCACTACCGACTGGTTTAGAAACTGAAGAAGGGATACGGCTATCCGGTAGAACTGGCGTCGCCGACACGGATTTCGGCATACAACGGACAAGACACGGAAAACGTTATGCACTACGTGCCGCTAAGGACCACACTGGCTGGTCGCACTACGGAAGCGACGTTCCGAATTATGGATATCGGAAGGTTTGACATTATTATAGGGCAGAAATAGATAAAGAATCAGAAAGCTATTATCGACGTAGGTAAAGGAACGATAGGATTCAAAACCCTGAGTAGCGGAGCAGGGACCATCGGAAAGGTCGCCGCCGCCGAGCCGAAAGCTACAGAGTCTGCGAAAGAGGCTCCGTCCGATCGTTCCGAACCCCCGGTTACTGTCGGAATAATAAGTTTAGAAGCTATAACGACTCTCGCAAAGTCACCGGACAATAAAATCTACGCTATCTCTATAAAGAACATCGAAGACTACAGGAAGATAATAGCGGAAGAAGAAGTGGATCTACTAAAGGTGCTGCCAAACGAGCTCTATAGTTACGCTAACGTGTTCTTAAAAGCCGACTCCAACCTCCTGCCGCTCTATCGACTGGAATATAACAACAAGATCCGACTGAAAGAGGGGGCTACGCTGCTAAGAACCGAGCCCCTAAGACGACTGTCGCCGGCGGAACTGGACTAGGTAGAGGTGTTCGTTCGCGAAAACCTGGCGAAGAAGTTTATTACGCCGAGTTCTGCCGAATATGCGTTACTAATTCTTTTCGTAAGGAAACCAGGAGGTAGTCTGCGACTCTGCGTAGACTATCGAGGCCTTAACGAGATCACTAAGCGAGACGTATATCCACTGCCGTTGATCGACAGAACTATATAGCGCGTAGCTAAAGCCAAGTAGTTCAGCAAGCTGGACATCCGCTAAGCGTTCTATCGATTAAGGAACGAGGAAGGGCAAACGGAAGACCTTACGACGTTCGCGACGCGTATAGGCAATTTCAAGTAGTTAGTGATGCCGTTCGGACTTACCAACGCGCCGGCAGTGTAGCAACGCTTTATAAACCACACCTTTATAGACATGCTAGAACGGTTCGTGTCTATCTATATAGACGACATCCTTATCTACACCGAGGGGACGAAAGAACAGCACACGGACCACATCAAGAAGGTGCTAACCAGGCTCCGCGAGGTCGGATTGAACGCAGACACGAAAAAGAGCGAGTTCTATTAGACCGAAGTCAAATATCTCGGTCTAATCGTCGGAAGGAATGGAATTCGGATAGACCCCTTAAAGGTCGCCGCCGTCGCCGAATAGAAGCAGCCGAAATCCGGAAACGCTACCCAAATCAGAGCGTTTCTCGGATTCTGCAGCTATTATCGACGGTTTATCAAGGACTTCAGCAAGATAGCGAGACCCCTGAACGAGGCGTTAAAGAAGGAGGCCGCTGGCCTATAGAACAAGAAGTGCACGGAAGCCTTTAATCGGCTGAAAGAAGCAGTGGCCTCGGCGCCGGTTCTAGCACACTTCCGGCTGGAAAAGACAATCTACGTAGAAACGGACGCTTCCGATACAGTAACGGCAGGGGTCCTTTCTCAATATGCTGACGACGACGAAACGCTCTATCCGGTAGCTTTCTTTAGCAAATCTATATCGGAAGCTAAGAGGAACTACGCGATCTACGATAAAGAACTGCTGGCGATTATTCAGGCTTTCGAGGAGTGGAAACCGGAGCTTATAGCTAGAAAGAGCACGGTTCAGGTCCTTACAGACTACTAGTCGCTGACCTACTTTATAAAGACGCAGAAGCTCTTACGTCGCTAAGCACAGTAGGCCGCCTACTTATTAGGGTTCGATTTTAAGATTACCTATCGACCCGGAGCTTAAAACGGAAAGGCTGACGCACTAACGAGAAGAGAAGGAAAGACCAGCCGCGCGAAAGAAGATCCGAACATGTTCCAGAAGGTGTTGACCGAGCGGATAGTAGACGCAGAGGTGTTAAAGGAAGCGGGGATCTGCGCGGCGGAACCGCAGATCGAACCGGAACCGATAGAGCCGCCGATCGAAGAAGAGACGCTCTACAAGAAGGTGGAGCAGCTCAATCAGCAGCAGAAGCTAGGCAAAACCGGTTTAGGGAAGCTGATAGTTCCGGAAGAACTGATTACAGAGGTTATCCAGTTAGTCCATAGCTCGAAGGACGTTGGTTACGCTGGCTCGAAGAAGATAATAGAAGCTGTAAGGACGATCTACTGGTTTCCGCGGATCTACGAACGGATCCACCGATTTATCGCCAATTGCTACGTATGCCGAGCCGCGAAGCTACGTTACGGTCTTCCGGCGGGTCTGCTGAAACCGCTTCCGATCCCCGAGAAACTGTAGCAACACATTACGATAGACTTCGTAACCGGCCTACCGGAATCAGATAGGTATAACGCTACGCTGAACGTAGTGGATCGGCTGAGCAAAGAGCGCTACTTTATCCCCTGTCGAGCCAAAGACGAAGGAACGACCGCGGAAGAGACCGCGCGGATGCTAATTAGACACGTATAGAAGCACTATAGCCTGTCGGACACTATCACTACGGATAGGGGTCCTCAATTTACTGCCGACATATAGAAGGCTATTAATTAAGCTCTCGGAATTAGTGGAAAGCTCAGCACAGCCGCTTACCCGCAGACCGACGGTCAGTCTGAAGTGGCTAATCGCGAGATGGAGCGATATCTGCGAACCTTCTGCGGCTATCACCAAGAAAAGTAGGTTAAGATGCTGCTAATAGCAGAATTCTGCGCGAACTTAGCGCAGTTAGAAGCTACCTCGCTGGCGCCGTTCGAGATAACGCACGGCTATCTTCCGAGGATGAGCTTTTAGCCGCTGAGCGAACCCAGCTCTGCGGAACTATCTACCACTGCTACGTCGTCAAAGAGAGTCGCCGCCGCGGCAGCGGAAGCGCTCCGATCTTAGATAGAAGAAGCGATCAAAGTAGCGAAAGACGCGATGGAATCGGCTCAGAAGAAGATAGTAACTCGGGCTAATAAGAAGCGGTTACCGATAGAATTCGAAGAAGGCCAAAAGGTATGGCTTAACACGAAGAACCTGAGGCTAAAAGGCAACGCCAAGCTCAATCCGCGCTACGTAGGTCCGTTTACGATAGTGGAAAAGAAATCGCTGGTAACTTATCGGCTCTAGCTACCGAAATCGTTCCGGATCTACGATGTCTTTTATTCGGATCTGCTAAGCTTAGACCCTAAGAACGGTCTGCCGGAACAGGGGTTCGCCGAACCCCCGCCTATCGAGATAGACGGTAAGGAAGAAGAGTGGGAGGTAGAAGATGTAATAGACGTAAAGAAGATAAGGGAGTCTATTAAAGCGAGGATCTCGTAGAAGGGGTAGCCGGAAGACTACGAATAGTATCCGGTCGAGAACCTGCGGAACTCGGCGGAGCTGCTAAGAGAGTTTTACGTCCGGAATCCGACGAAGCCAAAGCCTAAGTAGCTCCCAAGTTGATAGTTTAGAAAGAAGAAAGCCGCGTCCGCTCCATCGGCGCAGAGGCTGAAGAAAACGATCGTAACGGTCGCCTTCGGGGAGGTCTTCGACGCGGCCACCACCTATCCGCAGTGCGGCAGGAAGCTCGCCGACGCCGTAGCGTGCCAGCGCCGCCGCCCCTACGGTGTGTAAGGACTTTAGTAGAGAAAGAAGAAGAAGAAAAGATAGAGCCGCGGAAAGATCTATATAGACCTCTACGCCGGAGCACAGACCAACCGAGCCGTAGCTTAGAAGACCGCGGATCAGATCAGATAGCGTCGATTACATAAACGCTAGGTGAAGGACTTCAGATGCCGACGATGTGAAAAATGGAAAAAGCGACAAAAAGAACGCCGGTTGTAATGGAAGATGGAAGACGCGACGTCGCGTTGGAGGGGATTTTCGAGAAGAACACGAAAAAAAAAAGAAGAAAGAAGCGGAGATTTTCGGATGGATAGGGTGACTAAGCGGTCGAGGGCGACCGCTGGTAAGGGGGAGGGGTAGTGTTGCGGCGGTAGAAAGGAGTGGGACTGAGTAATAGGGTGGACCCTTGGAATTTCGGCTCGGCCTGTCCGGGCCGAGCCGGGCTTTGGCACTACCACCACTACGGAAGCCCACCACTACCACTACATAGATTCCTTTCCCTCCTCAGTTCGAGATATAGTCATCAAAAAGGCCGTATTGAATCATATCTGCGTGCCCGGATCAATAGTTATTAAAAAGGCCGTATTGAATTATATCTGCGTGCCCGGATTATTACCCACTACTACATAGATTCCTTTCCCTCCTTAGTTCGAGATATAGTTATCAAAAAGGCTGTGTTAAATCATATCTGCGTGCCCGGATTAACTAACAAGTGTCCCTCTACTAGTCTCGCCTGCGCTCCTTTTATATATATATAAGGGCGGCTTAAGCCACCCTTAGCAGCAGACTATCCTTAGGCTTGCAGCTGTGCCCTTAGAGCAGCTCTGTAGTCCTGCAAGACCCTCTCGCTAGGGATTCCATAACAGCTAATAAAAAGAGGTCGCTAGTAGAATTTAAAGAAGGCCAAAAGATATAGCTTAATACACAGAATCTAAGGCTAAAGGGCAACTCTAAGCTTAATCCCTGTTATATAGATACCTTTACTGTAATTAAGAAGAGGTCACTAGTAGTATATCGGCTCTAGTTACTAAAGTCCTTTAGGATCTGCAATATATTCTATTTGGATCTATTAAGTTTAGACCCTAAAGATAGTCTACTAGGACAAGTTTTTACCGAACTACTACCGATTAAGATAGAAGGAGAAGAAGAGTATAAGGTTAAGGATATAGTAAATATAAGGAAGAAAAGGGGGTCTATTGAAGCAAGGGTCTTATAGAAAGGGTAGCTAGAAGACTACGAATAGTATCTAATCGAGAACCTACAGAACTCTACAGAACTGCTAGAAGATTTCTGATCTGACTGCGGTAGACGCGAGGTCAATACCCGTCTTTTAATAACTATATCCAAGGCTAGAGAGGGAAGAATCTACGTACAAGCGGAGGTAGAGGTATTTAAGTGTACGCCAAGCCTGGTCCTGCCAAGCCTGCTACCTTCCAGCACCTTCCAGCCCTCTACATCCACATCCGTATCACTACCGCCCTCCCTAACCAGCGATTGCCCTTAATCGCAATCAGCCCATTAATCGCAATCAGCCAAACCAGGTCGCAGGGGTCGCAAATTCAGCTTCGCTATCGGCCAATCAGGTCGCTCCAAAACAGGTCGCTTTTAGGGTCGCTTTTGAGCTTCAATTTCCGTGTGTTTTGAGTCTTAATCTTGTACCTTTTTAAGCCTCAATCTCGTGCCTTTTTGAGCTTTAATCTCGTGCCTTTTGCCGTCGCTTTCGGCCTTAATTGGTGCCTTGTTTGCTGCCTTGTTTGCTGCAGAGGTCGCGGAGTTCTCAGAGGTTGCAGAGGTTGCCTTGCAAACATGTGTCGCTTCTCGACGGTCGCTTCTCGACGGTCGCTTCTCGACGGTCGCTTCTCGACGGTCGCTTCTCGACGGTCGCTTCTCGACGGTCGCTTCTCGACGGTCGCTTCTCGAGCCGTCGCTTCGCTTCTCGGACGGTCGCTTCTCGACGGTCGCTTCTCGAGCCGTCGCTTCGCTTCTCGGACGGTCGCTTCTCGACGGTCGCTTCTCGACGGTCGCTTCTCGACGGTCGCTTCTCGACGGTCGCTCGTTTCTTAAGCGGTCGCAGAGGTCTCGGAGGTCGTCGGGGTCGCGGAGGTCGCAGCTGCAGAGGTCTCGGAGGTCGCGGAGGTCGCTTAATTCTGAACACGTGCTGCTCCTGAACTGTCGCTTCTTAAGCCGTCGCTTTGCCTAGGCTTTGCCTGTGCTTTGCCTGTGCTTTGCCTGTGCTGTCTGCAGCAGTGTGTTGTCTGCAGCTGCCTGCCTGCAGCTGTACCTAGAGCTAGCTGTGCCTAGCTATAGCAGCCCTGTATTACCTATACTGTCTGCAACTGTATTGCCTGCAGCTGTGCCTCTATTGTCTGCAGCAGGGTGCTCTGCAGCAGCTCTGTATTGTCTGCAGCTGCAATGTTGTCTGTAGCTGTGCCTCTAGTGTCTGCAGCAGCTGTGCCTGTCTGTAGCTAGCTTAGTGCTCTTGCTCTGCCTTGTGCTCTGCCTTGTGCTCTGCCTTGTGCTCTGCCTTGTGCTCTGCCTTGTGCTCTGCCTTGTGCTCTGCCTTGTTTTGTCTGCAGCTGTTGTCTCTATTGTCTGCAGATGTACCTTGTGCTCGTACTCGTTGCTCTGCCTGTGTTGTCTGCAGATGTACCTCTGTTGTCTGTAGCTACCTGCCTGCAGCTTTGCCTGTGCTCTTGCTCTGTACTCTTGCCTAGGTGCTCGTCGTCTAGGTGCTCGTCGTCTAGGTGTCCTGCCTTGTACCGCGTTGCCTGTACTAAACGTGCCGCTTTGCCTATTGCCTCGAGATAGGCCAAATGTCTCGATTGAGCTGCCAGTCGTGCTGCTCGTGTTGCCGATTGCTAAACTTCTCGATTGCTGAACTGCCAGTCGTACTACTGCCGGTCGCTTGTACCTCGATTGCTGAATGTCCCGATTAATAAATGTCTTAATTGAACTGCTAGTTGTGCCGCATCTATTGCTCGACTGCTAAATGTACGGAATAGAATAGAATAGTCTGTTAAAGACCCGAATTAGTCTGTTAAAGACCCAAAAAGACGAATGTCGTCGCCCTAGGTCCTGCTAGGTGCGTCTTTTTCCTTGTATGCTCTCGTTATCCTGCTCTTGCTTCGCCTTGTCGTCCCTGCTCTCGTCGCTCTTACTCTTCTTCAAACTCGCGATCTACTCGTAGGGGCACTCTCTTCCCTAAAACTCTTCTTCTCGATGTCCTCTGTAATAGACCTCTCTCCTTAAAACTCTTCTTCTCGATAGGGGCACTTCTCTTCCCTAAAACTCTCTCTTCTTCTTCTCGATCGGGGGAGGGGGGTTAGAGTAGTATGCACATGCACAATTAAGTAACTGGATGTAATTCGACGGCCTCCTTTGTACACATACAGTATACACTCTAGTTTGGTTGCACGTACGTTAATCGAGTACCCGGATGTAATTTGACAGGCCCTTTCGCGTAGTGCAGGTGTTGTTAAAGTAAGCCTTGGATATAATGATCTGACTGCGGTAGACGCGAGGTCAATACCCGTCTTTTAATAACTATATCCAAGGCTGGAGAGGGAAGAATCTACGTACAAGCAGAGGTAGAGGTATTTAAGTGTGCGCCAAGCCTGGTCCTGCTAAGCCTGCTACCTTCCAGCACCTTCTAGCCCTCTACATCCACATCCGTATCAATTTCTACTAACAGAGCCTACAGAAGCCAAGACCTATGTAGCTCTAAAGGAAGTAAAGGACATTTTCCAGAAACCAGAAGTATCGCTTCTATATATATCTTTAGTAGAGGATATAATAACAGTTAAACAGCTGTTACAGGCTGCTAA
This sequence comes from Pseudocercospora ulei, assembly GCA_016165855.1. NCBI lineage: Eukaryota > Fungi > Ascomycota > Dothideomycetes > Mycosphaerellales > Mycosphaerellaceae > Pseudocercospora > Pseudocercospora ulei. The sequence continues at coordinate 455,822 of JACWNB010000022.1, read as the reverse complement.
AGTACTAAGGAAACGGTTAGCTATAGCTATAGCCGCCGGTAGTCTAGTAACGGTTAAAGCTATTACCTACCGACAGTTCGGTTAGTTATAGCTGCTAACGTTAGCGCGTTTAGTAACTGTCTCTGTTGCTGTCCGACTTTATAGAAGTAACGTCCCTATAGAAGGGTTTTTTCTAGACGAATTGGACAGCAGCAGTAACGGAAACCATTAATGTTAGTGCTCTTAGTAACGCTCTCTACGTCAGTTTCCGGTTGCATATAGTTACTGTCGGTACAGTTACTTACAGCCGAATTTTAGTCTATTGCTACTGCTACCTCGAACAATGTCGCTAACTTCGAGGCAGTAGCAGCGTAAATATCGCGACACTGCAGCGCGTTTACTGCAGCTAATGCAACTAAAGCTGCTAAAGCAGCCGCTGCCTTAAACAATGTTGCCTGTTAGAGGGCGCCGCCCAGCCCAGGTCCTAGACCCGACCTAAGCTAGCCGTCGCCCTAAGGACTGCGACTTAGCAGCGCTAGCATAACCCTACCCTCTGTACGAAACTACCGACAGGACCCTACTCCTATATAGAGGGAGAACCCTATAGTCCTGTACAGAGGGGAACTGCTGCCCCTCTAAATAGAGGGAAAACTCTGCACTACTATATAGAGGGGGAACTCCCGATCCTCTGTACAGAGTATAAACCTTGCACCCCTGCATAGGAGGAAATTGCTAGCTTAGCTTCGTAGGTACAAATTGTACAGCAGCGGACGACGAAGGAACTGCCTATCAGTTCCTTTATATAGATACCCAACCTTAAGTTTCTAAACCAAGATTCTTAAGCCCTTTATATTAGGAACTAATCTTACTGCTAGTAACTACAGTAATAAAACAGAGATAGACAGCGACATCCCTATAGAACCCGCGGCTATAGAGGGACATATACACCGCATGTTCGAGGAGCTGCTAGAAAGCAAGAGGCAGCTCGAGCAGTAAGTAAGCTACTAGGCTGCGATAATTTCCTAACAGGAACAGGAGCTACGACAGCTTAGGGCGTCTGATTGCGATCCGACCCCTACGACGACGATAAACATAATAGCCTACACCCCGACCCCTAAAAGCAAACTCCCCGACGTCTCTACGTACGATAGTAAGGCTCCGGCCGAGTACCCCTCCTAGGCTGCCCAGATATGCTCCAAGCTTCTAGTTAACTTAAGGCTGCCCAGATATGCTCCAAGCTTCTAGTTAACTTAGGAGCATACCTAACTAAGCTAGACAAGGTAGTTTACCTCTTTAGGAGGTTAAAGGGCAGGGCAGCAGCACGAATTCTGCCGTACTACGAGACAGCTATTGCCAACCCGGTAATAGCTACGACGACGATGCTCTAGGCAGCTCTAGATGTTGCAGCGGTGGAAAGAGGTGGGACAGATTGATGGGGTGGACCCTGGATTTCGGCTCGGCCCGTCCGGGCCGAGCCGGGCCTTGGCACCACCACCACTACGGAAGCCCACTACCACCACTATATAGATTCCTTTCCCTCTTTAGTTTGAGATATAGTCATCAAAAAGGCCGTATTAAATCATATCTGCGTGCCCGGATCATTATATCTCGAACTCACTCTCTATACAAACTCCGCGCTGCGCGAAAGGGCCCGTCGAACTATCCGGAAACCTAAATAACGCACGCGCACCTACAACAACAACCCCCAGCACTGTAAGAAGATGGAAGGCTTCTCGACGGTAGAGAGCGGCGTAACAGGCCGCCGCAGAAAGAGAAAGACTGACAGAGCGAGTAGGCGCTCCAGTGTTATTAATAATAAGATCATTATTAGAGGTTTTACAGCGGAAGAGACCGCAGAGATTAAGGAACGAATAAGCGAATACAAGAAGATCTACGACTATACGATCGAGGAACTGGAAGACTATGTAAACGAGAATAGGATAGGAAAGGTCTACGATAGTATAGACCTTATTAAGACGCTGTTCTACAGAACGCTAGAAGAGAACAGACAACTAAGAGAAGAAACTAAAGCGGTAAGGGCCGAAAAGGAATCGGCAGAGACTATTATCGACGTGTTAGAAAACTAGGCGGCGAATCGACTAGCGCAGCTAAAGGCGCTGAAGAATCAGATAGCTGATATAGAAGCAGCAAAGTCGCCGCTACCGCGTCGAGAAGAACAAGCAGAGACCGACTTACCAGCGGCCTACAGTCAAGGCGGCACGTTGATAACGTTACTACCGGATCTACCGGTGTTTAGAGGCAGAGATCCTAAGGATTAGGAAGCATTTAAGAAGAAAATAAAGAACAAGATAGATCGAGACCAGGCCGGAAACAGCGCCGGAGACAGATTGGCGTACCTGGAATCGCGATTAGAAGGTAAAGCTTTTTCGCTAGTAGCGGACCTAGAAGAGGTAACCGCTAAGGAAGCGATCAAAGCGCTAGATCAACGCTTCGGAGACCCATTCCGGAAGAAGACGGCCTGTAAGCAGTTGGACAAGATTAACCAGAACTGGCAGACGTTCGAGGAATTCTACGGTTTGTTCAGAAAATATGCGATTAGGGCCCGAGTGGCGGAAGACGAGCAGCTCCACCTACTAAGGCAGAAGCTGAACCCTGAACTAGCTGCCGCTATAGCGTCTGTAGAAGACGAAGACCTTAAGAGCTTCGTGCACCGAGCGAGAGTTACAGCGAGAAACTTAAGCGCTTACGCGAAATCACGCGAATCGATTCAGAAGCCGTCGCCGCAGACTACACGACCCCCTGCGCCTTTCCGGAGAGCACCCCAGCAGCTATTTAATTCGCAGCGTTCGTCGTTCGTACCTACCTGCTACGCGTGTAGCAAGCCTGGCCACATCGCTACGAGATGCCAAGCATCGGATAAGCAGAAGCAGGAGTATCGCGTTATAAAGCAGCCGCAGCCGCAGCTACTAAGAAAGACTATACAAGCTATAGAGCCGGCTCCGAACGACGCTGACAGCGTAGACGGCGGGGTGCAGTTAAGAATTATAGGAAAAGACCAGCTAGACGGATAGGCCCTCTATCCAGCATTAACAATAGGGCACTGCACCGGAGCGAATCGACACGAGAAGAAAGCATTAACAGCTGCAGCGACCCGCTCTCGGCGGCGGTGGAAGTGAACACGGAAACAGCTATTATCCTTCTAATCACTGTCTACCCCCTTAACAGATCGAGCAAACTACTTCAGCTAAAAGCATTTATTAATACTAGAGCTCTTATTAGCGCGGCGATCCACTACCGACTAGTTCAGAAACTGACGAAGGGATACAGCTATCCTGTAGAGATAGCGTCGCCGACGCGGATTTCGGCATATAACGGACAAGACACGGAAAACGTTACGCACTACGTGCCACTAAGGACTACACTAGCTGGTCGAACTACGGAAGCGACGTTCCGGATTATAGATCTCGGACGATTTGACATCATTATAGGGCAGAAATAGATAAAGAACCAGAAGACTATAATTAACGTAGATAAAGGCACGATAGGATTCAAAACCCTGGGTAGCGGAGCAGGGATCAGCGGAACGGCCGCCACCGCCGCTAAGCCGAAAGCTACGGAGTCCGCGAAAGAGGCTCCGTCCGATCGTTCCAAACCCCTGGCCACCGTCGGAATAATAAGTTTAGAAGCTATAACGACCCTCGCGAAGTCGCCGGACAACGAGATTTACGCTATCTTAATAAAAGACATCGAAGACTACTAGAAGATAATGGCAGAAGAAGAAGTGGATCTACTAGAGGTGCTGCCAAACGAGCTCTACAGTTACGCTGACGTGTTCTTAAAGGCCGACTCTAACCTCCTGCCGCTCTATCGACCGGAATATAACAACAAGATCCGACTGAAAGAGGGGGCTACGCTGCTAAGAACCGAGCCCCTAAGACGACTGTCGCCGGCGGAACTAGACTAGGTAGAGGTGTTCGTTCGCGAAAACCTAGCGAAGAAGTTTATTACGCCGAGTTCTGCTGAATATGCGTTACCGATTCTTTTTATAAGGAAACTAGGGGGTGGTCTGCGACTCTGCGTAGACTATCGAGGCCTTAACGAGGTCACCAAGAGAGACGTATACCCGCTGCCGCTAATCGACAAGACTATACAACGAGTAGCTAGAGCTAAATGGTTCAGCAAACTGGACATTCGACAGGCGTTCTACCGACTAAGGAACGAAGAAGGGCAGACGGAAGATCTTACAACGTTTGCTACGCGTATAGGCAATTTTAAGTAGCTAGTAATGCCGTTCGGACTTACCAACGCGCCGGCAGTGTAGCAACGCTTTATAAACCACACCTTTATAGACATGCTAGAACGGTTCGTGTCTATCTATTTGGACGACATTCTTATCTATATGGATAGAACGAGAGATCAGCATACGGACTACATTAAGAGGGTGCTGAAAAGACTTAGAGAGGTCGGATTAAACGCAGACACGAAGAAGAGCGAGTTCTACCAAACCGAGGTCAAATATCTCGGTCTTATCGTCAGAAGGAATGGAATTCGGATGGACCCCTTAAAGGTCGCTGCCGTCGCCGAATAGAAGCAGCCGAAGTCTGGAAATACTACGCAAATCAGAGCGTTTCTCGGCTTCTGCAGCTACTATCGACAGTTTATTAAGGACTTTAGCAAGATAGCGAGACCCCTAAACGAGGCGCTAAAGAAAGAGGCCGCCGGCCTATAGAATAAGAGGTGCACTGAAGCCTTTAACCGGCTAAAAGAAGCAGTGGCCTCGGCGCCGGTTCTGGCGCACTTCCGACCGGAAAAGACGATCTACATAGAAACGGACGCTTCTAACACAGTAACGGCAGGGGTCCTTTCTTAATACGCTAACAATAGCGAGACCCTTTACCTAGTAGCCTTCTTCAGCAAATCCATAACGGAAGCTAAGCGGAACTACGCTATCTACGATAAGGAACTGCTAGCTATTATACAGGCGTTCGAGGAGTGGAAGCCAGAGCTTATAGCTAGAAAGAGCACGGTTCAGGTCCTTACGGACCACTAATCGCTAATCTACTTTATAAAGACGCAGAAGCTCTTACGTCGCCAAGCTCAGTAGGCTGCCTACTTATTAGGGTTCGATTTTAAGATTACCTATCGACTAGGAGCTCAAAGTGGAAAGGCTAACGCGCTAACGCGAAGAGAAGGGAAGACGAGCCGCGCGAAGGAAGATCCGAACATGCTTCAGAAGGTGCTAACCGAACGGATAGTAGACGTCGAGGTGTTGAAGGAAGCGGGGATCTGCGCGGCGGAACCGCAGACCGAACCGGAACCAATAGAGCCGCCGATCGAAGAAAAGACTCTCTACGAAAAGGTAGAGCAGCTTAACTAGCAACAGAAACTCGGCAAAACCGGTTCAGGGAAGCTGATAGTTCCGGAAGAACTAATTACTAAAATCGTCCAACTGGTCAATAGCTCTAAGGACGTTGGTTACGCCGGCTCGAAGAAGACAATAGAAGCCGTAAGGACGATCTACTAGTTTCCGCGGATCTACGAACAGATCCACCGATTTATCGCCAATTGCTACGCGTGCCGGGCCGCGAAGCTACGTTACGGTCTTCCAGCCGGTCTGCTGAAGCCACTTCCGATCCCCGAGAAACTGTAGCAACATATTACGATGGACTTCGTAACCGGCCTGCCAGACTCTGATAGATATACCGCTACGCTAAACGTAGTGGACCGGTTAAGCAAAGAGCGCTACTTTATCCCCTGTCGAGCTAGAGACGAAGGAACGACCGCGGAAGAGACCGCGCAGATATTGATTCAACACGTATAGAAGCACTATAGCCTGCTGGACACAATCACTACAGATAGGGGTCCTTAATTCACCGCCGACGTATAGAAAGCCATCAACCAGGCTCTCGGAATTCGTAGAAAGCTCAGCACCGCCGCTTACCCTCAAACTAACGGTCAGTCTAAAGTAGCTAATCGCGAGATAGAGCAATATCTGCGAACCTTCTGCAGCTATCATTAAGAAAAGTAGGTTGAGATGCTGCCAATAGCCGAATTCTGCGCGAACTCAGCACAGTTAGAAGCAACGTCGCTGGCGCCGTTCGAGATAACGTATAGCTATCTTCTAAGGATAAGCTTTTAGCTACTAAACGAACCCAGCTCTACGGAACTATCCACCGCTACGTCGTTGAAGAGAGTCGCCGCCGCAGCGGCGGAAGCGCTCCGATCTTAGATAGAAGAAGCAATCAAAGTGGCGAAAGACGCGATAGAATTAGCTTAGAAGAAGATAGTAACTCGAGCTAATAAGAAGCGGTTACTAACGGAATTCGAGGAAGGCTAAAAGGTATAGCTTAACACGCGGAACCTGAGGCTAAAAGGCAACGCCAAGCTCAATCCGCGCTACGTAGGTCCGTTTAAGATAATAGAAAAGAGGTCGCTGGTGACCTATCGGCTCCAGCTACCGAAATCGTTCCGGATCTATAACGTTTTCCATTCAGATCTGCTAAGCTTGGACCCTAAGAACGGTCTGCCGGAACAGGGGTTCGCCGAACCCCTGCCTGTCGAGATGGACGGTAAGGAAGAAGAGTAGGAGGTAGAAGATGTAATGGACGTAAAGAAGATAAGGGGGTCCATTAAAGCGAGGATCTCGTAGAAGGGATAGCTGGAAGACTATAAATAGTATCCGATCGAGAACCTGCGGAATTCGGCAGAGCTGCTAAGAGAGTTCTACGTACGGAACCCGGAAAAGCCGAAACCAGCGTAGCTCTAATGTCGACAATGTGGAAGAAAGAAGAAGAAAGCCGCGTCCGCTCTATCGGCGCAGAGGCCGAAGAAAACGATCGTAGCGGTCGCCTCGGGGAGGTCTTCGACTCGGCTACTACCCACTACCGGTTCGGCAGGCAGCTCGCCCACGCCGTAGCGTGCTAGCGCCGCCGACCCCGTAGTAGGTAAAGGCTTTAGTAGAAGAGAAAAAGAAGAAGAAAAACGGCGCTGCGAAAAGATCTATATAGACCTCTGTACCAACGCACAGACCAGCCGAGCCGCAGCTCAGAAGACCGCGGATCAGATCAGATAGCGTCAATTACATAAACGCCAAGTAAAGGACGTTAGACGCCGACGACGTAAGAAATTGAAGAAGCGATAAAAAGAACGCTGTTTTTAATAGAAGACAGAAGAAGTAACGTCAGCGTTGGAGGGGATTTTTCGAGAAGGAGACGACGAATCAAAAAAAAAAAGCGGAGATTTTCGGATAGATAGGGTAACTAAGCGGTCGAGGGCGACCGCTAGTGAGGGAGGGGGGTAGTGTTGCGGCAGTGGAAAGAGGTAGGACAGATTGATAGGGTGGACCCTAGATTTCGGCTCGGCCCGGACGGGCCGAGCCGGGCCTTGGCACTACTACCACTACGGAAGCCCACCACCACCACCACATAGATTCCTTTCCCTCTTCAGTTCGAGATATAGTCATCAAAAAGGCCGTATTGAATCATATCTGCGTGCCCGGATCACTAGACAAGAGCTACAAGGACCCAGACTGCGAGAGCCGAGCACTCCTACGGGTTAACACAATAAAGCAAGGACGTAAGACTGTACGAGAATTCCTCGCAGAATTTGACTAGATTTTGGCAGAAGCAGGAGGTCTCTAATAGGAGGACAGGATAAAGATTACCTCCTTAGAGGTAGGCCTCTCTAAGGAGATTATAACGGGGCTAGTAGGCGTAATGCGACCAGCTACGTATAAGGAATTCTGCGATCTCCTTAGGATAGTCGACGACTAGCAGCGCAGGCTTAGATGGATATGTTACGGCGGCAGAAAGGGGTAGGACTGAGTAATAGGGTAGACCCTTGGAATTTCGGCTCGGCCCATCCGGGCCGAGCCGGGCCTTGGCACTACCACTACTACGAAAGCCTACCACCACCACTACATAGATTCCTTTCCCTCCTCAGTTCGAGATATAGTCATCAAAAAGGCCGTATTGAATCATATCTGCGTACCCGGATCATTATATCTCGAACTTACTCTCTATACAAACCCCCGCACTGCGCAAAAGGGCCTGTCGAACTATCCGGAAACCCGAATAACGTACGCGCACCTACAACAACAACAACCCCTAGCACCGTAAGAAGATAGAAGGCTTCTTAGCGGTAGAGAGCGGCGTAACAGGCTGCCGCGGAAAGAGAAAGACTAACAGAGCGAGTAGGCGCTCCAGTGTTATTAATAATAAGATCATTATTAGCGGTTTAACGGCGGAAGAGACTGCAGAGATTAAGGAACGAATAAGCGAATACAAGAAGATCTACGACTGCACGATCGAGGAACTGGAAGACTATGTAAACGAGAATAGGATAGGAAAGGTCTACGACGGAATAGACCTCCTCGAGACGCTGTTCTTTAGAACGCTGGAAGAAAAGAGACAGTTAAGAGAGGAAGTAGAGACGGTAAGAGCTGAAAAGGAATCGGCAGAGACTATTATCGACATGTTAGAAAACCAGGCGGCGAATCGACTGGCGCAGCTAAAGGTGCTAAAGAATCAGATAGCTGATATAGAAGCAGCGAAGTCGTCGCCGCTACCGCAGCGAGAAACCCACGCAGAGACCGCCTTACCGGCGGCCTATAGTCAAGGTGGCACTACGATAACGCTACTACCGGACCTACCTGCTTTCGGTAGCGGAGACCCTAAAGCGTAGGAGGCGTTTAAGAAGAAGATCAAGAATAAGATAAGCCGCGATTACGCAGCAAGCAGCGAAGAAGACAGACTGGCCTATTTAGAGGCGCGACTAGAAGGCGAAGCTTTTTCGCTAGTAGCGGACCTAGAAGAAGTAACCGCCGACGAAGCTATTAAGGCGCTGGACCAGCGTTTCGGAGATCCGTTCCGGAAGAAGACAGCCCGTAAGCAACTAGACAAGATCAACCAGAACCGGCAGACGTTCGAGGAATTCTATAGTTTGTTCAGAAAATATGCGATTAGGGCCCGAGTAGCGGAAGACGAGCAGCTCCACCTACTAAGGCAGAAGCTGAACCCTGAACTGGCCGCCGCTATAGCGTCTATAGAAGACGAAGACCTTAAGAGCTTCGTGCACAGAGCGAGGGTCACCGCGAGAAACTTGAGCGCTTACGCGAAATTACGCGAATCGAACCAGAAGCCGTTGATAACGCAGACTACACGACCCCCTGCGCCTTTCCGGAGAGCACTACAGCAGCCACCTTATCAGTTACAGCGTTCGTCGTTCGTCCCTACCTGCTACGCGTGTAGCAAGCCTGGCTACATCACTACGAGATGCCAAGCATCGGATAAGCAGAAGCAGGAGTATCGCGTTATGAAACAGCCGCAGCTACCAAGAAAGACTATACAAGCTATAGAGCCGGCTCAGAACGACACTGACAGCGTAGACGGCGGGGTGCAGCTAAGAATTATAGGAAAAGACTAGCTGGACGGATAGGTCCCCTATCCAGCATTAACAATAGGGCACCGAATCGAAGCGAATCGCCACGAGAAGAAAGCATTAACAGCTGCAGCGACCCGCTCTCGGCGGCAGTGGAAGTGAATACGGAAACAGCTATTATCCTTCTAATTACTGTCCACCCCCTTAACGGATCGAGCAAACCACTTCAGCTGAAAGCCTTTATCGACACCGGAGCTCTTATCGGCACGGCGATCTACCACCGACTGGTTCAGAAACTAACGAATGGATACGGCTATCCGGTAGAATTAGCGTTGCCGACGAGGATTTTGGCGTACAACGGACAAGATACGGAAAACGTTACGCACTACGTGCCGCTAAAGACTACCTTAGCTGGTCGCACTACGGAAGCGACGTTCCGAATTATAGATATCGGAAGGTTTGACATTATTATAGGGCAGAAATAGATAAAGAACCAGAAAGCTATCGTTAACGTAGATAAAGGAACGATCAGATTCAAAACCCCGGGCAGCGGAGCAGGGACCATCGGAAAGGTCGCTACCGCCGCCGCCGAGCCGAAAGCTACGGAGTCCGCGAAAGAGGCTCCGTCCGATCGTTCCGAACCCCTGGCCACCGTCGGAATAATAAGTTCAGAAGCTATAACGACTCTCGCGAAGTCGCTAGACAACGGGATTTACGCTATCTTAATAAAAGACATCGAAGACCACCAGAAGATAATAGCGGAAGAAGAAGTAGATCTACTGGAGGTGCTGCCAAACGAGCTCTACGGTTACGCTAACGTGTTCTTAAAAGCCGACTCTAACCTCCTGCTGCTCTATCGACCGGAATATAACAACAAGATCCGACTGAAAGAGGGGGCTACGCTGCCAAGAACCGAGCCCTTAAGACGACTGTCGCTGGCGGAACTGGACTAGGTAGAGGTGTTCGTTTGCGAAAACCTAGCGAAGAAGTTTATTACGCCGAGTTCTGCTAAATATGCGTTACCGATTCTTTTTGTAAGGAAACCAGGGGGTAGTCTGCGACTCTGCGTAGACTATCGAGGCCTTAACGAGGTCACCAAGAGAGACGTATACCCGCTGCCGCTGATCGACGAGACTATACAACGAGTAGCTAAAGCTAAATAGTTCAGCAAACTGGACATTCGACAGGCGTTCTACAAACTAAGGAACGAAGAAGGGCAGACGGAAGATCTTACGACGTTTGCTACGCGTATAAGCAATTTTAAGTAGCTGGTAATGCCGTTCGGACTTACTAACGCACCGGCAGTGTAGCAACGCTTTATAAACCATACCTTTATAGACATGCTAGAACGGTTCGTGTCTATCTATTTAGACGACATTCTTATCTATACAGATAGAACGAGAGATCAGCATACGGACTACATTAAGAGGGTGCTGAAAAGACTTAGAGAGGTCGGATTAAACGCGGACACGAAAAAGAGCGAGTTTTATTAGACTGAAGTCAAATACCTCGGTCTTATCGTCGGAAGAGAAGGGATCCGGATAGACCCCTTAAAGGTCGCCGCTGTAGCGGAATAGAAGCAACCGAAATCCGGAAACACTACGCAGATCAGGGCGTTTCTCGGATTCTGCAGCTACTATCAACGATTTATTAAGGACTTTAGCAAGATAGCGAGACCCCTAAACGAAGCGCTAAAGAAAGAGGTCGCCGGCCTATAGAATAAGAAGTGCACGGAAGCTTTCGTACAGCTGAAAGAGGCAGTAGCTTCAGCGCCGGTTCTGGCGCACTTCCGACCGGAAAAGACAATCTACGTAGAAACGGACGCTTCTGACACAGTAGCTGCAGGGGTCCTTTCTCAATATAGCGACGACGAGACCCTCTGCCCGGTGGCCTTCTTTAGCAAATCTATAACGGAAGCTAAGCGGAACTACGCTATCTACGATAAGGAGCTGCTAGCGATTATTCAGGCTTTCGAGGAGTGGAAACCGGAGCTTATAGCTAGACAGAGCATAGTTCAGGTCCTTACGGACCACCAATCGCTTATCTACTTTATAAAGACGCAGAAGCTCTTACGTCGCCAAGCTTAGTAGGCCGCCTACTTATTAGGGTTCGACTTTAAGATTACCTATCGACTAGGGGCTCAAAACGGAAAGGCTAACGCGCTAACGCGAAGAGAAGGGAAGACGAGCTGCGCGAAGGAAGATCCGAACATGTTTCAGAAGGTGCTGACCGAACGGATAGTAGACGCCGAGGTGTTAAAGGAAGCGGGGATCTGCGCGGCAGAACTGCAGACTAAACCGAAACCAATGGAGCCGCCGATCGAAGAAAAGACTCTCTACGAAAAGGTAGAGCAGCTTCACCAGCAACAGAAACTCGGCAAAACCAGTTCAGGGAAGCTGATAGTTCTGGAAGAACTGATTACAGAGGTTATCCAGCTGGTCTATAGCTCCAAGGATGTTGGTTACGCAGGGTCAAAGAAGACGATAGAAGCTATAAGGACGATCTACTAGTTTCCGCGGATCTACAAACGGATCCACCGATTTATCGCCATTTGCCACGTATGCTAAGCCGCGAAGCCGCGTTGCGGTCTTCCGGCGGGTCTACTAAAGCCACTTCCGATCCCTAAGAAACTGTAGCAACACATTACGATAGACTTCGTAACCGGCCTGCCGGACTCCGATAGATATAACGCTACGCTAAACGTAGTGGACCGGCTAAGCAAAGGGCGCTACTTTATCCTCTGTCGAGCCAGAGACGAAGGAACGACTGCAGAAGAGACTGCGCGGATACTGATTAGACACGTATAGAAGCACTATAGCCTGCTGGACACTATTACTACAGATAGGGGTCCTTAATTCACCGCCGACGTATAGAAGGCTATCAATCAAGCTCTCGGAATTCGTAGAAAGCTTAGCACCGCCGCTCACCCTTAAACTGACAGTCAGTCTAAAGTGGCTAATCGCGAGATAGAGCGATATCTGCGAACCTTCTGCGGCTATTATTAAGAAAAGTAGGTTGAGATGCTGCTAATAGCTGAATTCTGCGCGAACTCAGCACAGTTAGAAGCAACGTCGCTGGCGCCGTTCGAGATAACGCATAGCTATCTTCCGAGGATAAGCTTTCAGCTACTAAACGAACCCAGCTCTACGGAACTATCCACCGCTACGTCGTTAAAGAGAGTCGCCGCCGCAGCGGCGGAAGCGCTCCGATCTCAGATAGAAGAAGCGATCAAAGTGGCGAAAGACGAGATAGAATCAGCTTAGAAGAAGATAGTAACTCGAGCTAATAAGAAGCGGTTACCGACGGAATTCGAGGAAGGCCAAAAGGTATAGCTCAACATGCGGAACCTAAGGCTGAAAGGCAACGCCAAGCTCAATCCGCGCTACGTAGGTCCGTTTAAGATAATAGAAAAGAGGTCGCTGGTGACCTATCGGCTCTAGCTACCGAAATCATTCCGGATCTACGACGTCTTCTATTTAGATCTGCTAAGCTTGGACGCTAAGAACGGTCTGCCGGAACAGGGGCTCACCGAACCCCCGCCTATCGAGATAGACGGTAAGGAAGAAGAGTAGGAGGTAGAAGATGTAATAGACGTAAAGAAGATAAGGGGGTCCATCAAAGCGAGGATCTCGTAGAAGGGGTAGCCGGAAGACTACGAAGAGTATCCGATCGAGAACCTGCGGAGTTCGGCGGAGCTGCTAAGAGAGTTCTACGGACGGAACCCGAAGAAGCCGAAACCCGAATAGCTCCGAAGCTGATTGTTCCGGAAAAAAAGAAAAAGCTACGTCCGCTCCACCGACGCAGAAGCCGATAAAAACGATCGTAACGGTCGCCTTAGGGAGGCCTTCGACTCGTCCACTACCTATCGGCAGTGCGGCAGGAAGCTCGCCGACGCCGTAGCGTGCCAGCGCCGCCGCCCCTACGGTAGGTAAGGACTTTGGTAGAAGAGAAAAAGAAAAAGAAAAAACGGCGCTGCGAAAAGATCTATATAGACCTCCGCGCCGATGCACAGATCAGCCACGCCGCAGCTCAGATAACCTGCGGATCAGATCAGATAGCACGGATCAGGCGCACGGATTAGATAGACGCCAAGTGAAGGACTTCAGACGCCGACGACGTAAGAAATTCAAGAAGCGATAAAGAGAACGTTGTTTTTGATAGAAGACGAAAGAAGTGACATTACTGTTAGAGGGGATTTTCGAGAAGGAGACGACGAATCAAAAAAAAAAGATTTTCGGATAGATAGGGTGACTAAGCGGTCGAGGGCGACCGCTGGTAAGGGAGGGGGGTGGTGTTACGGCGGCAGAAAGGGGTAGGACTAAGTGATAGGGTAGACCCTTGGAATTTTGGCTCGGCCCGGACAGGCCAAGCCGGGCCTTAGCACCACCACCACTATAAAGGCCTACCACTACCACTACATAGATTCCTTTCCCTCCTCAGTTCGAGATATAGTTATCAAAAAGGCCGTATTGAATCATATCTGCGTGCCCGGATCAGGATAAGCCGCGCTTAAGAGATAAGACAACCCCTCTAGCGACAGACGGACGCTATAGACTAGGAACTAACGACGACGAGGGTGGCGGCAGCCGTTACCGTACAGCCAAGGGTCGCTACTAAAAGGGCGCAATAGGTAGACATAGCCACCCTTAACAAGAGACGAGCAGAAGGGAGCTGCTACTAGTGTAGCAAGATAGGCTATACTGTACGGAATTGCAGGCTTTTGCTAGCAGAGAGACCTAGGGGACGGCCGACCACTGCAAGGGTAGCAACTGCGGCGCCCTAACGAGAAGATTAGGAGTCCTACTCGGACGACGACGAGTCGGGAAAAGAGTAGCCTCTAAGCGAAGGCTCTACTAGAGGCGTATACAAGATAGATTGCCAAACCAAAGCATTACCTAGCTATCTTTTAAGAGCAACTATATAACGACGACGCCGTTTATCGTATAGCCAACGTTAAATAGGTCCGCAATAGCACGGACATTAATTAATACAGGATGTTTAGTATACGGAGTAATTAGCGAGGACTTCGTATAGAGACACCAGATTAAGACGACCCCTACTATACTAGTACGCATATTGGGCATTACTGGGCGAGGACCGGACATTACCTATATAGTCAAAGTAACGATAGAGGTACAGGGACACTATAAGCAGGACTTATACCTCTATATTGTACAGGACAAGTTAGGGTATAACCTAATACTAGGGAAGCTATAGATAGAGCGCTAGAGGGGCAAGCTAGACGTTGGACATAGACAGCTGTACCTGGCAGTAACGAAGCAGAGGCTCCGAGACCAGGGAAGGGCCTAGCAGGACGACAACGCTACAGCCGGAGCCAACACGTCGGCGAAACAGAGGCCCTAAGACTAAGGGAAGGCTCCGCAGGGTAACAATGCTAAGGCCGAAATTAACACAGCAACGGCGGACATTAAGAAGGCATTAGCACCTAAGAAAGTAACAGACCCCTATACGAAGCTCCCTAGGGAGTATACTAGATACCTGGACCTCTTTAAGCCAAAGTCGGCCTTAAAGCTACTGCTACTCTAAGGAGAAGGGATTAACTATAACATCTAGCTAGAACCCTGTCCGGATAGGAGTCTGCCGGAGGTACCGTACGGACCGCTGTATAGAATGTCCTCTAGAGAGCTCCTAGTACTGCGCAAGACACTGGACAACCTGCTCGCTAAAGGGTTCATTTAGGCAAGTACGTCGTCTGCAGGAGCCCTAGTACTGTTTGTCTACAAGGAAGGGAAAGCCGGATTGCGTTTCTGCGTAGACTACAGAGGCATCAACGCGATTACTAAGAAGGACCGGTACCCCCTACCCCTTATTAAGGAGACTCTCGGACGGATTAGCAAGGCGAAGTAGTTTACTGTTGCAGCGGTGGAAAGGGGTAGGACTAAGTAATAGGGTGGACCCTCGGAATTTCGGCTCGGCCCTTGGGGACCGAGCCGGGCCTTGGCACGCTACCCCCCAAAGGTCTCGTCCACTACTACATAGATTCCTTTCCCTCCTTAGTTCGAGATATAGTTATTAAAAAGGCTGTATTAAATTATATCTGCGTGCCCAGATTATTATATCTCGAACTTACCTCCCTACACTACTACTGCGCTGCGCGAAAGGGACTATTAAACCATCCGGACCCCCGAATAACGCACGCGCACTACACCAAACCAACAACCCCAGCACCGCGAGAAAGCTATAGAGAGCTCCTCAGCGGTAGAGAGCGGCGTTACAGGCCGAAGCAGAAGCAGAAGAGAAAAGACTAACAGAGCGAGCAGGCGCTCTAGTGTTATCGATAATAAGTTCATTATCGGAGGTTTTACAGCGGAAGAGACTGCAGAGATTAAGGAACGAATAAGGGAATACAAGAAAATCCACGACTGTACGCTCGAGGAACTTAAGGATTATATAAACGAGAACGGAGTAGGAAAGGTCTATAACAGCATAGACCTTATTAAGAAGCTGTTTTACAGAACCCTAGAAGAAAAGAGACAGTTAAGAGAGGAAGTAGAGACGGTAAGAGCCGAGAAGGAATCGGCCGAGACCATTATAGATGTGCTGGAAAACCAAGCAGCGAACCGACTAGCACAACTAAAAGCGATAAAGGCTTAGCTAGATAAGATGGAAGCAGCGATGTCGTCGGCGCCGCTACTGCCTCGAGAAGAACAAGCAGAGACCGCCTTACCGGCGGCCTACAGTTAAGGCAGCACGTCAATAACGTCTCTACCGGATCTACCAGCGTTTAGAGGAGGAGATCCTAAGGATTGGGAAGCGTTTAAGAAAAAGATAAAGAACAAGATAGATCGAGACTATGCCGGAAACAGCGCCGGAGATAGATTAGCGTACCTGGAATCGCGATTAGAAGGTAAAGCTTTTTCGCTAGTAGCAGACCTAGAAGAGGTAACTGCTAAAGAAGCGATTAAAGCGCTAGATCAACGCTTCGGAGACCTATTCCGGAAGAAGACGGCCTGTAAGCAGCTAGACAAGATCAACCAGAACCGGCAGACGTTCGAGGAGTTCTACGGATTGTTCAGAAAATATGCGATTAGGGCCAGAGTAGCGGAAGACGAGCAGCTCTATCTATTAAGACAGAAGCTGAACCCTGAACTGGCTGCAGCTATGGCCTCGGTAGAAGATAAAGACCTTAAGAACTTCGTGCACCGAGCGAGAGTTACCGCCAGAAACCTAAGTGCGTACGGAAAACCGACGACACGTAAACCGATTCAGAAGCCGTTACCGTCGACGCAGACGACCAGAGCCCCTCCACCCTTCCGACCACGCGCTTAACAGCTATTTAATTCGCAGCGCTCGTCGTTCGTCCCTACCTGCTACGCGTGTAGAAAGCCTAGCTAAATCGCCACCAGATGTTAAGCAACGGCTTAGCAGAAGCAAGAGTATCGCGCGATAAAGCCGGTACAATCGAGAAAGACTATCTAGGCCATCGAGCCGGCGCCAACCGACACCGAGAGTGTAGACGGTAGGGTGCAGTTAAGGATTATAGGAAAAGACCAGCTGGACGGATAGGCCCCCTATCTAGCACTGACAATAGGGCACCGCACCGGAGCGAATCGACACAAGAAGAAAGTATTAACAGCTGTAGCAATCCGCTCTCGGCAGCCGTAGAAGTGAATACGGAAACGGCGATCATCCTTCCTATTACGATCTACCCTATTAAGAAGTCGCGTAGACCCCTCTAGCTAAAAGCATTTATTGATACTGGAGCTCTTATTGGCGCAGCGATACACTACCAACTAGTTCAGAAACTGATAAAGGGATATAGCTACCCAGTAGAGCTGGCATCGCCGACGCGAATTTCAGCGTATAACAGACAGGACACGGAAAACGTTACGTATTACGTGCCACTAAGGACTACACTGGCGGAACGGACCACAGAAGCAACGTTCCGGATTATGGACCTCGGACGGTTCGACATTATTATAGGGCAGAAATAGATAAAGAACCAGAAGACAGTTATTAACGTAGACGAAGGTACGATAGGGTTCAAAACCTAGGGCAACGGCACTGCCGCCGTCGAACCAACCGCCGCTACTGTAGCAGAATCGAAAGCCGCGGCCGCCAACGTAGCTCCGCCCGACCGCTCCGAACCCCTGTTACCGTCGGAATAATAAGCTCGGAGGCCTTAACGACTCTCGCGAAGTCGCTAGACAATAAGATCTACGCTATCTTAATAAAAGATATCGAAGACTATCGAAAAATAATAGCAGAAGAAGAAGCAGACCTACTAGAGGTGTTGCCGAAGGAGCTCCACGATTACGCTAACATCTTCTTAAGAGCTGACTCTAACCTCTTGCCGCTCTATCGACCGGAATACGACAACAAGATCCGGTTAAAGGAAGGGGCTGTGTTGCCGAGTGTTGCGGCGGTGGAAAGGGGTGGGACTGAGTAATGGGGTAGACCCTTGGAATTTCGGCTCGGCCCGTCCGGGCCGAGCCGGGCCTTGGCACCACCACCACTACGGAAGCCCACCACCACCACTACATAGATTCCTTTCCCTCCTCAGTTCGAGATATAGTCATTAAAAAGGCCGTATTGAATCATATCTGCGTGCCCGGATTATTATATCTCGAACTCTCTCTCTACACATACCCCGCGCTGCGCGAAAGGGCCCGTTAAACTATCCGGACGCTCGAATAACGCACGCGCACACCACCACCAACAACAACCCCCCCCAAGGCACTGTAAGAAGATGGAAGGCTTCTCGACGGTAGAGAGCGGCGTTACAGGCCGCAGCAGAAGCAGAAAAGGAAAGACTAATCGAGCGAGTAGGCGCTCTAGTGTCATTAATAATAAGATCATTATCAGAGGTTTTACGGCGGAAGAGACCGCAGAGATTAAGGAACGAATAAGCGAATATAGGAAGATCTACGACTGTACGCTCGAGGAACTGGAAGATTGCGTAAATAAGAATAGAATAGGGAAGGTCTACGACGGAATAGACCTTATCGAGATGCTGTTTTACAGAACGCTGGAAGAGAACAGACAACTAAGAGAAGAAACTAAAGCGGTAAGGGCCGAAAAGGAATCGGCCGAGACCATTATAGATGTGCTGGAAAGCCAGGCGGCGAATCGACTAGCGCAGCTAAAGGCGCTAAAGAATCAGATAGCTGATATAGAAGCAGCAAAGTCGCCGCTACTGCGTCGAGAAGAACAAGCAGAGACCGCCTTACCAGCGGCCTATAGTCAAGGTAGCACTACGATAACGCCACTGCCGGACCTACCGGCTTTCGGTAGCGGAGACCCTAAAGCGTAGGAGGCGTTTAAGAAGAAGATCAAGAATAAGATAAGCTGCGATTACGCAGCAAGCAGCAAAGAAGACAGACTAGCCTATTTAGAGGCGCGACTGGAAGGCGAAGCGTTCTCGCTAGTGGCGGACCTAGAAGAGGTAACCGCTAAAGAAGCGATCAAAGCGTTAGATCAACGCTTCGGAGACCTATTCCGAAAGAAGACGGCCTGTAAGCAGCTAGACAAGATTAATCAGAACCGGCAGACGTTTAAAGAATTCTACAGCTTGTTCAGAAAATATGCGATTAGGGCCCGAGTAGCGGAAGACGAGCAGCTCTACCTACTAAGGCAGAAGCTGAACCCTGAATTGGCCGCCGCTATGGCGTCTGTAGAAGACGAAGACCTCGAGAGCTTCGTGCACAGAGCGAGGGTTACCGCGAGAAACTTAAGCGCTTACGCGAAATTACGCGAATGGAACTAGAAGCCGTTAATAACGCAGACTATACGACCCCCTGCGCCTTTCCGGAGAGCACTACAGCAGCCACCTTATCAGTTACAGCGTTCGTCGTTCGCCCCCACCTGTTTCGCGTATAGCAAGCCTGGCTACATCGCTACGAGATACCAAGCAACGGCCTAGCAGAAGCAGGAGTATCGTATTATGAAGCAGCCGCAGCCGCAGCTACCGAGAAAGACTATACAAGCTATGGAGCCGGCTCCGAACGACACCGAGAGCGTAGACGGTAAGGTGCAGCTAAGAATTATAGGAAAAGACCAGCTGGAAGGATAGGCCCCCTATCCAGCATTGACAATAGGGCACCGAATCGAAGCGAATCGCTACGAGGAGAAAGCATTAACAGCTGTAGCGATCCGCTCTCGGCAACCGTAGAAGTGAATACGGAAACGGCGATCATCCTTCCTATTACGATCCACTCTGTTAAGAAGCAACGCCTACCGCTCTAGCTGAAAGCTTTCATCGACACTAGAGCTCTTATTGGCGCAGCGATCTACCACCGACTGGTTTAGAAACTGAAGAAGGGATACGGCTATCCGGTAGAACTAGCGTCGCCGACACAGATTTCGGCATACAACGGACAAGACACGGAAAACGTTACGCACTACGTGCCGCTAAGGACCACACTAGCTGGTCGCACTACGGAAGCGACGTTCCGAATTATGGATATCGGAAGGTTTGACATTATTATAGGGCAGAAATAGATAAAGAATCAGAAAGCTATTATCGACGTAGGTAAAGGAACGATAGGATTCAAAACCCCGAGTAGCGGAGCAGGGACCATCGGAAAGGTCGCCGCCGCCGAGCCGAAAGCTACGGAGTCCGCGAAAGAGGCTCCGTCCGATCGTTCCGAACCCCCGGTTACTGTCGGAATAATAAGTTCGGAAGCTATAACGACCCTCGCGAAGTCGCCGGACAATGAAATCTACGCTATCTCTATAAAGGACATCAAAGACTACAGGAAGATAATAGCGGAAGAAGAAGTAGATCCACTAAAGGTGCTGCCAAACGAGCTCTATAGTTACGCTAACGTGTTCTTAAAAGCCGACTCCAACCTCCTGCCGCTCTATCGACCGGAATATAACAATAAGATCCAACTAAAAGAAGGAGCCGCGCTGCCGAGAACCGAGCCCCTAAGACGCTTATTGCCAGCCGAACTGGACTAGGTAGAAGTGTTCGTTCGCGAAAATCTGGCGAAGAAGTTTATTACGCCGAGTTCTGCCAAATACGCGTTACCGATTCTTTTCGTAAGGAAACTAGGGGGTGGTCTGCGACTCTACGTAGACTATCGAGGCCTTAACGAGATCACCAAGCGAGACGTATATCCACTGCCGTTAATCGACGAAACTATACAGCGCGTAGCTAAAGCTAAGTAGTTTAGCAAGCTGGACATCCGCTAAGCGTTCTATCGATTAAGGAACGAGGAAGGGCAAACAGAAGACCTTACGACGTTCGCGACGCGTATAGGCAATTTCAAGTAGTTGGTAATGCCGTTCGGACTTACCAACGCGCCGGCAGTGTAGCAACGCTTT
This sequence comes from Pseudocercospora ulei, assembly GCA_016165855.1. NCBI lineage: Eukaryota > Fungi > Ascomycota > Dothideomycetes > Mycosphaerellales > Mycosphaerellaceae > Pseudocercospora > Pseudocercospora ulei. Next base: position 435,215 of record JACWNB010000022.1, on the reverse strand, counting down.
ATAAACCACACCTTTATAGACATGCTGGAACGGTTTGTGTCTATCTATTTAGACGACATCCTTATCTACACCGAGGGGACGAAAGAACAGCACACGGACCACATCAAGAAGGTGCTAACCAGGCTCCGCGAGGTCGGATTGAACGCAGACACGAAAAAGAGCGAGTTCTATTAGACCGAAGTCAAATATCTCGGTCTAATCGTCGGAAGGAATGGAATTCGGATAGACCCCTTAAAGGTCGCCGCCGTCGCTAAATGGAAGCAGCCGAAATCTGGAAACACTACCCAAATTAGAGCGTTTCTCAGATTCTACAGCTATTATCGACGGTTTATTAAGGACTTCAGCAAGATAGCGAGACCCCTAAACGAGGCGTTAAAGAAGGAGGCCGCTGGCCTATAGAACGAGAAGTGCACGGAAGCCTTTAATCGGCTGAAAGAAGCAGTGGCCTCGGCGCCGGTTCTGGCACACTTCCGGCCGGAAAAGACAATCTACGTAGAAACAGACGCTTCCGATACAGTAACGGCAGGGGTCCTTTCTCAATACGCTGACGACGACGAAACGCTCCATCCGGTAGCTTTCTTTAGCAAATCTATGTCGGAAGCTAAGAGGAACTACGCGATCTACAATAAAGAACTGCTGGCGATCATTCAGGCTTTCGAGGAGTGGAAACCGGAGCTTATAGCTGGAAAGAGCACGGTTCAGGTCCTTACGGACCACCAGTCGCTGACCTACTTTATAAAGACGCAGAAGCTCTTACGTCGCTAAGCACGGTAGGCCGCCTACTTATTAGGGTTCGATTTTAAGATTACCTATTGACCCGGAGCTCAAAACGGAAAGGCTAACGCGCTGACGAGAAGAGAAGGAAAGACCAGCTGCGCGAAAGAAGATCCGAACATGTTCCAGAAGGTATTGACCAAGCGGATAGTAGACGTAGAGGTGCTGAAAGAGGTAGGGGTCTACGCAATAGAACCGACCAATAAGGAAGAAACTCTCTACGAGAAGGTAGAGCAGCTTAACCAGCAACAGAAGCTCAGCAAAACCGGTTCAGGGAAGCTAATAGTTCCGGAAGAACTAATTACAGAGGTTATCCAGCTGGTCTATAGCTCCGTAGATGTTGGCTATATAGGCGCGAAGAAGACGATGCAAGTAGTAAGGACGATCTACTAGTTTCCGCGAATATTCGAGCGAATCCACCGATTTATCGCTAACTGCTACGTGTGCCGAACGGCGAAGCTGCGTTACGGCCTTCCGGCAGGCTTACTTAAGCCACTGTCGATCCCCGAGAAACCATAGCAGCACATTACGATGGACTTCGTAACTGGCCTGCCGAATTCAGATAGATACGATGCCACCCTTAACGTAGTGGATAGGCTAAGCAAAGAGCGCCACTTTATCCCCTACCGAGCGAGAGACGAGGGAACCACTACAGAAGAGACCGCGCGGATGTTAATTCGATACGTATAGAAGCACTATAGCCTACTGGACACTATTACTACGGGTAGGGATCCTTAATTCACCGCCGACGTATAGAAAGCCATTAACTAAGCTCTCGGAATTCGTAGAAAGCTCAGCACAGCCGCTTACCCACAGACCGACAGTCAGTCTAAAGTGGCTAACTGCGAGATAGAGCGATATCTGCGAACCTTCTGCAGCTATTATTAAGAAGAATAGGTTAAGGTATTGCCGATAGCCGAGTTCTGCGCCAACTCGGCACCGTCTAAGGCCACCTCGCTGGCGCCGTTCGAAATAACGCATAGCTATCTTCCGAGGATGAGTTTTCAGCCGCCGAACGAACCTAGCTCTACGGAACCATCCGCCGCTACGCCGTCAAAGAGAGTCGCTGCCGCCGCAGCCGAGGCACTTAAGGCACAGATAGAAGAAGCAGTTAGGGTAGCGAAAAAGGTAATAGAATCGACTTAGAAGAAGATAGTAGCTCGAGCTAATAAGAAGAGGTTACTGCTAGAATTTAAGGAAGGCCAAAAGGTATAGCTTAATACGCGAAACCTAAGGCTGAAAGGCAACGCTAAGCTCAATCCGCGCTACGTAGGTCCATTTACGATAATAGAAAAAAGGTCGCCAGTGACCTATCGGCTCCAGCTACTGAAGTCGTTCCGGATCTACGATGTTTTTTATTCGGATCTGTTAAGCCTGGACCCTAAGGACAGCCTTCCGGAACAGGGGTTCGCCGAACCCCTACCAATCGAGATAGACGGTAAGGAAGAAGAGTAGGAGGTAGAAGACGTAATAGAAGTAAAGAAGGTAAGGGGGTCTATTAAAGCGAAGATCTCGTAGAAGGGATAGCCGGAAGACTATAAATAGTATCCGATCGAGAACCTACGGAACTCGGCGGAGCTGCTAGAAGAGTTCTACGCCCGGAATCCGGAAAAGCCGAAGCCGGAGTGGCTCTAATATCGACGATTCGGTAAAAGATAAAGAAAACCGCGTCCGCTCTATCAGCGCGGAAGCTAATAGACACGATCGCTGGTCGCTTCGCTAGAGCCTTCGGATCGGCCACTACCTATCTTAGCATCGGCAGGAAGCTCGCCGATGCCGTAAATCGGCGCCGACGCTGCCAGCACTGCGATATATAAGGGCCTTAGTAGAGGAAGAAGAGGAAGAAGATAAGGAGCTGCAGATAGATCTATATAGATCTATACGATAGCTTACGGACCGGTTACGCCGCAGCTCGGGTAACCGCTAGCTTGGATTAGATAGAACGGATCAGATAGACGCCAAGTAAAGACTTCAGATAGTAACGATATAAAAAAAAAAGGGAGGGGAGGAAAGGATAAGTAAGCGGTCGAGGGCGACCGCTAATAAGGGAGGGGGGTGGTGTTGCAGCGGTGGAAAGGGGTGGGACTAAGTAATAGGGTAGACCCTCAGAATTTCGGCTCAGCCCTTCTAGACCGAGCCGGGCCTTGGCACGCCACCCCCCAAAGGTCTCGTCCACCACTACATAGATTCCTTTCCCTACTTAGTTCGAGATATAGTTGTTAAAAAGGCCGTATTAAATTATATCTGCGTGCCCGGATTATTTACTAAGCTTAACGTAGTCTTAGCCTTCTACAAGGTACGGATCAAGGAAGGCTGTAAATAGATAACTGCCTTCCATACGAGATATAGTCTTTTTAAGTAGCTTGTTACCCCCTTTAGCCTTGCTAACGCACTAGCAACCTTCCAAAGGTACATCAACAAGTCCTTGTAGGGGTTACTAGACGACATCTGCTCGGCATACCTCGACGAAACCCTAGTTTTTACGGACGGCACCTATACAGACTACGTACGAGACGTTAAGAAGGTGCTGGACCGACTGCAGCAGGCTGGCTTGTACCTCGACATCGACAAATGTGAATTCAGTGTCCAGTATACGAAATACCTAGGGTTTATTATCGAGGCAGGGAAAGGCATTAGTATAGATAGAAAGAAGATTAATGCTATTAAGCAATAGAAGCCGCCTACAAACGTTAAGGGCGTACAGGAATTTCTTAGGTTTGCCAACTTCTACCGCCAGTTTATACAGAACTACTTAGAGATCGTACGCCCCCTAGTTAAGCTAACGCACAAGGATAAGCAGTTTAAGTAGACAGACGAATACGATAGGAGCTTCAACAAGCTAAAGGAGCTCTTTACTACAGGACCAACGCTTGCCGCCTTTAACCCAGAGCGTACGACAATACTAGAAACTAACTCCTTGGGATACTGCATTAGAGGTATCCTGTCCTAGGTAGGCTCGGACGGACTCCTGCACCTATACGCGTACTTCTCTAAGAAGAACTCCCTAGCTAAGTGCAACTACCCTATCTACGACAAGGGGTTGCTAGCAGTCGTATAGTGTTGTAAAGCATAGGATAGAGAACTCTGCTCGGTGCCCGAGTTCCTCGCCCTAACGGACTACAAGAACCTAGAGTACTTTACGCAGCCCCGGAAGCTGTCTAAGAGGCACGTACGATAGGCAATGTACCTAAGCCGGTTCAATATAAGACTCTAGTACTGCAAGGGTAAGGACAACAGCAGGGCCGATATGCTATCCAGACAGGACCAGGACATGCCAACGACATATAAGGACGACTAGCTAAAGTTACGAACATTCTAGATGTTCAAGGAGGAGCTAGGCGAGGAGACTATCCGCCTAGTAGCAACACACCTTTGGGAACCCCAACTGCAAGCATAGGAAGAGGCAGTAGAAAGGGACGAGGTGTACCGAGGGGCCCGTACGGCGATCTAAGGAGGACAGCAGAAGCTCCTAGCAGAGCTCTGTTACAGCGGCAGAAAGGGGTAGGACTAAGTAATAGGGTAGACCCTTGGAATTTCGGCTCGGCCCTTCCGGGCCGAGCCGGGCCTTGGCACCACTACTACGAAAGCCCACCACTACCACTACATAGATTCCTTTCCCTCCTCAGTTCGAGATATAGTTATCAAAAAGGCCGTATTGAATCATATCTGCGTGCCCGGATCATTATATCTCGAACTTACTTACTATACTAAACCCCGCGCTGCGCGAAAGGGCCCGTCGAACTATCCGGACGCTCGAATAACGCATGCGCACACACACACCAAAACAACAACCCCCAAGGCACTGTAAGAAGATAGTGATCTGACTGCAGTAGACTCTAGGTCAATACCCGTCTTTGATAACTATATCCAAGGCTGGAGAGGGAAGAATCTACGTACAAGCGGAGGTGGAGGTATTTGAGTGTGCGCCAAGCCTGGCCCTGCCAAGCCTGCCACCTTCCAGCACCTTCCAGCCTATATCCGTATCACTACCGCCCTCCCTAACCAGCGATTGCCCTCAATCGCAATCAATCTATTAATCGCAATTAGCCAATCAGGTCGCACCAATCTAGGTCGCAAATTCAGTCGCAGAGGTCGTAGGGTTCGCAGATTCAGCTTTGCTATCGGCCAATCAGGTCGCTCCAAAACAGGTCGCTTTTGAGGTCGCTTTTAAGCTTTAATTTCTGTGCGTTTTGAGTCTCAATCTCGTGCCTTTTTGCTGTTGCTTTCGGCCTTAATTGGTGCCTTGTTTGGTGCCTTGCCAAGGCTGCAGAATTCTCAGAGGTCGCGGCTGCAGAGGTTGTCGGGGCCGCGGAGGTCGCGGAGGTCGTCGAGGTTGTCTTGCAAACACATGTCGCTTTTCGAGCCGTCGCTTTTCAAGCTGTCGCCAGTCGCTTCTTAAGCCGTCGCTTCTTAAACGGTCGCAGAGGTCTCAGAGGTCGTCGGGGTCGCGGAGGTCGCAGCCTACGTACATATGTCGCTTTTCGACGGTCGCTTCTCGACAGTCGCTTCTCGAGCCGTCGCTTCGCTTCTCGGACGGTCGCTTCTCGACGGTCGCTTCTCGGACAGTTACTTCTTAACAGTCGCTCGCTTCTTAATGGTCGCTCGCTTCTTAACGGTCGCTTCTTAGACGATCGCTTGCTTCTCGACGGTCGCTCGCTTCTCGACAGTCGCTTCTCGAGCCGTCGCTTTGCCTTGTGCTTTGCCTGGTGCTCTGCCTGGAGCTCGTGCCTAGGTGCTCGTGCCTTGTGCTCTGCCTGCTTGATGCTCTTGCTCAGTGCTCTTGCTCGGCCTTAGTGCTCTTGCTCGGCCTTAGTGCTCTGCAGCTAGGGGCTCTGCAGCTAGTGCTCTGCCTGGTGCTCTGCCTAGTGCTCTGCCTAGTATTGTCTACAGCAGCTCTGTATATTGTCTCTGTATTGTCTGCAGCTGCCTGCCTTGTGCTCTGCCTTGTGCTCTGCAGCTAGGGGCTCTGCCTAGGGGCTCTGCCTAGGGCTGGGTTGTCGGAGGCTGTGCCTGTGCCTTGCCTGTGTCGTGTCCTCGATTGCTGAATGTACGACCCGATTGCCGAGCTGAACGTACCGCCTGTGTTGTCTGCTGTACCTCTCGATTGTTAAACTGAACGTATTGTCTGCAGCTGCTTGTCTCTGTTGTCTGCAGATGTGCCTTGTCTTGTCGCTGTACCAATTGCTGTACGTCTCGATTGTGCTGCCGGTCGCGCTGCTCGTGTTGTGCTTTGCCTCGTTTGCTGAACTTCTCGATAGGCCTTGTCCAAACAGAATAGTCTGTTAAAGACCTGAAAAAACGAATGTCGTCGCCCTAGGTCCTGCTAGGTGCGCTCTCGTCGTCGTCGCTCTCGTCGTCGTTGCTCTCGCTCCTCGCTCTTGTCGCTCCTATATCGTCCTTCTCGTCCTTCTTGTCGCTTTCGTCGCTCTCTTACTCTTCTTTAAAACTTGTAATCTGCTCGTAGGGGCACTCTCTTCCCTAAAACTCTTCTTCTCTATAAGGGCACTTCTCTTCCCTAAAAACTCTTCTTCTTCTCGATAGGGGCACTTCTCTTCCCTAAAACTCTTCTTCTTCTTCTCGATCGGGAGAGGGGGGGGTAGAGTAGTATGCACATGCACAATTAAGTAACCGGATAAAATTCGACGGCCTCCTTTGTACATATACAGTACACACTCTGGGTTGGTTGCACGTACGTTAATCGAGTACCCGGATTTAATTCAACGGGCTCTTTCGCGTAGTGCAGGTGTTGTTAAAGTAAGCCTTGGATATAATGATCTGACTGCAGTAGACTCTAGGTCAATACCCGTCCTTAATAACTATATCCAAGGCTGGAGAGGGAAGAATCTACGTACAAGCGGAGGTGGAGGTATTTGAGTGTGCGCCAAGCCTGGCCCTGCCAAGCCTGCTACCTTCCAGCACCTTCCAGCCTATATCCGTATTAGATAGAAGGCTTCTCGACGGTAGAGAGCGGCGTTATAGGCCGCAGCAGAAGTAGGAAAGGAAAGACTAACAGAGCGAGTAGGCGCTCCAGTGTAATTGATAATAAGATCATTATTGGCGGTTTTACAGCGGAAGAGACCGCAGAGGTCAAGGAACGAATAGCCGAATATAAGAAGATCTACGACTGTACGCTTAAGGAACTGGAAGACTATGTAAACGAGAATAGAATAGGGAAGGTCTACGACGGCATAGACCTTATCGAGATGCTGTTTTACAGAACGCTGGAAGAGAACAGACAACTAAGAGAAGAAACTAAAGCGGTAAGGGCCGAAAAGGAATCGGCAGAGACTATTATCGAAGTGTTAGAAAACTAGGCGGCGAATCGACTAGCGCAACTAAAGGCGCTAAAGGATCAGCTAGCTAATATAGAAACAGCGAGACTATCGCCGCTACTGCGGCGAGAAACCTACGCAGAAACCGCCTTACCGGCAGCCTACAGTTAAGGCGGCACGTTAATAACGTTACTACCAGATCTACCGGCGTTTAGAGGAGGAGATCCTAAGGATTGGGAAGCGTTTAAGAAAAAGATAAAGAACAAGATAGATCGAGACTACGCCGGAAACAGCGCCGGAGATAGATTGGCGTACCTGGAATCGCGATTGGAAGGTAAAGCTTTTTCGCTAGTAGCGGACCTAGAAGAGGTAACTGCTAAGGAAGCGATCAAAGCGCTAGATTAACGCTTCGGAGACCCATTCCGGAAGAAGACGGCCTGTAAGCAGTTAGACAAGATCAACCAGAACCGGCAGACGTTCGAGGAGTTCTACGGTTTGTTCAGAAAATATGCGATTAGGGCCCGAGTAGCGGAAGATAAGCAGCTCTACCTATTAAGGCAGAAGCTGAACCCTGAACTGGCCGCCGCTATAGCGTCTGTAGAAGACGAAGACCTTAAGAGCTTCGTGCACAGAGCGAGAGTTACTGCGAGAAACTTAAGTGCTTACGCGAAATTACGCGAATCGAACCAGAAGCCGTTAATAACGCAGACTATACGACCCCCTGCGCCTTTCCGGAGAGCACTACAGCAGCTACCTTATCAGTTACAGCGTTCGTCGTTCGTCCCCACCTGCTACGCGTGCGGAAAGCCTGGCTATATCGCTACGAGATGCCAAGCAACGGCCTAGCAGAAGCAGGAGTATCGTGTTATAAAGCAGCAGCAGCCGCAGCCACCGAGAAAGACTATACAAGCTATAGAGCCGGCTCCGAACGATACTGACAGCGTAGAAGGTAGAGTGCTACTGCGAATCCTAGGAAAAGACTAGCTAGAAGGATAGGCCCCCTATCCAGCGTAGAAGACAGGGCACCAACAAGAGCTACGTTACAGAGAGACGAGAGCATCAACAGCTGCAGCGATCCGCTCTTAGCGGCGGTAGAAGTGAACACGGAAACAGCTATTATCCTTCTAATCACTGTCTACCCCCTTGACGGATCGAGCAAACCACTTCAGCTAAGAGCCTTTATCGACACAGGGGCCCTTATCGGAGCGGCTATCCACTATCGATTGGTTTAAAAGCTAATAAAAGGATACAGCTATCCAGTAGAGATAGCGTCGCCGACGAAGATTTCGGCATACAACGGACAAGACACGGAAAGCGTTACGCACTACGTGCCGCTAAAGACTACCTTAGCTGGTCGCACTACGGAAGCAACGTTCCGAATTATAGATATCGGAAGGTTTAACATTATTATAGGGCAGAAATAGATAAAGAACCAGAAAGCCATTATCGACGTAGATAAAGGAACGATCAGATTCAAAACCCAAGGTAACAGCGCCGTCACTACCGAATCGGTCGCAGCCGCGACAGCAAGATCAGAGGCGACCAGCGGCGAAACGGCTCTGCCTAGCTCTACCGAGCCTGCGCCTACGATCGGAATAATAAGCTCGGAAGCTTTATTGACCCTCGCGAAGTTACCGGACAACGAGATTTACACTATCTTAATAAAAGACATCGAAGACTACCGGAAGATAGTAGCGGAAGAAGAAGTGGATCTACTAGAGGTGCTGCCAAACGAGCTCTATAGTTACGCTAACGTCTTCTTAAAAGCCGACTCCAACCTATTGCCGCTCTATCGACCGGAATATAACAACAAGATCCGACTGAAAGAGGGAGCTACGCTGCTAAGAACCGAGCCCCTAAGACGACTGTCGCCGGCGGAACTAGACTAAGTAGAGGTGTTCGTTCGCGAAAATCTGGCGAAGAAGTTTATTACGCCGAGTTCTGCCGAATATGCGTTACCGATTCTTTTCGTAAGGAAACTAGGGGGTAGTCTACGACTCTGCGTAGACTATCGAGGCCTTAACGAGGTCACTAAGAGAGACGTATATCCACTGCCGCTAATAGATAAGACCATACAGCGCGTAGCAAAGGCTAAGTGGTTCAGCAAGCTGGACATCTGCTAAGCGTTCTATCGACTAAGGAACGAAGAAGGGCAGACAGAAGACCTTACGACGTTCGCGACGCGTATAGGCAATTTCAAGTGGTTGGTAATGCCTTTCGGACTCACCAACGCGCTGGCAGTGTAGCAACGCTTTATAAACTACACTTTTATAGACATGCTAGAGCGGTTCGTGTCTATCTATTTGGACGACATTCTTATCTATACAGACGGAACAAGAGATTAGCATACGGACCACGTCGAGAGGGTGCTGAAGAGACTCTGCGAAGTAGGATTGAACGCGGACACGAAGAAGAGCGAGTTCTATTAGACTAAGGTCAAATACCTCGGTCTTATCGTCGGAAGAGAAGGGATCCGGATAGACCCCTTAAAGGTCGCCGCTGTAGCGAAATGGAAGCAACCGAAATCCGGAAACACTACGCAGATCAGAGCGTTTCTCGGATTCTGCAGCTACTACCGACAGTTCATTAAAGACTTTAGCAAGATAGCGAGACCCCTAAACGAAGCACTAAAAAAAGAGGCCGCCGGACTATAGAACGAGAGGTGCACAGAGGCTTTCAATCGACTGAAAGAAGCAGTGGCTTTAGCGCCGGTTCTGGCACACTTCCGACCGGAAAAAGCGATCTACGTAGAAACGGACGCTTCTGACACAGTAACCGCAGGGGTCCTTTCTTAATATAGCGACGACGAAACCCTCCATCTAGTAGCTTTCTTCAGCAAGTCTATAAACGAAGCTAAGCGGAACTACGCTATCTACGATAAGGAGCTGCTAGCTATTATTCAGGCTTTCGAGGAGTGGAAACCGGAACTTATAGCTAGAAAGAGCCCGATCCAGGTCCTTACGGACCACCAGTCGCTAACTTACTTTATAAAGACGCAGAAGCTCTTACGCCGTTAAGCGCGGTAGGCGGCCTACTTATCCGGGTTCGACTTTAAGATCACTTATCGACCCGGAGCTCAAAATGGAAAGGCTAATGCGTTAACGAGAAGAGAAGGGAAGACCAGCCGCGCGAGAGAAGATCCGAACATGTTTCAGAAGGTGCTAACAGAACGAATAGTAGACGTAGAGGTGTTGAAAGAAGTAGGGATCTGTACGATAGAGCCGCCGATCGAAGAAGAGACGCTCTACGAGAGGGTGGAACGGCTTAATCAACAACAGAAGCTCGGTAGAACAGGCTTAGGAAAGCTGATAGTTCCGGAAGAACTGGTTACGGAGGTTATCCAATTGGTCCATAGCTCTAAGGACGTTAGTTACGTAGGATTAAAGAAAACGATAGAAGCTATAAGGACGACATACTGGTTTCCGCGAATCTACGAGCAGATCCACTGGTTTATCGGCAACTGCTACGCGTGCCGGGCCGCGAAGCCACGTTACGGTCTTCCGGCCGGTCTGCTAAAGCCACTTCCGATCCCTAAGAAACCGTAGCAACACATTACGATGGACTTTGTAACCGGCCTGCCGGACTCCGATAGATATAACGCTACGCTGAACGTAGTAGACCGACTAAGCAAGGAACGCTACTTTATCCCCTGCCGAGCGAGAGACGAAGGAACTACTGCAGAAGAGACTGTACGGATGTTGATTCAATACATATAGAAGCACTATAGCCTGCCGGACACTATTACTACGGATGGGGGTCCTCAATTCACCGCCGACGTATAGAAAGCCATTAACCAAGCTCTCGGAATTAGTGGAAAGCTTACTATAGCAGCTTACCCTTAGACCGATAGTTAGTCCGAGGTGGCCAACTGTAAGATAGAGAAATATTTACGGATCTTCTGCAGCTATTATCAAGAAAAGTGGGTTAAGATGCTGCCAATAGCTAAATTCTGCGCGAACTTAGCACAGTCAGAAGCAACGTCGCTAGCGCCGTTCGAGATAACCTACAGTTATCTTCCGAGAATGAGTTTCCAGCAGCAGAGCAAACCCAGCTCTAGGGAACCTTCTACCGCTACGTCGTTAAAGAGAGTCGCCGCTGCGACGGCAGAAGCGCTCCGATCTCAGATAAAAGAAGCGGTCAAGGTAGCGAAAGACGCGATAGAATCGGCTTAGAAGAAGATAGTAACTCGAGCTAATAAGAAGCGGTTACTAATAGAATTCGAGGAAGGCTAAAAGGTGTAGCTCAACATGCGAAACCTGAGGCTAAAAGGCAACGCCAAGCTTAATCTACGCTACGTAGGTCCGTTTACGATAGTTGAAAAGAGGTCGCCGGTGACTTATCGGCTCCAGCTACCGAAATCGTTCCGAATCTACGATGTCTTTTATTCGGATCTGCTAAGCCTAGACCCTAAGGACGGCCTTCCGGAACAGGGGTTCGCTGAACCCCCGCCTATCGAGATAGACGGTAAGGAAGAAGAGTAGGAGGTAGAAGATGTAATGGACGTAAAGAAGATAAGGGGGTCCATCAAAGCTAATCCGGGCACGCAGATATAATTCAATACGGCCTTTTTGATAACTATATCTCGAACTAAGGAGGGAAAGGAATCTATGTAGTGGTGGTGGTGGGCTTTCGTAGTGGTGGTGCCAAGGCCCGGCTCGGCCCGGACGGGCCGAGCCGAAATCCAGGGTCCACCCTATCAATCTGTCCCACCTCTTTCCACCGCCGCAACACTACCCCCCTCCCTCACCAGCGGTCGCCCTCGACCGCTTAGTCACCCTATCTATCCGAAAATCTCCGCTTTTTTTTTTTTTTGATTCGTCGTCTCCTTCTCGAAAAATCCCCTCCAACGCCGACGTTACTTCTTCCGTCTTCTATCAAAAACAACGTTCTTTTTATCGCTTCTTCAATTTCTTACGTCGTCGGCGTCTAAAGTCCTTCACTTAGCGTCTATCTAATCCGTGCACCTGATCCGTGCTATCTGATCTGATCCGTAGGTTATCTGAGCTGCGGCGTAGCTGGTCTGTGCGTCGGCGCAGAGGTCTATATAGATCCGTCCGCAGCGTCGTTTCTTCTTCTTCTTTTTCTCTTCTACCAAAGCCTTTACCTACTACAGGGTCGGCGGCGCTGGCACGCTACGGTGTCGGCGAGCTGCCTGCCGACCCTGCGGTAGGTAGTAGCTGCGTCGAAGGCCTCCCTAAGGCGACCGCTACGATCGTTTTCTTCGGCCTCTGCGCCGATAGAGCGGACGCGGCTTTCTTCTTCTTTCTTCCGCATTGTCGACATTAGAGCTACGCTGGTTTCGGCTTTTCCGGGTTCCGCACGTAGAACTCTCTTAGCAGCTCCGCCGAATTCCGGAGGTTTTCGACCGGATACTATTTATAGTCTTCCGGCCACCCCTTCTACGAGATCCTCGCTTTGATGGACCCCCTTATCTTCTTTACGTCTATTACATCTTCTACCTCCTACTCTTCTTCCTTACCGTCTATCTCGATAGGCGGGGGTTCGGCGAACCCCTGTTCTGGCAGACCGTTCTTAGGGTCTAAGCTTAGCAGATCTGAATGGAAAACGTCGTAGATCTGGAACGATTTCGGTAGCTGGAGCCGATAGGTTACCGGCGACCTCTTTTCTATTATCTTAAACGGACCTACGTAGCGCGGATTGAGCTTGGCGTTGCCTTTTAGCCTTAGGTTCCGCGTGTTAAGCTATACCTTTTGGCCTTCCTCGAATTCCGTCGGTAACCGCTTCTTATTAGCTCGAGTTACTATCTTCTTCTAAGCTGATTCTATCGCGTCTTTCGCCACTTTAATCGCTTCTTCTATCTGAGATCGGAGCGCTTCCGCCGCCGCAGCGGCGACTCTCTTTGACGACGTAGCGGTAGTTGGTTCCGTAGAGCTGGGTTCGTTTGGTAGCTGAAAGCTTATCCTCGGAAGATAGCTATGCGTTATCTCGAACAGCGCCAGCGACGTTGCTTCTGACTGTGCTAAGTTCGCGCAGAATTCAGCTATTGGCAGCATCTCAACCTACTTTTCTTGATAATAGCCGCAGAAGGTTCGCATATATCGCTCTATCTCGCGATTAGCCACTTTAGACTGACCGTCGGTCTGCGGGTAAGCGGCTGTGCTAAGCTTTCTACGAATTCCGAGAGCTTGATTAATAGCCTTCTACACGTCGGCGGTGAATTAAGGACCCCTATCCGTAGTGATAGTGTCCGGCAGGCTATAGTGCTTCTATACGTGTCTAATCAGCATCCGCGCGGTTTCTTCCGCGGTCGTTCCTTCGTCTCTGGCTCGACAGGGGATGAAGTAGCGCTCTTTGCTTAACCGGTCCACTACGTTCAGCGTAGCGTTATATCTATCGGAGTCCGGCAGGCCGGTTACGAAGTCCATCGTAATGTGTTGCCACAGTTTCTCGGGGATTAGAAGTAGCTTCAGTAGACCGGCCGGCAGACCGTAACGTGGCTTCGCGGCTTGGCACACGTAGCAATTGGCGATAAATCGATAGATCCGTTCGTAGATCTGCGGAAACCAGTAGATCGTCCTTACAGCTTCTATTGTCTTCTTCGAGCCAGCGTAACCAACGTCCTTAGAGCTATAGACCAGTTGGATGACCTTAGTGATTAGTTCTTCCGGAACTATCAGCTTCCCTGAACCGGTTTTGCCGAGTTTCTGTTGCTGGTTAAGCTGCTCTACCTTTTCGTAGAGAGTCTCTTCCTTAGGGGCCGGTTCTACTGCGCAGACCCCTACCTCTTTCAACACCTCTGCGTCTACTATCTGCTTAGTTAACACCTTCTGAAACATGTTCGGATCTTCTTTCGCGCAGCTGGTCTTCCCTTCTCTTCTCGTCAGCGCGTTAGCCTTTCTATTTTAAGCTCCTAGTCGATAGGTAATCTTGAAATCGAACCCTAATAAGTAGGCGGCCTACCGTGCTTGACGCTGTAAGAGCTTCTGCGTCTTTATAAAGTAGGTCAGCGACTGGTGGTCCGTAAGGACCTAGACCGTGCTCTTTCCAGCTATAAGCTCCGGTTTCCACTCCTCGAAAGCCTGAATAATCGCTAGCAGCTCCTTATCGTAGATAGCGTAGTTCCGCTTAGCTTCCGTTATAGATTTGCTAAAGAAGGCTACTAGGTAGAGGGTCTCGCCATCGTCAGCGTATTAAGAAAGGACCCCTGCCGTTACTGTATCGGAAGCGTCCGTTTCTACGTAGATCGTCTTTTCCGGCCGGAAGTGTGCTAGGACCGGCGCCGAGGCTACTGCTTCTTTTAGCTAGTTAAAGGCTTCTGTGCACTTCTTATTCTATAGGCCGGCGGCCTCTTTCTTTAACGCTTCGTTTAAGGGTCTTGCTATCTTGCTGAAGTCCTTAATAAACCTTCGGTAGTAGCTGCAGAATCCGAGAAACGCTCTGATTTGCGTAGTGTTTCCGGATTTCGGTTGCTTCCATTCCGCTACGGCGGCGACCTTTAAGGGGTCTATCCGAATTCCATTCCTTCCGACGATAAGACTAAGATATTTAACCTCGGTTTGGTAGAACTCGCTCTTCTTCGTGTCCGCGTTTAATCCTACTTCGCGGAGTCTCTTCAGCACCCTCTCGACGTAGTCCGTATGCTGATCTCTCGTTCCGTCTGTGTAGATAAGAATGTCGTCTAAATAGATAGACACGAACCGTTCTAGCATATCTATAAAGGTGTAGTTTATAAAGCGTTGCTACACTGCCGGCGCGTTAGTGAGGCCGAAAGGCATTACTAACTACTTGAAATTGCCTATACGCGTCGCAAATGTCGTAAGATCTTCTGTCTGCCTTTCTTCGTTTCTTAGTCGGTAGAACGCCTGTCGAATGTCCAGTTTGCTAAACTATTTAGCTTTAGCCACTCGTTGTATAGTCTCGTTAATTAGCGGCAGCGGGTATACGTCTCTCTTAGTAACCTCGTTAAGGCCTCGATAGTCTACGCAGAGTCGCAGACTACCCCCTGGTTTCCTTACGAAAAGAATCGGTAACGTATATTCGGCAGAACTCGGCGTAATAAACTTCTTCGCCAGGTTTTCGCGAACGAACACCTCTACCTAGTCCAGTTCCGCCGGCGACAGTCGTCTTAGGGGCTCGGTTCTTAGCAGCGTAGCCCCCTCTTTTAGTCGGATCTTGTTGTTATATTCCGGTCGATAGAGCGGCAGGAGGTTGGAGTCGGCCTTTAAGAACACGTTAGCGTAACCGTAGAGCTCGTTTGGCAGTACCTCTAGTAGATCCACTTCTTCTTCCGCTATTATCTTTCGGTAGTCTTCGATATCTTTTATTAAAATAGCATAGATCTTATTGTCCGGCGACTTCGCGAGGGTCGTTATAGCTTCTAAACTCATCATTCCGACGGTGGCTAGGGGTTCGGAACGATCGGACGGAGCCTCTTTCGCAGACTCCGTAGCTTTCGGCTTAGCGGCGGTGGCGGCCGTTCCGCTAATCCCTGCTCCGCTACCTAGGGTTTTGAATCCTATCGTGCCTTTATCTACGTCAATGATAGTCTTCTGGTTCTTTATCTATTTCTGCCCTATAATGATGTTAAATCGTCCGAGATCTATGATCCGGAATGTCGCTTCCGTAGTTCGACCAGCCAGTGTAGTCCTTAATGGCACGTAGTGCGTAACGTTTTCCGTGTCTTGTCCGTTATATGCCGAAATCCGCGTCGGCGACGCTAGTTCTACTGGATAGCCGTATCCCTTCGTCAGTTTCTGAACTAGTCGGTAGTGGATCGCCGCGCCGATAAGGGCTCCGGTGTCGATAAAGGCTTTTAGCTAAAGTGGTTTGCTCGACCTGTTAAGGGGGTAGACAGTAATTAGAAGGATAATAGCTGTTTCCGTGTTTACTTCTACCGCCGCCGAAAGCGGGTCGCTGCAGCTGTTAATGCTTTCTTCTCGTAGCGATTCGCTTCGATTCGGTGCCCTATTGTTAATGCTGGATAGGGGGCCTATCCATCTAGCTGGTCTTTTCCTATAATCCTTAACTGCACCCTACCGTCTACGCTCTCAGTGTCGTTCGGAGCCGGCTCTATAGCTTGTATAGTCTTTCTCGGTGTCTGCAGCTGCTGCTGCGGCTGCTTTATAACACGATACTCCTGCTTCTGCTGGGCCGTTGCTTGGCATCTCGTAGCGATATAGCCGGGTTTTCCGTACGCGAAACAGGTAGGGACGAACGCCGATCGTAGTGAATGCGACGACTGCTGGGGGGTTCGTCGGAAAGGCGCAGGGGGCCGCGTTGTCTGCGCTATCAACGGCTTCTGGTTCGATTCGCGTAATTTCGCGTAAGCGCTCAGGTTTCTCGCAGTAACTCTCACTCGGTGCACGAAGCTCTTAAGGTCTTCGTCTTCTACAGACGCCATAGCGGCGGCCAGTTCAGGGTTCAGCTTCTGCCTTAGTAGGTAGAGCTGCTTATCTTCCGCTACTCGGGCCCTAATCGCATATTTTCTGAACAAACTGTAGAATTCCTCGAACGTCTGCCGGTTCTGGTTGATCTTGTCTAACTGCTTACGGGCCGTCTTCTTCCGGAATAGGTCTCCGAAGCGTTAATCTAGCGCTTTGACCGCTTCCTTAGCGGTCGCCTCTTCTAGGTCCGCTACTAGCGAAAAAGCTTTACCTTCTAATCGCGATTCCAGGTACGCTAATCTGTCTCCGGCGCTGTTTCCGGCGTAGTCGCGGTCTATCTTATTCTTTATCTTCTTCTTAAACGCTTCCCAGTCTTTAGGGTCCCCGCTACCGAAAGCCGGTAGGTCCGGCAGTGGCGTTATCGTAGTGCTACCTTGACTATAGGCCGCTGGTAAGGCGGTCTCTGCTTGTTCTTCTCGACGCAGTAGCGGCGACTTTGCTGCTTCTATATCAGCTATCTGATTCTTTAGCGCCTTTAGCTGCGCTAGTCGATTCGCCGCCTGGCTTTCCAGCACATCTATAATAGTCTCGGCCGATTCCTTTTCGGCCCTTACCGCTTTAGTTTCTTCTCTTAGTTGTCTGTTCTCTTCCAGCGTTCTGTAAAACAGCATCTCGATAAGGTCTATGCCGTCGTAGACCTTCCCTATTCTATTCTCGTTTACGTAGTTTTCCAGTTCCTCGAGCGTACAGTCGTAGATCTTCCTATATTCGGCTATTCGTTCCTTGACCTCCGCGGTCTCTTCCGCTGTAAAACCGCTAATAATAATCTTATTATTAATGACACTGGAGCGCCTGCTCGCTCTGTTAGTCTTTCTCTTTCCGCGGCGGCCTGTTACGCCGCTCTCTACCGCTGAGAAGCCTTCCATCTTCTTACGGTGCCTTGGGTAGTTGTTGTTAATGTTGGTATGCGTGCGTTATTCGGGTTTCTAGATGGTTCGACGGGCCCTTTCGCGCAGCGCGGGTGTTGTTGAAGTGAGTTCGAGATATAATGATCCGGGCACGCAGATATGATTCAATACGGCCTTTTTAATAACTATATCTCGAACTGAGGAGGGAAAGGAATCTATGTAGTGGTAGTGGTAGGCTTTCGTAGTAGTGGTGCCAAGGCCCGGCTCGGCCCGGACGGGCCGAGCCGAAATCCAGGGTCCACCCCATCAATCTGTCCCACCTCTTTCCACTGCCGCAACAAAAGCGAGGATCTCGTAGAAGGGGTAGCCGGAAGACTACGAATAGTATCCGATCGAGAACCTGCGGAATTCGGCGGAGCTGCTAAGAGAGTTCTACGTGCGGAACCCGGAAAAGCCAAAACCAGCGTAGCTCTAATGTCGACAATGCGGAAGAAAGAAGAAGAAAGCCGCGTCCGCTCTATTAGCGCGGAGGCCGAAGAAAACGATCGTAACGGTCGCCTTAGGGAGGTCTTCGACGCGGCCACTACCCACCGCCGGTTCGGCAGGCAGCTCGCCGACGCCGTAGCGTGCCAGCGCCGCCGACCCCGTAGTAGGTAAAGGCTTTAGTAGAAGAGAAAAAGAAGAAGAAAAATGGCGCTGTAGAGAGATCTATATAGACCTCTACGCCGGCGCACAGACCAGCTACGCCGCAGCTCAGATAACCTACGGTTCAGATTAGATAGCACAGATTACATAAACGCCAAGTGAAGGACTTCAGACGCTGACGACGTAAGAAATTGAAGAAGCGATAAAGAGAACGTTGTTTTTGATAGAAGACAGAAGAGGTAACATCGGCGTCAGAGGGGATTTTCGAGAAGGAGACGACGAAAAAAAAAAAAAAAAAGAAGAAAAAATTTTCGGATAGATAGGGTAACTAAGCGGTCGAGGGCGACTGCTGGTAAGGGAGGGGGGTGGTGTTACGGCGGCAGAAAGGGGTGGGACTAAGTAATGGGGTGGACCCTTGGAATTTCGGCTCGGCCCTTCCGGGCCGAGCCGGGCCTTGGCACCACCACTACGAAAGCCCACTACTACCACCACATAGATTCCTTTCCCTCCTCAGTTCGAGATATAGTTATCAAAAAGGCCGTATTGAATCATATCTGCGTGCCCGGATCAAGCTCCACCTTAAGGTGTCAGCAGCAGAGTGCTTAGTAGATAAGGAGAACAACCTAAAGTTTAGGAATCGGATTTGGGTCCTGGCAGACGAGAAGCTCTGTACGAGCTTAATACAACAGGCGCACGATTCTATAGCTACCAGGCACCTAGGGCGCGAAGAGACGTACAGCATCGTTGCTAGGGACTACTACTAGCCGGCAATAGCGAGGGACATTCGCAGGTTCGTACAGAACTGCGATGTATGCAGACGGACGAAGCCCTAGCGTAAGCTAAAGCATAGGCTGCTAAAGCCCCTACCAATACCGGACCGGCCCTAGCAAGACCTAACAGTGGACTTTATTACAGACCTCCCTAAGAGCGACGGACGGCGGAACATTATAGTAGTTATAGACAAGTTAACGAAGGGGGTAATACTAGAGGGAATAGACTCTATTACGGCTAAAGACACTGCCTAGGCGTTTATACAGACGACGTTTAGCAAACACGGATTCCTGCAGTCGATTATGTCGGACCGGGGCACGCAGTTTACGAGCTAGCTCTAGGCAAGGGTCTGCCAATTGCTAAAGGTAGAACGTCGCTTGTTAACTGCATAGCACCTGCAGACGGACAGGGCGACAGAGAGGGTCAATTCGACGTTGGAAGCGTACCTCCGAGCGTACGTCGACTACGACTAGACAAACTGGAACCGCCTTCTCCCTATAGCGGAGCTAGCTATTAATAGCCGTACGGCTAATGCTACAGGACTGTCCCCCTTCTTTATAGCCTATAGGTACGACTATTCCCTGCTCCTACCGACTCTAAGTAGTAACACCCTGCGCCCTATACAATCCCTAATTTAGCAAGGAGAGGCTATCGTATAGACAATTACAAACGCCTACTAATAGGCGAAGGCAAGCCTAGCTATAGCTTAACAGAGTGCGGAAGAGCAGGCTAATAAAGGACAGCAGGCTGCACCAAGGTATAAGGCAGGGGATAAGGTCTGGCTAAACTAGCGAAACATCTGTATAGACTAGCTAAGCAAGAAGCTGGATTAGAGGAACAGGAAGTTTACGGTAGTGCGACCAGTAGGGACGTACACTGTACGACTTAACACTCCCCTAGGGATACACCCAGTCTTCTACGTAGACCTCGTACAGCTAGCGAACACGGACCCCCTGCTGCACCAGACGACGGACGACGCGCGCCTACCAGCAATTATAACTAAGGGCCAAGAAGAGTACAAGGTAGAAGGAATCCTTAAGAGCTAAAAGAAGCGGGGGAAGGCAGAGTACCTAGTAAAATAGAGAGGATAGGCAGAGCCTACGTAGGAACCGTACGAGGCTCTACAGGACACAACTGCACTAGACAGGTAGGAGGAGAACTATCCCCCTGCCTAGTTACAGTAACACTGCGCCGTACAGCGAAGAGGGCACGATCTACCCTAAGGACAGGGTAGCCGCTAGCAACTTAAGTTGCCAAAGGATCGAGGACGACGATATAGGACACTATAGGATCCTACTAACACGACACCGTACGACACTGTACGAAGGAAGGGCTAGAGGAAGGGAACAGTCAGAGAACAGGAGGGAAAAGTAGAAGTAAGAGAGGTTAAGAGCGACACCGTCCGAAAACTTTTATATACTACCTTAAGGTAGCCTACTAGCTACTACCCCTAGGACCTAGGGCAGCCAACTCTACAGCTATAACCTTAATTACCTCCTAGACGGAAGGGGCCCTAACACTAGGGAAGATAGAAGGGTAGCTTAGCAACACTCTGCTGCTAGTTAATGTAGCACCTAAGACGTTAGCTCAGACTGTACAGGGGACGGAAACCCGTACGAACTGGAAGCGAAGCTGCTAGTCAAATTAAGCACCCTACTGCTAGAGGTAGAAATAAGAGGAGACCCCAGCCGGACGAGCGGAGAGGGAACTACGATAAGCACGGCCGGACAGGGCAGGTAGCATAGTAATAGTAACTGGCGGTAGCTAATAGATAGTAGTTAGTAGTAGTAATAGTAGTAGTAGTAGACGGCTAGACGGAAGGGTAGCAGGTAGAGGTTAAAGAAGAAAGAGAAGAAGAGAGAGAGGGGAAAGGGAAGGGGTTTATATATAGGGTAGTAACTGCCCGCCTTTTAGGGCAATAACAACTAGGGCAGCTGCTACAGCCAGATAAAGGGGGACAAATGAGGCAACTACGACCTAGAGCCCGTACGAGCGGCAGCCTACTAGACAACCGGACGGAGGCGGGAACATCTACCTAAGAGCAAAACTCTAGACAACGACCAAGGGACAGAGACAGAGCCAAA
Source organism: Pseudocercospora ulei (assembly GCA_016165855.1). NCBI lineage: Eukaryota > Fungi > Ascomycota > Dothideomycetes > Mycosphaerellales > Mycosphaerellaceae > Pseudocercospora > Pseudocercospora ulei. Next base: position 414,417 of record JACWNB010000022.1, on the reverse strand, counting down.
TAGCCCAGTAGCACCGGTCTGTACGGTTAGGACGTAGAGTGCATAGCTAAGGCTTAAGGGTAGGAGGAGAAGGAGCAGGCAGGACCGAACACCTTCTATACCTTTATAACTGCGGGCAGGTCTCCTTAGCCTTAACCTCAGCTTCGTTAAATTAGAAAATAGAGCTAACCAAGGTTAGGTAGAAGCGATCGAGCACCCCCTGCCTTCCCTGCCTGCAGACTTAGGAGGAGAAGTCTAAGGTTGAACTAGGGGAGAGGCAGATTAACAGTGACGTGCCTAGGCAAGGACAGGAAAGCGCTATCTAGCAAATAAACACTAAGAGCTAAGGGCGCTCGGCACGCCGCCGTACGAAAAGGGCACTACGAGACGGGAGGGGGGGGTATTGTTAGAGGGCGCCGCCCAGCCTAGGTCCTAGACCTAACCTAAGCTAGCCGTCGCCCTAAGGACTGCAACTTAGCGGCGCCAGCATAACCCTACCCTCTGTACGAAACCACCGACAGGACCCTACTCCTATACAGAGGGAGAACCCTATAGTCCTATATAGAGAGGAACTGCCGCCCCTCTAAATAGAGGGAAAACTCTGTACTACTATACAGAGGGGGAACTCCCGATCCTCTATACGGAGTGTAAACCTTGCACCCCTATACAGGAGGAAATTGCTAGCTTGGCTTTGTAGGTACAAATTGTACAGCAGCGGACGACGAAGGAACTGCCTATTAGTTCCTTTATGTAGATACCCAACCTTAAGTTTCTAAACTAAGATTCTTAAGCCCTTTACATTGCCAACTTAGAGGCGGCAGCTGCGCTACCAATATAGAGATTATCGTAGCAAGCTAAAAGCGACGTCGGACGAAGCGACATCGGACGAAGTAACGTTAGACAAAGCAACATTAGACGAAGTAATGTTAGACAAAGTAACGTTAGAAGAGGTAATGTTAAAGAAGAGCAAATAAAGTTATAAGATTCAGGCATCTACAACATAAAATCAGGCAGAAAGAAGCAGCTATACAGCAGAAATAAGAGCTAAAATAAAGATAAGAAGATAAAAGGAAAGGAAGGATATTAAAACAAAAAAGAACGGAGGGACGTAATTAGCCAGAATTTTTTTAAGAGAAAAGGAGATATAGAGCCAGAATAGATAAGTAAGCAGTCGAGGGCGACCGCTAGTAAGGGAGGGGAGTAGTGTTACGACAGTAGAAAGGGGTAGGACGGACTAATAGGGTAGACCCTAGAATTTCGGCTCGGCCCTTCCGGACTGAGCTAGGTCTTGGCACACTACCCCAAAAGCCCACATCCGCCACTACGTAGATTCCTTCCCCTCTTCAGTTCGAGATATAGTCTTTAAAGGAGCCGTATTGAATTATATATACACGTTCAGAACACGTCCCACTCCTTTCCACTACTGTAACAATATGTATTAAAAGGCTGCTTTTTGCATAGTGGCTAGCTAGAGCAGTTTGCTCCGTAGAGTCGTATATAGTGCCTTGGGCCTTAATGCGGGGAAGCTAGAGGCAGCTCCGGCTGTATTATTACAGGCCGCTACGGTTAGGTAGACTTATTAGAACTATAAGAGTAGGATTTGTAGTAGCGTATAGCACAACCGAGCAATTACTAAGATTATCATCAAACTGACAAGTTTCTCTGTCTCCTAGTCGCTACCCATGCTTATAAGCGGTCGCGCCTGTTCCGGATCTCCGGTTCGGTATTCTGGAGATAAGGCTTCTGCCTCGGTACGGCAGCCCTCGGGGCCGACCCGCATGGCGTCTCCGTCCTCGCACGCCCCGCCTGGCGCTTGCATACAGTATGTAGGATGAATTACTGTCTCTTGCGGCTAGCCCCTATTGCTATCAGACTCGCTAGCACGAATTGCGCTCCCTACGCACAGGAGAAGCTCTGGTTGGCTGATAGTTGTCGAGAGGCCGCTGAATCGCCCCATCGCGTCTGACAACACCCTGACCGTCTGTCAGCGAGTCATGTCACTGTTGGCAGCAGTCATGACAAATGCTCAATGACACGAGCATCTCCTTCACCGCCCGACACGTCATGTACCTTGCTGTCTTCCTCGAGTCGGTCAGTTCAGATCTTGACTCATCCCTGCAATACCGTCCACCCCCATCCGGCTTCGGCGAACACCAAGTCCGGCGGGTGGCTCAGTCTCTACGAACATTGCTTCCCCGTATGGGAGATGGGGCGGGGGCACCTGCAGGCAGACGGATCGGCCGGCCGTGCTTCCAGCGTCGGTTGGACAGATAAAAGGGTCGATGTGACCACACCTCCCGGATCCCATCCCTCCCTCTACGCCCACCAGCCCCGGACGCCCCAACCACCGACAAACCAACGATGCTGCACCAACCCTCCACCACGCTCGCTCTCCTGGCAGCAGCGGCCTATCTCCCCTCGGCGGCCTGGGGCTGCGTCTTCTTCAACGCCACCCTGCACACGGGCGCCAGGTCGGCCGCGTCGGCGCAGGACGCCATCGCGGTTGCGGACGCGCAGAAGTCCGGCGCCGCCGTCGCCGCCGGCGACCGCCGGCTCGACCTCTACCTGTGGGACGACGTCGACAACGACAACGTCGTCGAGCCCCTCAAGGACTCCTTCTGCCACGGCAAGGACCTCAAGCCCTACAAGGACAACACCTGGGCCGTGCCCTGCGAGCCCGTGGAGAAGAATGTCGAGCTCGACATCGTCTACGACCCGGACATCACCAAGGGCGGCATCCTCGTCAACATCCTCAAGTACAACAACCCCCGCGCCCAGTCCCAGGCCGGCAACGATCCGGATCGCGATTTGATCTACACCTTCAACGTCAGGAGCGATGAAGGGAACGGGGATTTCTTCGAGGGTAAGATTTTTTGCAACGATTGTAAGGGGAGCTCGGGCCAGCCGGTCAAGTGTTGATGAGTGGAGGGGGAAGAGCAAAGGTGATGGTTGAGGCTGCGTGCCGAGGGGAGTGTCGAGGGGGTTGTATATGATCTTGAATCTTAATGAGAAGAGTGTCCGAATCAGCATTTTATTCCCAGCCGCCCCCTACATTTCTCCCCCATCGTGACCGACCCGTGTTCGAGGCGGCCCCAAACGAGGGTGCGGCAGCTCGTTACCAACCCGTGTGGCGATCGAGGCGAGGTACGCAGGTACGTTATGGTCTGTCGACAGCCAACGAAGGAATTCCCGATCGCCGTAAAGAACAGTGCCAGGCATTGCGGAAGACGGGCTGAAATATACAGTGATCGGGATCGCGTGCGGTATGATTCCTGCTTGACCGATTGACGGGGGGGCCTACAGGTACGGGGAAAGTGCGGAGGCGCGTCAAGGGGAGGGGGGGTGCGGCGACTCACCCGTTCGTCGTCCGTCGTCGGGGCCCGAAAAGGCCGAGGGGCGGGAAAAGATTGCAATAAAATGTGGGTTCTACGCAGCTGAGCTACAATGTTCCATAAAAGGTTCGGGAGAAAGGTTATGCGCGGAAATGCAAATTCTGGGGTTTGTACCACTGGTGGATGCGATGCCCGGTACTGCTGTGCGTCCCCGGCCCGTTCAGCAACCACCTGGCTTGCCCTGGGTGATGTGCTCGAGCGCTTTGAAGTCGCTCTGGTGAGGGAGCTGGTCGTCGGACGTGGCCGGCTTGATCAGGGCCATGGTGACCACGACGGAGAGGTCCGGGGTGTTGTGGAGGGGGACGGGTTTGCTGTCGAACTGCGGAAAATTAGTGCTCAGCCTCCACAACGTGACGCAGAGTGGGCTCCCTACCGTCGCCACTCTCCAGTGCAGGTTCGCTTTCAGATATGGCGCGACGTCATGCTCGTCCATGGACTTCAGCTCTCCCGACTTCACCTTCTTCAACAGAGCATCGGTCAGCGGGACCGTGCCTGAGATCTTGATGCTCGGCATGGCGGAGCCGGGACCTTCGGAAAGCGAGGTGAATGGAGCGTGAACTCCGGCCAGGTTGGGCGAGGTACCCCACGAACAAGGATCGTTCTCGTCAAAGTCTCCAATGAACAAATAAATGCCATACGATTTCCCAAGCGCGTGTTTGTTGGAAATGATGTTGGCGGAATATTGTCGAATCAGGCCATCATCAGTCATGCCCTTGGCAGAAGTGATCTCTTGGTGTTCAGCGCCCTGCGGCACGTCACGTTTTCCGAACGATGTTCCAGAAGCAGCGCTCGCACCATAGAGTTGATTGACAGATCGGATGACCTCGTTGACATCTTCGTTGCAAGTCTCGCGGTAACAGTACCCAAATTGTTTCGTGGACCCGACGGTATTGGACGTCCACTTGGTGCCGTACGTGTCTCTCGAAAAGGGTTGTAATGCTATTCACGTTAGTCGATGCAACCGTCACGCTCCCGCTCACAACTTACGCGAGTTCCCATCGATGTAGTCGCCAATCTTGATCCAGTAAGATTGAGACACGGCATTCTGACCTTCGACATACGTGTTGGGGTGCAGATACTGATAGATGCTAAAAAGCCGGTCGAGGTTGCAATGCAACAGCCAGAAAATCAGATCGTAGGCCGAGTAGTCCAGGTAGGTCATGTGGCCGTTGCTGCCTATGATGCCGTGCAAGGTGTCGTGGATGGCTTCGATACTGTCTGCGGAACGGTGGTCTGCAAGCCAAGCTTCGTTGGAGAATTGGGTGAAGTTGTCGTAGTAGGCAAGCATGTTGTAAAGGCGGCTCTGCCAACCCTGGTACTGATTTTGCACCTGATCGCGAATCACGTCATTCTGGCTCGTGGCGCCCAGTGACCAGTCAGTGGGAGCACGCTTGGTTTCTTGCCAGGAGGCGAACTGGTGAGCAAGTTAGCCGTGAGTGAGGGAAGACTGGATGCCACGTCGGTCTTACCGGGTTGAAGCGCATGTCCTGGCCTGTTGCAGGATGGAACTTGTACGAGAACAGCGGATTGTGAATCGTGTTGGTGCCATTCGGCATGTAAACCGTGACCGTGGGCTGCATGATGATTTCGGGATAAACAGGGGCGCCGTTGGGCTGATCCCTGGCAAAGTCCCAGTAGGGCCATCGTACTTTCGCTGCTGCTCGTGCCATTCGCTCTCGCATCGGACCATCAGGGAATTCGTAGACCCACGACATCATTTGCTTGTAGAGCTCCTGCTCGAACAGGGCCAGGTAAGGGCGATGCCAGGAGAGAAGGATGTTGGATACATGAGTGCAATAACCCGGGCCATTGAGGCCTTCGCGAGGCGGAACGTTGTCCCACGGATCATAAGGCCTGCCATGGATGGCTGTGCTGCCATTAGCCGCTTGCAACCAATGCCGTGACCGCGATCATACTCACAGCAGACGTCGTAAAAGGACAAGTGCTGCTTCTGCGGCATTTCCATCCAGCGCGTCAAGCCGAGGATGAAGATATTGAACAAATCGGGCTGGCCAGCGAGCTCGCGAATTTCCAGCCGTGGTTCAATACCTGCAGTACGAATGCCTGTCACGGGCGTGGTCCTCATCTGCTGCCTCTTTTCCTTCAAGTGTTGGTGGTGGTGATGCGACGCTTGCGCCGCAACAAGCGTCGACAGGAGGACCAGCCCATGTTGCAGAAGCGAACGTGTCCGCATCTTTGACTGAGCTCCCAAGGCCCTTCAAGTTTCCTCCTCCTTGGTTAGCCCGAGAGACCCAAAAGTTCCGCGCGAGGCGATCAACGAGCGGAAGAGGGGCAAACGCAGAGGCAAAGGAGCGAAGGGGACTGGAAGGCAGCACGAGTTGGCCAGTGGTGCATAGAGTCGAACGCATCAATCGATGTTGCGTTGCACGACTAAATGAAGGGTACAGATTGGTGAAGGGGCTCATAACACCCATGTGCGAGCAGGCCATTGCACGGCCGGCCAGGGAACCAGAGCTTGTCAGGAGCACTCGCTACTCCACCTCCCTGGTTCATGAAGGCTCCGGGGCCTCGTAACAAGTTGGTGCTGCTTTGGGAGTCCGCAGGACCGTCACCACGCGCATGTTGATGGCGTGTTCAGTGTGGCGGTCTGTCAGTGTGTCAGTGAGTGTGCGTGGATGTGTCTGTGTGGTCTACAGCGTCGCCGCCAGTCCAGCAAGAAAGATGTCGCCTGGACCCAACCCTCTGGCACAATTGGGGGGTATGGGCCGTGATGGTTGGCGGGCGGAACGAAGCTGGCAGATGTCCGGAGGAGCTTTCCAGGCCTAGTCAGGCACAGGGCTGGTCGCCGTCATTTGCTTTGACATGCCCTCCCTCCCTCCTCAGACAGCCGCATCACGACATACTGCCTGCACATGTATGGAACCACGGAACGATGTATGCTGGCATCTCGACCTTCGTTGCCTCGTTCGCACTGGGAGCGCATGGTTGAGGACGGGGCAAGGCCAACGGTTGGTCATGTGCGAAGGACGGTCCAGCTGGGTGAAGAAGCCAGGAAGCCGGCCGTCGGTGCTTTGCGACTACGGTAACCAGCACCACCTCGTATCTTGGCCCAGTTGTCATCTCGGTCCACCAGCTTCCGAGATTACATGCGGCCATCACATCCCGGCGGCACAAGAATGTACATAGTTGACTAGTTATGTACACCAGCTATGTCTAGTTAGGCAGCTATAGGTTACTGCACGGGCTCACTGCTCCCTTCAATACTTTTCGCTTTCCTCGGCCGCCTGCCTAGACTCTCGTCTTCTGGGTCTGTCATCGCGGCAAGGAGGAGAGCGGTATGGCAGCAATTTCGACGACAGCCCGCGGGATCATGTCCCTCGCTTCTCCCACCATTGCCGCCTTCCTCCAACGCTGTCCGTGGACGTGAAGGCCCATGGGATGGATACAATGGTCTCGTCATCACGCTCGCGGCGCCGATCGGCTGACGACGCTATTGGCGACTCACGGCGTGCTGGATGCCATCAGTGGTATAGTCTTGTACCTTCCGGCCGTCCGGGTCATAGACGAACGTCCGGGTCATAGACGAACGTCCGGGTCATAGACGAACGTCCGGGTCATAGACGAACGTTCGGGTCATAGACGAAGGGTTCACCGCCAACAACGGGTTGGCATATGTTGTGGTCGACGTACCATCCATCATCGTGTCCTGGCGTCCGAGCCCTACGCAACCCGTCTTCCTCGTCTTCGCTCTCGTCTGCGGACTCGCGGGTGCTGACTATGCTGCCATCGAATGTGTCTTGCCTGAAAGGTTGTGAGGAGTCAGCTCGCACAGTCATTCATCGAGTCAGTCTGGTGCTCACGTGATCCTTGCGCATCGAGGAGCATATCCTACCCAGAGCACGCCCTTCTCCCCACCTCGCCACTGGCAACCGAACGCAGCGGCGTACTTCGAAAACCCCTCCTCCCCTCCTGGGTAATCTCATCACCGACTTGTAGGCCCTCATTGCACGTCATCGTACTCCCGTACTCAATCCACTCTATCCCCTCATAACTAGAAGGATCCCCTATTCTCACCGCCATGCATGCCTCCGCCATTGCCGTTGTGGCATCCTCCAGAGCAGTGGTGGAGGACAGACTGTCAGCCGCTACGATCGTCATGTCCACGATTACAGGCAAGATCATCTCGATATTTCACTCAATACTCCCCGAGCACTCCTTCCCGCCCGGAACGCCGTACACAGACCACAGTCCACACGTGCTGCTGCCTGGACTGGTGGATGCGCATGTGCATCTGAACGAGCCAGGTCGAACCGAATGGGAAGGCTTCTACACCGGCACTCGAGCAGCTGCCTTTGGGGGAGTCACAACCGTCGTCGACATGCCATTGAACGCCATACCGCCGACGACCACAGTGACCGGCATGCAAGAAAAGATCGCCGCAGCACAAGGCAAATGCTGGGTTGATGTTGGCTTCTACGGTGGCATCGTGCCTGGCAACACCAACGAGCTGAAGCCATTGGTCCAAGCGGGGGTCAGAGGCTTCAAAGGCTTCTTGATTGACAGTGGTGTCGAAGAGTTTCCCGCCGTCTCAGCACGGGACATCGCGGCTGCTTTCCAAGAGCTGGCAGATGCGCCGACCACAGTCATGTTCCACGCTGAAATGATCCCGCCAGCCACAGCATCGATCGGAGACGGCATTCCGTGCTCGCTACCACCGTCAGAGCCGACAGGCCCGTTGGACAGATACCAGACATTCCTCGATTCTAGACCTTCGTCTTTGGAAACGTACGCCATCCGGGAGATCCTCCGTCTCGCACATCTTGCGCCCAGGCTTTCACTTCACATTGTCCACCTCTCAGCCATAGAGGCAATCCCAATGCTACGAGAAGCTCGGGAGAATGGCGTCAACGTCACTGCAGAGACATGCTTTCACTACTTGAGTTTGGCCGCGGAAAAGATCCCAGACGGCGACACCCGGCATAAATGCTGCCCACCAATCAGATCTGCCACGAATCAGGATGGCCTGTGGTCAGAAATGCTGGACGTGGACAACGGTGTGATCCAGACCGTCGTGTCCGATCACTCACCCTGCACACCAAATCTTAAACTACTACCATCCCATGTGCCGGGCGCGGAAGCACCCAAGGCAGCAAGCTGCTATTCCGGCGCTGGCAAGGGAGACTTTTTCAATGCGTGGGGCGGCATCAGCTCGGTCGGCCTCGGTCTCAGCATCTTGTGGACGGAGGCGATGCGCAGAGATTTGGAGCCCACCGAAACCATCCTCAATATCGCTCGGTGGTGCTGCGTGAACACTGCAAGCCAGGTCGGCCTCGATCATCGGAAAGGACAGCTGAAGGTGGGAAGGGACGCCGACATATGCGTCTTTGACGACCAGAGCACTTTTGAAGTGCAGCCGAACACGATGCTGTTCCGCAACAAGTGCTCGCCATACGAAGGGAAAACCTTGACGGGCTGTGCGCAAGCAACATATCTGCGCGGCCGCACAATTTACACGAGAGAAGCTGGCTTCCCGGAGAGCGCGGAACCAGCCGGCGAGCTTCTGCTGGAGCCGCGACGGCGTGTCGACCAGGCTCCCTCGGATGGTCCGGTGAAGGGGACATGCATGGTTTCAGGTTCCCCGGCGGGGAGAAATCTCGCAGGTACATAGAAGCGACGCATTTCAGTTTGCAGGGAATTCGGCCGAGTGGAATGTTGAGTGAAAGATGCATTCACCACGCCCGGATCGCATTTCCCGGCGCGACGCGGGTCACGCCACTCAAAAGTGTTGACTCTTTCCCCTCCGCCGCGATGTTGTTAAAGATGCGCTACCGTTTCCGTCGACCTCTCGAGCGGAAAGCATGAAAGAACGCAGCCCGCTGGGGCCCTCGACAAAGAACACGGCTCCGCGCGTTGGGCGGCCGAACGCCAATCGATCCCGCGAGGCTCCGCCGATTCTGAAAGAGACACCCCGACTCTCTCCGCCCCAACGACATGATGCCACCCCATCGTAACTGGCGACTCCGTGATGATGAGAAAGGAGCCGCCGACTTCAGTCCGTGTGCGGGCACGATGAGCGGGCGCGATTCCCAACCGTGTCGCCTCAGCAGATCTGGCGTGCGGCCCGACAGATATAATAAGGCGAGGTGTTGGTGCGGTCACGGCGGCGCGTCTGCTCTCATTCGCACTTTTTGAGACACGGGACAGCATTCCCACCACGCCATCCCGCCCCATCCCATCCATCCATCCGTCCATCCATCCATCCATCCATCCATGAAGCCCTTCGTCCTCCAGCGACAGCCCGTCGCGGCCGGGCCCCCCGCCACCAGCCGCGCCAACAGCGTCGCCAGCTGCGGGTCGTCTTTCCGCCACCGCGCCTCGCAGGCGCTCCACAACATCAGCCAGCGCAACGACAGAACCCTCCGCCGGCTGGGATTGCAGCCCGACCGACCCCGTCGCAGGTCGCCGGCTGTCGAGTATGGAACTCCGGTTTATTGAGAGAGAGGGAGGGGGCGGGGAGAGAGAGAGAGAGCTTCACGGCTTGTGCGCACCATCAACCAAGATGTCCTTGACGGCGTGGCGCTGTGGTGTCGAAGCTCGGGAACGTCATGTCTGGTCAATCCAGATAGATGAGAGGCGTCGCACCGATTCGCGCTTGCTTTTTGCGATTTGTGCCTGTTCAATGGTTATATCAGTCGCTTATGCCTCTCTCTTTCTCTTTCTCTCTCTCTCTCTGTGTGTGTGTGTCTGTCTGTTTTTGGTTCCAGTAGGGATCGTATCAAGAACAGGGGCTCAAGGCGTCAATCCGGATCCATAACGTCATCTACAACTGCAGCGCAATCGTGGCACCGCTTAGCTACTCTCTGACTGTATCTAGTTATCTATATAGCTAAGCAAGATAACGCAAACAGCCGCGTAGAGAACACGTCGAATTGGCGGCAGTTCGGGCAATTCGGGTCCTAGAGATAACTGTCACTATCCCGACAACCCTCGGCGCAGGGCAGTGAGTACCAGAGCTTCTTGTAGGGTCATCGATGGCGGGCTACAGAGCATTTCCTCACCGCTAGGATAACTGGCTGCAGGCGCTAAGGCTAGTATTGCCACTGGAAGCGGCGACCTAGATATTCGCCCGGGCCCCCCCCCCCCCCCCCCCTACCTTCTTCTAGACCGTGTTGGGCGCGAAGTCTCATCGTTCTCTCTCGTGGGGTCGTCGTCGAACCACGTGCGAGCAAGGCGACGTAGAGGAGTCCCGGTTGAGAAGATTGCGTGCGACTGGGAACGCGCGGCCAAATGGGACTGGAATTTGGGGAAGCTACCTGGTTCTGGCATGACAGAGGCGTCGTCGGTTGGCGGGTTGATGCGGCGGTGACGTGTGCCGAAGCGACGGGAAGGCGATCCTGGGGTCCTTCCTAGGTCCGTGGCCGGTCAACAATGCGTAGGCTAAACAGGAGGTACAGGGTCAAGAGCGTGGAGGCGGTCGATGACATTCTCCTCGAACCAAGGACGATAATCATGCTCCGCCCAAGCAATCAGTCGCTGCAGCGCAGCATGGATCTGATATACCCCCATGAGTGTTGTCCATCTGCCGAGGGCAATGTCGAACCAATTGACTACTTCATCTGCTCGCGGTTCAAAGTACCTAAATGACCAAAGCGACCCCTGCACAATAATAAGCGGTAGGGCTGGGATCCTTTCGTATGGAAGATTGCTTATGTTATGGAGGTGGAGAACCTGTGCGTAGGCCCAGGCAGTGATTTGCGCTTCCGCTTCGAGACCTTTTTGCCTTTCCATTTTAGCTTCAATAGCGATGACTGGCGGGGACGTCCTTAGCGGCTCGTAGTTCGTGTTCGAAATGTTGATCCCCTGCTGATAGAGATCGCTCTGCTTCTGTTGGTCGACTATCATAGTGATAGCGAGATCGGCACCGGCGACAGCTTCCAAATATGCGGCATTGTCAATGGCAGCCGTAGTGACATTCTCCGAGCGAAATTTGGTACTATAAGCGGAGAGGTAGCGGGCCTCCTGAAGTATCGGAAAGTGGACATGGCAGTTCCACGCTGCCTCAGAGCGGAAGAGGACTATGCTGAGGTTCGTCTCTTCGACAATGCGCTTGGCCCATCCTACAGTAGGGATCCCGCCAAGCTGTAGGGTATTAGACCAGATAGGACTCCCATCCGCAAGTTGCTCCTGGTAATCCACAACTTCGCTAAGGATAGGGCGCAGAGCGGCTGCTTGGGCTGCACAGTAGAGCGCGCGACCTTGGGAAATACAACGCCAGTGCTCCCCCAGTGGTCGGAGTCGCTCTGGTATATCAGGAATGCGACCGAACGCAATGTCTGTAACGGGATAACGGAGGTTTCTGAGGAGCACTTTTTGTTTCTTAGGACTCGGCATACGCTGCGCGTCGGACCGGTCCCTCTTACGCGATGAATCAGTTTGGACTGTAGATGTATCGCTGGAGTACACGTCAGCAGAGGATTGCGACACGGCCGAGGAACATAGCAAATACGGCGGTTGAAAAGTTGGTCCCGCTGTGCCTAGATCCATGTTCATGACCTGCGTTCTCTCGAAGCGGCCTTGGTCCTGATCGCAAGTTGAGGTAGTGCCGCTCGGTATAAGTGGTCGTAGTCGTTTCTCGGTTACTGGACAGCCTTCGATGACGCCTTGCAGCCAGTTCCCGATATCGGTATGCAGCATTCGTCAACTTGTATGCTTAGAAGTACTTGTTGGTGTTGTAGAAGAAGAAATTGCAGAAGGAAGAAGCTTTAAAGTATAACTCGATCCTGCGTCCGTCTCAAAGCAGTCGCTGTTAGTTAACCTCGGGCATCACCTGTCAACAGAAGCACAATCCCCCCGCCCCTCCTCCCGCCCTCCTCCCCCCACTTCCACGCCCTTCCAGCTCCACGCCAACCTTCCAGCAAAGCAAGGACGAGATTGAGCGAGTGGACCATGTTGGCCTGCAACATCAGATGCTTCGCTTTCGGCATGTGTCGTCGGGCGACGGGGTCAATGTGACGGTCGGCGTGGGGACACTCGATCTTCGCCGCCGCCGTCGCTTCAGCTCGAGTTCTGCATCCATCAATCTCGTTTGGATCCATGACCGTGTCGTGGGATCGTTTCGCACTGCCTCGCAGTTGAGGAGATGGGTGAGGGTCGACTTGATGCCATAATCGACGTGGTATAGTTGATCTTGTGTTGAGACTGGTGGGGTTGGTAGGGTGAGATGTGGAACATGGTCTTCGGGGATGGGGCCAATTGCCGGTGATTTGGTCGAACTTGGTCTTCCTAATTGTGCGTGTGCCGGCGGTGATATGGTCGAGCAGTGATGTCCCTCAACAGTCGGCGAGCCGCTCGCAGAGCTTGCGGTTGATGATGACATGGTTGGAGAATCTGGCGTTCCCGACATGGGCGAGATCGGAGGAGAAGTGATCTGGCCTTGGACACCTGGCGAAGGAGGGTGGGATTCCATCGTTGAGACGTAGGCCAGCCCAGCGGTTGTGTGATTTGGTCGGTCAAGTCGCGAAAAGAGGCAGAATCGGTCAGGGGGGGGGGAGGTTGCAAGAATGTAAGGGGGCAAGGCATTGTCCCTGATGCATCGCAATTTCATCTGGTCCAACGACATTGCGATGGCACGCGGCACACACTGCACCTCGTACTTGCATGAGCCATCCTGCGTTTCGGCGAGCTGCAGCATTGGCCCACAGCCTACGGCCACCACGACCTATCTCGGTAGACGAAGGGTTGTTTGGTACATATTAATGCGGCCCGAGACACCCCGCTTCTCAACACCCTTCAGCCGTCTTGCGCCCCTAAAGCAAAACCTGACCATTATCAGCCGCGCCAAAGCAAGGGGCAGAACCTTTCCCGACGCCTCCCTTACGCTTTCCGGCAGCAACATGAAGCGGTCAGGCTCCTGGTGCTCTCGTCATTGGTCGTCATGTTGTGGACATGCGAAGAGTTATGCCATGTGTGAGACGGGCTGCATCTGCGGCCATGAGATGCTGTTCGAGGGTATAGCTGTGGCCTGTCCAGAAGCGGATCTGCTCAGGCCAGTTCCCCGGAACATCGGGTGCTCCTTCGTTCCTCATTCCTCAGCTGATATGCATCCACCAACGTGGTGGCACCACATCCATCCGCTCGCCATCTCACCGCCATGCCTCATCGCCGAATCGCGCCTTCCCGGTTGGACGAATCGACCGTCCTCTCAAGACTTCACCGGCGAACTCCGCGCGGTTTCGTGGCTGGCGCAAAGTCCAGGCGGGCAATGGCTGGGAGACGAGGCAAGGCTCGGCTATAAAGCCGGGTTGAGTCTCGACTCTTGCTCCTGTGCTGTGTGACAGCTCGTAGGCACGCCCCATCACTTGGCCCATGGCGACTCCCTACGCTCCAGATTACGATGTCGACTCGCGGATCCGAGAAGTTGCAAAGGCTCTCGAGGCACACCCCGAATTCAGTGACCACGATGTCCCGGGGCTGGCCAGACTGCTGGAGGACTACTTGGACGACGGCGTCGACGTGAACAGCTGGCACTCGGGCAGGATCGACTTTATGCGGCGCTTGCTGAAAGTGTTCAAGGTGTCTCCTGCTGACAACACCTACCAAGACTTGCAGCAGTACTACACCAGACATGAGAATGATCGTCTCGAGCGCTTTGTCCAAGGCGAAACTGCCGAGCAATGCTCTCGTGGCTTCTGCAGCGGGCCTTCGCTGGGCACGCGGCATCAGATCCATCGCTTCTTCGCGGGCGTCGGTCGCTTCGTGAAGGACGTGCTCGATATCGACGATGACGACCAGCTCATGACCATCCAACAAGATCTTGAGTTCCAAAACTGGGGTCGCACGGTCAAGGATATGCCCAAGTACACCTGTGTTCCGAAGAACGTCGCCGACATCCAGAAAATCGTGCGCTTCGCCAAGCAAACAGGATTGGGCGTTCGCTGCGCAGGCTACAGGCATTCTTGGTCGCCCATCTTCGGTCGGAAGGGCGGAATCCTGATATCACTGCTGCCAATCGATGTGGCGACCGAGCTCCCGAACATTGCTGCTCTGCCACTGCCGGATGGTAGGCCGAATGGTCTGGAGACTATCGAGCTGCTCGACGGACCTGGTGGTGGCCCAGGCAAGCGTCTGGTCCGGATTGGATGTGCAACGACAAACGAACGTCTTCGCCGATGGTGCGTTCAACACGACAAGGTCACCTTGCCGTTCAACATCATCATGGTCGAGATTACTGCTGGTGGCAGCAATGGCGCCATTTGCCACGGCGCTGGCATCACACACCAGACCTTATCCGATCTCGTCCGACGTGTCGAGTACATCGATGCCAACGGCGAGCTCCAGGAAGTTACAGATGTTGAGCTTTTGAAGGCGGCAAGCGGGGCTTTTGGTTTGATGGGTGTGGTGACTCATCTTACCATCGAGTTCGACGAAATGACATACGCTGAACTTCGTCCTAAGAAAGTGCCCGCCATCTTGGCCGTGCCACCACCGCCAGGCTTTCCCGAGGACAAGATTCCCGCGGCGCTGCGCCCGAAGACGCCTTTGACGGAGGGGCAGAGACGGAAGGCGCAAGAAGACTTCGAAAAGTCGTGCAACGAGGATTATTACTCCGAGTGGTTCTGGTTTCCTTATGCTGATCAGTGCTGGGTCAATTGTTGGAACACCACCAAGGATGATTCCCATGTCGAAGAGTGGCCGGGTCCTTTCGCAATCTTCTTGTCGTTCCTCCAGGAATTCACGTTGAATGTGCTGCAGTACAACAAGATCCTGACAGAAGTGGTCGACAAGACGGGCATTGCTGAAGCCGCAGTGACCTTGTTGTGTGAGTGATGGATGGCTGAAAGGAGGGCGTGCACCATGCTGACGGACGATCAATGCAGCCCGCTTCGCCATGCTCAACCTGCCATCGGTGCAGGACGGCGCGAGGCCGATCAAGACCCATCTCACGTGTGTGCCGGGCGTACGGACAGGTCGAGACGGGTGCTCACAAATCAAACAGCAACGCCCTCCACTTCCAACGCGCCATCCAAAATGTGCGGGTGCGAGATCTCGAGGTGGAAATGCCGGTATGCCCAGCCGCCTCCTCGCTTCCTTTGCTTTCCCGGTTGCCTGTGACTCACACCCTCTCGTGCTCTACAGCTCATCCCCACCCGCTCCGACCCCAGCAAAGTCGACTACACGCCCGTCCAGCAGGCTTGGTGGGATGCCATCCTCAAATGCTATGAACACAGCTCGACCTGCCCGCAACGCTTTCCCCTCGAAATGCGAATCATGGGCGGCAGCAACGTCGCCCTGGCACCTCAAAGGGGCAACACACTCGGCACCTGCGCCATCGAGATCCTGACCCTGCAAAGCGCCGTGGATATCTGGGAGCCGTACGCTCAAGAAGTGGTCGACAAATGGATGAGTTACACCGATCATGAAGGCAACAGGATCCGGACGAGGCCGCATTGGGCGAAGGAGTGGTGAGTGTTGTGTGTGCGAGCGTGCCGAGCGACGTTTTCGGTCGATCCAGGTCCGGGGGGGGGGGGGGGGTTGTGTCATTTTTGCTGACTTGGCTTCCGGTGGTAGGAAAGAATACAAGGTCGACGGCCAGGCGTGGTTCGACAGGCTGAAGAACGAAGATTACCACGATGAGATTGCCGAGTTCAAGACGCTTTTGGCCAAGATTGGAGAGGCGCACGGTTGGACGTTGGGAGACGTGAAGGCGAGGTTTTCGAATGACCTGTTTGACGAGTTGGTTTTTGACGATGTGGTGGCCAACACGACCTGAGGTGCAGACGAATGGGGCGGACGGCGGCGAAGTGGGTTGGAACAACTGGTCAATGGGGCGGGGGTGGAAGGAGGCGGAGGAGGAGCAGAAGCTAAAATGGTCTGGACTGTCATGAACGAAGACAAAAAGTAAGCACGTGATCAATGTCGGCAACTTTTTCACGAGAAGCAAATGGCTCCAGCAGCGGTTTCCTCGAAGAGCCTCGAAGAGCCCTTCCACATTGAAATCCCCCTTGGATCATCCTCACCCTCGGCGCATTCCGTCATCCACCACTGCAATTTTGGCCGCTCCCGCATCCGAGGCCTGGTGTGCCCACGCCTCCGCCAACGGCCGGCGCCTTGCAGCCGGCCCGTTCGGTCGGGGCGAAAAACTTGATAGTTGCCGCCCGCCTTGGCTTCATGGTCCTCTTGTCTTGGTCACATCGCTTCATGTCAAGTGCTGCGGGGTGGGGCCCAGTGACCACGCATGCGGCCAGATGTGGAGGGGAATGATGAGGGCGGACGACAGCCGACAGCACCGAGAAGGTTAGGTACATATGAGGGGGGGAAGGGGGGTTGCACGGCGGTGCGGATCGGCGGTGTCATGTTGTGATGCTGCCTTTCCGGGCATAGAAAGAAGCCTTCCTTGCGCCTGTCCGAGGCACTACAAGTCTTCCTTGCGGAAAGGCAGACGAGGTTCCATGATCGCGGTCGAGCGATCCAGGATGCACACCCCTCCCCCATAGATACCCGCACACACGTCCGGGCGGCAGCCAACATTTGCCGCGGCGACGAGTTCTGGCTGTTGCCCCGTTCGGGGGGGGCTGCAGCGGAGCGATTGGCACATTTGCTCACAACACGGGTGCGGGCCAATTTCGCTCCACGTGACACCGCGACGACTGCCCGCGCGCCGGTCCCGCCGCAGCAACGCGTCCGCGTGCGCAGGCAAGGATTCCCCGATCGCCCCCATTCGCTCGCGGTGTGTGCGATGGGCGGGGGCTGGGGGCGTCGCAGGAGGCGAGGGGATGTCTGCGTGTCAGCTGCTGCGGCCGCCACGGCCGCCAGTGCGTGTGGGTGTGGGTGTGCAGCGCGAATCGGCATTGGCACGAACAGCTATGTGCTGTGTGCACCCCGAGTGGTTTTGAAACGGGCAGCGCGATCGCGATGACGTCGCAGATCGGAGAGAAGGGTGGCCCTGGGAATCGAAGGTGTTCGGCGCGATCGTTCATCGCCGTGTCGCTGACTCTTCTGACGGGACCCGACGCTTCCCACGTTGCGCACCCGGACCACGCCAGCACACTAAGCACCGCACATGCCACCGGCGTCCGACTGCTGCTCATCAGACAGGGCCGGAGCGGGCGGCCGCCGACCACGAATCAATCAATCCTGCAGCGCATGCCCGCCGGTTGGTGGTACGTAGTGGGTGGTACGTCGTGCTGGTGGCGGCGGTGGGTGCCGTTGCAGCACACAGCACCGTAGCGAGCGTTGCACGCCAGGCGGGCGGCGGGCGTATCGCCGATGGGCCACCGCTTGGAAACGCAGCAGAAGCGATGATGCCTGCTGGCCCAGCATGGCTGCGCGGCGCGACCGGCCCAACCAGGCGAGCACCGCCCACCACACCACCGCCCGCCCGCCTCTGCGCACCCGCGCGGGCGTGCAGCGGGCAACCCAGGCGCCGCCCGCTGCAGGCGTATATATGCTGTGCCGCCTAGTGCGCGGTGGACAGCCATCCTGCAGGCATTGTCTTCGGGTGCGCTAAATCCTGGCCTGTGCACTGTCGTGGAAACGCCAGTAGAGAGGAGCAACGGCTGTACATACTCCTCTTCACCAGCCTGCTGCCCGCCGGCCACCGCCAGCTGCCAGCTGCCAGCTTCTCACCACCTGCACCGTCGCTCCCACCTGCTGTCTGTCTGTCCCCCCCCCCCCGCCGCCACCGCCACCGCCACCGGCCACGCCGTCGCGCCGTCGCGCAGTCGCCCCGCCTCGTCTTCCGCAGCTCGCTCTTGCCGCCGGAGCATCCATCCCCGAGCACGTCCGCCCAGGAAAGGGCAGCGTCCAGGAAAGGGCCGCGTCCGCCCCACGACTCCCACACCAGACGCCCGCGAGCGTATCGGATATGCACACCCGGCTGTGAAGCACGCCCCGTCCAGCCCAGCACCACCACAACCACCACCGCCGCCGCCGCCGCCGCCGCCGCCACGCCACCCACGGCCCCGACTCTCCCTCATCACATCCCCACACACCCACCCGCACACGCACCCGCACTCGCACTCGCACACGCACACGCACACGCACACGCACCATTCCCTCCTTTGGATCCGTCTTCCCGCCACCCCGCAGTCGACTAGACACCACATCTTACCCGCCCCACTCGCCACATCGCTCCTCCGAATTCCGTATCCGCCGACTATCCTAACCTGCATCCGCCCACGCGAAGAACATTCTCTTCCCGCCCAGCCACATTGCACATCCGCAGCCACCTACCGCTATACACACAGCATGGACTACTCTTCACCGCTGGCGGCGATGCGGCCTCAAGCCGTGCCCACGTGGTCCGGCACCCGGAAACACTTGCCCGGTAATGTATACCATGGTTGCCACACGCTTGGGCCCCACAGCTTCGACTTCAACACCATGTCTATGCAGCGTGAGAAGCCGAGGCGGCAGGACTACTTCACCCTGCAACCCGTGCGTGGCTCATCTCCCACCGCGAGCCTGGCCGCCGATCTAGACACCAACTTCCACATCGACAAGAGGTACAGCCCACATTCCTCGCTAATGCATCCGGCATTGGACGTGCTCACTGACAATCGTGTTCCAGTCCCCAGGCGCCCACGCCCCGTCGGTCACTGTTCACGGCAGACCTGTTCAAGCCTCGCGAAAATGCTGGTCAGTGCCCGAATGAAAGCTGCACACGGCGGCGGGAAACCGTCGCAAGTGCCCGGGCTAACCACGGCAAGCGCGAACAGTCACTCCGCCGGTCGAGGTCGAGCCTGCTACAACGCCCGATCCCATCGCGTCGTCCTCGCCCTACCGCGAGGCCATGGACATCTCGCCGCTGCCTCACAAGCTCCCGCGCTTCGTGCACCAGGTCACTCTTCCTTCGCCATCGCCCGAGGAGACTCCCAGCCAAGTCGACGACACCCCACCGGACTTTCTGCCACCCGACGACGTGACAGCGGGCCCGGTACCGTCGCCGGCCTTGCTTGAGCTCCCCGAGTAAGTGCTTCTGGAATGTCAGTAACGTCGGTGGGGATTGTCACTCACGTGTCGGGGCAGACGCAAAAGACCCGTGACCAGACCCGCCCTCACACGAACCAAAGGACACTCTTCGGGACACATTCCGCAGCGACCGACGACCGCCGAGACCCAATTACCCCCCTTCCGGTTCGGACATGTCGCTACGAGTGGCTTGTCGTGCTCGTCGACGCCAAGCCTGCTAGAGAGCTTCACCGAGCCGCCGGGTGGTGACGACGTGTGGCCGTCCGGCTTGGGCTCAATGCTCCAGCCATCGCGGAGGACGTCATTCAACACCGCGAATCGCAATAATGGTTCGCCGTCCGGAAGTCATGTTCGGAAGCCTGCAGCCGGACGGCCTGCCTTCGTGCGGCCGCAGCGGAAATTGATCCGGAGATCCTTGAGCATGTTCCAGCACCCAGACGATGTCATGAAAGAGGAGCAAGATTCTTTTGAGCCACAGCCATGCCTCGACTCGGTCATGGACGTGGAGCAGGGCGAGCACGTCCTGAAACTGCCGTACTTCATACCCGACGGCGAGCCAGATAGCTTGCCGAGAATCACCCAGGAGACCATGATCGAAGTTCTTTCCCAGCAGCATGCCGAGAAATACAGTAACGTGATGATCATCGACTGCCGATTTGAATACGAATACAGCGGCGGTCACATCGACTCGGCAGTGAACTACAACGACAAGCATATACTAACCAACACCCTCTTCGGCGAGAACCCGCCCAGTGACGATACGTTACTGATATTCCATTGCGAGTATTCGGTCCACCGTGCTCCTTTGACGGCCAAATTCATTCGGAGTCACGATCGTTATGTCAACGCCGCCCACTACCCACGTCTGACCTACCCCGAGATGTACATCCTCGACGGTGGCTACAGCAAGTTCTTTGCCGAACACCCGACCAAATGCTATCCACAGAACTATGTCGAGATGAACGATCAACGCCACGAGCAGGCTTGCGAACGAGGAATGGCCATGGTCAAGCAGCAACGCAACAAGCTGTTCCGAAATCAGACCTTTGCATTCGGCGAGAACCACGACGACATGGATGACTCGCCGACAGCACTCGCGCGTGGGTTGGGTCCTAGGAGTCAGTCAACCTTCACCGTCGGTGCTCAGGTTGCTGAAGGCATCGGCATGTCTTTCCAGCGTCGCATGGCCTCATACTGAAGTACGGGTACGCTCTTGCTTAGTTTTTTTTTCCCCCTCTCTTCCTGCATTGCATTTGCGCGGCGTCCGGGAGGCGGTCCTCTCGCACTTGGACCTCCTACCAGCGAATCATTCTGCGGCGTTCAAGCGTGCCATGGCTATGGCAATCTCGTCGCTGCCAAGGCGTTTGGCGGTGACCAATCTGTTCGGATCGCACACCTATTCCGTTTTCTTCCACTCATGTCCTTTTGTACCACCATGACACAACCATCCCCGGCGGCCTTACCACCCCGACGGCACCACAACACGATACCCAACATCACACCCATTCGGCTCTCCGTTCCCGTACAAGGCATCACACCCAGCACTCGATCGATCACACATGATCATTTCATTACACCCATGCCAGGACGCGCATATCATCACCGCGACCCGGAGCGCACTCGATACGCACTGACATCTGTCTCCTCACAATTTGATCTGAGGCATCGACACCACCATTTCACCGCCATTCACCAGGGCTTGATGGGATGTGGACGCCACCAGCCTGGCTTGTATTACTGCAATCATTGCAACAGCTGCCATCTTGTACAGCAATCGATTGGTACTTTTTCATGAAGACCTTCACACTGTACGCGGTGGGAGGAGAAACCGGCTTGGCGCAATTGGAAGGCCCACAGCACTCGCGTCGGAAGGATACAACCACGACATTTGGCGAGAAACGCACAACACTGTCCTACCCCCCTCCTGTAGCGCGGAAGTACGAGTGAAATGGTCGCGCGGGTCTGTCTGTAATGTCAAATCAAAAATCAAAAGCAAGGATCCCAACAAAAAACACAACCCGAAAGAAATCGCCGATGTGATTGATGCCGCCGTGCCTTGGGGGTCGACGTCCGTCGTGTCGTGTCGTTCGCGCGCACCGATCGACACCGCCGCCGCTGGCCAGCCAGCGGGAACCGCCAACGCCCCAGTCCAGTCAAGTTCAGTTCACGCACGAGCATTTTCCCGGCGCCGCCGGCACCGCCCAACCTCCGTCCGTCCGTCCCACGCCACCACCCCCCATGACGCTTCCCTCTCACACGCGCCACTGGCACTCGTTCGCCCGGCAAACGCCCAGTTCACGCACCATCGCATCATCCTTTCCCCTCCATTCCGGAATTTTCCATCCCGCGCCCGTCCGGGCCGCGCGCGCTGCGCACGAACCCCGTCCGTTTCGGCGATGCTTCGGCCATGGGAGAGGGGGAGAGCTGCGCTTCTTCTTCTTCTTCTTCTTCTTCTGCTTCACGGACGGACGGATGGATTGCGAGAGCGAGCGCGTGGGATGTGTGTGTGTGTGTGTGTGTGTGTGTGTGTGGCATGGCAGAGAGGGATTTCGCGGTTTGCGAACAGAAGGCGCGCGCGATTTTTGCGGAAGCGGGTGCGGACGGAGGGAACATGGCGGGGGGGAGGGGGGGCGGTGCTGAGTACAATGACTGTCTGGATGCGTGATGTGATGCGGGTGGAGCGGTTTGCTCTTGCCTGCCAGCCTCGCCTCGCCTCGCCTCGCTCGCCTGACCTCGAGCTCTCGTTTGGGGGGTATCACCGCCTCGGGAAGCTCGTGCTGTGATGCGCTTCCGCACCACGTTCGTCTCCTTCCTCGTGAGGTCTTGCTTCGATCAACGCTTCCGCACCACGTTCGTCTCCTCCTCCTCCTCCTCCTCCTCCTCCTCATGAGCCATTGGTCTTGCCACTCCAGCCCTGGCCCAGCCTGCCGGCGGCCGCCTTGGCCAGGCTGCTCGAGCTGTATTCGGGAGGCACGTATCCGCTGGAGGAGATGCCACCCAGGAGAAGCACGATCGTGATCATGACGAGGCCGAAGACGATGATCTTGCGCAGCGCGGGGTGTCGGACGCCATAATCGGCCCACGCGCGCTGTCCCGCACCGATATGCTCCTTGAGCGCGTCCGCACCGAGCTTGTAGTAGATCAGTCCACCGAGCGCGATCGAGTAGCCGAAAGCCTGGAGGCCGGAGACTGGATCGCGGAAGATGAGCATCGAGGCGCCGACGAGGAGAATGTCCTTGAGGACACCGGAGAGGGTCATGACCAGGGAGGACGTCTTCCCGATCTGCATCTCTGGTCAGTATTCGATTGCAGGGCAGGAGTTGCGTTGCGGTCGTACCAGGAACACGACCGAGACGTTGAGCAGGAATGCGATCATGGCATTCACGAGAAGCGTGAAGTAGCCGACGTTCTCGATGTCCTTCAAGGTCATCTTGGGGATTTCCACGAGCAGAGAAACGAGGGCGTTCATGATGGCGCAGGCGGGGGCGAAGTAGTAGAGCGAGACGAGCGGGTCCATCTTGAACTCGGCGCTGGAGAGCAGGCGCTGAACCATGACGAGCCGCGCGGCTTCGAAGACGATGCCTCCGACCTGGTAGAGGAAACCGGTCAGGTTGAATTGGATCTCGCCGTACGACGCGATGACGACGCCCACGACAATCAAGGAGACATTGCCGAGCGTGGTGAGCGAGGGCGGGGCGACCCCGAAGATCCACGATGCGATCAGGACGGCGACGGGAGTGGTGGCCTGTCGATGGACGTGAGCAGCGCGTCTTGCCCAGCCGTCGTGTGTCGGCCCGGTGGCGGGCTTACCTTGAGCATCTGGATGAAGGAGACGGAGAGGTAGAGGTAGGTCAGATTGCCGCAAATCAGAGACAGCGAGAACATGAGGCCGATGGGCAGGATGGCGCGCAGGTAGATCTTGCCCGTCATGGGCACCTTCTTGCGCGAGTCCAGCACGGTGGTGAAGCGGGCCAGGAGCTGGGTCATCAGCGTGGCAAACGCCAGGTGCCATGTGGTGAGGACGATGGGATAGTGGAACTTGGCGGTGTCGAGGATCCACTTGTTGAACAGGATCACGCTGGACGAGAGCGCGATCCACGTGGCGATGTAGACGGCGGGGGGGAGGCCGGCGGCAGCGGGCTCAGCAGCCGTGTCTGCTGCCGCGGCGGCTGCGGCCGGGTTCACGGTGGGCAGCACCGGCGCGGCCGCCCTGTCCACCTCGCCCGACTGTCGCTCTTTCTCGTTCATGCTGAGGCGGCGCGGAGGCGGGCGTGGGAGACGGTGGCAGAGACACGGGGGGCGGAGGAAGGGTGAGGGACGGAGGGGTCTGGAGACCGACTCGCGCCGGAGAACTGCGGGCCCCAGGAGAGCGCGAGGGGCTGGGTGGATTCCTCCAGCACGCACGCGGTGGCACTGGCACTTCACGCCGGGTCTTCGCCCCTGGCACGCGTCGCCTGCGCAATCAACCCACCACATGCACATCAGGACATATGCAGCCCTTCCCGTCAACCCACCACATGCATGTCCGGACATATGCAGCCCTTCCCGCCGTGAGTTCCATACCGAGTTCGTGAGTTATGCCCTTGACGCCCACCAAATGCGCACAGGCCGGTGTTTCGAAGCGAGGCTAGCCCGAGGCACGATGTGGGCTCAGGGTCCGATTGCAGCTGCTCCTTCCTTCTGCTGGTCTTTCCTTCTGTGCTAGTCGTGCCTACTCCTGCTTCTGCTGCCGGTCCTTCCTTCTGCTGCTGGTCCTTCCTTCTCGGCCGCTGGTCTTTCCGTCTCTGCCGCTGGTCTTTCCTCTTTCCCTCCGCTGGTCTTTCCTCCTGCTCCCACATCCCCAACGCCCCTCACCTCCGCCGCTCCCCTGCACGGCCGTCATGGCGACTCAGCCGCGACTCGCCCGCGAGGCCGACGGCCAGGAAATGTGAGTTCCGCCGTCTCCCGCTGTCCCGCCGAGTCACTCCGCATCTCCTGACTTCCGATCGCCAGCCATGTCGATGTTCTCGTGGTCGGCGCCGGCCCGACTGGCCTGGGTGCCGCCAAGCGTCTGCAGCAGCTGGTATGTGTGCCGTGTGCAGCCTGCAGCCCGCAGCCCGCAGCCCGCAGCCCGAGCGACACGTTGCCTAACCGCGCATCCAGGACGGCCCCTCGTGGATGATTGTCGACAGCAACGAGATTCCCGGCGGTCTCGCTTCCACAGACACTACGCCAGAAGGCTTCGTACGTGCCCACCGCTCGCAGCCCCCTTGAACCTCGCTAAGTCCTTGTGCCAGCTCTACGATGTCGGCGGACACGTCATCTTCTCCCACTACCAGTACTTCGACGATGTCATCGACGAGGCGCTCCCCAAAGAGTCGGATTGGTACCATCACCAGCGTATCTCCTACGTCCGCTACAAGGGCTTGTGGGTGCCGTACCCGTTCCAGAACAACATCTCCATGCTGCCCAAGGAGGATCAGGTCAAGGCCATGGACGGCCTGATTGACGCTTCCCTCGCCTCCACCGTAGTGCGGGACAAGCCGGCCAATTTCGACGACTACATTCTGCGAACCATGGGTACGGGTATCGCAGACATCTTCATGAGACCATACAACTACAAGGTGTGGGCTGTGCCGACCACCAAGGTGAGAAGGGGAGCAATGGCGTCATGGTGTGCAAACTTCTCACCCCAGACCAGATGCAGGCCGCATGGCTCGGTGAGCGTGTCGCTGCGCCAAACCTCAAGATGATCACCGAGAACATCATCTTGAACAAGACGGCAGGCAACTGGGGACCGAACGCCACTTTCCGCTTCCCAGCCGAGGGCGGAACTGGTAACATCTGGATCCAGGTTGCCAACACTCTCCAAAAGGACAGGACTCGCTTTGGCAAGCACGGTGAGGTCCAGCGCGTAGACGCTGAGAACCACCGAGTGCTCCTCGCCGACGGTACCACCGTCACCTACGGCAAGCTCATCTCCACCATGTCTGTGGACTTCCTCGTCGAAGCCATGCAGGACAAGGAGCTCATGGCTTTGAGCAAGGGCTTGTTCTACTCCACCACTCACGTCATTGGTGTTGGTGTGCGTGGCGAGCGTCCGGACCGCATCGGCGACAAGTGCTGGCTCTACTTTCCCGAGGATAACTGCCCCTTCTACCGCGCCACCATCTTCTCCAACTACTCGCCAAACAACCAGCCCAAGGCTTCCAAAAAGCTCGCCACTCAGCAGCTTGCAGACGGTAGCAAGCCATCTGACACATCTGAGAAGGAAGGCCCGTACTGGAGCATCATGTTGGAGGTGTCCGAATCCAGCATGAAGCCAGTCGATGAGGCGAATATGCTCACGGACTGCATCCAAGGTCTCATCAACACCGAGATGCTCAAGCCCACCGACGAGATCGTCTCCACATACCACCGCAAGTTCGACCACGGATACCCAACCCCATCTCTGGAGCGTGAGGGCGTCCTGACCAAGCTCTTGCCCAGGCTGCAGGAGCTCGACATTTGGTCTCGTGGCCGTTTCGGTTCGTGGAGATACGAGGTGGGCAACCAGGACCACAGCTTCATGCTTGGTGTCGAGGCCGCCGACAACATTGTGAATGGCGCCGTCGAACTCACCTTGAACTATCCCGACTTCGTCAACCAGCGAAAGAACGGTGAGAGGCGGTTGGTGGACGGTGCACAGGCTTTCAAGAAGCAGAAGAGCAACGGCATCCCGTTGCGATAGTCGAGAGCAGATGAACTCTGCAGTCTGAGTCGGGTACGGCGTTGCGTGTGCTTCTACGGCCATTGCGGGTGCTGTGTGTTTGGGGAGCGATACATATACCACTTTTTAGAATAGATTCAACCGCCGCTGTTGCAGCCTCGCTACGGACCTTGGATGCCGAGACGGGTCAATCGATGTGGCACTTTTGAACCGGAAACAGAACACACGTCAACTTGACAGGCCTCTCTTCTGGCCTCTCTTCCGACCTCTTTCTTCCGACCTCTCATCTCACCATCGATTCCCGCCCCGACTCATCATATCAATCCTCAAAATCTCCGGATGCCGATGCGTGCCGGGCATCAAAATGCCCGTGCCCACGGCGCGTCGGATGGCCTTGGCCATCTTCCGTTGATTGACGGGCCGCAAGTTGGTCTCGTTGCTGTGCTTGATCTTGCCCATGGGCGTGACGTACTCGCTCATGACGGCGAAGTTGGTGTAGAGATGCAGCGGGTTGAGGGCCAGGCGGTCGACGACGTCGTAGCGCGGGCGCGGCTTGCGCCGCAGCTTCTTCCACTTGGCCATCTCCACGCCCGTCAGGTCGTGCGGCGCGTAGACGTCGCCGCGCTGCCAGTGCCGCACCGCCGCCTGCCGCTCCAGCCCTTCCCGCGTCCACCCCCGCTGCTGGTCCCGCGCCATCTGCCGCGCCGCCGTCTCCCGCCGCGCCGCCGCCGCCGTCTGCACCGCCTCTTGCATCATGCTCCACCCCGACGTCGAGGTGGGAGACGCCGCCGCCGCCGCCGCGGAAGAGGAGGCCGCGGGAGACGGCGGCGGCGGTGTGCGATGGGCCTCGAGGGCGTCTGCACGTGCATCAGATCGGTGTGCTTGCTTCGTCACGGCCCATGGGCGGTGGAGCATGGCGTGGACTGACCGGCAACTGACGCCGTCGCGCTCGGATTCCGGCTCTGCTGCTGCCGCGGGGCCGTCGCGAACCTTCGCCGGCACTGGCGACACGGCGACCGCGGGTGGATGGCCAGGCGGGCGAAGGCGCGCTCCAGCGACATCTTGGCTGTGGTGGTGGGGAGGAGGGGGGGGTGAGGAGGAGGGGTGGATCAGGAGGAGGAGGCGGCGGAGGAGGAGGAGGCGGCGGATCAGGAGGAGGAGGCGAAGATGCTGCTTGGAGATGCTGCGTGGGGAAGCCCCGCGGGAGTGCGTGCCAAGACCTATGCTTCTGTGCGACTCCCGCTCGAACCACCGCCCGTTCGCTGTACACATTGTTCGCCGGGACGCTGCTGCGATGGAGTCGGCGTAAGCTGGGCCTCTGCCGACCCGAGTTCGATGCCGGCTGCGGCGATGCCCTCGCATCTCGCCCGCCACGTGGGCCAGCATCTGCATCTCGCCCGCCACGTGTGCCGGCAGATGCTGGCCCACGCGCCCGTCACATATCGGGAATGTCTGCGACGACGAGCTCCCACCGCCAGCCGCAGCGCCGCCGTGCTGCCTCTGCCACACCGGCGTCGCGGGGGCTCGCATGCAGGGGCAATGTGCCACCGGCGCGGCTTCTTCGACTTCGCCATGTTCAAGGGCCAGAAGGGTCAGGCCACGGACGCCGGTGTCGACCCCGGCATCGACGACATGATGCAGCTGGCCCGGCTGCAGAGGATGCGAGCCCGCTTGCCGCCCGCCGACCAGATATCGGCGGCGCTCAGGAAGTTCTTCAACCACAAAGCCCACAGACTCCAAGCCATCAGTGATTACCAGGCAGAATTGGCCCTCAGGGCGTGGGAGTTCTGCTGTGCTTCTCAGAAACCGCAGCCTCAGAACGGGGACAGCAGCCTCCTCGATGCCATCAGCTACACGCTGCAGTGCTCCGCCTCCAATCCCACCGTACACCACCTTGAACTTGCCCAGAGTGTCTTGACTTCGATCCATCTGAGCTTTGCGGGCACAAAGCAACATGTGCGTGCCTGGAGGTCGTATATCGTCTTGCTGGCCGCTTCCGGTCGTTCCGTGCGTGCACGAGAGTCACTGCTGGCTTGCGAGCAGAGTGAGCTCGGCGAGGACCACGCACACCGCACCCGGGAGGAGCAGCAGGCTTGCTCGCCCGACACGGCGAGACTGATACCCACGCTAGCGAACATGTGGGAAGACGTGCTTCACGGCTTCGTGCGGGAGGAGAACGAGAGCGAACTGATGGATACATTCCAGATGATCCAAGCTCGCAGATGGATTGATACGAGTATCCGGCCTCGCTGCGCCGAAAGCATGCTGCGATTCTACTTGCAGCGTCCTTCCGAAGCGCAGGTCAGGTCGTGGTTCTATCGGCTGTGGTCAGTCTACATGGCTCAGCCCCCTGAGAGGAAGGCCAAGAAGGCGGAGCACATAGCGACCTCGCTTCATCACGTCCTGCAATGGTGTGTGCAGCACACTCGGCTTGATCTCGGACACGAGATCGTACGGCAAGTCATGGGCGATCTCCCGATCAAGCACGTCTGGGACGCTGTCTTCGTGTGGGCTGCCGGAACGGGCAAGGGCGCCGATGAGATTGGCCGAATGCTTGACGTTATGCGAAGGTCGAACGAGGACATCGCCGACCCCGACCAGTGGGCACTACCCGACATCGCAACCATTAACAAGCTGGTCGAGTATGCCACATCCAAGTCAGATCCATACCTGGCCGAACGATTCATATCGCTCGGCAAGGATCGCGGCATCGATCCGGACGCCCGCACGTACCAGCTCCAAATGGACTATCGCCTCACGATCAATGATGTAGACGGTGCTCTCATTGCATACAACAGTCTTCAATCCATGGACGTATCTTCCCACGACCATCTCCCGGCCATCAACCGGCTGATTCGCGCTCTGATCAGCGGCAATCGACATGACTTCGATACTGTCATGAACGTGGCCATGGACTTATCCGACCGGAAAGCACGCTTCGAGCCCGAGACGGTCACAGCCCTGGCTCTTCTGCATCTCAACCGAGACGAGGTCCACGATGTTATCGACTTGCTCAACACCCATGCACACCACTACTCCTCGGGCAACCGAGCAAGCATCAGAGATGCAGTCCTCGCCTTCTGTCTCGATCCCCACACGCCCATATCTCGAGCATGGGACGCATACACCGTCGTCCGCGTCATCTTCGATGAGACGCAGCGCCCCGAGCGAACCGAAATCATGAAGAACTTCTTCGCCCGAGGGAGGGCTGATATGGCCGTGAGCGTCTTCCACGAGATGCGCAAACATAGCCGAATCGATACCATGCCCACCGTGAATACTTATGCCACCGCCTTCATGGGCTCTGCACAGCTACGTGATCTTGACACTCTCGAGGTCATCCACAATCAGCTCAAGCTCGACTACAATATCGATGTCAACACCTACCTCCTGAACGCCCTCATGATTGCATACACGGCTTGCGATCAGCCCAGGAAGGCGATCGGTTTCTGGAACGACATTGTCTCGAGCAAGGAAGGACCAACGTTCAACAGCATTCACATCGCGTTGCGAGCGTGCGAGAAAGCGCCCTTCGGTGATCTGAGGGCGAAGGAGCTTTGGGAGAAACTCCGCAAGATGCATGTCGATCTCGACCAGAACATGTGGGCTTCGTATGTGGCCGCTCTGGCCGGCAACGGTGACAACGAGCTCGCGCTGAGGACGGTCGAGGAGGCCGAAGCGCAGAATGAGTTGGAGGTTGACGCGTTCCTGGTCGGCAGCTTGTACGACGGTGCACAGAACGAATCGAAGCAAGCCGAAATTGAGCTCTGGGCGAAGGGAAAGTATCCTGCGGTGTGGGACCGGCTGCACGAAATCAGCTCGGAGCTGAACGGGGAGAATGGGAGGAAGAGGTTCAAGATCGACCGATCCGTGACGCCGTGACCACACTCAACCCACCCCCAACACAGCAGGAAGAGAATCCCGCCGCACGCATCTCGGCCGGCGACACATCCGACCGGCCTCCCTTTCGACGACAACATCGAGGCCCCAGGACCAACCACCACCGTCCCCGTGCAGATGCCCACACAAAGCCCAGCACACCCGAGCCACCGCACCGCAGCGGCAAAGACCTTCACACCGCGACCTGATCACGTCGTGCCCGCATCAGACTGCACATGCGGCCCCACCCTCGCGCGACGCGGGTGGATTGTGGACGCGATTGGGGAGATTGGAAGGGAGAGAGAGAGAGAGAGGGAGAGAGAGAGAGAGAAACTTGCATGCAAGCCGGAGGAGGCATGGGGATCGCTGCTGCGGTGGGAGAGGGAGGATTTGGCGGCGGGATGTTGAAGACGAGGGAAATCAATGGAGACCCGGGGATGGGCAGGGAGAGCGGGAGGGACGTTGTGCTCAGAGCGATGATGCTTGGATTTCTGGTCACGATACAGAATTTTCGAAGCTCTTCGCCGTAATTGGTTTTTTTTTCCCACAAACACTTCTCCGGCGGCAATCCGTCTCCCCGCTCCTGCCCCCCCCCCTTTTCCGTGTGCTCGGTCAAACACTCCCTTCACTCCCCTCGGGCGTCAGCGTCTCCCGCAAATCCCTCACCCACGCCAACCTCCCCTCGACGAAAATCTCTCCCGTGGCAGGCATGGCGCGCCCGCCCTCCAGCAACAAGGTCCTCACAATGACTTTGTCCGGCATGGCGTCCTGATGGTGGTAGACGTGGCTGGTGCAGTGGGCGCAGAAATAACACCGCACGTCCTTCCCGCTGGCGCCGCGGTAGGTGTAGACGGCGGGCTCGCCGCGGGTGAGGACGAGGTCGGCGCGCGGGATGATCTGGTTGCAGGAGTAGGGGGCGCCGGCGAGTTTCTGGCACGTGGCGCAGTGGCAGAGCACGTGCTCGGCCTTGTCGAGCCGGGCGAGCCAGGCGAGCGCGCCGCAGTGGCAGCTGCCCGCGCGCGTGCCGGCCTGCGACGCCAGCGGGTGGCGCGGCGCCGCCGCCGCCCCCTCCCCGAACAGCGTCCCGTCCTGCAGGTCCACCACCACGCTGTCTTCCACCAGCGGCGCCGCCGCGGCCGAGAAGGCCGCGTGCACCGCGTCTTCGGTCAGGTAGTAGTCCAGGTCGTCCTGCGACGCGAACTCCAGGATGAAGCCGTGCGTCATGCCCTTGCCGTGCCGCTCCCACGACCGGTTCTGGCCCATGCGCATCGAGAGCATGTACGGTCGCCCGTCGCGCAGGCACTGCGTGCGCAGCGCCCGGAAGGCCGCGAAGTGCGATTCCAGCTCGCTCCACGCGATGCTGGGCCGGTATTTGAACAGCACGATGTGCGTGATGGGCGGCGCTGCGGTCATGGCGGCGAGCTGTCCGAGCAATGGGTGGTGTGATGTGGGTAGTAAGAAGTACCAGGTCCACGATGGGCCGCTCGGCGGCAGCGTGCTCGGAAGTTGTTGCTGGCGTGCGTCGATCGGCCAGGCAAGAGATCCCGCGTCCTCGCGGGTGCAGTATGGGGCAGGAATTCCCGACGGAGGACCGGTTCATGGCGACGACGTATGGGACAAGGCTGAAATGGTGGCATAGGCCAAAGGCTGAAATGGGCTGAAATGGTGGCAAAGGCCAAAGGCTGAAATGGTGGCAAAGGCCAAAGGCTGAAATGGTGGCAAAACACAGCTCCTCCTCCTCCTCCTCCTCCTCCTCCTCCTCCTCCTCCTCCTCCTCCTCCAAGTCTCCCGAGTGGCCGCCACGTGTCTCCGCCACGCCCTCGGCACTGGACGCCACTCACGCTTCGACATCTCCGTCCGCTGCGACATCTCTGTCCGCAGCGTTGGCACAGCATTGGCATCACTACGAGGGATCTCGTGTCCCTGCAGTCTCCATCCGGCGCCAGCTGGTGTGCACATGGCCGTTCGCCCATTCACACCAACACCAGCAACACCCTCGAACACGTCGTGATGGGTCACCACACCATCTGGACGGCCGGCCGAACGAACGAGCACGCTTGGTAGGCGGGCGACCAGAACCCAGAGCCACCAAAGGCCCGCAGCCGCCACCAGCTGTCCACATCGCAACATGTAGTGCCACAGACCCGCATTTACCCCAGGCTGGAGCCCCGCATTCTGCTACATACTTACGTATGTCCGTGGACGCGTCCGCGCGTGAGGAAGGTTCCGCGTGGCAAGAACCCGTCCTGGCGTGCGAAGAATGCTCGGATGAAGGGCATGCTTCTTCTCTGCATTTTGATGGCATCATCTCGAGCTTCATCAGGTCGTTAGCCATTGCCCCGGGTGAAGTCGGAGCAGATCCCCGTCCTGTGTCCCAAGGTCTCCAGACGGGACGAGTGCCCCCCGTCGCCACCATGGTCGACCCACCACAGTCCGAGCTGCCTGAGAGGATTCTCAAGACCGATCTGCGGCAGTACGGTCGACGGCGACGCACCGACGGCCCCTACGCCGATCACCTCGATGTCGAGGTCCTGATCGTTGGCGCGGGCTTTGGTGGTGCCTACTCTCTGTACGAAGCTCGCAAGAACGGCTTCAAGGCGGTGCTGTGGGATGCAGGTCTCGGGTTTGGTGGTACCTGGAGGTGAGCGCGATTCATTCGCCGTGGAAGCTCCGATGCACACGCTCCTGACACGGCACAGGTGGAATGTCTACCCCGGAGCCCGAGTCGATTCTCCCGTTCCAATCTACGAACTGGCCATTCCCGAAGTCTACAAGGACTGGCACTGGACCACCAACTACCCCGATTGGCGTGAGCTGCAGGCATACTTCGACCACTTGGACAAGATTCTCGACCTGAGCAAGGACTCCGCCTTCGAGACTGTTGTCGTATCGGCCGAGTTCGACGAGGGGGAAGGCAAGTGGACTGTCCAGACCCAGGATGGCCGAACCGCACAGGCTCGATTCTTGATCGTTGCCGCTGGTTTCGCTGCTAAGCGATGTACGCGCATCTGCAATACCACACCACTGCACGAACGTACACTGAAAATTTCACAGACATCCCCGACGTTCCCGGCCTCGACACGTTCCAGGGCGAGATCCATCACTCTTCGTTCTGGCCGGCCGAGGGCGTTGACTACAGGGGCAAAAAGGTCGCTGTCATCGGCACGGGCGCCTCGGGTGTGCAGATGATCCAAGAGATGGGTCCCGTCGCGGAACAACTCACCGTCTACCAACGCACACCCAACCTCGCTCTGCCCATGGGTCGCCGAGACCTGACCAAGGAAGAGCAAGACCAGCTCAAGCCAGACTACTCATACATCCACGCCATGCGCGAGAAGTGCTTCGCCGGCTTCCACTACGATCTCTGCGAGCGCAACACATTCCAAGACTCGGCGGAAGAGCGCGAGGCGTTCTTCGATGGCCTGTGGAAGCAACAGGGCTTCGCCCTGTGGCTGGCAGGGTACAAAGACTATCTGGCCGACGAGAAGGCCAACCGTGAAGCGTACGACTACTGGCGCAAGCGACAGTCGCCGCGTGTCAAGAACGAGGAGAAGAAGAAGCTCCTCTTCCCGGAAGAGCCACCCCACCCGTTCGGCGTCAAGCGTCCGTGTCTCGAGCAGAATTACTACGAAGTCCTCGACCGTGACCACGTGGGCATTGTCAACATCAACGAGAAGGACGGCACGCCCATCGAGCGCTTCACGGAGAAGGGCATCGTGGCCAACGGCCACGAGATCGAATTCGACATCATCGCCCTCGCCACCGGTTTCGACGTCGTCACGGGCGGCATGACGTCCATGGGTCTCAAATCCATCCACGGCACATACCTCTCCGACGAATGGAACGAGGGTGCCCACACCTACCTCGGAACCACCATCGCCGGCTACCCCAACCTCTTCCACCTCTACGGCCCACACGGCCCAACACTCCTCTCCAACGGCCCTTCGGCCGTCGAGATCCAGGCGCGATGGATCCGCGACGCCATCAAGATCGCCCGCCGCCAGGGCCTGAAGTCCATCAATCCCACCCACGAGGCCAGCGATGCGTGGAAGCAAAGGATCCACGACCTCGCCGCCCGCACCCTCTTCCCGACCACCCGCTCCACCTACATGGGCGGCACGCTTCCCGGCAAGAAGTGCGAGATGACCTGCTACGCCGGCGGCGTCGATGCCTACGGGCCCGAGATTCGAGCCAAGTTGCCCGGTTGGCAGGGCTTCCACACCGTCCCGGCCTAAAAATCTTACACCCTCGATTTTTTTTCCCTTCCATCACGGTCCATTTGGGCGAATTTCTTTTTTTTTTTCCCTCTCGTTCTTTCATTCTCCCCCTCGTGTACATCGCCGGCGCGTGATGAGTGCGTCGGGTGAACATCGCCCACGGTGTTGGCGCCTGACTTGCGTCGATTGGGACGGGGGCGTCGTGATGTGTGCCTGCCGTTGTCGCCCGTCGGACGTTCGGGAGAGGGGAAAACGAGTATTTCCACGTCGTGGCCAGAAACACTTGAAACTGCCGTCTGGTTGCCGCTCCCCACTGATTGATGCCCGTCGATTCCGAGTTGGCGACATACAAGTCAGTCACGGGCACGCAGCAACCAACCGTGCCGGACCGTGAAGGCCTTCCTCATCCCCACCGAAGTCTTCGAATGCCTTGGATCACGGTCAAAAAAAACCCCCGTCGTGATTTCGTCCGTGAGCAAAAATTCAACCGGCGAGTGGCTTGACTCATATCTCCCAACGCGGGATCGAACCGCGGGCCTCAAGATAACAGAACCCGTTACAGTCTTGCGCTCTTCCAGCTGAGCTATTGAGAGTGTCCTCGGCCTGTACGACCGGGAATAGCTTTGAGATCGCTGATTGCCTTGTTGAAGTAACACGTTGTTGAAGAGTATATATACGTAAACCAAACAGTCCCCGCTCCCGCAATCGCCGTGCGCACGTGCGACGGTCGGGGGATCAACAGATGATGGGCAGCAGACTTGGGATTTTTCTGCATCTCTCGGCGATGCAATTGCCCCAAGCGGAAGCCGAAGCGCGCCGCGTCGCCTCGTCGGGGAATTCACGATTCCGGCACGCCGCACGCAATGCCTGCTCGGCGACCTCCAACGCCAACACCCACGCACATCGCTGCCGGTCCCGGGCATGGAACCAGCACAGCATGATCCCCCCCCCCCGCCGCCGCCGACGGGGTGCAGACACGCTTTCCAAAGCACGCCCAGGCCGAGATGTGACCGCCGCGTGTGGGCGGCCCGCGGAGTATGCACCGGACGACGAGCCGCGTGTCCGCGAGACGCCAGGGTGGAGGAGAATGCCGGCGGATGGGCACAAGGCCGACGGATGGCGGCCGCCCGACGCAGCTGGGGGGAGGGGGCCGTGGCTCTCCTGGGGAATCCGTGGCGCGCGCGGGCCCGAGCACACGCCGCCGGGCATCAGAGGGCTCGCGTGCCGTCTCAAGACATGGCAGCCGGTGCCAGTGCCCGTGTGGCTGGTCGCGTTTCGCATCCACACCGAGCCCCTCGTCGTCCGCATCCCTTCGCCCCACGTGCGAGATGCCGTCCCGAATGTGTGACCCGTCGTGGCCTATGCCGCGCACCAGCACTCACGCCCGGAGCACACCTCGTACTTCGCGTGGGTGTCGGCCGCGGAGAACATGTCTCCACACGGCACAAGCCGACCCGTGGGCCCGCGTTGTGCTTGCATCACGTGACTTATATGGCGCTTGAGCGGCCGTCTGGGGGGATGGCATCGTTACTTTTGTGTTCTACTGTGCGGTATCTGAGCTTCTCGAGTGGCGAATGACGCCTGGTCTGGTTGCAAGTGTTGAAACGCATGCTGCGTAGTCATTGTGAGACAGGTGCAAGCGCGGGGGGGGGCGGCGGTGCGCACACTGACTTGAAGCGGTTTTGCTCCCGTCCCGCCACCCAGTGTACTTCCCATAGAACTTTGAGCACTCACAGGTCTGCCCAGCGGAGAAGCACTCTCGAGAGTCCTCATGATAGACCGACACGCTCGTAGGCGGACTGGGCAGCCACTGGCTGTGGTACAGCGATGGCGGTGCCGGTGTGTCAGGCAGCGCCATGGTGCATGCATCAGATGAGCCGCATGACGACGCGGTCGCGATAGTCGCAAGAGGTTATGATGCCGGCGTCCGTCGCTCAAAGAAGGTCGAAGTCGTCCAGCTGGTCCCGGTACTTGAGAATGGTTCTCTTGATCTTGGAGGAGTCCACCCATGTGACGAAATCTTCCATGTTCCTGGCGTGAGTGAGTCCCTGCGCTCGAGCAGATGGGATGCGAAACGCCGTGCGTACCTGGTGACCAGAAATGCGGGATCCGTCACAACCTCCGTCCCGACTCTCACGTGGCCCTGCTCGATGAACTTGTTGGCGCTGCTGACCGTCTCGGCCATTCGGAGACGAGTCATGACAACGCCGAGTCGTCGTCGGCAGAAGGCAGACACGGTCACCTTGTGTTCCACATCGCTCAGCTTGCCCTTGCCGCCGCCGCCGATGCCGAGCAAGCCCATCGAGTGAAGCTTTTCGAGCAGTACATCTTCCTGCTTGGCGCGGAACGGCGATTCGGGTGGCAGAAGTGCGATGCGATGCGCGAGATGTCGTAGCTTGCCGGCGAGGCGGTTGTACGCGGAGTAGTCGGCGGCGTTCGAGACGGAGTAGCGACGAACGACGGCGGCCTGTCGGTGCTGCGCGTCGCTGGGATAGTTGATGAAATCGACCTTTCGCAGCAGTTTCTGCTCATGATGCTTGAGCTTGCGCACCATCGTCGCGGCTGGTCGCTATGGTGTCGTGCAGATGCGTGCAGTCGGCGCCGGGTCGATGGGAGAATTCGTGTACAGTCAGCAAGAAGCCTATAAGCCATGTGGTAATCGCTGAAAATGCCCGAGCACCATCGAGTCACTCTGCGCCAGCAAACAAGTCCCTGTCCCGAAACGCTCCCTGGGTCTGTTCTGGCCTGCAGTGGCGAATCAATATGCCCACCGTGCATTTGCTTGACTACGCGGCCGGCAACATTCGTTCGCTGGTGAATGCCATTGAAAAGCTTGGATGGGAGGTTGCATGGGTGAAAGATCCGGCCGACGTCGATAGGGCAGAGGTGGGTGGCAAACAGCCCATCAGAACGCAATTCACGCTGATCGCTGACAGGCCGTGACACGGTGTAGAAACTCATCCTGCCTGGCGTAGGCCATTTCGGGCATTGCCTGGCCCAATTCACCAATGCCGGTTATTTCGAGCCGGTGCGCAAGCACATCCAATCCGGCAAGCCCTTCATGGGTATCTGTGTTGGCCTCCAAGCACTATTCGAGGCTTCAGCAGAGTCCCCGAAAGTGCCTGGACTGGGCATCATCGACGGTCGACTTGAACGTTTCAGCAATATCGACAAGAGTGTTCCCCACATCGGCTGGAACTCTGCAACCACAGCAGACGGCAATCAGAGCATATATGGCCTTCGACCTGACAGCAAGTACTACTATGTCCATTCATACGCCGTGCCTTACCGCCAAGGTCAATTCGAAGCCGACGGCTGGACTGTCGCGAAAGCTCGATATGGCAACGAAGAGTTCGTTGGAGCTATTGCCAGAGACAACGTGCTTGCTACGCAATTCCATCCCGAGAAGAGTGGTGTCGCCGGCTTGAGGGTTATCAAGGCTTTCCTTGACGGCAACAAATCTGCATCACTGCCTTCCCGTCTCCACTCTACAAAGGAAGGCTTAACGCGTCGAATCATTGCATGCCTAGATGTACGTACTAACGACCAAGGAGATCTTGTTGTCACGAAAGGCGATCAGTATGACGTTCGTGAGAAGAGCGGCGAGAACGCGGTACGAAACCTTGGAAAGCCCGTGTCGAAAGCTCAGCAGTACTACGAGCAAGGCGCTGACGAAGTGACTTTCCTGAACATCACATCATTCCGAGACACACCACTGAAGGACTTGCCAATGCTCGAGGTCCTTCGCCAAGCTTCCGCGACATGCTTCGTGCCTCTGACCATCGGCGGAGGGATCCGAGACACCAAGGATCCGGAGACAGGACGCACAGCCCCAGCGCTAGAGGTCGCCACGCTTTACTTCCAGTCTGGCGCCGACAAGGTGTCGATCGGCTCTGATGCAGTGACTGCCGCAGAAGAGTACTATGCATCGGGTAGGAAGCTGACCGGAAAGACTGCCATCGAAACCATCAGCGAGGCATATGGTGCCCAGGCCGTCGTCGTCTCTGTCGACCCGAAGAGGGTATATGTGAGCTCACCGGATTCCACATGCCACAATACCGTGGAAACTTCGTATCCAGGCCCGAAGGGCGAAAAGTATTGCTGGTACGCTTGCACAATCAAAGGCGGCCGAGAAACACGCGACCTGGACGCCGTTCAGCTCGTGCAAGCCGCCGAAGCCATGGGAGCCGGCGAGATTCTCCTAAACAGCATCGACAAGGACGGAACGAATTCCGGCTTCGACCTGGAGCTCATCCGCAGCATCAAAGCTGCCGTCCAAATTCCCGTCATCGCCTCGAGCGGAGCAGGGAATGCGGCCCACTTTCAAGAAGTGTTCGAGCAAACTTCGGTCGACGCCGCGCTGGGCGCCGGCATGTTCCACCGGAACGAGTGGACGGTCAAGCAGGTGAAGGAAGAGTTGCACAAGACCGGGCTCATGATTCGCCGTTTCGAACAACACATCTGATCCCTTCGGCCGACCAACCATCGATTTTCCACGGTCGTGTTGTTGCCCGGCACCGATCCCGGTTCGTCACAACGTCGAATCAATCCGCTGCTTTGCGCCAAACCGCCTCCGGCCGAGACGACATGCGCTTGCGGGGCTCTTGCCGTTGGGGAATGCGGTGGGTACGGCATGGATGAAGGATCGAAATCATGCCGCGAAGCTACCGCAGTTGGGGTTTGCGAAGCATTTGTTGAAGAGGTAACTATGATGGATTGTTGTTTGTGCGCTTGGAATTCGGTGGTCTATGACCAAACGTTCAATCCTGGCGGCCAACACGAAGAACACTTAGCTGTGCCCCCCCCCCCCCTCGGCGGTGCCTGATTCCACGCGCTACAGTGCATCCCCCTCGACAAAAACCCGTACTTGCTTATCTCGTAAACGATGACAGTCAACCAGACGGTATGCCCTCGAGCCTCTTCATGAAGTCTAATACCATGCCGCCCTGCCATCGTTGGCTAGAGCCCTTCCGCACAGCCAAATATGAAACTGCAAATATAGCCGATCTACCTTCTACTCAGTGAGTAGTATAGAGAAGTGCAAGGCGTCTATAAAAGCAACCTCGGGAAATAAGATAACTAGATAACTACAGCAGTTGCAGCGGGGCAACTAGCTAACTAGTTATAACTCGTGAGTTGATCTATAGTTCTGTTTATTCAAGGGCGTTCTATTACTGTGGTGCCCGTCTTTGATTGATAGATCGAAGGCCAAGGAGAAGGGAGAATCTACATCCCAGCGGAGGGGCGGTATTTGAGTGTTCGGCCCTGCCCAGCCTGCCACCGTATCAACGCTTTCTTCTACAGCAAGCTCTTCTGCAATATGACAATGTCGAATTCGTTTTCGGCGGACAATTACAACATTTACTTAACTAGTCAGTTCACGTTCTGACAGATCATTCATGATTCTCGCCTGTTTGCACGTCTCGTTTTTTCGCCAATTTCGCATGCGCCTCTCTCAACACCCTGCGATCCTCATTCTCGCCATCCATATCGCGACGAGATGTGCGCGTCTTGCCGGCAATCGTTAGTACAGTTAGAATGTCCATCCCTCGGTTTACGAGGCATGGCGCCAACAACACCTGGAACTGTCGATACCGCTCAGCAAGCGACGACAAGGCCGTATCCGGCGTGTTTCTACGCGTTGCATGCCTCCCCGCGTGTGAAGCCGGCAAGTCCGCCCGGGGTTGTGGGGGGGGGGGGGTGGGGCACGGACAAGTGACGGACAAGTGACGAGCGTCGTAGACGGTGCATGATCTCCTGAGGATCTCGTGCTCCTCACCTTGTTCTCCCCACTTCTTGCCCAGAGGAGCGAGCAGCATGGGCGAGGTGAAGCCGTCGCGGCGCCACGTATGATCGAGGCCACATTGTCTCACCCGAACTCTTCCACGCAGCTCGAGGGGGTCCATGCAGCGATCGCACATGCTCTGACTCGACTCGTGTGTCGCATGCTCATGCCTTTCCGTCCCGACAGGTCGGCGTGAGCGTGGCGTCCCGTGGACCATGCCAGGCCCTGCAGGAATGGTGGATTCCGGTGGTCGTGCGGAGTCGCGAGGACGTATGCGGGCGAGTGTCTGTCTGTCTTGGTCCATCTCGCACTCGCACCAACACCGAGGGCGTTAGACGAGACGGCTCCCTGCGCCGCGAAAGACCACGCCGTCGCGCAAATCACAGCCTTGTCGAATCACCCGTCGCCAAGGGTTCGTCCTGTTCCGCGATTGGTCGAATCGCTCACATCCACGCGCCCCGGGGCTTGCCAGTCGGTCTGCCGCGCACTGTGCGCCATTGTGCGTTTTGGCGACCATCACCTTGTCCCGCCGCACGCGACACGGAGGCCAGCCGAAGATATTCCACCATGGCCGTCGCACGCCGAGGCGTCAAGTACAACATCACCGACCATTACGATCCGAAGCATCTGCGACGTCGACCACACAGACCGGATCCGAGCTCGCTCTACATCGTCGACCGGCTCGGCTGGCTCACCGTCTTCTATTCGTTGTTCGGCTATGGAGCTTGGAGCGCGAGAGGATTGATCACGGAGAAGCTCGCGGGGGGATTGTTGCTGGTTTTCACGATATACTATGTCAAGAAGGTCGTGCATCATCTCGACCAGGAGAGGAGGATCGGGCGTTTGGGAAAGAGGGCGCCGAGTGTCAGGACACCGTATCCGTTCAATCTGGGGGTGCTGTTCCGAGCGCTGTGGTACTTCTCGCATCACAGGAATCATGAATTTTGGTGGGGGTTGTTTAGTAAAGGGAACCCGAAACGGCCGTATACGGTTGAGGCTGTGACTTTGGGCGGGAGGTTGCTGTTTACGGCTGACGAGGAGAATATCAAGGCGATTCTCGCGACGCAGTTTAGCGATTATGGAAAGGGACCGCAGTTCAGAAAAGAGTGGAAAGACTTTCTGGGGTTGAGTGAGCAGCACCGGCACCGGTGTGTTGTCGCATGACTGACTGCGACAACAGGCATATTCACCACCGACAAAGAGCTGTGGCACAACTCTCGACAACTGCTCCGGCCGCAGTTCATCAAAGGTCGCGTGTCGGATCTGCAAAAGTTCGAACATCATGTGCGGATCTTGATCCCAATGTTGGCTGGAAGCCACGACGGGGCGACCGTGAGGCTGGACGATTTCATGTACCGTTTCACACTCGACGCCGCCACAGATTTCTTGTTTGGAAACAGTGTCGGGAGCCTGCAGAACGGAGAAGCCGAATTCGCCCAAGCGTTCAGCGAAGTGCAAGGGGTCCAGGCCATCATCGCCAGGTGAGTGTTCCCTTCCGCAACTGCAGGCGAGAGTGTCTCGAGCACGTGCCACTCCGTGTTGGCCGTGGCCGTCCGTTGGAAAGGTGTGCGGGAAGGGAAGATTCGCTGACCTTGTGCTTTTCCCGTGCAGGTCAGGACCACTGCAATTCCTGTACCCCAAGAAGAAATTCTACCAGGCGCTGGATGTGATGAACCGATTCACCGACCGTTTCATCGACCAAGCTCTGCAGCTGTCCAAAGAGGAACTTGAAAAGAAGACCAAGTCCGATGAGGGTTACACCTTCTTGCACGCCATCGCCACTTACACGAGGGACCGACAGGTGCTTCGCGACCAGCTTGTGGCTGTATTGTTGGCCGGCCGTGACACGACGGCGGTCACGCTATCGTGGCTGTTTTACGAGCTGTCCAACAACGCCGAGATCGTGAAGAAGCTGCGCCAAGAGATCGTCAGCCACGTCGGTTTGCATCGGGAACCTACATATGACGACTTGAAGTCCATGCGTTACCTGCAGCACACACTGAACGAGACCTTGCGTCTCTATCCGGTGGTGCCATACAACGTGCGGGTCGCGCTCGAGGACACCACATTGCCGCACGGAGGTGGTCCCGATGGCACAGAGCCTGTCGGTATCGCCAAAAACACCCCGATCGGATACAGCACTTTCGTGATGCAGCGCCGTGCGGACATCTATCCTGCCGAATCCGCAAAATTCCCGCCCTATCTCCAATTCGCCCCCGAGCGATGGGAACACTGGACACCAAAATCCTGGACGCACATCCCGTTCAACGGCGGGCCGAGAATCTGCATCGGCCAGCAGTTCGCGCTGACCGAGTTGGCATACACGGTGACGAGGATTCTCCAGACGTTTGAACGGGTGGAGTGCAGGATGCACGAGTACCCGGGAACCAAGACGGATATTGTAAGTTGTTTCCCGTGCGACCCGAAACAATCGCTAACGTTGTTCTCTTGCTTGCCAGGTATTGCAACCGGCCAAGGGTGTATATGTAGCGTTTGTGAAGGGCGAGAGCGGCTAAGGCGACTGCCATGTTTGCAGTGCATGTTCCAGCGCTACCAACATGCGCAGAAGACCTGTCTCATCCATACGCCGGACAGCTCTTCACGGGTAGATTTCCCAACAATGGCACGCTGTGCGGTCGTGCTCGAATCCCAGCCGAGAGAGTGGCGCTCACGGACTCTGCGTCCTGACAGTGTGCGATTGGGATGATGGAATGTCACTGCTGTGCATCACGCGAAGATCTGGTCGCGTTGTAGAACAGGCCCGCATCCAGCCCTCTGGGCCGGGAGCAAGGGAAATGCGGGAACCACCCGCAGGCCCGGGGGAATGTCACAAGCACGATCGCTGCCAAGACGCAGGAACGACCGGTGTCCCACGGACGGCGCGTGATTCCTGCCGACCCAATGGATCCCGTGAATGAGATAGGCGGCTGGCTTTGCTCGCGCACACAGCTCCGACGGGCGACATAAGGCCACTGGTGAGCCCGAGCAGGAGGCTCGGCCCCGAGGAGAACGAAATGTCAGTCTGAGGGGATCCGGTGCACCGGACGGGAGCAGGCGATTGAACTCTGTGGTTTGAGTACTCCGGTGCATCGGACAGGAGGAAGCGATTGAACTTTCGCGTTGGAGTGATCCGGTGCATCGGACGGGAGGGAGCGATTGAACTTTCTTGTTCGAGCGTGTTTGGAGCGCCGGGTGTGATGTGTGTCGCGAGACCGAGCAGAGATGCCCCGGACTCGTCTGTTGGATGGGATGCGACATGCGGGAGGCGGAGGCGTGCGGCGTGCGGCCACGGCCGGCAGAGACGCCATGGACGTTGCGCGCGGGCAGAGCGGGCGACGCGGAGGCGATCTGCCCCCCGCGCCTCGTATGCAGATCTCGATGGTGATTTGCCCGGCACCGTGGTATTCCCGCGCACATTACGCTGCAAGACATGCGGCCGGCGAGGCCCAGCCCAAGGACCGCGAGGCGCATCCTCTCTGGCCACGCGCCGCCAATGGGACGGCGAGCCCGTGCTGCAGGAGAGGCCGGCCCAGCGCGCCGGCCGCGGTGCTGCATATCCCGGCGGAAGTGCGCCCTAGCCCCAACTCTGCCGATGGAATACGACGTGCGCGCCGCGCGCCGGCCGCCCATTGGCCTTTGTGTCACGGCTGCAAGTCATGTTGTGCAGTGGACACTGGTCTCTGGTGCGGGTGCCGGTGCTGGTGCTGGGCCCGGCGCTGGTGGTGCTGTTGTTGTTGTTGCCGTGACAGGAACGGTGGCGCCGTCGCGCGTGCAGAATTCCTCGCGCGCGGTTTGTTTTGTCAAACACCCACCGGCGCAGGGGGCCCGTGGACCATCCATCCCCAGCATACTACATACACCATCCTCCTCGCCCGTCCGTGGCGGGGTGCCGCAGCATCACCTGCATATCACACATCGCAGCATTGCCTGCATAACACCCAACACTGACATCCTGACACTCCCGCCGGCGAGGGCGCAACAGGCGAGGCCGCTGTGGGGCTCCGCGAAAAAAAAAAACATTGATCAATCCCTCTTGCCATCCTCGACGCCACCCCACCCCACACCCCGTCCCGTCGTCCGGAACACTGCCTGCCCTCTGCACTCCCCAGCCAGCTCGCCCGCTGCTATTGCGTGAGAGGCCGCAGCCCACGGCCGCACCATCCACCATACCATGGCTTCACACCAGCACTCGCGCTCCTTTGGCTCTTCGCCCTCCTCCCATGCCTCTTCCTACACCATGATTCTGGACCACATCCTCACCTACCCCGGCGCCTACGAAATCCCCCTGCGCACCATGTACAGCCTGAATTGTGGTCCGCGGACCTCGGCCGGTTCTAGCCCTTCTGCCTCCAGCAACACCAGCTCGCCAACTCTGGCCCAGCCCAGCCTCCACGACACCCCGACACGCCAGACATTGACCGAAAACCTCATGAGCCAGCTGTCACAGCTACCCAACCAGTCCTCCACCCTCCCGCCGACATTCATTACCGCCTTCGTCCAGAAATGCTTTCCTTCGCATCTCCCCCATGTCGACTTCCCTCAGGCTCTCACAGGGCTCGACTATCTCAAGGACCTCGAATCTCGGCGCCGGAAAGAAGTCGCGGCCGT
Organism: Pseudocercospora ulei; assembly: GCA_016165855.1. NCBI lineage: Eukaryota > Fungi > Ascomycota > Dothideomycetes > Mycosphaerellales > Mycosphaerellaceae > Pseudocercospora > Pseudocercospora ulei. The sequence goes on along the minus strand of JACWNB010000022.1, from coordinate 369,939 downwards.
GTTTGGTCGGCTAGAAATCAGCCGCGATGCCCTTGACCAGGATGCCTTGGCCTTGACCGAGCGATACCCGGGCCTGTGCGAATGGGTGAAGACTATCGAGGACAAGGAGCGGAAGTTCGATGCGCTCTACACCCAAGTCTACGTTGGCCTCCGGCGTTGGATTCTGATCAATGAACTCTCACTGCTGCCATTCCACAAGCACAACTGCATTGCCATGCTCAACACGCTGTACCCTCCAGCCGGCATTGCGGAACAAGCACAACCGACCGGCGTGCTCACCCCTGCTGTACTCAAAGGCCAACGTGATGGCTTCTTCAAGTACATTCAAGCGGTTGAGACGAGCGGTCCCCGCATCCTGACCAATCTCATGCAGCAGGGCAAGGCATCCGCCGATGTCAATGGCTGGCCGGCTGTCGTGCGTAACCTCACCATGTACCTGCAGGCCGCCAACAGCATGTTGAAGGAGTGCGAGCACATCCTCGACGTGGAAGATGTCTCGCCGCGCAAGAACAGAGAGACTGGATCTCCGCGACACGCGCGCAAAGCCGATTCCGGCATTAGCTTCACGAGCAACGCCAGCGTCAGCTCCGAGCGAAGGCTTTCCACTCGCAGCTCCGAGAAAGAGCCGCCCTCCCCCATTGAATGGAACCGCCCGAAGACTCCGAGCGGCGCAAAGTCTGGCAGCGCGCTCGAGAAGCTTGCGCGCGGCCTGAGAACCATCGGCCTCAGCCGGACAGACGTAACGGAAATCATCGATGACGTGGACGATGCTCGACCGACAACACCCGTCGACAAGCCCAAGATGCTGCGCAAGATGCGCAGTCTGGGCTCTCTGGGCGAACGCAAGGCTTCCTCGTTCAACCTTGCCGGTCGTCAACGCTCGGATGCGCCGGCGTTCGATGTCGACGCGATGCGACGACAGCGTGCCGATTACGAAGCACGACAAAAGACCGAAAAGCGAGCGAGCAATGGGACATAGCGCGCGCTTCGGGCATTCCACGCCACGACGCATTTCCTTTGTTGAACGACCTGCCACGAATACTACGAACAGCATAGACGGAGCCGGTTAGACCTGCTTTCACACTGTATTGCATACGGAGCAACGATACCACATTTTCAATGTACAGCCTGCCACTGCCCGGCGGCGTTTCACATGGCGAGGCGAACAGACATGGCTTTGTCACCAGACGATTGCTCATCGTCACAAGAAAGTGGGTGGAGGCCTTGGGGACTTGACATGGCTTTGGCCAGGTGTTGGTGGCGGTATGGGGAGGGGGAAGGTCGGGAGTTGCAATGCCGCACTCGCAGAAAGATTTCGACATGGCTTCGCGGGAGGATTGTTTTGTTTTGGACGTGTAAAAACACATGTTGTGGTGGCGACCCGCAATTTCGGTGTGCAGTCTGCAGTTGACGAAACGATCAACCGACGTTTGACACGCCATCTCCGTCTTTCGTTTCGTGACACTGCGCGTGGTTCCACGACAACCCGATTCCCGACGAGGAGCCCGTCTCTCGACAGGATGGCCGCGCCGGCGCCGACGGCGTGAATGAGTGGCGAGCCGGGATGCATCAAGCGGGAGGAGGGTGAAAGGCGTGTCTGTCTCGCAGGCTGTCATCACATGCAGGCGCGAGACCCTGGTTTCCGGGCTTTGCAGGGACCCCGGCGCCACATTCCAACCTGGCCCGGAATCGGCCTTCGATCTGGACGCTAACCCGTTGACGAATCCACCTTCCACGCCTGCGCAGCGAAGCCCGTCATTGTCTCGCGCACCGTCGACCGGCCCCTTCACGCCACGCACCGCCGCCCGCTCCTCGACGCCAGCGCCACCTCGGCCGCGCAGCCAGCCCGTGCCCCGCTCCGCCCACCCCGCCAGCCAGCCCGCCGGGGCACACAGAGCCCGGCCGGCGGCGACATGGCCTCACTCGCGGGCAGAGGCCGCACCAAGATTCGCCCGCCGCGGAGAGTAAGTCACCGCGCGATGCCGCGCCGCACGCGCCGTGTGTGTTGCAGCGTCGGTCACGGTTATGGCCAGCCGGAACAGTGCCACGTGAACGGCGCTTGTGCATGTCCCGCCAGGGGATGCGGTTGGACACAAACACGTGCACCTTGCGCTCGACCACCAACTGATCATGGCCCGCTCGCAGAGTCTTCACGGCGCCGATGTCGACTTCGAGACGACATGGGCGACGCTGGAGAAGGCATTCCTCGAGATACACACCCAGAATGCCTCCGTCCTCTCGTTCGAGGAGCTGTACCGCGCCGCCTACAAGATCGTGCTGAAGAAGAAGGGCCCGGAGCTGTATCAGAAGGTCGCGGCCTTTGAAGAGGACTGGCTCGGCCAGACTGTGCGGCCGCGCCTCACACAGTACCTCACCACGCCACTCCAGCTCAGCGACGAGCTGGGCGGCCGCTCGCTGGCGACCACTTCTGAGCGGCGCGTGGCGGGGGAGAAGTTTCTCGCGGAGCTCAAGACGGCATGGCAAGATCATCAGGTTTGTATGGGCATGCTGACGGATGTTCTCATGTATTTGGTCAGTGGCCACCGGCCTTCACGGTGTGATGCCGGTTTGACTGATTTCGAGACACAGGACCGGGTGTACTGTACCGATCACCACCAGCCCTCCATCTTCACCAAATCCATGGGCCTGTTCCGCGACCAGATCCTCCGAACACCGCCCCGACCGAACAGCGACCACATGCTGGAACACCTCACGAACCTCATCCTCGACCAGATACAGATGGACCGCGATGGCGAGAGCGTCGACCAATACCTCATCAAGTCGGTGGTCTACATGCTGGAAGGACTGTACAACTCGGACCAAGAGTTGGAGGATGAGAAGCTATACCTGCAAGACTTTGAGGGGCGCTTTCTGGACAGCAGTGCCCGCTTCTACCGGTCAGAAGGCGAGCGTCTGTTGCAAGAGTCGGATGCTGGGACATATTGCAGGCATGCGAAGCGGCGAATCGACGAGGAGAATGATCGATGTCGATCGACACTCTCTGAGACCACAGCACCCAAGATTCAGAAGGTCGTGGAGGATGAGCTGATCCGGCACAAGATGAAGTGTCTCATCGAGATGGACAGTGGCGTGCGCTACATGGTCGACAACGACAAGTTCCATGAACTTCATCTGCTGTTCGACCTGGAGGAACGCGTGGACCGGAAGAAGCCCGAGCTCACCAAATCTCTGCAACTCATCGTGGCCGAAATCGGCGCCAAGATCAACGAGGGTGCAGTCGCAGCAGCCCAAGCCCCGCCAGCACCGGCTGCGGCAGAAGAGGGCGAAGGCGAGAAATCGAAGAACAACACAAAGCAGATCAATTCGCAGACGGTGGCAGCTCTGAAGTGGGTCAAAGAGATCCTCGACCTCAAGGACCGCTTCGACAAGATCTGGACTCTCTCATTCGACGAGGACCAAAGCATTCAGACGGCACTGACCCGCAGTATGGGCGAGTGCATCAATGCCTTTGCCCGCGCGCCCGAATACATCTCGCTCTTCATTGACGACAACATGAAGAAGGGCATCAAGGACAAGACCGATCAAGAAGTCGACCAAACACTGGAAAAGGCCATTGTTCTGCTGCGATATCTGCAAGACAAGGACATCTTCGAGACTTACTACAAGAAGCATCTGTGCAAGCGGCTGCTGCTCAAGAAGAGCCAGAGCACGGAAGTGGAAAAGTCGATGATTGCGCGCATGAAGATGGAGCTCGGCAACAGCTTCACCCTGAAGCTGGAAGCCATGTTCAAGGACATGACCATCAGCGAGGAGTTGACGTCGGACTACAAGAAGCGTGTTGCGGGACTCGGCGACGTAGACCGCGCCCGCGTCGAGCTGACGGTGAACGTGCTCACGTCGATGACATGGCCGCTGGAAGCATTCCGAAGCTCTTCGGAAGACGAGCCGGACAACAAGGCACAACTCATCTATCCGCCCGAGCTCGCCCGAGTCCGCCAGGGCTTCGAGCGATACTATGCAGAAAAGCACTCTGGTCGGAAGCTCACGTGGCAAACGACCATGGGCGACGTGGACATCAAAGCGAGGTTCCCGCGCTCCAACCGAGTTCACGAGGTCAACTGCTCCACCTACGCCGCCCTCGTGCTCATGCTCTTCAACAACCTGCCCTCCGGCGCGACTCTTTCCCTGGAGGAGATTGAAGCACAGACTAACATCCCACTCAACGCCCTGAAGCGGAATCTCCAATCCATCGCCGTCGCACCCAAGACCCGCTTCCTCATCAAGTCGCCCATGTCGCGCGAAATCCACGCCCACGACAGGTTCAAACTCAACGACGATTACAAACCCGCGTCCGTGAAGATCAAAGTCGGCGTCGTGTCCGCCGGCAACAAGGTCGAAGGCGACAAGGAACGCCGGGAAACGGAGAAGAAGAACCAGGATTCTCGCGGGTTCCAGATCGAAGCGGCCATTGTGCGGATCATGAAGCAGCGAAAGCAACTGGCCCACGCGCAGTTGCTCACGGAGACGTTGAACGTGCTGTCGAGTCAATTCAAGCCCGACGTGACGATGATCAAGAAGAGGATCGAGAGCTTGATTGAGCGCGAGTATCTGGAACGCGTGGACGAGGCGGCGCTTCCGAGTTACAAGTATTTGGCGTGAGCGGGGCGTTGAGCGGGCGTGAGCGAGAATGCACCTGGCTCACTTGCTGGATTGATCGGGATGCATCGGGGGGGAACAGTTTGCTTGCCAGGGCGCCGGGTGGTTATGCATATGTGGCGACACACACGGCTGAGCATTTTCCGGCACGACGAAAACGCATGGTCTGCGGTACGAATGGGGCAGCATACAGCGAAGGCGCTTTGGGTTGGGTTGGGTTGGGTTGGGGGGGGGGGGGGGCGCAATGTACCACCACGAACGAGGTTGATGATGATGGGGTTGGACCGTGGAGACTGCTTGCCCTCCTCTTCTGCATGCTTCGTTGCTTCCTCCGTCGCCGTCGCAGACCGTCGCCGGGTCGCCTCGCGCCGCCACACGGAATCCACCGCCGCTGGGCAGGCGTCTGACTTTGCCTGGTTCCTGGCGGGCGTGTTCCACTCGGAAGCATGATGCGCTGCCGAGACGCGGTGGTCCCGATGGTTGGTTCGACCCGAGGCTGGGCGCTGTGTGCGAGCCGCCTGCGTGGAGCTGCATGGTTAGTCGTAGCAGTAGTCGGGGGGGGGCGCGGGGGCGATGGGCCACGCGTGCGAAGGGGTGTCTCGGAGATGTTACACTCTTGTTGCGGTGGCAGACGTGGCTTGCATCGGTGGCGGGTGCAGGAGACCAACCAGACACGGCTTCTGCTGCCGCGGCCGAACCGCCACCACCTCGTCGTCTGGCCACCTTCCAGCCAGCTGCGTCGACCGACCGGCTCGGCGACGGTGCCACACGGCCACCCGCACCTCCGTCGCTGCGTCGTCGCCCAAGAACACTGGCTGGGTTCGGGGCCGGCGGCTGAGGGCACGAATCAGCGAGCCGCGCAGGAACCGCAGCGCCACTGCGTCGTCTGCTTGCGTGGCCCACGGCCGACCTCTGCAGCGAACAGAGCAAGGCGTGCAGCGAAGCGAGAACGGCGCGCAGCGGCGCTCGTCGACAGTCGGGCCAGCGCGAGAAAGGCAAGGCAAGATCTTCCCCCTCATCCACCCCGTACTTGTACACGCACCTGCACCTTTTCCCCTGCTTTTCTTCCTCCCCCTCCTCGCCACCACTCGGTCGTTCCCTGGATCATCTGCTTCCTCTCGTTTTGGCCTTCCGCGCCCAACCCCGTCCACCCCCGTCCAGCCTTGCCCTTCACATTCATTTCCTGCATAAACTTGCAATTGCCCTGGTCGGCAGTCAAGATATCGCCAGCGCTCTAGCAGCAGCTCCCTCCCTGGTTTCGCGCGCGATACAGAGCCCCATCAGTCGACCGCGGCGACGGCGACGACAACGGCAACGACAACGACACCGGCAACGACACCGACAACGACAGCATCTGCACACCCAGATTCCGTACAAGGAGACGATACTCCACGACTTGCCACCATGTCGCCTGCTGCTCAACTCTCAGTCTTGGCTCTCGCCTCGACCGTCCTGGCTACCCGCCACGGTCACAGGCGCCATCAGTATCTTCACTCGAGTGCTGGCGAAGGCATTGCTTACGGTACTGGTACCGGCGCGCCATTCGCATACCCGACTGCCAATGCCTCTAGTGCTTGGGGCTCAACCGGCCTTGCTCCTGGCCTTCCCTCTTACCGCGCATCTTCATCTGCGCTTCGCTACGGCACCGCGACCGATCATGTGATAGCTACCGAGACCGTCTACCAGACCGTTCATGCGGCCTACTATTCTGCCGGAAGCAGCCTTTCTGCAGCTGGCTACGGTGCTTCTGCTTCCGCAGCTCCTTCCGCATTTGACTCCTGCGAGGCTGTCACCGTCACCAGGACCGAGAAGGTCACGCAGTATGTGACCGAGGGCCCTGCGCCTTCCTCATCTTCGTCGTCTGAAGCCTCCCCAGTCGAAACTTCCCCGGCTTCTGCACCTGGCTACTCTGCGCCAGCCGACGGCAGCTCAAGCTCCGAGACTTCTCCAGTCGAGCCATCCTCTGCTCTGTCTCACTCGGCACCAGCGTATTCTGCTTCTTCAACTACCGAAGCCCCCGCTTCTGCCGCGCCAAGCTACAGCAGCTCGCCCATTCCATCTTTTTCATCAGCCCCAGTTCCCACGCCAGCCGCTGCCTCACGCACGTCGGCCGCTGCCACGAGCGCACCAGCTGCTGCCCAAAGCTACAGCCCTGCATCGTCTGCTGGAGGAAAGCGCGGTCTCGCGTACAACGAAGCCAGCCTCGTCTCCTGTTTCAACGGTGCTCGTGAGGTCTCCTGGGCCTACAACTGGGCCTCAACTGCCGACGGCCTCGGTGATGACTTCACCTTCATCCCAACTCTCTGGGGTACTTCTAAGGACTTCACTGGTCCTTGGAGCAAGAATGCCCAGTCTGCCATCAGCTCCGGCTCCACTCATCTTTTCTCCTTCAACGAGCCAGATCACACCGAGCAGGCTAATCTGAGCCCGGCGGCCGCAGCAACTGCTTACGCCCAGTACATGAACCCATTCACGGGCCAAGCACAGCTTTGCGCTCCAGCCGTCACCAACGGTGGAGGCCAGATGGGTCTCACTTGGCTCCAGAGTTTCTTGGACCACTGCACAGACTGCCAGATCGATTGCTTGAACATCCACTGGTATGACTCTGCCGGGAACACCAACTACTTCAAGTCGCACGTCCAGCAGGCCATCGCCATGGCCAACGGAAAGCCGGTGTACGTGTCTGAGTTCGGTGCTTCTGGCTCCGACGACCAGATTGCCTCTTTCCTGAAGGAAGTCATGCCGTGGATGGACAGCAACTCCGGCATTGCCGGCTACGCTTACTTTATGGTGAAGGATGGTCTCCTTGTTAGTGGCACCGAGCCGTCGTCCTACGGATCCACATACATGGCCTACACCTCTTAGCGTACGAGCGATTTCAGTTTGATGGGGAGCGACTCTGAGTCGAACACGGCGTAACGACAACACATTCCAGCTTCTGTGTGCATGGTGCTTTTCTGGAGGGAGGGGGGGGGGGGGGCAGGGGATGTTAGTTTGCGGAGGGAACAAAACCACTCCCGCACGCGCTGAATTGTGACTGGCATCGCAAGGCGCGCGATACGGGAGACATGATAGAGTGTATAGCGCATCGGCATTGACATAGCCCGGCACGGAGCCGTCGACCGTGTGCTCGGCTGCAATGAGATACGGCTTGGGTACGATGCATGCTCAGTGTTTCTCGGTGTCGGCCGTGTTCGTACGATGCATGCTCAGTGTTTCTCGCGTCGGCCGTGCCGTGTGATGCTCGTGCCTGATGGCGCCGACCACCGCAGCGGTGCTGCGTTGCGTTGCACACCTCGCCCGCCACATGCCCGCCACATGCCCGCCACATGCAGTGGTCGGCTGTGCAGCACAGAAGTGAAGCCGAAGCTGACGAAGCCGACGCGGCTTGGCGTGCTGTCCGGGCTGGACCAGCGGGCAACCGGCAACCGGCCGGCGCATGTCCAGAGCGAATCCCGCTGCCACCGCCTTCGCGACCGCAGCCGGACACGATGCGATTCCCACCGTTGCCGGCGCCGCTGCTGGCGCTCGTCTCTGCGGGCGGTGTGTGCGGCTTCTATCTCCCTGGTCAGTTGCTCGGGCAGCCCGCAGCACGTTTCGCCACCCAGAACCCCCCCCCCCCCCCCCCCATACTGACCGTCCCCCCCTCAAGGCATCACCCCGACAAACTACAAGCACGGCGACCTCGTCCCGCTCAACGTCAACCACCTCACCCCCGGCCAGTCCGCGCGCGACCCCCAGGTGCGGTCGGCGTTCTCCTTCGACTACTACCACCCGAACTTCCACTTCTGCCAGCCCAAGGATGGCCCGCAGCCCATCTCCGAGTCGCTGGGCAGCATCTTGTTCGGCGACCGCATCCTCACGTCGCCGTACCAGCTGCGCATGGGCGTCAACCAGACCTGTCGGGCCGTCTGCGACGAGGTGTGGTTCGACGCGCGCGACAGCAAGTTCGTGAACCGCCGCATCTGGCAGAACTACATCGTGAACTGGCTCATCGACGGCCTGCCGGCGGCGCAGAACTACCTCGACCAGGACACCGACACCGAGTTCTACCAGCCGGGATTCACGCTGGGCCAGGTGGAGGACGAGCAGCCGCACTTGAACAATCACTACGACATGTACGTGGACTATCACCAGGTGCGGCGGAATGAGTTCCGCGTGGTCGGCATCCTGGTCGAGCCGTCCTCGCGCAGAGACTCGAAGAGGATCGGCACGGGCGACGACATGGCGGCCGACTGCGGCGACGGCGGCGCGCCTCTGGTCTTGTCGGAGACAGACGGCACGCGGGTGCTGTGGACGTACAGCATCCACTGGACCAAGTCGCCGACCACCTTCGCCACGCGGTGGGACAAGTATCTGCACGTGTTCGATCCGAAGATCCATTGGTTCTCGCTGATCAACAGCGCGACCATCGTCATGTTCTTGATTGGAATGGTCAGCACCATTCTGGTCCGGACGCTGCGCAAGGACATCGCGCGCTACAACAGGCTCGACCAACTCGGCCTGGACGACTTTCACGCGCACGGGGTGGGAGACGACATCCAGGAGGACAGCGGGTGGAAGCTGGTCCACGGCGACGTCTTTCGCCCGCCGAAGCACTCGCTCGCCCTGTCGGTCCTGGTCGGCAACGGCGCGCAGCTGTTCATCATGGCCGGCTTCACCATCGCATTCGCCGCCGTCGGATTCCTCTCGCCCAGCAATCGCGGCAGTCTCGCCACGGTCATGATCCTGCTCTACACCTTTCTGGGCTTCGTCGGTGGCTACGTCAGCTCCCGGGTCTACAAAGGCTTTCAGGGCACCCGGTGGAAGCCGCTGTTCGTCTTGACGCCCTCGGCCGTCCCGGCCCTGGTCTTCTCCGTCTTCTTCCTGCTGAACGTGTTCGTGTGGGCTCGCCAGGCTTCCGGCGCCGTGCCCTTCACCACCATGCTCGTCATCGTCGGCATCTGGTTCGTCATCTCTCTGCCACTCTCCATGGCCGGCTCGTGGGTCGGATTCCGTCAACCCATGGCCGATCCACCCGTTCGCACCAACCAGATCCCACGGCAGATTCCTCCCTCGCGGGGCTACCTTCGGCTGGTGCCGAGCATGCTGCTGGTCGGAGTGCTGCCGTTCGGAGCCATCTTCGTCGAGCTCTACTTCATCATGAATTCCCTCTGGAGCAACCGGGTCTACTACATGTTCGGTTTCCTGTTCCTCAGCTTCGGACTGCTGGTCGTGACATCGGCGGCCGTCACCATCTTGATGATCTACTTCCTGCTGTGCTCCGAGAACTACCACTGGCCGTGGAGAGCTTTTGCCAGCAGCGGGGCGAGCGCGGGATATGTGTTCGCATACAGTCTGCTCTACTGGGCCCGAATGCTCAGCTTCAGCAGCTTCACGGGAGGGCTCTTGTTCATGGGCTACTCCATCCTGTTGAGTTTCTTGTGCTTCTTGCTCAGCGGTGAGTCCTTCTTCCCCACGAATCATCTTCCTGCGAACCCGGCTGACTGACTTCTTTTTTTTTTTTATTATTATTATTGACCAGGTTCTATCGGCTTCTTCGCGTGCTGGGTGTTTGTGCACAGGATATACGCATCGCTCAAGATCGACTGATCTTGGCACCGGAGTTGCAGTCCCGGATCACATGGCGGCTCTGCGCCCTGATTGGTTTTGCTTCCACCACTCTCCACACTTCTGCTCTGCTTGTATGATGGAAACGTGACGTAGATACGTCACCATTTCATGGCACTTTATGGAGATCGACAACTGCCCTCCTGTTCTGTCTGATCACTTCCTGACGGCTTGACTGCATGATTCCACCCCTTCCCCCCCCAGAACGAACTCGTTGGTTATCTCGACTTCCATGCTGCACGCAGACGTCTCTTCTGACACGGCAGACCAGAAACCCTTTCCGTATCACAGCCACCAAAATGTCTTTTTCCAACACCGATACCGGCTCCAAGACGGCCGACCCATACACCGCTAAGAATGAGCAGGAGCCATCGCTGAAAGAGAAGGTCGAGGATCTCAACCGCTTTGTCGACAAGGCCAAGTTCTGCATGATGACGACGAAGAACGCCGAGGGTCGTCTTGCCAGCAGATGTATGGCTCTTGCCGCCAAGGTGAGCTGAGGAACCGCGAAGGCCCAAACAACCTCGACACTGACCGTTCCATCAGGAGGGCAACGGCCTCGATTACATCTTCCACACGAACACCGAGTCCGGCAAGACGGATGATCTTGACGCCAGCCCAGATATCAACCTTGGCTTCCTCGACTCGGCGGGTGAGTGGGCGTCGATCTCCGGCAAGGCCACGGTCGAGACCGATCGTGCCAAGGTCCGCGAATACTACAGCCCCGCCCTCAAGGCGTGGCTGGGCGACCTGGGTGATGGAAAGCACGACGGCGGTCCAGAGGATCCCCGAATCGGTCTCATCAAGATCAAGTCGGAGACCATCCAGTACGCGATCAGCCGGAAGAACATGCTGGCCAGCACGATTGAGGTCGCCAAGGGTGTGATTACCGGCGAGCCACCGGCAGTCAACAAGCTCAGACGTCTGTCCGAGCAGGAGATCCAGCAGTGTGAGTCCGGTCACGCCCGCGAGTGCATGATCCCCGACGCTCACCATCTCTCATAGGGCGCTCGTCGCCGTGAAACGAAAACACCCAGCACATGTTGCCACAACCCGATCGATGAGGCATGGAACACGGCGGGCGTGGTCGTCACCGGCGTGCCGGATGGCATCGTCGAAGACGGTGAAGGTCCGTGCGAATCCGCCACATCTCCCGAAATGCCTCTCGAGCCAGATGGTTCCTGCCATTCTCCTTTCTTCTCTTCCATCACGGCTCGAATTTGGCCGAGCTGCAGTGCGTACGTAGTCGTTATCCACGTCAACCACCGGTCCGGCCCGCGACCAGAGGCGGCTTATCTGCTTCGTCTCCCGACGCAGCAATCGACAGCCTCGGGCGCCCCCCCCCTCCCCCTTGCCCGCCACCGAATTGACGCCGCGGACTCCCCGCCCTTTTTTTGGACGTGCGTTGTCGTGTGTGCTCTTGCCCTTTGGGACCTCTTCCCGCCGCCCATCACCCTCGAGCACGCCCGCTTCCGGCGTGCAGTGCTGCTGCTTGCAGCAACCAGGCCTGCGAGCTCTTCACCGAGCCTCGTCTTGACCCGTCCTGTGACCACGTGCCTCTTGCGGAAGGAGGGGATGCACCCGCAGTGGTGATACGGTAACTATGGCTGTGGACAAACAACACCCCAAGCCGCGCGAGGGCAAGCATCATGATGCGACCCCCCTCGTGGCTTCGCCTCCCAGAACCTGCGAGCAAGCCTGCTGCTGCCCATGATCGGTGGTCGTGTCCCGCGACCGGAGCCGTTGTGTTCTGTACATAAAAGCTGAAGGAGGAAGAAGCCGTCTCGCCTCCTCTGCTGGCGGGAGGGACAGCACACGGAAGTGCACACGGAAGTGCACACGGAAGTGCACACGGAAGTGCACACGGAAGTGAAGGGGGATCCGCAGATGCATCGCAGCACCGACAAGACCCAGATCATGGGTCCGAGTCCTTCGTAGTTCCTCCCACATGCTCGGCGCTACACCAACGGGCCAGCAGCTGCTGATCCATACCACACTCCGCCGCGGGCTGTCCACCGACACGACAATGGACCCGCAATCACGCGCCAGGCACGCCCGCCGGTTATAACCCCCCCCCCCCCCCCCCCCCCCCCCCCCCCCCCCCCCCCCCCCCCCCCCCTCTCGCCCTCTTCTGGCGCTCGTTCTTCCCACCCAATGCGCAGCATCGCCTTCTTCGGCCTTGCGGTCGCCAGTGTCCATGCCATCTGGCCCCTTCCCACAGAATACAAGCACGGCAATGGCGTTCTTTGGATCTCCCGGGATCGGGTGGAGATTACTTACAACGGCCCCGGGTTTGTGAGCGCTCCTTTCCCCTCCGACCATGCAAGGCTCTTGACTGACATGCTCGGGACAGCAGCCCGCGCCGAGCTGTGGCGGACGTGAACCCAGGCCCAGTGGCAACAAGATCGTCGACCATGCCATCCAGAGAACCTGGGATACTTTGAACAACAGCACCTTCGTGCCGTGGAAGCTCCGGCCGCGGCTGTCGGACTTCGAACCGCATCCGAGTCATGGCACACACATCACTTCGCTCACGCTGCGGCAGGATGGTCTGGATCCCGCCGACATCACCAAGCCCGCGGGCCCGATCGATGAATCGTATCAGCTGGATGTGACGGAGGACGGCCGGGTCAGCATCTCGGCCACCACGTCGGTCGGTATCCTGTACGGACTGACCACCTTCACCCAACTCTTCTTCAAGTCGTCCACCGGCGCCGTGTACACCACCCTCGCACCCGTGTCCGTCACGGATGCACCCCAATTCTGGTGGCGGGGGCTCAACGTCGACACATCGCGCACGTTCAAGCCACTGTCGGACCTGTACGCCATGATCGACGCTCTGTCCTACAATAAGATGAACCGGCTGCATTGGCACATCACTGACGCTCAGTCCTGGCCGTTGGTCAATCCCGCTTTACCCGAGCTCGCGGAGAAAGGCGTGTATGCGGCGGATCAGAAGTACAGCCCCGAAGACATCAGAGCGGTGCAAGAGTATGGCTCTCTGCTCGGTGTCGAGGTGGCCATGGAAATCGACAACCCCGGCCACACGGCCTCCATCTGGTTCTCGCACCCCGACCTCATCGCAGGATTCAACCGACAACCCGACTGGCCCACCTACTGCGCCGAACCACCCTGCGGCTCCCTCAAACTCAACTCCACCGCAGTCTACGACTTCCTCGACCGGCTCTTCGCAGACGTCCTCCCCCGCATCAAACCACTCACCAGCTACTTCCATCTCGGCGGCGACGAAATCAACAAGAACACCTACCTCCTCGACGATACGGTCCAGTCCAACGAGTCCTCGGTGTTGCAGCCCTTGCTGCAAAAATACATGGACCGCAACATGAAACACGTCCAGTCCTTCGACATGACCCCTTTGGTGTGGGAGGAAATCCTTCTGGAGTGGAATTTGACCTTGCCCAAAGAAACCATCATCCAGACCTGGGAAAGTGACGAAGCGGTGGCGAAAGTGACCCAAGCGGGTTACCGCGCTTTGGCTGGTAATTACCGTTACTGGTATCTGGATTGTGGGAAGGGACAGTGGTTGGATTTCCACGCGGAGAATGCGGCTGGCTTCTGGCCTTTCGAAGACTACTGCCAACCATACCACAACTGGCGAGTGGTGTATAGCTATGACCCTCTGCATGGTGTTGCGGAGGAGAATCGCCATCTGGTCATTGGCGGTGAGACGCACATCTGGAGCGAGCAGACCGATACGGTCAACTTCCATCAAATGGTCCGTGGGCGCACCCCCCCCCCCCCCCCCTCTCCCACTCCATCATCACACCGCAACCCAGACTAATGATGATCATCAGGTGTGGCCCCGAACCGCCGCCGCCGCCGAAATCCTCTGGTCCGGCGCCAAGGACGCACACGGACAGAACCGTTCTCTGATCGACGCTTCGCCACGCCTGGCGGAGATGAGGGAACGGCTGGTCGCGCGAGGCATCCACGCCGAGCCCTTCCAGATGCCCTTCTGCACCCAGAACGGCACGCAGTGTGCCTGGCCTGCGAATGAATGAACGTGTTTGATCGTTATGTGTTCTGGGAAGACTCGGCCAAGGACTCGCTGGCCAACGAACTCATTTAACTCGTTCACTAGTTCGTTAGGTAGGTTAGTTCGTTAACGAGTTGACGAGTTCGGTCAGCGTGCTGTTGTCGTCATGGGTGAAGTTCACTAGTCAGCTGGTTATGCACGCCGTAGAATGCCATTCGCAAACCAGTCCCTGACCGCCGTTCGTCAACCAGTCCCTGACCGCCACACTCGTCTGCCCAAACGGTCCCTGTCCTTCGCCTCTGCCGCCCCGACACCACATCTCACCATGAACGTCGCCCGGAGCGCGCGCGCGTTCCACCGCACGTTCGGGCACGCCCTGCGCAGCCACCACGACATGCGCGCATTTCCCCTCCGCGCTCCGCGCACAACCCCACCGACACACGCGCGACCGCATTCCACCGACGCCGGATCGCGACCCGCGCGGCCTCTGACCGACCGGGCCGAGACATGCCGCCGCGACGCCGAGGCGATCGCGGCGCGCAAGGCGGCGGCGCCGGCCTACCAGCTGCATTTCACCTGCAAAAAGTGTCTGACCCGCAGCGCGCACACCGTCTCCCGCCAGGCCTACCACTTCGGCACCACCGTCATCCACTGCCCGCACTGCCGCACCCAGCACCTCATCTCCGACCACCTCCGCATCTTCTCCGACCGCGCCCAGACCCTGGACGACATCGCCCGCGAGCACGGCGAGCTGCTCCGCAAGGGCCGCCTCGGCGTCCATGGCGACGTCGAGTTCTACGACGACCTCGCCACCCGCGACGTCCACGCCCACGCGCGGAGAGTGGAGCTTGGCTTGGCCGAGGCGAGGGCGCGCCTGCGCGGGGAGGGGGACGCCGATGAGCAGGTGGAGGGGGACGCCGACCAGCCGGGGGAGGGGGACGCCGATGAGCAGGTGGAGGCGGCCACCGGGGCTCGGCTCGCACAGAGCGTGGACGAACAGGCGATGGATGATCGCATACGCGACGCGCTGCGGGCGACGAGTCGGAGACAACACGGCTGAAGACGGACGCCATCGCACCCTCCACTCGCCACTCCGCGCCGCCGCCGGGCGCCGCCCCCCCGCCGGCTCCTGCACCCGGCCACCACACGCGAATGCCCGCCCTTTCCCCCGCCCAGCTCAGCCCGCACCCAGCCGAATGCCATCACGCGTCGACGCTCGTTCGCCCGTTGCTGCCCGGAGTGAAAATGCCGTGGCGATATGCCAAAGAGTCGCTGCTGCTGCTCCCGCTCCACACCCGTGTGTTGCCCCCCCCCCACCCCTCCCCGAATGCACACCGCATCGAAGGTGAGGAACGTCCGGCCGGCGCACGCCTGTTCGCAGCATGAAAGTAGTCATCCTGTTCGCAGCATGAACCTAGTCATCCTGTTCGCAGCATGGAACTAGTCATCCTGAATCTGTCTGTCCTCGCTCCGTCCCTGACCTTTCTCGCCGCAGCCGATCGGGGCGGCATCGATCACAGTTCCCTTCCCACCGCCCGCCCTGTGCTGCCGTCTGTGTCCGTGGCCCCGTCCACCATTGCGTGGGAATGCGCCCATGCGCTCGCGGGGTGCCGCGTGGGAGGTGACGTATGTCAAGCACGCTCGGGGTTTTTTTCGCCACCGGCCGGCAAAATTCCTGCGCCAACCCGAGCCACAGTCCAACCCTGAAGGAGTCTCGGCCGCCGCACACGCTCCGCCGCCCATGGCGAAACGATCGCGCGAGCCCGCCGTCGATGCGGAGGAGAACGGTGCCAAGAAGCCGAAGCTGAAGACGCTCAAGCACGGCAGAGAGGCCACGGAACCGAAGGGGACGATCCCCGCCGACGATGCGCTGGCCACGGATAAGGAAGTCCTGTCCAAGGAAGAACGCAAGGCGCTGAAGAAGCGCGCCAAACAGGCCGCTGCAGAAGAAGTTTCCCAGGCCCCAGGCGACGACGAGGCTGCAGCCAAGGCGGAGAAGAAGGCACGGAAGAAGGCCGACAAGGCGGCGAAACGGGCGGCCGAGGCTGCGCATGCCGGTGGCGAGCATGGCACATCAGACCAGCCGGCGGTGGCCCCGCGGTCCGGCGTGGCCCGGGACGAGGCGGAGAAGTATTACGAGGAGAAGCAGATCGCCGTGCACGACCCGCGGAAGGACACCGTCGGGCCCGCCCTCTCCTTCGACCGCCTCCCCTTCGATGCCGACGTCAGGAAGGCGTACTTCGACGGCTTCAGCGCGCCGACACCCATCCAGGCCGTCTCATGGCCCTATCTCACCATGGGGAGAGACGTGATTGGAATTGCGGAAACGGGGTCGGGAAAGACATACGCGTTTGGTGTCCCGTGCGTCAATCTGATCGAGAAGCATCGGAGGCGCATACAGGTCTGCATCGTCAGCCCCACCCGCGAGCTTGCTCTCCAGATCCACGAGCAGATGGTCAAGCTCGCCCAGCCGCAAGGCCTCCAGGCAACCTGCGTGTACGGGGGAGTCAACAAGGACGAGCAAAAACAGCTGCTCCGGGGGACACACATTCTGGTGGCGACGCCCGGTCGGTTGAACGACTTTGTTGGAGATGGGTCCGTCGATCTGTCCGGAGCCAAATACCTGGTGCTGGACGAAGCCGACCGCATGCTGGACAAGGGGTTTGAGCACGATATCCGCAAAATCATCACCGCCTGTGCGCCGCGTGCCGAACGGCAGACGGTCATGTTCACTGCCACCTGGCCACCCTCCGTCCGAGATCTCGCGGCCGAATTCCTGCGCAGCCCCGTCCGCATCACCATCGGCAACAACGCCGACGGAGAACTCCGCGCCAACAACCGCATCGTGCAAGAGGTCGAGGTGGTCGACGAAATGGCCAAGCAGGGCCGACTGCTCGAGCTGCTGAAGAAGTACCAGTCCGGCAAGAACAAGAACGACCGCATCCTCGTCTTCTGCCTGTACAAGAAGGAAGCGACGCGCATCGAGGAATTCATCCGCCGGAATCGCTTCCCCGTGGCAGGAATCCACGGTGATCTCAGCCAGCACAAACGCATGGAGAGTTTGGCCGCCTTCAAGTCGGGCGACGTGCCGATCCTGGTCGCGACCGACGTGGCCGCTCGGGGACTCGACATCCCCGCCGTCAAGCTCGTGCTCAACGTCACCTTTCCGCTGACCGTGGAGGACTACGTCCATCGCATCGGAAGGTAAGTCGTGTTGCCCCCGTCGGGCCGCCCGGAACGTCGTTTACTCACCGCGCCGCAGAACCGGCCGTGCCGGCCACGATGGTCGCGCCATCACCCTCTTCACCCAGAACGAAAAGGGCCTGGCCGGCGCGCTGATCAACGTGCTCAAGGGTGCGGGACAGCCGGTGCCCGAACAGCTCATGAAATTCGGGACCACCGTCAAGAAGAAGGGTCACGATGCCTACGGTGCTTTCTACAAGGACACCTCCGACATGAAGGCTGCCACCAAGATCACTTTCGACTAGCCGCGCGCGTGTGCAGCCGACCGCATTTTGCGTGGCATGCAGGAAATTTGTCCACGGAGAGAGGAGGCATGTTGACGACATTTTTTATCCACACCAATCAATGTGAACACCTCCGGCCCTACCGACAATGTGCCACCTACCATGTGCCATCCATGCCTTCTCGTCGCCCGCCACACGAATGCCCGGTGCGCCGGGCTGTGGCACATCATCGGCGACCGAGGCCAATCACAAATTCTCGATTGGCAAGGGCAAGCGAGGCGTCCAGAGCAAATCCCGACCTGAGCTACCTACCCAACCCCTCTTCACCCATCATATTCTCGCCCTAACTACATCAAATGCAACTCATCCCCACCGCATTCACCCTCCTGACCCTGAGCACACCCGCCCAAATGTGCACACAAGCCCTCTGCTCCACCTGTTCCAAGACGACGTGGTGGGGCTGTGGCCAACACGTTCCCCTGGCGCGTCGCCCCCTCCCCTCACACCCCCCCCCTCTCCCCCGGGAAGATCGCGGGGGGGGGGGGGGGACACACCAACTGACCGACTTGACCTTGCTGACACGCGCTTCTCTCTCGCACCCACAGGTCATGGACTCCGTCGCACCGAGCCGCCGCTGTACTTGCGAGCCCCAGGTCGAGAGAGAGGGCCGACGGTATCCGCCTATGGGTCAGCATCCTCCTCCTACAAAGTTTTTTTTTTGTTTTCCACGATTTGTGAACGGACAAGACAGCTGACGCGCACGTCGTCGCCTGAAACTTAGGTTCGGCGTGGGGAGTGGCCAAAGTCACGTTGGGGTGGGGTCCCGGTGGCGATGCCGAGGACAAGACGGGCGCGGCGGCCACGGGCGAACTGTGATGGGGAGAATGGCACATCGCACGTCACGGTGGTGGTGGTGCTTTCTGCCAGCCCAAGCGCGGTTTGTTTCACCCCGACTCGAGCGCCGTCGGTCGCGGTCGCGGTGTCATGAACCGCCGCCCATGGATCTCGTTGCCGCGGCGCCAGCAGCGACCGCTGTCGGCTGGTCAAGCGCATCGGCGTGCCGGCTGCGGCGGGCGCGCGGGGGAACCAAGCCGTTGGGATGGAAAGCTTGTGCGGAGTGCGGGTGCGTGCGATTGCGCTGTTTGGTGCGGAACGCAACCGAGAAAGGTCGGATTGAATTTCGCAATCAAAGCATAACCGTTCGACATAAATCCTTCCGACTGCTAGTCCGTCACCTGTCTCACTAGCAACGACCGACGTGGCTGGGCCCCGATGGGGGGAGACGCTTGTTCGGTCCTGCATGCCATACTCGGGCTCGGCCACAGCGTCTCCAGAGTCCGACTCTCCTCCGCCCTCCCTCTCCCTCCACAGTTCCTTCCCTCCTCCAACCGTGGCCCTCCCCCCCCCCGGAGGGAGCGTCAGCGAGTCTCCTGCTCCAGTCCCCCCATGACTCGTCTCGTTCCGGCACTGCCGCCGCCGCGACCGGGAGACGAATCATGGCTTTTCGTGTCTTGCCCTCCCCCCCTTAGCTGTGCGCATCTCGCCTGGTCAAACTCATAGCAAGCCAGGATGTGTCCCTAATTCTGCGTTAGGTTCGTGACGGAGCAAAGGTTCTCCAGATGAACCCTTGTGTGCTGCTGCGTGTGGTGGGGGGATGGATGGGGATGGGGACGTGTTGTGTGTGTGCCCAGGACGTGCACATCTCCTCATGCTCACCGTCTGCTGCTGCTGCTGCTGCTCACTCATGTTGACCATCCGACTGAGAACGTCCACATAGCCTTGTGGCTCCAACGCCATGCCAGGGAATATGTGAGCACCTTGCCCCACCACCACCACCAGCCAGCCAGCCAACATCACGACGTGACCGATCGCTGACCCCCAACCCCCCCCCAGCATCAATCTATCCGTCGCGGACATTGAAAAATGGCCTCCGGCGAACTACATCGACCCCGAGACCAAAGATGTAAGGCTGAAGCCTTCCTTGCGAGGCAGCTCCCCCCGTGTGTCCCGAACCATCGGCTGACCGTGACGGTGCACTTTTTTCCAGTGGATGCCAGGATACGCCGGCGTGTTCTACGGCTTCGCGACGGTCTGCGTGGGGATGCGATTGTTGTCGCGATCGAAGAATCGAGCTAGTGGGTTTGGTATCGACGATGTGGGTGGTTGCCGGCCGGCCGTGATGAGAGCGACACGCGCGCGACGGGAAAGGGGGCATTTTCTGATCGCACTCCAGGCATTCCTCATGGCCAGCTGGGTCTTCCTCTCCATGTTCACCGTCCTGCTCATCCTCGCGTCGGAGAAGTACATGGCCAAGCGCCGCATCTGGGATATCCCCATCAACCTCTTCGAGCCCTTGGCCCGCACCACCTGGTTGGCCGAGATGGCCTTCCTGCTCACCGGATGCTCCCTCCGCACCTCCGTCCTGCTCTTCTACCGACGCCTGGTCGACGGCACCTGCACCCGACCCTGGATCATCGCGGTGTGGACCGCCATCGCGTTCAATTTCGCTTGGTCCTTGGCCTTCGTGCTCGCCTTGATCTTCAATTGCACCCCGACCGAGGCTTATTGGAAGTCGTTCGACTTTTCCTACACCGAGAAACACCACTGTACCAACACCATCGTCAACAATATCCTCGCAGGTGAGTCGCGAGTTCATCGGAAGCGAGAAACACTCATTTGACAAGGGGGGGGATTTTTATTATTTCATCGAAGGTATCCTGGCCGTCATCTCCGACTTTTATGCCGTCGCCCTTCCGTGCATCATGACGCGACGACTGCGGTTACCTTTCGGCCAGAAGATTGCCCTGTACGCCGTGTTCGCCATGGGGCTCGTCATCGTCGTGGCATCTTCCGTCCGAACATACTACCTCTGGAGTGAGTTCGCGCGTCGTCTCGCTGCTGATCACCTTGGGGGGCTTTTCTGACAACATTCGTCTGCACAGAAGTTGGATACCAGAGCGACGTGAGCACGTACATCTTCAATGTATTTGTCTGGTCACAGGCCGAACTCACCCTCGGCATCGTGTGCGCGTCCGGACCATCCTTGCGGGTCATCTTCCGCCGCATGATCGCACAGCTGCTCTCCAAATCCAAGCGGTCCGCGGGCATGTCGGGCGCCGCCAGCCGCATCATCCAGCGGAACGAGGATGCTTCCCACGACGGCGACGCCGATCCCGCACACCAGAGGGCCACGCCCGACCCGTACGCACTGTACAGCCTCAAGCAGACCCAGAGCATCGACGAACGGACACTGTTCGGCAGCGACGGCGCGTACGACGACCGGAAGGATTCCAAAAGCTCATCGCTCGGCCTCGTCGAGCGACCCAGCATCGGCGCGCTCGAAGCCGCCGGCAAATTCGACCACATTCACACCGTCGACGATCTCTTCAAGCACTGAACCCCCCCTGAACCAACCATCGACGAGTCGAAGAAGTCCCGCACACATCACCAAACCGCTCCCAGTTTCCCACGGGCAATTTTTTTGCAACACGAACAGGTCCGTTGAGGGGGGGGGGGGGGGGGGGGGGAGGGAGGGAGGGGGTGTATACACACGCACACACATACACACGCACACACACACACGACGAATCTCCGATTTCTCTCTATATACCAGGGTTTTTGTATTATACACTCTCAGCCATCACGTATGTAACCACCACTCAGCAGGCCCCCGACCGATCACACCGGCCACAATTATTATTTTTTTTCTTCGGGGCACGACCGACCGACGTGGTCAATCACGGGACCACGTGCTCGGGGACGGTTGGTAGCAAAGCGTGGTAGTTAACTACCGTACTCACTACAACATATGTCGAACTCGTTGAGTGATGCGTGCACTCCCGCTAACCAAGCACCCGTTGTCGTCGAGCATCGAGGCACGTGACCGGGGAGTCCGCTGTCTGCTGATCTCGGTGCGCGGCTCGGGCCGTCGACGACGATAGAGCAACCCCCGCATCACATGCCCCCATGGCCACGTCGCCACCACCTGACGGTTCCGCTCCATCGAGCTAGTCAGCCTCCGCTCCATCGAGCTAGTCACAACCAACTCCATCCACATGGTTGCAGCATTCGTCGGCTGCGGCTTGCTGGCTGCCACCGTGCCCAGCGAATCGTCCCCCGCCTCCCGCTCCCGCCCACGTAATACCATCCCCATGCATCCATAGTCTGATGTCGGCGACGAGGACACCAAGATGGATGCGACCAACATGCTGGCGTCGCGCGTCCTGTCGCGCTTCCTGCCCGTGGCCGACGGCGATGTCTCCTTCCACGACGGCGCCCGGCGGGACCACGCGAGGCGGCGGGACCTCGAGGCCCAGCGCGACGGCCTCAACGACCTCGATCGCTTCCACGACGACGAGGATCATCCCGAGGCCTTCCTGCTCGATGGGGACCGGCCGACCCCGACCCCGACCCCGACCGACCCTGGCCCCAGCCCCGAAGCACTGTCGCCCGTCGCCACGCATCCGCATCCGCATACCCGTGCGCGGCAGGCGACGGCACGGGCGGTGGAGGACGATGATGTGCCCGCGTCGCTCTTGCTCGAGCCGCGGCCCCAGCCGGGCGTGAGCCGGCTCGTCGCCACCAAGCAGGCCGCGAGGAAGTATGCCGCCGCCGAAGCGCAGTGGAAGGCCGCCGCCGAGCACGGCCTGTCTGCGCCCCGGGCACCGCGAGCGTCCCGACCGTCGCGGGGCGTCCAGCGCCATGCTCGAGCGCCCAGAGTCAGTCCCGAGGCGGGAGCCATGTGGTTGTACACCAATTCCCCGAATCTGGACAAGTTCCTCCTTCAGGTCTACGACTACTACGTCGAACACGGCGTCTGGTCTATCCTCCTCTCCCGCCTCCTGGACTCCCTCACCCAGCTTTTTGTCTTCAGCTTCGCCACCTTCCTCTCCACCTGCCTCGACTATTCCAAGATCCCGGGCGGGAGATCGATGAAGGATGTCGTCATTCCCCGGTGCATGGCCCGGGCTGGCTGGTGGCAGAACGCTGCTCTGTTTGTCTTTGTCATGTACTGGCTGTACACACAGCTCAGCTACATACGCGACGTCCGACGGCTCTTTCACATGCGAGATTTTTATCACCACGTCCTCGGCATCAGCGACCAAGACATCCAGACCGTGTCGTGGAAACGGGTGGTCGATGGTCTGGTGAAGGTGCAAAACGCTCACGTCGCGACCGCGCATCTCCCGTCCGAGCAAGCTAGGAAATACGTCGACTACCGAGAGCCGCAACAGCGACTCAACGCCGAAAGCATCGCCAACCGACTCATGCGGCAGGACAACTACTATGTGGCCATGTACAACAAGGACCTCCTCGACTTCACCCTCCCCATCCCCATCCTGGGCACGCGACAGTTCTACTCGAAGAGTCTGGAGTGGTGCTTCAACACCGTGCTGACGAATTTCGTATTCACCGAGACCGGCAACATCCGCACTTCCTGCCTGGACGTCAAGAACCGCCGTGCTCTGGTCAGCGCTCTCCGGTCTCGCCTGCGGGTGGCGGCTGTGTGCAGCGTCGTGTTTGCGCCCTTCAACGTCGGCTACAACTGTCTGATCTACTTTTTCAAGTACTACACCGAGTTTACACGAAGTCCCGCTCGGGCCAGTACCCGGTCGTTCACGCCCTACGCCGAATGGAAGATTCGGGAATTCAATGAGCTGAGACATCTCTTCGACAAGCGACTCCGCCAAGCAGGACCGTTTGCCAGTGACTATCTCAAACAGTTCCCCAAGGACAAGATGGATCAGCTGTGCCGTTTCGTCGCATTTGTCGCGGGCGCGCTCGCAGCCGTGCTCGCGCTGTGCACCCTCTTCGACCCGGAACTGTTTCTGGGATTCGAAATCACCCCGGGAAGGACGGCCGTCTTCTACCTCGGTGTCCTGGCCACGATTTGGGGAATGGCGCACGGAATGTTGCCGGACGAGCACGATGTGCACGATCCCGTGCTTCACCTCAAGGAAGTCTTGCTCTACACGCATTACATGCCCGCGCACTGGAAGGGGCGGCTGCACAGTGATGAAGTGCGAGCCGAGTTCTCGTCCATGTACAAGCTCAAGATCATGATCTTCACCGAGGAACTTCTGAGCCTCATCGTGGCGCCGTGGATCCTGTGGCGCAATTCGGGTCGGAACTGCGAGCGCGTCGTCGACTTCTTTCGGGAGCAGACGGTCCACATCGAGGGCATCGGCCACCAGTGCAATTTTGCGTATTTCAATTTCAAGAAGGACCCGAATGCCGAAGATCCTACCGCACTGCTTCAGGAACCCGACGGCCTCCGCGACGACTACTACGGCCTCCGGGACGACAAGATGGCCGCATCGGTGCAGAACTTCATGC
The DNA here is from genome assembly GCA_016165855.1 of Pseudocercospora ulei. Taxonomy (NCBI): domain Eukaryota; kingdom Fungi; phylum Ascomycota; class Dothideomycetes; order Mycosphaerellales; family Mycosphaerellaceae; genus Pseudocercospora; species Pseudocercospora ulei. Next base: position 345,912 of record JACWNB010000022.1, on the reverse strand, counting down.
ATTACTACAGTCACTACAATCAGCGGCACGGTTCGGGTCGTCGCAATCCGCCCTGGCAACCGCCACCAGCCTGGCCAGGGGGCATCCCGGGTGTCGCTGACGAGCCGGGCACCATGGCCAGTACCACCACCGCGAGGGGGGCCAGGCCAGCATCAGTCAGGAGATCGGGACATCTCGCCCGCCACGTGAGCCCGTCCCTGATCCGATCGCCACGGCAGGCTCCCTCTCAGGCTCGCCGCCGGCCTCCCAATCAGGCCATCGATCCCGGCAACAAGCACGTCGCCGAGAGCACAGCTCTACCGGCCATCAGCGAAAGCCGCCTCATGGCACAAGACAGCGACCTCCAGGACTTTGCCGACGCGCCCGGCGTGCCCGCGCTCGAAAGCGACTCCGAAGCCGAAGGCGACGACGGAAAGGAGCGAGCCGGATACGCCGGAGTCCTCGGCATGGCCGCGCAGTTTGCGAAAGCACAGACCAAGGCCACCGGCGCGGGGCACCTGTAATGCCGTTCATTGGTGGCGAATTGATGAGAAGAGCATTGCATGGATGAGCACGCAGAGCACGGCGGCACAGCACACCCGCCGCAGGGCACGGCCGTCAGTATTGCTTAGACCAGCAGATGCGCCGACTCGAAATCACCCTTCCCATCTTCTCTTCATCCTTTGACCGGAGGGGGGGGGGGAGATTTGTTTCCACGTCGAACCCGCCTTGGCCGGAGAGAATCGACCGCACACCCTTTCCCTCGCACATGCTTATGCTCTTCTTTCCATTATCGCCTCCCGCCCACGAACGACCCGCCCCCCCCCCCCCCCGGGGTCCATCTGCGCGCGACTCCTCCCTCCCAATTTGCCGATCCGATCCGATCAGCAGCCACACACCACCCATGTCTGGCCCGTTTCCTCGCCACCGTTTCCACCGGCTCGATTTTGGCCGATGCGGGGAATTCCATCGGCCGGGGCAAGGAGGAGGTACCAACCCGCTCGGCGCTCGCGTCACACACGTGCTTTACACCCCCCGAATCCATCCCCAACCAGCTGGGGCTTCGGGGGATGAATTCATGAGGAAGAGGAAGAAGAAGAAGAGGAAGAGGAAGAAGAAGAAGAAGAAGAAGAAGAAGAAGAAGAAGAAGAAAAAGAAAGTTCCGCTTTTCCACTGCCACACATTCACGTCCTGCACGTGTCTCCCGCGCGTGTGATGATGGATGAGGAATGATGAATGCCGATGCCGATGCCTGCCGAGACGAGCGGGCGGCGTCGCGGCCGGCTCGCGCCGGTTTCCATCCGGGAGCCATGTGGCGACTCGCACGGCCGCCGCCGCCGCCGCCGCCGCCGAAGAAAACGAAGAAGACGAAGAGGACTAGTTCTTCTTCCAGCTCCACTCCACCTGCTCCTTGGCCACGGCATCGCACGCCACCACCGCCCCGACCGCCACCGCCCCGGCCTTGCCCGCCTTGTTCACCACCCGCGTGCGAGCCGCCGCCGGAGCCGCGTGCTGCTGCGCGCCCCAGGAGCTGGTGCTGCTGCTGAGCGAGCGCCGCGCCGCTGCCCCCATGCTGCTGGCCCGGTCAGGATTTGTGCGGAGTCAATCGATTGGGGGGGGGGGGGGGGGGGATTTCACGTGCCTTGCTTTGTGAAAGGCATGGCGGAGGTTGTTTGGTTGGTTGGTTGGTTGGTCGTACACGGTTTAATTCGGGGGGGGGGGGGGGGGCGAGGAAGTGTGCTTGGTCCTCGTGTCGAGCGATGTGATTTCGGGGCAATGGCCAAGTCGAGGTTGGGTGAGGAGGGGAGAGGTCGGGGGGGTTTTTTTTTTGTTTTTTTTTTTTTTGGAAATGACTGTTCGCACAACGGGGGGGGGGGGGGGGGGGGGGGGGGGGGGGGGGGGGGGGGGGATCTCGGGTGGGCCCATGCGTCGAGGCAGGGCTTGTGTTGAGTCGGGCCGGAAGCTGGGGAACAAGAAAGCCGAAATTTCGGGCACGTTGGCCGGAGGCGACGCCGGGCAGCGGAGATGGCGAGAGGGGTGAGGCGATGAACGAGTTCACTCACTCGCGGCACGCGCGTGTCGGGATCACGGCGAATGGGTGGTTGACCGGCTGATGCAGCCATCGACTGCCAGCTGTTCCCGCGTTGGCGCGTGGAAGCGGCGCGGAGCGTCTTCTATCTGCACGCAGTTCATTTCTCGTTCCCTCGTGACGCCTGTCCAGCCTTCCGTGCCATGTCAACTCCTCGCTAATCTCAAAGCACAAACCGTCACCACCTGCTCCACCGCTGCGAGGCCCGTCAGCTCGCGGAAGTGCTGATGGAGTTCCAGCCGTCACCATGCTGCTAGGATGCCATAATGTCTTCGTCGTCTTCATCGATCGGGTTCGAAGCCGAGGGTGCGTCCCAGCTGAGGTCCATAACATCAGCCAGATCGCCATCCGCTCCCGCACTACGCTTCTGGCGTTTCTGGTGCTCGACATACTCGCGCGTGAGTTGCAGCCGCCGATCCGCATCGCGGATGAAGGCCACGAGGCCTTGGATGCGCTCGGTCGGGGCGGCAAGGTCGATCTCGGCGGTGGCGGGCGCGGTCGACGCGTGGAATCGCAGGACGGCATCGTTGCCGGAACCGGACACGCTGGCGTGAAGGTGGCCGCCTCGGATCATGTTCTGAACATGTTGCAGCGTCTCGGCAGGCGGGGCGTCGAGCAGTGAAGCGACCCTCGTGACAGGCAGCGCCGCATATGTTCTCTCCAAGTCGATGACGCGATGACGTTGGACAGCGTCGCTGACTTCGGTGACGAGTCGCACGTTGCCGTCGTCCGTCCACACGTCTCGACCAGTCTGGACCTCGGCGGCGAGCTTGGCGACTTCTCTCTTGGCGAATGCATCCTCCAATGCTTCGTACGGCTTCGAACAAGCCTTGACGCTCTTCCAGATGCTCTGGTCCATGGTCTTCGGGGTGGGATAAGCTTTGCCTTCGGCGAGCATGCCCAGCAGGAGCCACTTCTTGTACGCCTCGACTTGAAGCATGCTCGCAGTGTGCTGCTGCGAGGGCGCGAGAAGCACGCATTCGAGGAAGAGGCGCGCTCGGCTGTAGTTGTGCAACGCGATATAGATCTGAGCGCCCAGCAGGTGGTACTGTAGCACATCGACCGCATCGCATTGGCCGGAGAGGCCGCTCTTGTCGGTGATGTAGGCATTGCTCAGTTCGTGGTCTTCGCTCGGCAGCTCTTCCGGGACGTTCTTGACGGCCTTTTGCGGATAGGCGTAGATGTCGCGGTCGAGGACGGGAAGGGCCTGGCTGGGAACGCGGCACGACAGACATACTTGTACGAATCGGAGGTGGTTGGTCGTGAAGGTGCCCGCGGTCGGGTCGAGGCGCAGGATGGCGGTCGAGAGTGCGCTGACGTCGGGGGTGGCGTGTTGGCTGAGATACTCCGCCGTCCACTCAAACAGGAGTCTCCAGTTGTCGCCCGCATACCGCACCTGGACGGGGTCAAATGAGGTGAGGAAGGCGACGGCGTGGAAGATGAGCTGGTCCCACCGCTTCGGGTCTTGACTGTGGGCGGCGATCAACTCGAGCAGGGCGTAGTTGTAGGCAATGGAGTTGACCGCCGGGTCGAGCAGATCGATGAGTTCCTGCCTGTCGTACTTCTTGGTCCAGCTGGCCGACGGGATCCTCTTGAGGTCTTTGAGATGGCTGCTGATTCTCGCGTCGTACTGCTTGGCCGAGAGGCCGTCGACCTGATCGGGCGGGAAGGACAGCAGTGTTTGCAGGCTGTCCGCCATGCTGGGCGGACGTGGCGATCGGACGACGCGGTTATCGGGCGGCGGTGACCATGCTCCAGGCAGTTCGCCGCAACAAATGGGCACGGTGAAGGCGGGAGTCCGACGTCTGGAATTGAGACGGGAGTAGGCAACCAACTGGATCGAGATGGGAGTAGGCAACCAACGGGATTGAGATGGGAGTAGGCAACCAACTGGCGCGTGGAACGGCGACCGGTTGATCGCTTAACGGCAGAAACTCTCACCGCCCGGCTCACAGCACGTGTGGCGGGCGAACGGCGGGCGAAATGTCTGGTCCAGCATGATCAGGTGCGCCTTCACCTTCACTTCAGCACAGGGAACGCCAAGATGGCACAAGCACAGCGCGCCAGTCGCTGCCGAGACGACGTCGTCTCCAGAGGCGCGATTGAGTCTCTCATCGCCCAAGGGCGGAAAGTCGTGATCGTCGATGGCGTCGTGCTCAAGCTGGACGCATGGTTGCCCTATCACCCAGGCGGCGACAAGGCCATTCTGCACATGGTGGGCCGCGACGCTACGAATGAAGTGAGGGCTTTCCACTCGCAGCAGACGCAAGATTTCATGCAGAACTACCGCATGGGCACCATCGAAGGCCCATGGAAGGACTTTATTCCTCCGATACAGGGAGGAAGGTTCAGGAGGACAGCTGAGCCGCACAGCACCACTCGGCACCCCCAGAGACAGCCATTCTGCGAGCACTCGTCAGACAGCTCGCAAGAGCCATGGCCCGTCTTGGAGCCTGCAGGAAATCGCACCGCTGGTCTCGAGCCTGCACAAATTCGCACCGCTGGTCTTCGCAGGCGCAGGCAGAGTGATGATGCAGCGAGTGAGTCCTCTGCGACCTCACTGGACACGCTCGCCATTGGAGAGCCTGCTATCCAGGGCACGAATTCATATCCAGCCCAGGAGAGGACCCAGCAGCAGTTGCAGCACGATCTGGATACATTCCCAAGCCTCGATGCCGACACGCAACGTACCATCATCCGCAAATACCAGGAACTCGATCAACGCCTGAGAGCCGAATGTCTCTACGATTGCAATTACTGGGCATACGGCGTGGAATGTCTTCGTTATACGGCTCTTGGCTTGCTGGCTTATGCCTTCCTCAAACTCGGCTGGTATCCCATCTCGGCTGTGTTTCTCGGCATCATGTGGCACCAGCTCGTCTTCACGGTCCATGATGCAGGCCACATGGGCATCACCCACCGCTTTCACATCGACAGCTGCATCGGCATCTTTGTCGCCGACTTCATCGGCGGCCTCTCGTGCTGCTGGTGGAAACGCAACCACAACGTCCACCACATCGTCACCAACAGCACCGAACACGATCCGGATATCCAGCACATGCCCTTTTTCGCCATCTCGCACCGCTTTTTTGAAAGTCTGCGGAGCAGCTACTACGACCGCATCATGACGTACGACCCATTTGCGAAATTCATGCTCCGGTACCAGCACTACCTGTACTACCCCATTCTCTGCTTTGGTCGTTTCAATCTTTACCTCCTCAGCTGGCAATACATCATGCTCGGCCAAGGCCCACGCAAAGGGCCCGCGTGGTGGCATCGCTACCTCGAAGCCGCCGGCCAAATCTTCTTCTGGTACTGGTTCGGCTATCTCACGGTGTACAAAAGCATCGCTGGCGGCTGGAGTCGATTTGGGTTCGTCATGATCAGTCACGCCGTCACGATGCCCGTGCACGTCCAAATCACTCTCTCCCATTTCGCCATGAGCACGGCAGACCTCGGCGTGGCCGAATGCTTCCCCCAACGCATGTTGCGCACCACCATGGACGTCGCTTGCCCGGCCTGGCTGGACTTCTTCCACGGTGGGCTGCAGTTCCAGGCGGTCCACCACTTGTACCCTCGCATGCCGAGACATAACCTGAGGCAGGCCCAGAAGCTCGTCATGGGGTTTTGCGATGAGGTCAAGATACCATACACCATATACGACTTCACCCAAGGCAATCGGAGGGTCATGGGACGTCTGGCGGAGATTGCGCAGCAGGCGCGGATCCTGTCGGAATGCCAGAAGGCTGCGTTCACGGACATGGTCGAGGGCCACCACTAGCGCGACCAACCGGGTTGTGGACAGATGATAGCCTTGTGTATGATGATGGCGGTATGATGGCCTTGTGTATGATGATGGCGGCATGATAGCCTTGTGCATGGTGATGGCGGTATGATAGCCTTGTGTGAGATGATGGCGGTATGATAGCCTTGTGTATGATAGCAGTATGATGGCCTTGTGCATGACAGCGATATGGATATGATAGGCCTTGCTGAGCGATGATGATGCCGACGACGGGCCAGCGGTCGCTTGACCGCCATCCACGTCGCCGCGCAACACGCCGCATGGAATCATTCACCCAAAGCGGCAGGCAAATGCACGCGAAGACGCCCTCGCCAGGGTATAGCGCTATGACTGGACGAAGACGACCATTTCTTCATTGCGCCCGCCATCTCCTTCGATCTCGCATGTCCGGACGCTCTCTGCTGGTCTCGCTCCAACATCCGCCGTTCCAGTTCTCGTCCCCTCCATCCACATGTCGTGCCGTTGTCGCCCACGATGGATGGAGCGACGCCGTCGCCGCCAAGACGAGCCGGAGCTGTCCACCTGCTAGTGCTGGTCCCACCCACCCTCGGCGAACTCGGTACCTCTGAAAGTGGCGAACACGGGCGCACACCGAGCCAGTACTGGGGCCGAGTGCAAGTGCATTTGGTCTCTGCAGACTGCGAGGCCAGCACATGGTCACATGGTAGGATCATGCATTCTCTTCCGCTTCACGTCCTTCTCGATGCCGAAAAAGCACCCTTCAGACGTTGTGCCTCCCGCGTGAGCACTTCGGCACTGCAAGACTTGACACAGCCGCGCAGCAGCTGGCCGCGACACGCAGCAGGGAGGCTGCTGCAATCGACTTCACATGCAATCGCACCAGCCGTGGCGCCGACCGGCCTCAGCGGCCATACGCGCCCAGCCGATCGCGAGCAGTGGCGCAAGGAATGGAGCTCCTACATTGCATGGTCCCTTGCCAGGTATCTTTCGGCTACAGACCACATCTCGTTCGCTGAGGAAGCTCCGTCCACCCATTGTGGATGCGGAAGCTTCCAGCATACAGCAGCCAGCTCTATAGCGTCCTCGCTGATGCATTCCCGCGCGGATTCCGTCAGAAAGAGGGGAACCCCCACCGATGCTCGCTGCAGGATAAATCTCACTCGTTTTCCCCAAGCACAACGAGAAACCGTGTACTATCACAGCCTTCACCAATTGTCGGCATTCTTGCACTGGTGTTCACAGCAATCATGGGTAGCATCGGAGCCACGGCCAGACTCGCCCAGGCCGATCTCCGACACCGGTCATACAACCTGAAGACGCCAGAAGATCACATCAAGCACTACGATGACTGGGCAGCCCGATATGATGCTGATGTGATGGGCGAGACTACTGTGTACGTTGGACCGCAAATGACTGTGCAGGCAGTTCAGGCGGCCAATGGCAAGATGGATGGCGAGATTCTGTAAGTCCGCGCATCAAGAGTACCGCTCGGCGCCACGATGCCTCACCGGAAGCGCGGCCAGCATATCAGTGCCCTCGACTGACAAGCCAAACAAGTGACGCGGGCTGCGGTACCGGCCTTGCTGGTGTGGCACTTGCGAATGCCGGAGCTCAAGTCATCGACGGAATCGATCTCTCCCCGGGCATGCTCGAGCTCGCACGAAAGACGAAGGTGTACCGTAATCTTTGGCCCGTCAACATGCTCAAGCCTATTCAGCAGGAAGACAACACATACGATATCGTCACATGCGTCGGCACATTCACAGTCGGTCACGTCGCGGCCACGCCAGCTCTGGCAGAACTCGTCAGAGTGCTGAAGAAGGGTGGGATTCTCGCAGCAACCGTGCTTGACACCCTCTGGGTACCCGGAGGCTTCGAGGCCGAGACCGAACGACTCCGAAGCGAAGGTCTTGTTGATGTTGTGAGCACAGACGTCGTCGACTACCGGAGGGGCGACGGCGCGCGATGCGTCATGCTCGTGCTCAGGAAGAAGTGAAGGCGAGATGGATGGTCGGATGGCCCCGGACGACTTGTATGCCACAGGGTGGGGGGCGGGCGGCCTCAACGCCACCGGCCCGAACGACGGGCAACTCGCCAGCACGCGGATGCAGGCCACAAGACCACCCTCCTTGGCGATCACAACATCGCTGGAATGATGTTTCTCAAACACACAGTCGAGCCAATGTGAGATGACACTGTTTTGCTCGGCCTGACTTCAACCATGTTGCCCATTCTCACGACACAGCAGCCGTGCACGGTCTTGTGGTCGGGAAGCCCCGCCGTCCTGTGCGGTGATGGGCAGTGCGCGGAAGCTAGCGGAACGTGCCCCTCGCTTCCGCAACGTAAATCCATGGAATATTTGACCAACAGTTGTGAGAAAAGCTGCAGCGGCGCCTGCATCACACGGCATCACACCCGAAGCTGCAGTTCACCGGGTGAATGAAGTGTTCGCAGATCGACCCATGAGACGACCCAGGCGGGTTGTGTCGGTCGCCCGCTCGCCACATCGATTCTGCCAAGTTCCACGGCTCGTTATATACTACGCATCCCACGTGGCACGTGGACGTGTCCATAGTCGACCGCTTGGACTGGCGGCTGTCCAGCATCGTCGGGCGTGCGCCCAATAGATCAGGAGACGATTTCCGCCGCTCTCCCCATGCGCGCGCTCTCTCACAGATCATCCATGTTCACCACCACCGTCGCCCTCCTCTGCGCTCGCCCCGTGGAGTCGCCGAAGGCATCCCGCTGCTGGCGCTCCCACTCCTCCGCCTTCTTCCTCTCCTCCTCCTCCGCCTCCTGCCGCTGCACCTCGGCCGCCGCCTGCTCCTCGGCGCTCAGCACCGCCGCGGGATCCCGGCCCTCCTCCAACATCCGCTGGATCGACCCCAGCGCGCCCGACTGCATCTTGGCCACGTCCGGCCACGGCACGAAATCGTCGCCCGCGGGCTCGGGCGCGCCCCCGGCTCGCGGCGCCGCGGGATCCGCGTCGTCCTGCTGCGCGGGGGTGGCGATGCCGTTGGCGCCGACTTCGACGCCGCCGTGCGCGGCGTCGAAGTGCTTCTTGGGCATGGAGGCGGAGGAGGGGGAGGGGGAGGAGGAGGAGGAGGAGGAGGAGGAGGTGGTGGTGGTGGTGGTGGAGGAGGAGGAGTCGGCGACGGGTTTGCGGACGGTGGGAGGCACGGTGGTCGGGGCTATGAACTTGGCAAACGAGAGCACTTCCTCCACGCCCACCTCGCGGCGCTCGGCGCGGTCGAGGGCGGGGATGGACAGGATTTCGTGCCGCGTGGCGGCCAGCAGGCGGATCGTGTGCTTGACCGTCTCGTCGAGCGCGTCGGTGGTGGCGCGCAGCGAGACCAGGCGGGCGTGGTTCCGTTGGTGTGTGATTACTGTCCGCGTGTGAGTCCATCTGGGCACATAACCATCGTGCCGGCCGCCGGTGCGGGCATACACCGCTCCATGTTCCGCTGCACGGCTTCGTCCGCGGCCAACAGCTCCTGCGCATCTCGCACCGAGGGATTGTATGCCGCAACCGAGTCGGTGAGCTTTTGCACACTCCGTTCCACGCGCGCATAGCTGGCTTGGAAGTGGGACAACATGGTGACGTGTCGCGCGGGGGGTGTTGGCACAGACGGTGGGGGAGAGATGCACGAGAGGTCGCGACGGTTCCGCTTCCGTTACGTGCCGAGTGCAGCATCTTCTTCCATCACCGGCCAGGCACGACTCACTCACTCACATCACTCGTTGGTCCACTCCAACGACATCGAGACCGACATGACAAGCAAATGCATCGGATGTATCTACCGCTGTGCCGCCTCGCCCGGCGCGAGCAATTCCAGGAAATCGGGCACAAGATCGGGGGGTTCATCATAAAAGTCAAACATGACCATGCCCAACCGTTTTCCTCGCATGCCGTGAAAGAAGGACAGTAATTGTTCGTTGACGCCTCCTTTGGGCGTCAGGGTCCCGTTGCCGAGAGCCTGGGTCGCCGGGGTGTCAGGAGGATGGTTGCCGGTGTTGGTGCTCGAAGCGAATCCCCAATACAAGCTGTCCGGGTGCTCGTCCGAAGCTGCCCTGCGCAGATGGGCCTCCGTCGCCTCGACTTTCCCGCGGATGTTGGTTGCTGCAGTCGACCTCCGTGGAGTCAAAGGGTGGTAGTAATCCTCAATGTACGCGGTCGCGTTCGTCGACGCGTTGTACACCAACGTGATATCCGGTCCGTTGTCGGTCCATTTCGTGGGCGAAAAGTGCACGCCGGGGAGACTTGTTTCGTATCTCGCCGGCAGCTGGTCCAGGTCGAACCGTCGGAGAAGGGTGATCTTGCCTCGTGCCTGGCCGAGAGTTCCCAGCGCACCCCTCGCCTGTACCAAATACTGCTTGGCGGCAGCGGACGTGAGGGTGGCATACAGCATGGCCTGTGTGGCACGGTCGTTATGGCCCACCTCGTGCTGGAAGCTGAGGAACAATGCTTCACTCGGGTGCCACTCCAGCCAATTGTATAGGCTGTACAGCACATCATCCACCGTCGCCGTCTCGCTCTGCAGCGCCTTGCCGTGCCAAAAGACAAGGCTGGTGCGCGTGACATCGAAAGCATAGCGAAGGTCAAACACGCGGATCCCAGCATCGAGCATGGCCGCCATACTCCGGCGCTGGCATCTGTAGAAGTCCGGCCGCGGCGCGGATATGTTGGCAAGGCCGTTGATGTATCGCAACGAATCCTGAGTGGCCGAAGAGTAGTTCCACGTCGCGGCATCATGAGTCCCCGGTATGTTCATGTGGACCAAAAGGGTATCGTCACCATAAGCGGACATCCACGTTGCGGTAGGAGATTCCGCGGCATAGTTCACCGCCGTGGTTCCAAATATCGGCGCCGCGTCCTGGAGCACTTTCTGCAGCGCGAGATCCGCCAGGATCGAGTCTGACACCGGAGGCGTCCTCGATGGCGCAAACGCCAGACTTGGGTCCGCAACACCGGCCAGCGCTGCAAGGGTGATGAGGAGGATGGCCAGCCCGGCGAACACGAACGTCGCGAGCCGGGCCTGCGAGCACCACGAGGGAGAAGTGGACGTCGGGCTCTGCATCGCGGGCCATGGTGTCGTGTCCTCTCACAGATGGCTCATCGTCGCCACGCCCGCCATGCCAGGAGCTGAAGCCACGCGCACCGCAGCCGGGGGGGGGACGAAGACACGCGCACTGCAGCCGGGGAGAGACGAGTCGTTACCCCGTCGCTACATGGTCATCTGTATCGACGTTGACCGCTTAAACTCCACGCCGACCAAGCGCCTTCGTGCAGCCGTCGCCCCGATCGGGCTATGCAACCAGGGTAGAAGGGGATCACCAACCCACTAGCTAGTTAACTCGAGAAGCTGAACTTCACCGCCAATGTCATCTGCTCCCTCCAGCACCAGCTGCGAGAGCTGTCGCTGCACCCGGCTCCTGCTTCCGCTGCGATTGCCGCCGTAGTATACCCCGACCCCCTTCGATCCAACCCTGAAACCATGACGGTCGTGCTCGGGGCCACTCGCGGCGTCATGCTGGGACGTGTCGGGGCCATATGTCTGATTGTGGTCGCCGTGTTCCTGTTTTGCGATGCTTGGCTGCCCGGCACGACGGGGTATCGCTCCGGGCACGCTTTCACGCCGCTGTCCGACGGCGAGGAGACGAAGGGCTCCATCGACCGCGGCCTCCCCCTCGTCACAGACCAGACCCCACCGCCGCCCCTTGCCCTCCCGCCCGGCCATGGGCGGTCCGACGACACGTGTCGGCGTTTGCCCGGCGCCGACAAGGTCATGGTGATGCTGAAGACCGGTGCCACCGAGCTCTACCAGAAGCTGCCCACGCATTTCCTCACCACCCTGAAGTGCATTCCCCATTTCCGGATTTTTTCCGATCTCGAGCAGCGCTTTGCCGACACGCAGATCCACGATGCCATCCGGCCGGTCAGCAGCAAAGTCAAGGCGCAGCACGAGGACTTCCAGATGTACCGAGAAATCGACAAGTGGCACGCCGAGGGCCAGGACCTGGCCAAGCTGACGGGCCACTCGGGCTGGAACTTGGACAAGTGGAAGTTCTTGCCCATGCTCCACGACACCTTCGAGCACGCGCCCGAGCACATCGAGTGGTTCGTGATGATGGAGGCGGACACGAGCCTCAGCTGGCTGAATCTGCTGCTCTGGCTGAGCACCATGGACCCGCGGGATCCGTACTATCTGGGCGCGCAGAATCTCATCGGAAACACCACCTTCGGCCACGGCGGCAGCGGCATCGTCGTGTCGAGAAAGGCGGCCGATATCCTGCAGGCCGCACGCTCCCACGCCGGCAAAGAGCTGTACGATGCGCGCTGGGAAGAGCAAACCGCGCAGTCGTGCTGTGGCGACGAGATCGTCGCGCGAGCCTTTCTGGCCGTCGATATTCCCTTGACTCCGGCTTGGCCATTGATACAAGGTACACACACACACACACACACACACTCGCTCACTCACACCTACACACCTATATACATTCAAGCACGGTGACGGGTATGGCGTGGCTCGAGGCTGACCCCTTTGACAGGTGAGACGATCAGCACGGTCGATTTCACCGACCACCATTGGTGCACCCCGTCCGTGACCTTCCACCACGTCACTCCCATCGAGGTGGATGCGTACTGGCAATTCCAGCTGGACTGGGCGGGGCGGCACGGCTGGGACACGCCGTATCTGTACCGCGACCTGTTCGAGCACTTCGTCGCCCGACACGTGACGGTGAACCGCACGTCGTGGAACAACCGGTCCAAGGACCGCAAATTCGTCGCCGCCGCGCTGCGCGTCGACGGCGATCCCCCCTTCGCCCAGCTGGAGCCGCACCAGCAAAACGCCACCCGGTCCGAAGACGCGTGTGCCGAGGCCTGCCGGAGGGAAACCGACTCCTGCGTGCAGTGGATGTTTACCGCCGGACGATGCCACCTGGGTCGAGACCTGCGCTTCGGGAGCAGCGACGCCCGCGAATCCGAGCACTGGCGCAGCGGCTGGATCCAAGACCGCATCGACCGCTTCCGCAACGCCCACGAGCCGTGTCACGTCCGGTGGAGCGGCTAGTGGGGGCGGACGGCGCGCGCGAGAAGACGACCGTGTATCGGCGGCCCAGGACGCACCGCTGGCCGCCGGGGCTCCATTTCCCTGTTCCCACGGGACACACCTTTCTCTCTCTGGCGACGACAGTGTATGGCGGGGGCGACGCATCATCGGTCATCCAAGTGCTGGAGCCGACATGGATTATACCGCGTAGAGCCGTTCGACCGGATTTTTTGGCGGGGGAGGCGGGTTGGACACCAATTCTCATAGCGTGCTTCTTGGCGGCATGTCCGATTGTTCACGGCGCGTACATACATGTGTAGCAAAATCAGCTGGCGACGGCCACTGCCATGCAAGCCTTGCAAGCAAGCCTGATCCTGTGCCCCCCCCCCTCACCTCTCCCCCACCCTTTCTCAGACGTCCTTGGCGCGAGGGTAGGACGACGGATCACACGCCGGCCTTCTGGAGCACGCAGTCTTCCCGCAAGGCATCGAAAGCCGACCGTATGTGAGTGAATTCCGGCTCGCGACCGGCCCTTCCACGAACAAAGGGGAGGGGGGAAGGGGGGGGGGGACGGAGGGCGGGCGTGTGTGGAAGCGGCATCAAGTCGCAGCAAAGAATGAACGGGAGCGCAAAGCCTCCTGTATGCAGCATCTGCGCGGCAACGAGCACGCTCCACCCCCCGTCGCGGCATCTCGACTCGAGCGATTCGCTTCCTCCTCGTCTTCCCGCACGATCGGCCGGCAGCGAGGTCGCGTCGAGAGGGCGGGATGGGGTGGGGCGGGGCGGTGTCCCGCTCGGGTTGCTCGGGCGTTAGGGGCCGCCAATGGGTTCGAGACATGGCTGTCTGGTAGCCTCTTGGTGTGTGTGTGTGTGTGTGTGTGTGATGCGCCGAAAATGCCTCCGGTCGCAGCACGGAGCGGCGCGCCAAGCGTAAGCCGTGGCGGCGTCCAGATGCTTCGTGTGAGCGGCACGAAACGAATGCAAGGTTGGCGCGCAGGCCAAATCAGAAAACACGACTCTCGGCCAAATCTGGGTATGTGGGCATTGCCTTGATCTCATGCTACCTCCGCACATGGATATCACTTCTTGCCCTTCGACGTGCTCGCTCGAGTCGCAAATCGTCCCAGATGACTGAGACTGCTCTTTCCTTTCTGATGATGTCCAGGCGGGTTCTGCGCCGGTTGTCGCTGGGCGTTCGCTTGCCCGGGCTCCGTGCGCGGTGGTGGTCCCATCGATTTCGCCTTGGGCTTTTCCGCAGGAGGTTGCGGGTTGGCGAAACCGTGCTGATTGATCGATTGTCGCTGTGGGCTCCTTCGCATCTTCTCGTGTGTGGCTTTGAATCGGTCGAGAAGTTCGGTCCACTTGATGCCGCCATCTTCTCTGCTTTTGAGCCTGTTCTGTCGCTCGGCGAAGCTGCCCACGCCGCCTGGAGCGGATGCACCTTGGCCTTGAGGTCGGATGTGGAGATAGCCGATGGCTGACACGCTGTTGAGTCGATTCTTGAGAGCTGCAAAAGCACTACTTTGAGGTAAAAGCATGAGCAGGCCGTACAAGCACTTGTATCTTGAATCGAATGTCAGCAGGGGCCGAACCGGTGCAGGTGTTCGGGGCTTACAAGTGGGGATGCCGCTCCGGCTCCAGAAGCTGCATTCGCAGATAAGTAAAGACAGGAGATTCGAGCAGTTGTACCAACTTGTCGATCTGAATGAGCATGTTGACCGTCATCTCGATCTCGCTGAAGAGCTTGAGAAGCTCATATGCCTGCTCATATGCTTGCGCGAGAAGACAAAGCGAAAAGGTGGCGACAGCATTGACACACCACGCCTTGAACAGGACAGTGAAGAAGGTCTGGCCGTCTCGGTTGTCAAGGTTCCGCAACCGCTTCCTCAGATCAAGGAGCTCAGGTGCGGTGATGAGATTGTTGTTCAGGTTCTGTACCATGATGGCGGCGAACTCAAGGTCATCTTCGTCCTTCTCCAGAGAGTCGGCCATAGTCCGGTATATCCGCTCGGCGGACAGTGACAGGCAAAGATTTCGGATGATCAGGTTTCCTCGCGATTCTAGTAGCTTGCGGTCGGTCGAGAAGAGCTTGATGAGATTGCCCATGAATGAGGTGAAGTAGCTATCGTCGCTGCTCTTGCTGATTTGTGAAAGAAGGAGCAGATCTCTAGTCACGACGGCTTCGGCTGGATCGCTGAGGGTCTTGAGCAAAGCTGGAAACGTCGCGTCCTGGATAGCCAAGATTTTGCGAGGAGATTTACGATGCAGCATGATAAGCCAAGCCAGGGCGGCTACTCTGGTTGCTTCATGCTCATGTAAGAACTGTAACGTCAGTGCACCTACGGCAGCCTCGTAGTCCAGGTCGTCGTGTGGCGACTCCGCCATCTCAGGCCCACCAACTGGCGGTTCTGGAGTAGCCATTGCTGGCGATCGTGACCCGGAGACTTCTGGACTGGCCGTCTTGCGTGCAGGCTTCGGCGCGTCGAGCGACTCGCGCTTCTCGCCATTGACGTCGGTTTTGGCAAAGCGTAGGGCCGGGATGCCGGAATTGTTGGTATTTGTTCCAGCAGGTTGCGTCTGTGCCTGAATAGAGTCAGCGACTCCGGCATTTGATGTTGGGTGGTCCTCCGGTAAGGACATGATGTATCTGATCAGCAGCTCGTTCACACCCTTTGCAGCCGACTTGACATGCTCCTTGTCGTGACTAAGCGCAGGTAGCAATTCCGACAGTAGCTTTGGTGTAAACGAGAGAATGTCCTCGGGACATGTCTCCAAGAATGCTTCGATCCACTTGAGGCAAGTCACCTTGACTTCTTCCTCGCGCGAGGCAGCTAGGTAGTCGACCAGGATTTTCAAGATCTCCGGGTAATCGATCGTTACATCCTGGCCTGGGATCCATTCGTCCTCTAGAGGGCCTTGCTGGTGCTCTTCGTCTTCGGCCGCGGTGAAAGAGGAGGCGCCGTCGCCAATTTCGGCCGTATCGACGTCTTCGTGCTTCTCTGGCTCAATCGCATCCATCGGCGCATTCTCGCGGCTTTGGCGACTTTCTGCTAGATCAGGCTCCGATTCCGCACCGTCAGTCGGGATGGAGCTTTCTGCATCGCTGTCTTTCTGCTCCTTCTCGTCTCGACTCCTGTTCTGGGCGATGCCCTTCTTGACAGCAGCAATTTTCTTGATCTCAAGCAAGAGCCGATCCAATGCTGACTTGGTGGTCGTATGCACATCTTCGTTGCTATCTCCAAGGAAGCGCAGGAGACCACCCAGGAAGCGGGGCAGGTATGCAACCATTTCCAGATCTGGTATCTGATCCAGCAACGTGATCCACGACACGAGAAAGGTGCGGGCAAATGGGTTTTGGACGTTGATGCGCTCTTGCAGCAGAGGAATAAATTTGGGCAAGCTGAACGCGGTTGCTATCTCCATGCTCTGGTCTGGCGTGGCCTCGTCGGGTGCTATTGCTGCTTCTGGCACAAGTACCGATGCATATGTAGCGGCTGACTCCGAGACAATGTCCTTGATCAGGCGGTCGAGCAGTTCCGCGCCGTTCTTGACGGACAGCTCCGTGTCGGCGGCCAGCTTGCTGAGAGCATCAAACACGTCGTTGAAGTAGATCAAGATCTCGCCCTTGGCCACTTTGGCGATGTTGTACATGCTCTCGCAGGCATAGTACCGCACGCGCGCATCTTGGTCGGAGAAGCAGGCAAGCACGGGCGGCACGATGTCTTTGAGGTAGCGGGCCACTTTCTGTCGGGCTCGTCAGACCACACGGCTGCATCACGGCCCTCGTCACGGCCCTCGCCACTTGCTTACCGGTCCCAGCGCTATGGCCGCGGCCGCCAGGCCAATGAGCCCGCCATTGCGGGCGTGCGGCTGGTGCACGGCATACGCATAGTCGTGGCAAAGCTGCCACACGATCTTCTCTATTCGCGCATGGTTGTTGTCGGCGAGGGCGTTGCGTATAACGGTCTCGAGCCTGTCGGCGTGCTGTGTCAGACCGCCTCTGCTCAAGCCGGATGGGATGACGACTTCGTATGCGTCGTCGTAGGGGCAGCCGGGAGTCTTTGGGGCGACGACGACTTTGGCGGACTTCAGAAAGTCCATAGCACGCCTGGTGGTGTAGGTGGTGACGAAGACGGGGTAGAGTGGATACAGCGTGGGGTGCATTGCACGTCTGGGTGGCATCAGGCAGGGGCTTACTCTAAGGCGCCGGCCTTGCGTTTGTCGTAGAACTTGTCAGACAGACGAGCCTGCGTGGAAGAATCCATACTGCTGCCGCCGATGCCGTGGCCGCTGCCGTCGCATGTGCGCAGCGCCCATCCAAGCTTGCCACGCTGTGGCACGCTGCCGTGCGCAGGTGAGGTGTCGCAAGTGCCCGTCAGCGGCGAGGGGGGTTCATGTCTATGCCGGCAGGCTACATCGTCGCACCGGCCGCGCCTTCCATCGCGTGCAGGTGGAGGTGGAGGTGGCAATGCTGGGGGGCGAAGTGGGGGAGGAGGGATGGACGACGGTACTGGCGCAGGAAGCTGCGATGGGAGCTGCACGATCCCCGCGCGGCATGTGCTGCCGAGCTGAGCCGGGATCCGACGGGTCCGGCCGCATGCTAGCCGAGAGACGAAAGTCGAACAAGTACTTGGTAGCAGCTCGCAGTCGCCACCTGCCCGCCGTCTGCCCGCCGTCTGTCCGCCGCCGCCGCCACCTGCCCACCGCCCGTACCCCAACCCTGCCCACCGCCGCACCCTAACCCTCGACCGGTCCGTGGCCGGCATGTCGGACGAGAACAGTCGTGAGCTGTATGCGATGCGACTGGCTCCGGCCGGCCACGATGCACTCGGCTAACGCTCGCCAGATCGCGGCTCTGGCGCGTGCTCCGCACATGCAAGCAAATGTGCTACGACCGAGTATTGTGCCCCGGCCGTCGTCCCGGCGCGCGGAGCCCCAGACTGACACGTCGCCCAGGGCTACGAGCTGACCGAGGAAGAATGCAACATGTCTCTCGACGAGTTCCGCCGGCAATATGCCGACGAGTCCGGCGCGCCGCAACGGGCGAAAATGGCCTTTACCGCACGACCTTCGGCAGCCATGGTCCAGAAGTACACGCCCATCACACGGCCCGGACAGGAGGAGAAGCCGGCTGAGATCGGCACCATCCACGTCGAGTTCGCAAACGAGCCCAGCATCGGAATCAAGCAGCTCAAGCAGTTCGCGACCACGCTCAGCGACAAGAACTACTACACCGGCATCTACGTCTCGCAGGTCCAGCCCACCTCTGCCGCTCTCAAGATCATCCCGTCTGTGTTGCCAACCGTCATGGAGATATTCAAGGAGGATGATTTGCTGGTCAACATCAGCAGGCACGAGCTGGTGCCCAAGCACATCCTGCTGAGCCAGGAGGAGAAGCGCGGGCTGCTGGAGAGATACCGTCTGAAAGAGACGCAGCTGCCGAGGATCCGAGTCGACGATCCGATGGCACGCTATCTGGGCCTGCGAAGGAGTCAGGTGGTGAAGATCATCAGAAAGTCCGAGACTGCCGGCCGCTATGCTAGTTACAGGTGGGCTATATGAGAAGGGCAGCGGGGTAATGAGGCGGTGTGATTGGAGCGGGGCGTATGGAGTAGTATGCGTTCGTGACTGCAGAGTTGCGAAACAAATGGCACCGAACAGGCGCCGGCGCCATTCGAGGCGGCCAGCAAATGCCAAAGAAAAAAGCATTGCATCGACGGACGCAAACGAGTCCGGGCATTGGTGGTCTACGGGGGTGCTCGAGAAGAAGAACAGCGTGCCGTTCGCAGCCTTGGGTCATGGAGATTGTCAGCAGACCGAACCAGCACTGCACACCGTTCGGGGGCGCGTGGGGGGCCGCCCGAGGAGAAGATACGGTGGAAGGCGTTGCTCCGCGTCAGAAGTGCAGCTCGCAAAGAAGCGCTGGGCGTCCAATGCATCGCCTATCCGGAGCCTGTGCCCGCAGCAGCCTGTGGTCCGGAGCCTATGCCCGCCGGCTGCTGTCCGCAGTTCGTGGCTGGCGGGCACCAGAGCCGGATCGCTGCTGCAGTCATTCCGCGTGGCCGTAAACCGTCGCGTGTCCGATGAAAACGGCCTTTCTGCCAGCAGTCGGCGGGAAGGACGTGAGTACGTAGGGGCCATGCTTCTGACGCGGGGCAACAGTCAACCCGGCGATCTCAATGACGTTCTCCTTGCCCTCGACCTCTCATCTGCGCACTCCCGGGGCGCCACCGCTTCTTCGTCCCTCTGCCCGCTCCCGCCACCGCTTCTTCTTCCCTCTGCCCACTCCCGCCACCACTCTCCGCCCCTCTGCGCCGGCCCACTCCCTCGGCCCGCGATGCCGCCGGCCATGCTTGATGATACACCGCGCGCGACCAATTCGCGCTGATGGCTCCGGTCGCAGATGGCGAGGGCCGCGAAGCGAGCAGGCGCTCCAGGTTCGGCCGCAAGGTCAGTAGTATCATTCGTGATATGATGCGACTTCTCACGCCATCTGGAGATCCACGCTGCACTGCACAAGCTGGGGTCCGCTAACATCATCCAGCTCCGACGCGCCTCTTTCATCCTCCCCAAGACTGGCGAGCGTTCCAAACGCACATTTACCCTTCGAGATGCCTCCAATCGCATGTCGACCGCCGGGAGCAACGACCAGCGGGAGCTCTTGCTCGCGTATGGAGATGGTCGGGGCTACGACACGTATCGACGCCAAACGACCAGGCTCGGGCTTTTTCAAGAAGCATGTCTTCGCAGGCTCCACGAACTCGGGAAGTTCGCGAAATCACCCACCGGGCAAGGTATCTTCAAATCGTCCATTGCCTACCTTCTCGGATCCATGGCCACCCTCATACCGGGCATAGCAGCGTGGTTTGGAGGCAAGAATGACTCCAAGCATCTGGTCGCCACCATAACAGTCTACTTCCATCCAGCACGAACCGTGGGAAGTATGCACGAGGCGTTCGTGCTATCGCTCATCGCATTCTGCTACGCCGCGTTCCTGAGCTTTGGATCCATGGCCGTCAGCATCTTCTTCGCACGTCAGCATGTCATCATGGTCGGACATGCGGTGGTTCTGGTGGTCTTCGTCGCGGGTGGGTTTGGCTTCATGGCTTGGATCAAGCAGAGACTGGGAAATGCTCTGGTCAACGTCGCCATCTCACTCGCTGCCCTGGGCACCATCAATATCCTCATTCGCGAAGGAAGTGTGCAAGCCGGCGTCTTTGGCTACAAGAGGATCACCGAAACGCTGGGCATGATCATCCTAGGTATTATAATCGCGAGTGTGGTCAACCTGGCACTGTTCCCACAACTGGCGAGGAAGAAGCTGAGCTATCAGATGGAGAAGAATACTGATCTGCTTGGAGAGATGCTTATCAGCATTACGAGAGCATTCCTGCACGGACGAGAGCAGGACCTGGAAGACGAGTACTTCAAAACTCTGGCGAAGGAACACTCCACTTCTTTGAACCAGATGAAGAAGGATCTCAACGAGGCGAAAAAGGAGTACTACGTCTTGGGAAACGAGCGGGTGTATGCAGTCGAGGCTCGAGCGGTTCGATGCTTGGCGGGCTTGTCCCAGGACTTGGGAGGTCTTCGCAGTGCAGCCCTTGCTCAATTCACATTCATCAACTCCCACACTCATGCAAACGGAGATGCAGCGGCGTCCAACGATGACTTCCAGATACCTTCAGCGCCACAATCGCCCACCCAGGATGGAGATCAACAATATTTCGGGCATCTCGATGTCATCACAGAGTCACCAGAGACCTCGGCAGGTTTTCGAAAACTTCCTGCGAGTGGCGACGGTACAGTCCAAAGCCCTGGAGAGAATCGTCAAAGACCCAAGGACAATGACTTTTTCGACTATGCCACGCCAAGCGGAACTGCAACGCCCCATTCTGCCTGCACGTCGGCCTCTGAAGCGAATGGTGAAGTTCCAATCTCGCCAGGGGTCAGTCACAGTCACAGCATGGCTAAGAGCCCGGGAGATATGTTCGTTGCCTTTATAACCCAGCTCGGACCACCGGCTAAGAGTCTGGTTTTCACACTCAAGCAGACTCTTGACGAGCTTCCATTCCGAGAAGCTCCAGCAGCATGGAATCCTTGGGCAAGTCGTGAACTTGAAGTCGCTATCAATCCACAATTGCATGCCAGCTTGGAACAGGCTATTGACTTGTATAGACAAGCACGAATGGACGCGCTTCGTGTGCTTCACCAAAGTCGAGCCATCAATGCTGCGATCAATGCTCAGGATGGCAACAAAAGCAGCTTCTCGTCAAAAGTGCGTGCATCTGGAATAGCATCGCCCGGGTTGAGAAGGCCAGCCCATGCGACACTTTTCAATAGGCAGCCACAAGAGGTGCTTGCCGACATCGAGGAGGTATCCGCGTGCTGTGGCCACTTCTCCTTCTCATTGCTGGATTTCTCAGAAGATGTACTCGAGTATCTGGATATCCTGGACGACCTCAAGAAAGAGATGGAATCGCCGACCAGGTCATGGAAGTGGCTCCTCTTTCGGCAGAATCGCACGAAGAGATGCGCCACCAAGAGTCCGAGACACACCCATCCAGAGCACAATGAAGAGCTGGACACAGGCTACAGCATCGAGCCAACACGCAAAGCTGATCGCTTTGCCGATCCAGAAAAGCTGCAGCAAGAACCCTGGTACTGCAGCCTGTATCGAGCACTCCGCTGGATGCGAAGAGACGACACACGCTTCGCACTCAAGGTGGGTGTCGGTGCGTCCTTGTACGCACTACCTGCCTTCCTCCCTCAATCACGACCTTTCTTCTTGCATTGGCGAGGAGAATGGGGTCTAGTCTCCTACATGGTGGTCTGCTCCATGACCGTCGGTGCGACGAACACCACAGGCTTCAACCGAATCTTCGGAACCCTGATCGGGGCAGCCTGCGCAATCCTAGCCTGGCTCATCTGCTCCCACAAAGGAGTTGTCAACCCCTACCTCCTAGGCTTCTGCGGATGGATCATGTCCCTGCCGGCCTTCTACATCAACATCGCGAAAGAAAATGGTCCCATGGCCCGCTTCATCATCCTCACCTACAATCTCTCCGCCTTGTACGCGTACAGTTTGTCCATCCACGACGGCGACAACGACGACGACGAAGGCGGCATCGATCCGGAAATCTGGGCCATCGTCCTCCACCGCGTCGTCGCCGTCACAGTCGGCTGCTTCTGGGCCATCATCGTCTGCCGCTGGATCGCACCCATCTCCGCCCGCCACAAACTCCGAGAGGGACTCTGTGTCCTCTGGCTCCGAATGGGTCTGATCTGGAAACGCGACCCGCTCGCCACCTTCCTTCTCGGCCAACCCCGAACTGCATACATGGACATCCGCGAAGAATCCGAGCTCCAAGGCTTTCTCGCCCACTTACGAAGTCTCCGCACCGCCGCGAAGAGCGAATTTGAATTCCACGGCCCCTTCCCCGACCAGCCCATCGGACGCATGCTGGAGCGGACCGCACGCATGCTGGACGCCTTCCACGCCATGAACGTCGTCATCTCCAAAAGTTTCCAGCGCACGCCCGGCGAGGCGGCCGTGCTCGAATACACGCGCCCCGAACGCTTCGCCCTGTCGGCCTGCATCTCGCACCTGTTCACCGTGCTCGCCTCGAGCGTCAAGCTGGAATTCCCGCTCCACGACGACGCCCTGCCCAAGATCGAAGACAGCCGCTGTCGACTGCTGTCCAAGATCTCCGAGTGGCGGAGACGCGGGCCCGGTCGCGAGCGGGTCACGGAACCGGATTACGAGATGCTGTACGCCTACGTCTTGGTCACGGGACAGCTGGCGCACGACATCGAGGCGGTCGGGCGGGAGATGGAGAGTCTTTTTGGCGTGCTGAACGAGGAGAATTTGAAATTGCATTAGCCGAGCACCGCACACCCCGCGAACGTGGGCGGCGGTGGTTATCAGGGGTTGTGCGTATGTATATAGATCGTTGTTGGATGTGTCGTGTCGAGAGAGACGGGACGGTTTCACCATTCCAGGCGCTGGTCCGACTCTCTTTCCGCCGCCGCTTCTCTCGTCATCACGTGGAACGAGTTCCGGTGCCAAGCGATGGAATCGACCGCCCGTGTGTGGTGACCGTGATCTTACAGAAGAATGAGGTGATGGCCCTCCATCTTGGAATCCCACTCACGCGTCACGCCGGCCGCCACGTGTTCTTGTTCTGCTTCTGCTCCTTCTTCTCCTTCTTCTCCTCCTCCTCCTCCCGCCTCCGCCGGCAGATGGCCAGCGTGGTGGAGGATGAGATGGGCGCCGTGGCCGGCGCGCGGCGGTCCCGTGTCGGTCTTGGAGTCCTTGCGCGGCTCCTCGCCGTGCGCGGCACGCGCGTCGTGGTGGTGGCGGTCGAGCCGCTGCCGGGCCTTTTCCCGGTAGCGGGCGTCGACCTGGGCGACGTGGGCCGAGGTCCAGCCGTGTCGGTTCTCCTCGGCGTCGGGCGCGCGGGCATCGTGGGCGAGCGGTGGCGGCGGGGCGGCGGCTCCCGCGGCGGCGGGCGGATCGGCGTGCGGGAGCTGCTGCTGCTGCTGCTGCAGGCCCTGCGACGCTTGGAGATCCATGCCGGCCAGCTTCTCGAGCAGCATGCGCTGCACGTGCATCTGGTTGGTCTGCTGCTCGATGATGCGGTTGACGGCGAAGTTGACCGCGACGGCCTCGCGCTCGCGCCGCTGCTCGTGGGTACTAAGCTGACCGCGGAGGGTCTCGAGCTCGGCGTGGAGTGCGCGTTCGCGCTGCTGGATTTCGTGGGACGGGGTGCGATGGGGTGCGGGAGGCCTCGGGTGCTGGCGCCGGAGATGGTCGAGGAACGATGCCGAGTGGCCGGCCGCCGGACACGGCTCGCGGCTGGGATGGGGCAAGTACGAAGACGATCGATCGTGCTGCGGCTCGCGGCCCTCGTTGACGAAGGTGGTGTATGTGGACGAGCGGGAACGCGATGCGGGTGCTGGTGACGTCGGAGCGGGCGGAGCCGGGCGATCGGTGTCTGCCTGCGACGCCTCGATCTCCTTGAGCTTCTCGTGGCTTGCACGCAGAGCGTCGGAGGTGCTGCGTCTGAGCAGAGGCCGGGCGGCGGGCGGTGTGCGCACGCCGTCAGCGACGCCTGCGCGGCCGATGATAGTGGCAAGCACAGGCAACTGCGCCTGGCGGGCCGTGGTGACGGCGTCGCTGAGCGCCAGCTGTGATATCGATGGCGTGGGCGTCAGGGCTCGTTGCCGCGTGTCTGCTGACCTCGACCTCTCGTAGCTGTTCTGCGGGCGCAACGTGGGCGAGCGCGTCACGTTCTCGGCGGCCGCCACATCGGGCTCGCGCTGCACCGGCGGCTCCACGGGCTTGACGTTTTCATGTTCCATGGGCTTGACGTTTTCATGTTCCATGGGCTTGACATTCTCATGTTCCACAGGCTTGACGTGTTCATGTTGAGGCGTCGGCGAGTGCAGCACATGTTCGCCCCCCGGCGCCGCGAAACTCGGCTTCTGAGCCTGGTGCGTTCCGTGACGGCCGTGGCCCGAGTGGGAGTCCATGACCGCCGGGTCTGGCGGGTGTTGTCGGTCGTTGCTTGGTGGGCGCTGTGGCCGGGAGACGTTTGGCGTTTGCTGCGTTGCTGCGTGCAGGTCCGTCGCCAGCTGCCAAGCCGAACTTGTCATTCATCTTACGCGGGGAAGGAGCAACTTTCATGTGACAGGACCGATCGTCATCGCAGGTCATGCCTACGTCAACGCATCCCTTTAGCCCATCCACACCTCCTGAACACTTCCTCTCTTCGTCAACGCATCATACTCGATCCACTGCACCTTTTTGCGCCGCCCACCGCCCTCCACCAGGCGGCCAGGGTTCATGACGTGACAGCCCTCGTATGTCAAAGCAAACGCGGGAGCCTCCGCGTCTGCAAGGACGAGTGAATGTGGCAAGGGATACAAGCTGAGCGCCGAAGGAGCATAGTCCCAGTGCGCGGGTCGCACGGTGAGCGGAAATGGCGACAGCGTTGACTGTGGCAAGAGCGACAGAATGAGTCGCTTCGCCTCCTGCGTCGCATATCGCTCGGCGCTGACGTCCAGAGGTGCGGGCGCTTCTTCGATCGGCATCGCACCGGTCATCCCGAGGTCTCCTGCGGTATGATGCTCGGTTGACGGCAGGGCGCCACACATGGCAACGTGCTCGGAAGCATCACGCGCTGCAACTTCTGTGTCGCGGTCGCCTTGCGACTCTTGCTGTCGTATCGCCTGTCCGTATCGAATCGCATTTCTCCTCATTCGTCCTGAAATGTCGTCTCGGAACACGACGACTTCGTGCGCAGGGCCGAATAGACTCAATCGTGTGGGATTCGTCGTCCATATAGCTTCGCCTTCCACGTCGGGCTTCTTCCCGGCGGTCTCTTGCTTTGCATTTGCAAAAGCCCTCTTGACACGACTCGTGAAGAGAGCTGGCACGCCCTCCCTGGGTAGGACTGTACTCGCTCCAGCACTGAACGATGAGGCCCACGGGTCGTTGTCACCCGGCACAAATATCCATGTGCAGCTTCGAAGTAGACCGGGAAAGTCCCCAAGGACAGCCGCCAGCTCGTTGAAGAGCTCTTTGTATTCGATGGAGCCGGTTCCAGCGCCTGCCATGGCCGCCTTGCTCGAGAAATCACCGCAAACCACGAATGTCATGGGTGGCTGATGGGCGTTTTCGTATCGTTCCAACACCCTGCGCAAGGCTGCCAGCGTAGTTGGGCGGTCCAGCGTGAGGTCTGACAGCACGACCATCTTCCTTCCACCCTCCTCCACGCCCGATTCGGGGCCGAGGAGGCGCTGTTCCAACCTCCTCATGCGCTGCCCAACAGCTCGTTCCGAACCTTGACCAAGGAAATCGGTCCAGCCGAATCCTCCATCGACCTCGTCAGCCCGGACGTTGATGCCCAGGGAGATGTCACGCTTCTCGACCGGCGGTCCGCCAATCTCGAATGCGACGAATCGGCCGCCAATCGTGCCTCCCACGCCGCCGGTATTGCCCAGCCCGCTCGATCCAACACCCGCCCAGTCTTCCTCGTACACCCCGTCGACGAGCACAATCATGCCGGGACAGAAGTACGGCTGGATTTCTTGCATCGACGTGGCATGTTGGAGATCCAGACTGATGCTGCCGCTCACGTCGTTCAGAGCCAACGTGCCGGTGGGAGCAGTGACCAGCATACCCAGTATCATATGACTAGTGCCTCCTCGACCAAGCAGGTTCGCGATGGGCGTGACCTTGTAAAACGAGCGCTCGGTGACGGTGTTCGATCGTCGCAGTGCGCTCGCCTGTGCCGAGAATGACGGAGCCTGGAAAGCAGGATTCCGCAGTAACCGTTGGTGGATGACGTTGTATCGCTCCTTGACGACGGCGGTCTTCTGCTTTGCGCTGGGAAAGAAACTGGGCGTGTTCTCCAGGCGCAGAAAGTGCTTCTTGTCGACACTATATGCAAATCGTGGTTGCTCAAATGCGGACGTCACTTTGAACCAGCTTCGGGCATCCCTCCGGCTCCCTTCTGGTTCTTCATCCTGTGCCGCCGCCGCCGCCGGGCTCTGTGCTCCGAGGCCAGACGCGGCCGAGCCACTCGCGTGCCTTTCGAGAGAGGGGCGGTCAGAGCGGCCGACGGCACCGTCGTGGCCGAATGCAAAGCTGGTCTGCCTGCCGAAGCTGCCGGGGCCTTTGCGAGTGCCGATTCGACCTCCACTCATGCAGCCTTCCAGGGTGCGGAGGATTGCCTTCAGCTTCTCGCCGTCTTCCACAATGACAGGCCCGTTCTCGGCCTTCCATATTCTGGCGACTTCCTCCAACACCTTCTCGCCAGTCCCTTCGTCCCGCCATCCCGAGCCACAATGCCTGCCCACGAAGCTGGCGAAAGACTGGACAGCCGAGGGCGGGAGGGCCAAGCCGTGTTTCTTGGTGAATACCCGGTAGGCTACGGGCTGCAATGTGGGTGCTGGGAGGAGGATGGGCAGAATGGTGGAGAGCTGGGGCTTGAATGCGGGGGGTGGGGGAGGCCGCTGGTTGTTGTTGTTGTTGTTGTTGTTATTGTTGGGCAGTGGGTGCAGGGGAGTCCCGAATGCTGGAGAGGACGAGAAGGGATTGTTGTCGGGCTGATTCTGCGGGATCGACATTTGCTGACACACATGGATTGGCACACATCTGTTGGCACACGTTCGTTGGCACACATTTATTGGCCCACTGTCTCTGGCCCACGGGTCATGCGAATGGGAAGGGGAGTCGGAGTCGCCGCGTGCAGCCGCCTGTTTCCTGTTTCGACCTTGTGCCCGTGCACGTGCACGTGCACGTGTTTCTGCGACGCCACCGTCCCTCGTCGCCACACGTCCGCCGTGCCACACCACCTCATCGTCGCCCC
The DNA here is from genome assembly GCA_016165855.1 of Pseudocercospora ulei. Lineage (NCBI taxonomy): Eukaryota > Fungi > Ascomycota > Dothideomycetes > Mycosphaerellales > Mycosphaerellaceae > Pseudocercospora > Pseudocercospora ulei. Next base: position 318,648 of record JACWNB010000022.1, on the reverse strand, counting down.
CCACGCCGCCCCCATCGCCGCCCCCAACGCCGCCCCCACCGCCGCCAGCAGCATGGCGGAGCCCACAGCCACATCGCTCCCCCACCGCGCCGCCGACGGGGCCGCCATGCCGCCGGAGACGCCCGCGGCAGAGCTCCCCGCCCAGCTCGAGCAGCTGAAGGCGTCGGCCACGAGGGAGTATTCACTCCGGAACTACGACGCGGCCGCACAGCTGTTCAGCGAGGCGGCCGAGCTCCAGGTGCGGGTCAACGGCGAGATGTCCACGCAGAATGCCGATCTGCTCTACCAATATGGACGGTGTTTGTACAAGGTGGCGGTCGCCCACTCGGACGTATTGGGCGGCCGCATCGCCGGTCCTTCTGAGCCGAAACGGAAGAAGCGCAAGGTGGCGAAAGCTCAGAGCGGTGCAAATGGAGCGGGAAGTGCAGATGGAGCGGGAAGTGCAGATGGAGTGGGGAGTGCAAATGGAGTGGGAAGTGCAAGTGGAGCGGGAAGTGGCTCTCCGATCAGCCATGTGATCAAGAGCTCTGCACAGAGGGCGGCAGACGACGCGAGCGACGCTGCCGTGGCGCAGCAGGAGGAGGCGCTGGAGCAAAAACCAGCCGATTCCAGCAACCCGTTCTTTCAAATCACCGGCGACGACAACTTCACCGACTCCGAAGACGACGACGCGGGGGAGGGCGAAGGAGGTGCGGGCGAGGAGGAGGAGGAGGACGACGACGACTTTGCGATTGCGTATGAGATTCTGGACATGGCTCGAGTGCTGCTCTCGCGGAAAGTGGAAGAACTTCAGAGCACGGCGAAGGGCAAGTCGGCCGAGGAGCAGCCCGAGCTACGAGACCTGAAAGAAAGATTGGCCGACACGCACGACCTGCAAGCCGAGATCAGTCTGGAGAACGAACGGTTCAGCGATGCCGTCGACGACAGCAAGCACTCTCTCGCCCTGAAACTGGACTTATATCCCACGGGAGACCCACTGGTCACCGAGGCGCACTACAAGCTCTCCCTGGCGCTGGAATTCGCCTCCGTGACATCGACCCAAGAAGACGCCCAAGGCCAGTCGACAGTCGCCCAGGTCGACGAGGAAATGCGCAAAGACGCCGCCCGGCAGATGGAACTCGCCATCGCATCCTGTCGCGCCAGGATCGTCACGGAGCAGTCCAAGCTCGCAGCCCTTTCCGGCGCGGAAGCCGAGCAGCAGAAGAAAGACGTCGTGGAAATCCAATCCATCCTCGCGGAAATGCAACAGCGGCTCAAAGACCTCCAAGCCCCTGCCACCACTCTCTCCGCCCTCCAAGGCCTCGGTCCGGCCGGAGCTCCGGCCGGTTCCGAAGCAGATGCCATGCGTGGCATTCTCGGCTCGCTTTTGGGCGAGAGTCCCGCCGACCAGGCCCAGAGGATCCAACAGGCGACGGCTCAGGCGAACGACCTCAGCGCCATGGTCAAGAAGAAGAAATCCCAGCCGCCGCCGCACGGCTCCGTGCCTGTGCAAGGCGAGGGAAAGAGGAAGGCCGAGGATGAGGCGAGCGCCATCGCGAACCGCGCTCGCTCGCATGGAAATGGAAACCGAGATGCGACGAAGAAGGTCAAGATTTCCCCCACGAAGCCTGAGGCTATCGGGGAGCATGGTGGGAAGGAGCGATAGTAGGAGACGGCCGCCTTTTTTTTTCTTGCACGATGCGCCGGTGTTTGTGTGTGTGTGTGGATAAGCAAGGAACGGTTCTGGATGGAGCATGCGTCCGCTTGGTGGGGGGGGGGGGGAGCGGAGGCGCAAAATCCTGTATATATGTTTTATGATACCCCCCCCCCCCCTCCCCCCCTTGCACGGTCTGCCGATCACGCTCGTGACCGCCGGCGACCACGTTCCTCGGACGTTCAGAAGGAACAAGTCCGTGTGCTCAGAACCAGCCGTGATCGAGATTGAATTTCCAGGCGTCACCCACGTCCAGCAACGTGCCACCGTCGCCGGCGCCGGTGCTGAAGGCCCGTTCAAAATCCAGATCGAACGCCGCCACGTCGGGAAGTGGCTGCAGAGGGGGCGCCGCACCCGCCGCCGCGTGGCTGTCCTGTTGCACGTCCGGTGTGGGCAGCAGCGCGACCTGCGCGGCTTCGCGCATCTCGGTGCTCGCGGGAGACAGCAGATTGGCAGTCGCGCTGGACTGGCTCGGGGCGTGGTGTTTGAAAGGATCCCGCTCGCTGGGGTGAAAAGCCGAGAGGGTGGTGGTGGTGGTGGTGGTGGATCGCTCGCGGTCTGGATGACTCGCGGCGGTCTGTGTCCAGGAGGCCTCGTCGGCCGTGTCGTGATTGACGTCGGGCCGGGCGGCGGTGGCGTTGCGGAGCGTGTTCTGGATGATGTGATCGAGTTTGGTGACGGTGCGAATCATCTTGCCGCTGACCCATGTGCTCTGGCAGTACGAGAACAGAGCGCCCAGAGCACTTTGGAGTGAGTCCGCATGCATGGGCCTCAGACTTGGCTGGCGTCGCACGATGCCAAGGAGGATGATGGTCGCGTTTGTCAGAGTGTGGATGGTGGTGAAGGAGTATCTGGGCACTTCCAAAGGTACCTCATTGAGTGACTGGATGATTTTCGCTGCACGCTGAGCGCACTGGACATCGGAAGCCAATATCTGCTGTCTCGAGATGCTCGACCACGTCCGTTGGCCCGTGGCTCCCACTCGTCGTATCAGGAGCTTGAGCAGGTGATAACGCTGTATCATGCAGTGTTAGCGAGAAGTGGACTTGTCCGACACTTTCAGTGGCCGGAGCAATACCAAGTACAGAATCACACATTGTTTTCTCTGCCACAAGGCCACCTCTTGAAATTGCGTGTGATATGACAGGTACTCTCGGTATTTGAGTGCAGTAGGGAGCGATTGCCACCAGTGGTCCAAAAACACATCCAAGTACTCGCAGACCGCTGGAGATGCTTTCATTTGGCCTTCTTCAGCCTCGTGGATGGCCTTGGAGATTTCCGTCGCAATTCTGTATTGTTGCATCCAGCACTCCAGAAATGTCACAAAATTAGGTTGCAGGAGCGACATGTCCTTCTCGACCTCGCTTTGCAACTGATTCAAAGACAAATTGGAATGCTTCTGATGCGTCAACCACGCGTCACTCACGGGAAGCGGTGGACGAAGCTCTGTGATACCATCCAAGATGAGGAACGGGCGACCCGACTCGAAAGAAATGCGGCGATCGATTGCATGCACCGACCACCAGAGTCGTGTTGACATTTCGTCCTGGAAAGCGCTCAGGCCGGAGTAGAAGGTACTGCGGTGGAGGCCATGAATATAGGCACTTGACACTAGATGTGCTAGGATGCGAGACGCCTTCTCACACGCATCCAGTCTGATAAGATAGATAACCTGTACAAGTCAATCCCGCCACGATCCTGGCGTTTAGGGCGGAAGGAGGGCTTTCATACCATCAATGTCATGACCTGAAGACTCTGCAGATATATTGGCGTACTCGTGGAAACATCCAGCAACGGCCGGACAAGGTCCATAGCGACACTGTAGAGGCTCCAGCCGGCGGAATGGGCACCATCGAATTTCGTCAAACGGGTGGACACTGTGCACCGGCCAAGGGCAATACAGACGAAGAAAATGGCAAGAGAAGTTCGAGATTCGCCGTGCGATTCCAAGTCCTTACAGGACACGTCCATGTGCCGTTCGCACACGAAACGGCTTGTCTGCCATACGCTGGGCGGGTGCAGGAACGGGTACAATATATGGATCTCATCCAAGTAGACCTGCAGCAAGGTTTGGCCGTCCAGAGTAGTGCGGTCCACGCCATTCTGGTCGAGAATGTCCGGCAGCCAGTACGCAGAGCCATCGCCAGGCTTGGCATCTTTCCTGCTCCGGGGGGAAGGCTTGGGTGTCAAATGGCCATGTCTTGATCCCACGGCTGCAAGTACGGGATTCGGGTCCAGCCCGTGATCCTCTCCACATCCGGGCTCGGATTCCTCGATGGCAGGCTCAGCCAGGAATGTTTGGCCTTCATCGACTTCGTGCTCGGCCGATGCGGGCGTTTCCGGGACTACGGGCTGGTCATCTCTGTCCGAATGGCGGTCATCTTCGGAGTGGATGCAATTCTGGGAGAAGGCCGCCTCCAGCCTCCTCTCCACGCCCAGTAGGCGCTGGAGGACGTCGTTGGTGGTCACTCGTTGCTTGGATGCTTTCACTGGCCGCGTGAGCCCGCGAGCAGTCGGTGCTGGGAAGCTGTGTTCCGATGCGATCAGACTCTCCCCGGGCGCCTTGGGAGCATCGTCGCTGACTATACACCGGCGCCCCTTCTGCGTACACTGCGCGCAAGGATAGCCGCCCTGGCACTAGAACGTCGGGGTCAGCTCGCGGATTCGGCTGAGCGCGTGGCGGGATCTGCGGATACCCGGATCTTCCGTGACTGGCACTCGGAGCTGTCACACCGTCAGTCCCCCGCTGTTGTGTGGGCAAGTCAAGTCTCGAGAGCTACCAGGCCCGCACAGCATATCGAGCCCGCTTGGTGCGGCGCGCGTCGCTGGAGACGTTGGAGACGTTGTCGAAGGAATCCTGGCGGTCCTGTGGTGGCATTGAGACCTCTCCGTTCCGCGACAGAACGCTCTGGCCGGCATGGCGCCCGCCGCACGCGAGAGAGCCTATATACTTACTGTATAGCACGTGGCAGCCGCAGCCTGATGCCTTCTCCATGCGGGGCATCTCCCCTCCTCTGATGGAACTTCGGGGCCGCGAAACTTTGCGGCTTTGCACAACTCAACGTCGTCACAGACAGATTACTGTGACCTTGCCGACTGACACGGCACTTGCTGCCAATCTAAGCCTGCCTGTGTCGAGTCTTGTTTGACCAATCTTCTTTTCTCCCCGCAGTCAGGCTGTCTATTTGACATTTCCCGGGCCAAACCCGCCAAGAATCTGCAGTGCCATCCTCTGGTCTTGACAGAGATTACATAGTTATTTTATATCTGTATTGATCCCTACTTTATGAAGATTATTACGAGCACTCTAACTATAACGCACATAATTAGTAAGCTGTACAGACTAGTAAGTATAATCCGAGCGCGTAGATACAATTCAATACTGTAACGGCGGTGGAAAGGGGTAGGACGGACTGATGGGGTGGACCCTGGAATTTTGGCTCGGCCCTTCCGGACCGAGCCGGGTCTTAGCACACTACCCCTAAAGCCCTTATCTACCGCTACATAGATTCCTTCCTTTCTGTTAGGGGACGCCGCCCCGCTAGGTCCTGGACCTAAACTGGCCGTCGTCCTAAGGATTGCGACTCAGCGGCGCTAGCACGCCTCTACCCTCTGTATAGAGGGAAAATCCTGCAACCCTATATAGAGGGAAAATCCTGCACCCCTACATAGCGGAAAATTCTTGCCCCTCTGTACGCAAGGAAAACTCTGTACCCCTGTATAGAGGGGAATTGCTGGCTTAGCTTTGTAGGTACAAATTGTGCAGCAGCAGACGACGAAGGAACTGCCTATTAGTTCCTTTATATAGATACCTGGCTTTAAGTTTCTAAACTAAGATTCTTAAACCCCCAATATTAGGAACTAATCTTACTGTTAGTAACTATAGTAATATAACGAAGATAGACAACACTATACCTATAGATACTGATCCGAGCATGCAGATATAATTCAATACAGCTGTTTTGATAACTATATCTCGAACCAAGGAGGGAAAGGAATCTATACGGCAATAGGTAAGGGCTTTAGGGGTAGTGTGCCAAGGCCTAGCTTGGTCCGGAAGGACCGAGCCGAAATTCCAAGGGCCTACCCTATCGCTTAGTCCTACCCCTTTCTGCTGCTGTAACACTACCCCCCTCCCTTACTAGCGGTCGCCCTCGACTGCTTACTTATCCCTTCTGCCTCTTCTATCTTATTCTAGCTAATTAGGTCCCCTTATTCTTCTATCTATTTATTTGCTTTTGCCTCTTCTTCTTCTTCTATCGCTCGTCTTTTCCCTCGTCTCTTTTTTTTTCTACTTTCTTATCTTCTTTCTTTCGTTTAGCTCGCAGCTTCTTCTGCGAAAATTCTTCTTAAGATCGACGTTATTTCTACTTTTCTTATATCTTAAAGACATTGTCCTTTCGTTATCTTCTTCTTTTCTTATATCGTTACTATCTAAAGTCGTTTACTTAGTGTCTATCTAATCGGAGCTATCTGATCTAAGCTAACAGCTATCTGATCTGCAGTGTAATCCGGGCGCGCAGATATAATTTAATACAGCCTTTTTAATAACTATATCTCGAACTAAGGAGGGAAAGGAATCTATATAGTGGTAGGTAAGGGCTTTAGGGGTAGTATGCCAAGGCCCGGCTTAGTCCAGAAGGGCTGAGCCAAAATTCCAAGGGTCTACCCTATTACTTAGTCCTACCCCTTTCTGCCGCCGCAACACTGCCCCCCTCCCTTACTAGCAGTCGCCCTCGACCGCTTACTTATCTGTTCCCCCCCCTTTTTTTTCGACGTTACCTCTTCGCTTTCTTCTATTTCGAACACATCCCCTTTCTTCGTCTTCTTTCTTCTTATATCGTCGCTATCTAATGTCTCTTAATTTGGCTTCTATCTGATTGGAGCTATCTGATCTGTGCTGGCGGCTATCTAAGCTGCAGCAAGGCTGGCCTGTGCGCTGCTGCAGAGGTCTATATAGATCTATCCGCAGCTCGCTATCTTCTTCTTGTTTTTCTTCTCTACGATAGCCTTTAGCACTACTGCGAGGCTGCTTTGGTTACGTTTGATACGGATGTGGACAGCTGGCAGCCAGGCTTGGCAGGGCCAGGCTTGGCGCACACTCAAATACCTCTACCTCCGCTTGTACGTAGATTCTTCCCTCTCCAGCCTTGGATATAGTTATTAAAGACGGGTATTGACCTTGCGTCTACTGCAGTCAGATCATTATATCCAAGGCTTACTTCAACAACACCCGCACTACGCGAAAGAGCCCGTTGAATTACATCCGGGTACTCGATTAACGTACGTGCAACTGACAACCCAGAGTGTGTACTGTATATGTACAAAGGAGGCCGTCGATTTATATCCGGTTACTTAATTGTATATGTGCATACTACTCTACCCCTCCCCCGACCGAAAAGAAGAGTTTTAGGGAAGAGAAGTGCCCCTATCGAGAAGAAGAAGAAGAGTTTTAGGGAAGAGAAGTGCCCCTATCGAGTGTTGCGGCGGTGGAAAGAGGTAGGACAGATTGATGGGGTGGACCCTAGATTTCGGATCGGCCCGTCCGGGCCGAGCCGGGCCTTGGCACCACCACTACGAAAGCCCACCACCGCCACTACATAGATTCCTTTCCCTCCTCAGTTCGAGATATAGTTATCAAAAAGGCCGTATTGAATCATATCTGCGTGCCCGGATCATTATATCTCGAACTCACTCTCCATACACCCCGCGCTGCGCGAAAGGGCCCGTTAAACCATCCGGAAACCCGAATAACGTACGCGCACCTACCAACACACCAACAACAACCCCCAAAGGCACCGTAAGAAGATGGAAGGCTTCTTAGCGGTAGAGAGCGGCGTAACAGGCCGCCGCGGAAAGAGAAAGACTGACAGAGCAAGTAGACGCTCCAGTGTAATTGATAATAAGATCATTATCAGAGGTTTTACGGCGGAAGAGACCGCTAAGATCAAGGAACGAATAAGCGAATATAGGAAGATCCACGACTGCACGATCGAGGAATTAGAAGATTACGTAAACGAGAATAGGATAGGAAAGGTCTACGACGGTATAGACCTTATTAAGACGCTGTTCTACAGAACGCTAGAAGAGAACAGACAACTGAGAGAAGAGACTAAAGCGGTAAGGGCCGAGAAGGAATCGGCAGAGACGATCATCGAAGTGTTAGAAAACCAGGCGGCGAATCGACTAGCGCAGCTAAAGGCGCTAAAGAATCAACTAGCTGATATAGAAGCAGCAAAGTCGCTGCCACTGCGTCGAGAAGAACAAGCAGAGACCGCCTTACCGGCAGCCTACAGTCAAGGTGGCACGTTAATAACGTTACTACCGGATCTACCGGCGTTTAGAGGCGGAGATCCTAAGGATTGGGAAGCGTTTAAGAAGAAGATCAAGAATAAGATAAGCCGCGATTACGCAGCAAGCAGCGAAGGAGACAGACTGGCCTATTTAGAGGCGCGACTGGAAGGTAAAGCTTTTTCGCTAGTAGCAAACCTGGAAGAGGCGACCGCTAAGGAAGCGATCAAAGCGCTGGATCAACGCTTCGGAGATCCCTTTAGGAAGAAGACGGCCCGTAAGCAGCTGGACAAGATCAATCAGAACCGGCAGACGTTTAAAGAATTCTACGGTTTGTTCAGAAAATATGCGATCAGGGCCCGAGTGGCGGAAGATAAGCAGCTCTACCTATTAAGGCAGAAGCTGAACCCTAAACTGGCCGCCGCTATAGCGTCTGTGGAAGACGAAGACCTTAAGAGCTTCGTGCACCAAACGAGGGTCACCGCGAGAAACTTAAGCGCTTACGCGAAATCACGCGAATCGGTTTAGAAGCCGTCGCCGCCGGAGCAGCCGACAAGAGCCCCCGCACCCTTCCGACGCGGCCCCCAGCCGCCTTACGTGCCGCGACCGTCGTTCGTCCCCACCTGTTTCGCGTGCAGAAAACCCGGCCATATCACCACGAGATGCCAAGCATCGGATAAGCAGAAGCAGGAGTATCGCGTTATAAAGCAGCCGCAGCCGCAGCCGCCGAGAAAGACTATTCAAGCCATCGAGCCGGCTCCGAACGATACTGACGGCGTAGACAGCGGGGTGCAGCTAAGAATTATAGGAAAAGACCAGCTAGACGGATAGGCCCCCTATCTAGCATAGACAACAGGGCATTAACGCGAACTACGTCGACGAAAGAGAGCATTAATAGCTGCAGCGATCCGCTATCGGCTGCGATGGAAGTGAACACGGAAACAGCCATTATCCTTCTAATCACTGTCCACCCCCTTAACGGATCGAGCAAACCACTTCAGCTGAGAGCTTTTATCGATACAGGAGCTCTCATTGGCGCGGCGATCTACCACCGGCTGGTTCAGAAGCTGATGAATAGATACGGCTATCCGGTAGAACTGGCGTCGCCGACGCGGATTTGGGCATATAACGGACAAGACACAGAAAGCGTTACGCACTACGTGCCGCTAAGGACTACCCTAGCTGGTCGCACTACGGAAGCGACGTTCCGAATTATAGATATCGGCAGGTTTGACATCATTATAGGGCAGAAATAGATAAAGAACCAGAAAGCCATCGTCGACGTAGATAAAGGAACGATTAGATTCAAAACCCCAGGTAGCGGAGCAGGAACTATCGAAAAGGTCGCCGCCGCCGCTAAGCCGAAAGCTACGAAGCCCGCGAAAGAGGCACCGTCCGATCGTTCCGAACCCCTGGTTACTGTCGGAATGATGAGTTTAGAAGCTATAACGACCCTTGCAAAGTCGCCGGACAATGAGATCTACGCTATCTCTATAAAGGACATCGAAGACTACAGGAAGATAATGGCGGAGGAAGAAGTAGATCTACTAAAGGTGTTGCCAAACGAGCTCCACGGTTACGCTAACGTGTTCTCAAAAGCCGACTCCAACCTATTGCCGCTCTATCGACCGGAATATAACAACAAGATCCGACTGAAAGAGGGAGCTACGCTGCCAAGAACCGAGCCCCTAAGACGACTGTCACCGGCCGAACTGGACCAAGTAGAGGTGTTTGTTCGCGAAAATCTGGCGAAGAAGTTTATTACACCGAGTTCTGCCGAGTACGCGTTACCGATTCTTTTCGTAAGGAAACCAGGGGGCGGTCTGCGACTCTGCGTGGACTATCGAGGCCTTAACGAGGTCACCAAGCGAGACGTGTACCCGCTGCCTCTGATCGATGAAACTATACAACGAGTAGCTAAGGCTAAGTGGTTCAGCAAGCTGGATATTCGCTAAGCATTCTATCGATTAAGGAACGAAGAAGGACAAACGGAAGACCTTACGACATTCGCCACGCGCATAGGCAATTTCAAGTAGTTGGTAATGCCTTTCGGACTTACTAACGCGCCGGCAGTGTAGCAACGCTTTATAAACTACACTTTTATAGACATGCTGGAGCGGTTCGTGTCTATCTATTTGGACGACATCCTTATCTACACCGATAGAACGAGAGAGCAACACACGGACTACATCGAGAGAGTGTTGAAGAGGCTCCGCGAGGTCGGATTGAACGCGGATACGAAGAAGAGCGAGTTCTATCAAACCGAGGTCAAATATCTCGGTCTTATCGTCGGAAGAGATAGAATTCGTATAAATCCCTTAAAGGTCGCCGCTGTCGCGGAATGGAAGCAGCTGAAATCCGGAAATACCACCCAAATCAGAGCGTTTCTCGGATTCTGCAGCTATTACCGACAGTTCATTAAGGACTTCAGCAAGATAGCGAGACCCCTGAACGAGGCGCTAAAGAAAGAGGCCACCGGCCTATAGAACGAGAAGTGCACGGAAGCCTTTAACCGGCTAAAAGAAGCAGTAGCCTCGGCGCCGGTTCTGGCGCACTTCCGACCGGAAAAGACGATCTACGTAGAAACGGACGCTTCCGATACAGTAACGGCAGGGGTCCTTTCTCAATACGCTAACGACAGTGAGACCCTTTACCCAGTAGCCTTCTTTAGCAAATCCATAACGGAAGCTAAGCGGAACTACGCTATCTACGATAAGGAGCTGCTGGCGATCATTCAGGCTTTCGAGGAGTGGAAACCGGAGCTTATAGCTGGAAAGAGCACGGTCCAGGTCCTTACGGACCACTAGTCGCTGACCTACTTTATAAAGACGCAGAAGCTCTTACGACGTCAAGCACGGTAGGCCGCCTACTTATCCGGGTTCGACTTTAAGATCACCTATCAACCCAGGGCTCAAAACGGGAAAGCCGACGCACTAACGAGAAGGGAAGGAAAAACCAGCCGCGCGAAAGAAGATCCGAACATGTTCCAGAAGGTATTGACCGAGCGGATAGTAGACGCCGAGGTGTTAAAGGAAGCAGGGATCTGCGCAGCGGAACCACAGACCGAACCGGAACCAATGGAGCCGCCGATCGAAGAGGAGACGCTCTACGAGAGGGTGGAACGGCTTAATCAACAGCAGAAGCTCGGCAGAACAGGCTCCGGAAAGCTGATAGTTCCGGAAGAACTAATCACTAAGGTCGTCCAACTGGTCTATAACTCTATAGATGTTGGCTACGCTAGAGCGAAGAAAACGATGCAGGCAGTAAGAACGATCTACTGGTTTCCGCGAATCTACGAGCGGATCCACCGATTTATCGGCAACTGCCACGAGTGCCGGGCCGCGAAGCTACGTTACGGTCTTCCGGCCGGTCTGCTGAAACCACTTCCGATCCCCGAGAAACCGTAGCAACACATTACGATAGATTTCGTAACCGGCCTGCCGGAATCCGATGGATATAACGCTACGCTTAATGTAGTGGATCGGCTAAGCAAAGAACGGCACTTCATCCCCTGCTAAGCAAGAGACGAAGGAACTACTGCAGAAGAGACCGCACGGATGTTGATTCAACACGTATAGAAGCACTATAGCCTGCCGGACACTATCACTACAGATAGGGGTCCTTAATTTACCGCCGACGTATAGAAAGCAATCAACCAAGCTCTCGGAATTTATAGAAAGCTCAGCACCGCCGCTTACCCTTAAACTGACGGTCAGTCTAAAGTGGCTAATCGCGAGATAGAGCGATATCTACGAACCTTCTGCAGCTACTATCAAGAAGAATGAGTTAAGGTGTTGCCGATAGCCGAGTTCTGCGCTAACTCGGCACTGTCTAAGGCCACCTCGCTGGCGCCGTTCGAGATAACGCACGGCTATCTTCCGAGGATAAGCTTTCAGCCGCCAAACGAACCCAGCTCCGCGGAACTATCCACCGCTACGTCGTCGAAGAGAGTCGCCGCCGTAGCGGCAGAAGCGCTACGATCTTAGATAGAAGAAGCGATCAAAGTAGCGAAAGAAGCGATAGAGACGGCTCAGAAGAAGATAGTGACTCGAACTAATAGAAGCCGGTCGCTAACAGAATTCGAAGAAGGTTAAAAGGTCTGGCTCAATACGCAGAACCTAAGGCTGAAAGGGAACGCCAAGCTCAATCCGCGCTACGTAGGTCCGTTTACGATAGTGGAAAAGAGGTCGCCGGTGACCTATCGACTCCAGCTACCGAAATCGTTCCGGATCTACGATGTCTTTCATTCGGACCTGTTAAGCTTAGACCCTGAAAACGGCCTGCCGGAACAGGGCTTCGCCGAACCCCCGCCAGTCGAGATAGACGGTAATAAAGAAGAGTAGGAGGTAGAAGACGTAATTGACGTAAACAAGACAAGGGGGTCCATTAAAGCGAGGATCTCGTAGAAGGGGTGGCCGGAAGACTATAAATGGTATCCGGTCGAAAACCTGCGGAATTCGGCGAAGCTGCTAAGAGAGTTCTACATGCGGAATCCGACGAAGCCGAAGCCGGAATAGCTCTGAAGCCGATCCTTCCGGAAGAAAACGAAAAAAAACCGCGTCCGCTCCACTAGCGCGGAAGCCGATAAAAACGATCGTAAGGCTTCGGGAAGTGATTGCTTCACCCACCACCGGACCCCGTAGTAGGTGAAGGCTTTGGTAGAGGAGAAAAAGAAGAAGAAGAAACGGCGCCGCGGACAGATCTATATGGACCTCCGAGACGACGCACAGACCAGCCACGCCGCAGCTCAGATGACCTACAGTTCCAATCAGATGGCACAGATCAGGCGAACGGATTACATAAACGTTAAGTGAAGGACTTCAGATGCCGACGATGTGAAAGACGCGAAAAGCGACGAAAAGAATGCCAGTTGTAATGAAGGAAGACGCGACGTCGGCGTTGGAGGGGATTTTCGAAAAAAAAAAAAAGAGAATAGAGATTTTCAGATGGATGAGATGACTAAGCGGTCGAGGGCGACCGCTGGTAAGGGAGGGGGGTAGTGTTGCGGCAGTAGAAAGAGGTGGGACAGATTGATAGGGTGCACCCTGGATTTCGGATCGGCCCGTCCGGGCCGAGCCGGGCCTTGGCACTACCACTACGAAAGCCCACCACCGCCACTATATAGATTCCTTTCCCTCCTCAGTTCGAGATATAGTCAGCAAAAAGGCCGTATTGAATCATATCTGCGTGCCCGGATTATCGAGAAGAGAGAGAGTTTTAAGGAGAGAGAGTGCCCCTATAAGAGGGATATTAGGAAGAGAAGTGCCCTACGAGCAGATCGTACGAGTTTTGAAGTTTTGAGATAGGATAAGAAGAGCGAGAGAGCGACGAGAGAGCGACGAGAGCGAGAGAGCGACGACGACGAAAGGACAAGGAGAGCGACGACGACGGGAGCGACGACGACGAGAGTGCACCTAGCAGGACCTAGGGCAACGACATTCGTTTTTCCAGGTCTTTAACAGACCATTCTATTCGGACAAGGCCTATCGAGAAGTTCAGCAATCGAGGCAAAGCATACATTTAGCCTGCGACCTCCGCGACCTCTACGACCTCTTTAGCAGCACGAGTAACAAGAGCAGCACAAGCGACAAGAGCAGTACGAGCGACAAGGACAGCTAGAAACCAACAGCCTAGGCCTACGTTTAGGCACCCGCATACGTTTAGGCCTACGTTCAGGCCTACGTTTAGGCCTACGTTCAGGCCTACGTTTAGGCCTACGTTCAGGCCTACGTTTAGAAGCGGCATGTTTAGAATCGAGGCAGCGGTACAGTTAACAGATCAGCGGCAACACGGGCGGCACGTTTAGCTCGGCAATCGAGGCAGTCGGGTTTAGCTATCGAGACAGTCTAGCAATCGAGGACAAGACACAGGCAAGGCACAGGCACAGCCCCCGACAACCCAGCTCTAGGCAGAGCACCCAGGCAGAGCACCTAGGAGCACCTAGCTGCAGAGTACCTAGCTACAGAGCACCGAGCAGGAGCACAAGGCAAAGCACAAGGCAGAGCACAAGGCAGAGCACAAGGCACAACACAGGGCTGCTACAAACAGGCAGCTGCTGCAGACAATACAAGGCTACTGCATACAGGCACAACAGGGCAGGCAATACAGGGCAGACAGGGCTGCTGCGGGCAACACACTGTTTAGGAGCATGTTCAGAGGCACACCTGCTGCAGACAACATAGGCAAAGCACAGGCAAAGCACAGGCAAAGCGACAGCTTAAGAAGCAGCATGTGTTTGCAAAGCGACCTCTATAGCCTCTGCGACATCCGAGCCCTCTACAGGCCTCTACGACCCCGGCTACAGGCCTCCGCGACCCTAACGACCGTCGAAAAGCGACCTCTGCGAGCTCCGCGACCTCTACGACCTTTGCGAACCTCTGCGACCTCTGCAGCCTCCGCGACCTTTGCAGCCTATCGAGAAGCGACTGTCCAAGAAGCGAAGCGACAGTTCGAGAAGCGAGCGACGGCTTAAGAAGCGAGAGACCGTCCGAGAAGCGAGCGACTGTCGAGAAGCGACTGTCTAAGAAGCGAGCGACGAAGCGACCGTCGAAAAGCGACATACGTACGTAGGCTGCGACCTCTACGACCTCTACAGCCTCTGTGACTCTACGACCTCTGCGACTCCGCAACCTCCGCGACCTCTGCGAGCTCCGCGACCTCTGCGAGCTCCGCGACCTCCGCAGCCTCGACGACCTCTGCGACAATCTGAGAATTCTGCAGCCTTAGCAAGGCACCAAACAAGGCACCAATCGAGGCCGAAAGCGACGGCAAAACGTACGAGCTTAAGGCACCAATTAAGGCACCAAAGCGACGGCAAAAGGCACAAGATTAAGGCTTAACAAGACACGAAATTGAGACTCAAAACGTACGGAAATTGAAGCTTAAAAGCGACCTTAAAAGCGACCTGTTTTGGAGCGACCTGATTGGCCGATAGCGAAGCTGAACTTGCGACCCCTGCGACCTGGTTTGGCTGATTGCGATTAATAGGCTGATTGCGATTGAGGGCAATCGCTGGTTAGGGAGGGCGGTAGTGATACGGATGTGGACAGCTGGCAGCCAGGCTTAGCAGGGCCAGGCTTGGCGCACACTTAAATACCTCCACCTCCGCTTGTACGTAGATTCTTCCCTCTCCAGCCTTAGATATAGTTATTAAAGACGGGTATTGACCTTGCGTCTACTGCAGTCAGATCAACGTTAGCTTCGTTCTTTGCTGTTATTATTCGTCCGGCTAAGCCGGCGGATAGTAGTAACAGAGAGCAAAGACCGTTACAAAGCGCGCTGACAGTGGCGCTGTCTTCGGCCTTATAGCTATTATCCGACCGGCCTTGCCGGTTGGCGGTAGTAGTGGTAGAGCCGAAGACACTAGCTAGCGATTTCTACGATCGTTTCTATCGGCTTCCGCGCCGATAGAGCGGACGCGGGTTTTCTTCTTCTTTATTAACTTCCGAGCTACTTAGGCTTCGGCTTCCTTAGGTTTCGGACGTAAAACTCTCTTAGCAGCTCCGCCGAATTTCGGAGATTCTCGACCGGATACTATTTATAGTCTTCTGGCTATCCTTTCTACGAGATCCTTGCTTCGACAGACCCTCTTATCTTTCTTATATCTACTACATCCTCTACCTCCTACTCTTCTTCTTCTCCGTCTATCTCGATTGGTAGGGGTTTAGCAAACCCCTGTTCCGGAAGGCCGTCGTTAGGGTCCAAGCTTAGCAGATCTGAATAAAAGATATCGTAGATCTGGAATAACCTTGGTAGCTGGAGCCGATAATTTACCGGCGACCTCTTTTCTACTATCCTAAACAGACCTACGTAGCAGGGGCTAAGCTTGGCGTTGCCTTTTAGCCTTAGGTTCCGCGTATTAAGCTATACCTTTTGGCCTTCTTTGAATTCTATTAGCGACCGCTTCCTATTAGCTTGAGTTACTATCTTTTTCTAAGCCGATTCCATTGCCTCTTTCGCTACCTTAATCGCTTCTTCTATCTAAGATCGGAGAGCTCCTGCCGCGGCGGCGGCAACTCTCTTCGACAAGGTAGCGGTAGATGTAGAAGATTCCGAAGAGCTGGGTTCTTTCAGCGGTTGGAAGCTTATTCTTAGAAGATAACTATAAGTTACCTCGAACGGTGCTAGTAAGGTAGCCTCTAACTGTGCTAAATTGGCGCAGAATTTGGCTATAGGCAATACCTTAACCTACTCTGCTTAATAATCACTGCAGAAGATTCGTAGATATTTCTCTATCTCGCGGTTAGCTACTTAGACTAACCGTCGGTTTAAGGGTAAGCGGCTGTGCTGAGTTTTCTATAAATTCCGAGGGCTTGGTTAATAGCCTTCTATATATTAGCTGTAAATTGAGGACCCCTATCCGTTGTAATAGTGTCTGGCAGACCGTAGTGCTTCTATATATGCTGAATTAGCATTCTCGCCGTTTCTTCCGTAATAGTTCCTTTATCCTTCGCTCGGTAGGGGATAAAGTAGCGTTCTTTGCTTAGCCGATCTACTACGTTAAGCGTAGCATCGTGTTTATCGGAATCCGGCAGGCCGGTTACGAAATCTATCGTAATGTGCTGCTACAGTTTCTCGGGGATCAGAAGTGGCTTTAACAGACCGGCCGGAAGGCTGTAACGTAGCTTCGCGGCTCGGCAGATGTAGCAATTAGCAATAAGCTGGTAGATCTGCTTGAAGATTCGCAGAAACTAGTAGACTGTCCTTACAGCTTCTATTGTCTTTTTAGAGCTAGCGTAGCCGACATCCGTAGATCTATAGACTAGCTGGACGACCTCTGTAATTAGTTCTTCCAGAACTATTAGCTTCCCTAAACCAGTTTTGCTGAGCTTCTGTTGCTAGTTAAGCTGCTCTACTTTTTCGTAGAGAGTCTCTTCCTCGTTCGCCTGCTCTACCGTACAGACCCCTACCCCTTTTAACACCTTAGCGTCTACTATCTGCTCGGTTAGCACCTTCTGGAACATGTTCGGATCTTCCTTCGTGCGGCTGGTCTTCCCTTCTCTTCTTGTTAACGCGTCGGCCTTTCCATTTTGAGCTCCGGGTCGATAGGCGATCTTAAAGTCGAATCCGGATAAGTAGGCGGCCTACCGAGCTTGGCGGCGTAATAGCTTCTGCGTCTTTATAAAGTAGGTAAGTGACTAGTGGTCCGTAAGGACCTGGACTGTACTCTTTCTAGCTATAAGCTCCGGTTTCCACTCCTCGAAAGCCTAAATAATAGCCAACAGTTCTTTATCGTAAATAGCGTAGTTCTGCTTAGCCTTATTTATGGACTTGCTAAAGAAAGCTACTGGATAGAGAGTCTTATCCTCGCCGTATTAAGAAAGGACCCCTGCGGTTACTGTATCGGAAGCGTCCGTCTCTAGATAGATCGTCTTTTCTAGTCGGAAGTGCGCCAGAACCGGCGCCGAGGCTACTGCTTCTTTTAGCCGGTTAAAAGCTTCTATACACCTCTTATTCTATAGGCCAGCGGCCTCCTTCTTTAATACTTCGTTCAGGGGTCTCGCTATCTTGCTAAAGTCCTTAATGAATCGCCGGTAGTAGCTGCAGAAGCCGAGAAACGCTCTGATTTGTGTAGTGTTTCCAGATTTCGGCTGCTTCCATTCCGCTATAGCAGTAACCTTTAAGGAGTCTATCCAAATTCCTTCTCTTCCGACAATAAGACTAAGATATTTGACTTTAGTCTAATAGAACTCGCTCTTCTTCGTGTCTGCGTTTAACCCGACCTCGCGGAGCCTAGTTAGCACCTTCTCGATGTAGTCCGTATGCTGTTCTCTCGTCCTATTAGTGTAGATAAGAATGTCGTCTAAGTACATAGACACGAATCGCTCTAGCATGTCTATAAAGGTATGGTTTATTAAACGCTGCTACACTGCCGGTACGTTGGTAAGTCCGAAAGGCATTACTTACTACTTGAAATTGCCTATACGCGTAGCGAATGTTGTAAGATCTTCTGTTTGCCCTTTCTTATTCCTTAATCGGTAGAACGCTTAGCGAATATCTAGCTTGCTAAACTACTTAGCTTTAGCTACTCGTTGTATAGTCTTATCGATTAGCAGCAGCGGATACACATCTCTCTTAGTAACCTCGTTAAGGCCCTAGTAATCTACGCACAGTCGGAGACTACCTCTGGGTTTCCGTACGAAAAGAATCGGTAACGCATACTCGGCAGAGCTCGGCATAATAAACTTCTTTGCTAGATTTTACTAAACAAACACTTCTACTTGGTCTAGCTCGGCTAGCGATAGCCTTTTTAGGGGCTCGGTTCTTGGCAGCGTAGCTCCTTCTTTTAGCCGGATCTTGTTGTTATATTCCGGTCGGTAGAGCAGCAGGAGGTTGGCATCGGCTTTTAAAAACACGTTAGTGTATCTATAGAGTTCCTTCAGCAATACCTCTAGCAGGTCTACTTCTTCTTCTGCTATTATCCTCCTATAGTCTTCGATGTCTTTTATTAAGATAGCGTAAATCTCGTTGTCTAGCGACCTCGCAAGGGTCGTTAAAGCCTCTAAGCTTATTATTCCGATCGTGTCTAGAGGGTCGGACCGATCTATTGGAACCGCTTTGACAGTCGCGACATTCGGTTTCGCGGCGACGGCGGTAATTGATTCGGCGGCGACTCCGCTCTGCTAGTTTTTGAACCCTAACATGCCTTTACCTACGTCGATAACGGCTTTCTAGTTCTTTATCTATTTCTGCCCTATAATAATATCGAACTATCCGATGTCTATTAATCCGGGCACGTAGATATAATTCAATACGGCCTTTTTAATAACTATATCTCGAACTAAGGAGGGAAAGGAATCTATGTAGTAGTAGGTAAGAGCTTTAGGGGTAGTGTGCTAAGGCCTGGCTCGGTCTGAAAGGGCCGAGCTGAAATTCCGAGTAATCCGGGCACGCAGATATGATTCAATACGGCCTTTTTTGATGACTATATCTCGAACTGAGGAGGGAAAGGAACCTATGTAGTGGTGGTGGTGGGCTTTGATGGAGGGTGGTGTGCCAAGGCCCGGCTCGGTCCGGACGGGCCGAGCCGAAATCCAGGGTCCACCCTATCAATCTGTCCCACCTCTTTCCACCGCCGCAACACTACCCCCCTCCCTCACCAGCGGTCGCCCTCGACTGCTTAGTCACCCCATCTATCCGAAAATCTCCGCTTTTTTTTTTTTTTTTTTTTTTTAATTCGTCGTCTCCTTCTCGAAAAATCCCCTCCAACGCCGACGTCACTTCTTCCGTCTTCTATCAAAAACAACGTTTCCTTTATCGCTTCTTCAATTTCTTACGTCGTCGGCGTCTGAAGTTCGTCACTTGGCGTTTATGTGATCGACGCTATCTAATCCGTGCTATCTGATCTGAGCCGTGGGTTATCTGAGCTGCGGCTCGGGCGGTCTGTGCGCTGTTTCGTCGGTCTATATAGATCCGTCCGCGGCGCCGTTTCTTCTTCTTCTTTTTCTCTACCAAAGCCTTTACCTACTACAGGGTGAAGCAATCACTTCCTGATGCAACCTTACGATCGTTTTCATCGGCTTCCGCGCCGGTGGAGCGGACGTGGCTTTCTTCTTTCTTCCGGCATTGTCGACATCAGAGCTACGCCGGTTTCGGCTTTTCCGGGTTCCGCACGTAGAACTCTCTTAGCAGCTCTGCCGAATTCTGGAGGTTTTCGACCAGATACTATTTATAGTCTTCCGGCCAGCCCTTCTACGAGATCCTCGCTTTGATGGACCCCCTCGTCTTCTTTATGTCTATTACGTCTTCGACCTCCTATTCTTCCTTATCGTCTATCTCGATTGGCGGGGGTTCGGCGAACCCCTGTTCCGGCAAGCCGTCTTCAGGGTCCAAGCTCAACAGGTCCGAATGGAAGACATCGTAGATCCGGAACGATTTCGGTAGCTGGAGTCGATAGGTCACCGGCGACCTCTTTTCCACTATCGTAAACGGGCCTACGTAGCGCGGATTGAGCTTGGCGTTCCCTTTTAGCCTTAGGTTCCGCGTGTTAAGCCAGACCTTTTGACCTTCTTCGAATTCTATTAGCGAACGGCTTCTATTAGTTCGAGTTACTATCTTCTTCTGAGCCGTCTCTATCGCTTCTTTCGCCACTTTGATCGCTTTTTCTATCTGAGATCGTAGCGCTTCTGCCGCCGCAGCGGCGACTCTTTTTGACGACGTAGCGGTGGATAGTTCCGCAGAGCTGGGTTCGTTCGGTAGCTGAAAGCTCATCCTCGGAAGATAGCTATGCGTTATCTCGAACAGCGCTAGTAACGTTGCTTCTGATCGTGCTGAGTTCGCGCAGAATTCAGCTATTGGCAGCACCTCGACCCACTTTTCCTAATAATGGCCGCAGAAGGTTCGCAGATATCGCTCTATCTCTCGATTAGCTACTTTAGACTGACTGTCGGTCTGCGGGTCAGCGGCTGTGCTGAGCTTTCCACTAATTCCGAGAGCTTGATTGATAGCCTTCTACACGTCGGTGGTAAATTGAGGACCCCTATCCGTAGTGATAGTGTCCAGCAGCCTATAGTGCTTCTATACGTATTAGATTAACATTCTCGCCGTCTCTTCCGCCGTCGTTCCTTGGTCTCTGGCTCGACAGGGGATGAAGTAGCGCTCTTTACTTAGCCGGTCTACTACGTTTAGCGTAGCGTTATATCCATCGGCTTCCGGCAGGCCGGTTACGAAATCCATTGTAATGTGCTGCTACAGTTTCTCGGGGATCGGAAGTGGCTTCAGTAGGCCCGCCGGAAGACCGTAACGCGGCTTCGCGGCTCTGCATACGTAGCAATTGGCGGTAAATCGGTGGATCCGTTCGTAGATCCGCGGAAACCAGTAGATCGTCCTTACGGCTTCTATCGTCTTCTTCGAGCCGGCGTAGCCAACGTCCTTCGATCTATAGACTAGCTAGACGACTTCAGTTATCAGTTCTTCCGGAACTATCAGCTTCCCTGAGCCTGTTCTGCCGAGCTTCTGCTGTTGATTGAGCCGTTCCACTCTCTCGTAGAGTGTTTCTTTTTCGATCTCTAGTTCCGTCGGTTCCGGTTCGGTCTGCAGTTCTGCCGCGAAGATCCCCGCTTCCTTCAACACCTCGGCATCTACTATCCGCTCGGTTAGCACCTTTTGAAACATGTTCGGATCTTCCTTCGCGCGGCTGGTTTTCCCTTCTCTTCTCGTTAGCGCGTCGGCCTTTCCGTTTTGAGCCCCTAGTCGATAGGTGATCTTAAAGTCGAACCCTAATAAGTAGGCAGCCTACTGTGCTTAACGTCGTAAGAGCTTCTGCGTCTTTATAAAGTAGGTCAGCGACTGGTAGTCTGTAAGGACCTGGACCGTGCTCTTTCCAGCTATAAGCTCCGGTTTCCACTCCTCGAAAGCCTGAATAATCGCTAGCAGCTCCTTATCGTAGATCGCGTAGTTCCGCTTAGCTTCTGTTATAGACTTGCTGAAGAAAGCCACTGGATAGAGGGTCTCGTCGTCGCTATATTAAGAAAGGACCCCTGCCGTTACTGTGTCGGAAGCGTCCGTTTCTACGTAGATCGTCTTTTCTGGCCAGAAGTGCGCCAGAACCGGCGCCGAGGCCACTGCTTCTTTTAGCCGGTTAAAGGCTTCCGTACACCTCTTATTCTATAGGCCGGCGGCCTCTTTCTTTAATGCTTCGTTTAGGGGTCTCGCTATCTTGCTAAAGTCCTTAATGAACTGTCGATAATAGCTGCAGAATCCGAGAAACGCTCTGATCTGCGTAGTGTTTCCGGATTTCGGCTGCTTCCATTCCGCGACAGCGGCGACCTTTAAGGGGTCCATCCGGATCCCTTCTCTTCCGACGATAAGACCGAGGTATTTGACTTTAGTCTGATAAAACTCGCTCTTTTTCGTGTCCGCGTTTAATCCGACCTCGCGGAGCCTAATCAGCACCTTCTTGATGTGGTCCGTGTGCTGTTCTCTCGTTCCTTCAGTGTAGATAAGGATGTCGTCCAAATAGATAGACACGAACTGTTCCAGCATGTCCATAAAGGTGTAGTTTATGAAGCGTTGCCACACTGCCGGCGCGTTAGTGAGTCCGAAAGGCATCACCAACTACTTGAAATTGCCTATACGCGTCGCGAACGTCGTAAGATCTTCTGTTTGTCCTTCCTCGTTTCTTAATCGATAGAACGCTTGGCGGATGTCCAGCTTGCTGAACTACTTAGCCTTTGCTACGCGCTGGATGGTCTCGTCAATTAGCGGCAGCGGGTATACGTCTCTCTTAGTGACCTCGTTAAGGCCGCGATAGTCTACGCAGAGTCGCAGACCACCCCCTGGTTTCCTTACGAAAAGAATCGGTAACGCGTACTCGGCAGAACTCGGTGTAATAAACTTCTTCGCCAGATTTTCGCGAACAAACACCTCTACCTAGTCCAGTTCCGCCGGCGACAATCGTCTTAGGGGCTCGGTCCTCGGCAGCGCGGCTCCTTCTTTCAGTCGGATCTTATTGTTATATTCTGGTCGATGGAGCGGCAGGAGGTTAGAGTCGGCTTTTAAGAAGACGTTAGCGTAACTATAGAGTTCTTTCGGTAGCACCTCTAGCGGATCCACTTCTTCTTCCGCTATTATCTTCCTGTAGTCTTCGATGTCTTTTATCGAGATAGCGTAGATCTCATTATCCGGCGACTTCGCGAGGGTCGTTATAGCTTCTAAACTCATTATTCCGACGGTGACCAGGGGTTCGGAACGATCGGACGGAGCTTCTTTCGCGGGCTCCGTAGCTTTCGGCTTAGCGGCGGCGGCGGCGACCTTTCCGATGGCCCCTGCTCCGCTATCCGGGTTTTTGAATCTGATCGTTCCTTTGTCTACGTCGACGATGGCTTTCTGGTTCTTTATCTATTTCTGCCCTATAATAATGTCAAATCTTCCGATATCTATAATTCGGAACGTTGCTTCCGTAGTTTGACTAGCTAGTGTGGTCCTTAATGGCACGTAGTGCATAACGTTTTCCGTGTCTTGTCCGTTATACGCCGAAATCTTCGTCGGCGACGCCAGTTCCACCGGATAGCCGTATCCCTTCGTCAGCTTCTGAACCAGCCGGTAGTGGATCGCCGCGCCAATGAGAGCTCCTGTATCGATAAAAGCTCTTAGCTAAAGTGGTTTGCTCGATCCGTTAAGGGGGTAGACAGTAATTAGAAGGATAATAGCTGTTTCCGTGTTCACTTCTACCGCCGCCGACAACGGATCGCTGCAGCTATTAATGCTCTCTTTCGTCGACGTAGTTCGCGTTAATGCCCTGTTGTCCATGCTAGATAGGGGGCCTATCCGTCCAGCTGGTCTTTTCCTATAATTCTTAGCTGCACCCTGCCGTCTACGCCGTCAGTATCGTTTGGAGCCGGCTCGATAGCTTGAATAGTCTTTCTCGGCGGCTGCGGCTGCGGCTGCTTTATAACGCGATACTCCTGCTTCTGCTAGGCCGTTGCTTGGCATCTCGTAGCGATATAGCCGGGTTTTCCACATGCGAAACAGGTAGGGACGAACGACGGTCGCGGCACGTAAGGCGGCTGGGGGCCGCGTCGGAAGGGTGTGGGGGCTCTGGTTGTCTGCATTAGCGACGGCGACGGCGACGGCTTCTGAACCGATTCGCGTGATTTCGCGTAAGCGCTTAAGTTTCTCGCGGTGACCCTCGTTCAGTGCACGAAGCTCTTAAGGTCTTCGTCTTCTACAGACGCCATAGCGGCAGCCAGTTTAGGGTTCAGCTTCTGCCTTAATAGGTGGAGCTGCTTATCTTCCGCCACTTAGGCCCTAATCGCATATTTTCTGAACAAACCGTAGAATTCTTTAAACGTCTGCCGGTTCTAATTGATCTTATCCAGTTGTTCGCAGGCCGTCTTCTTCCGGAAGGGGTCTCCGAAGCGTTAATCTAACGCTTTGATCGCTTCTTTAGCGGTCACCTCTTCTAGGTCCGCCACCAGCGAGAACGCTTCGCCTTCTAGTCGCGCCTCTAAATAGGCCAGTCTGTCTTCTTCGCTGCTTGATGCGTAATCGCGGCTTATCTTATTCTTGATCTTCTTCTTGAACGCCTCCTACGCTTTAGGGTCTCCGCCACCGAAAACCGGTAGGTCCGGCAGTGGCGTTATCGTAGTGCCACCTTGACTGTAGGCCGCCGGCGAGGTGGTTTCCGCGTGGGTTTCTCGCTGCAGTGGCGGCGACGATTTCGCTGCTTCTATATCAGCTAGCTGATCCCTTAGCTCCTTTAGTTGCGCCAGTCGATTCGCAGCCTGGTTTTCTAACACTTCGATGATCGTCTCTGCCGATTCCTTCTCGGCCCTTACCGCTTTAGTCTCTTCTCTTAGTTGTCTGTTTTCTTCTAGCGTTCTGTAGAACAGCGTCTTAATGAGGTCTATACCGTCGTAGACCTTTCCTATCCTATTCTCGTTTACGTAATCTTCCAGTTCCTCGATCGTGCAGTTGTGGATCTTCCTATATTCGCTTATTCGTTCCTTGATCTTAGCGGTCTCTTCCGCTGTAAAACCTCTAATGACGATCTTATCGTTAATGACACTGGAGCGCCTACTCGCTCTGTTAGTCTTTCTCTTTCCGCGGCGGCCTGTTACGCCGCTGTCTACCGCTAAGAAGCCTTCTATCTTCTTACGGTGCCTTGGGGGTTGTTGTTGGTGTGTTGGTGGGTGCGCGTGCGTTATTCGGGTTTCCGGATGGTTCGACGGGCCCTTTCGCGCAGCGCGGGGTGTAGTGTAGAGAGTGAGTTCGAGATATAATAATCCGGGCACGCAGATATAATTTAATACGGCCTTTTTTAATGACTATATCTCGAACTAAGGAGGGAAAGGAACCTATGTGGTGGTGGTGGTGGGCTTTGATGGAGGGTGGTGTGCCAAGGCCCGGCTCGGTCCGGACGGGCCGAGCCGAAATCCAGGGTCTACCCTATCAATCTGTCCCACCTCTTTCCACCGCCGCAACACCGAGGGTCTACCCTATTACTTAGTCCTACCCCTTTCTGCCGCCGCAACACCACCCCCCTCTCTTACTAGCAGTCGACCTCGACCGCTTACTTATCTATCTGCTTTTTTTTTGTCGTCCTCTCTTCGCTTTCTTCTATTTCGAAACTATCCCCTTTCTTTATCTTCTTTCTTCTTATATCGTCGCTATCTAACGTCTTTACTTAGCGTCTATCTAATCCGTGCCGTCTGATCGGAGCTAGCGGTTACCTAAGCTGCGGCGTAACCGGTCTGTGCGCCTCTGCAGAGGTCTATATAGATCCGTCCGTAGCGCCGTTTCTTCGTCTTTTTCTTTCTCTACTAAAGACCTTACCTACCGCAGGGCCGGCGGCGCCGACGCTGCTCTACAGCGTCGGCGAGCTTCCTGCCGAAGCAGCGGTAGGTAGTGGCCGAGTCGAAGACTCCAGCAAAGCGAATGCTATAATCGTCTTTATCAGCTTCTGCACCGATAGAGCGGACGTAGCTTTTCTTCTTCTTCCGGAATAATCAGCTTCGGAGCTATTTAGGCTTCGGCTTCCTCGGGTTCTAGATATAAAACTCTTTTAGCAGCTCCGCCGAATTCCGGAGGTTCTCGACCGGATACTATTTATAGTCTTCTAGCTACCCCTTCTACGAGATCCTTGCTTCGATAGATTCTCTTAGTTTTCTTATATCTATTACGTCTTCTACCTCCTATTCTTCTTCTTTACTGTCTATCTCGATTAGTAGGGGTTTAGCGAACCCCTAATCCGGAAGGCCGTCTTTAGGGTCCAAACTTAGCAGATCCGAATAAGAGACATTATAGATCCGGAACGATTTCGGTAGCTAAAGCCGGTAGGTTACTAGCGACCTCTTTTCTACTATCTTAAACGGACCTACGTAGCGGGGGTTAAGCTTGGCGTTACCTCTTAGCCTTAGGTTCTGCGTATTAAGCTATACCTTTTGGCCTTCTTTGAATTCTATTAGTAACTGCTTTCTATTAGCTCGAGTTACTATCTTCTTCTAAGTCGATTCCATCGCCTCCTTTGCTACGCGGATTGCTTCTTCTATCTAAGATTTAAGTGCTTCTGCCGCGGCGGCGGCGACTCTCTTTAACGAAGTAGCGGTAGAAGATTCCTGATACGGGGTGGGTTGGCCCGTGTCATTACTATGCCTTGCCAAGGTTCATATATCTGGTACACATTGGTCAAGTTACTTCCGAGTTACTTGACCAGTCCCTTTTGGCTTAAGTGTACCGCGTCACATTAATTCCGAAGAGCCGAGTTCGTTTAGCGGTTAAAAGCTTATCCTTAGAAGATAACTATAAGTTATTTCAAATGGCGCCAGTAAGGTAGCCTCTAACCGTGCTGAGTTTGCGCAGAATTCGGCTATCGGCAACACTTTTACCTACTCTCCTTAATAGTAGCTACAGAAGATTCGTAGATATTTTTCTATCTCCCTGTTAGCTACTTTAGACTAACTGTCGGTCTAAGGGCAAGCGGCCGTGCTGAGCTTTCTACGAATTCCAAGAGCTTGGTTAATAGCCTTCTATACATTAGCTGTAAATTAAGGACCCCTATCCGTAGTAATAGTGTCTAGCAGGCTGTAGTGTTTCTATATATGCTAAATCAGTATTCTCGCTGTCTCTTCCGTAGTAGTTCCTTTATCCTTCGCTCGGCAGAGGATAAAGTAGCGCTCTTTGCTTAGTCGATCTACTACGTTGAGCGTAGCATTATATCTATCGGAATCCGGCAGGCCAGTTACGAAATCCATCGTAATGTGCTGCTACGGTTTCTTAGGGATCGGAAGTGGCTTTAACAGACCGGCCGGAAGGCTGTAACGTAGCTTCGCAGCTCGGCACACGTAACAGTTAGCGATAAACCGGTGGATCCGCTCGAAGATTCGCGGAAACTAGTAGGTCGTCCTTACGGCTTCTATCGTCTTCTTTGAGCCTGCGTAACCAACGTCTTTGGAACCGTAGATCGACTGGATAACCTCTGTAATTAGTTCTTCTGGAACTATTAGCTTTCCTAAGCCGGTTTTGCCGAGCTTCTGCTGCTAGTTAAGCCGTTCCACTTTCTCGTAGAGCGTTTCTTCCTTAGTCAGCGGCTCTATCGCACAGATCCCTACCTCTTTCAACACCTCGGCGTCTACTATCCGTTCGGTTAACACCTTTTAAAACATGTTCGGATCTTCTTTCGCGCAGCTAGTCTTTCCTTCTCTTCTCGTTAGTGCATTAGCCTTTCTATTTTGAGCTCCTAGTCGATAAGTAATCTTAAAGTCGAATCCGGATAAGTAGGCGGCCTACCGTGCCTAGCGACGTAATAGCTTCTGCGTCTTTATGAATTAGGTCAGTAACTAGTAGTCTGTAAGGACCTGGACCGTGCCCTTTCTAGCTATAAGCTCCGGCTTCTACTCCTCGAAAGCCTAAATAATAGCTAATAGCTCTTTATCGTAAATAGCGTAGTTCCGTTTGGCCTTAGTTATAGACTTACTAAAGAAGGCCACTGGATAGAAGGTCTCTCTGTCGTTAGCATATTAAGAAAGGACCCCTGCAGTTACTGTGTCGGAAGCGTCCGTTTCTACGTAGATTATCTTCTCTGGTCGGAAGTGCGCCAGAACCGGCGCCGAAGCTACTGCTTCTTTTAGTTAGGTAAAAGCTTCCGTGCACTTCTTATTCTATAGGCCGGCGGCCTCCTTCTTTAATGCTTCGTTTAGGGGTCTCGCTATCTTGCTAAAGTCCTTAATAAACTGTCTATAGTAGCTGCAGAATCCGAGAAACGCTCTGATTTGCATAGTGTTTCCGGATTTCGGCTGCTTCCATTCCGCTACGGCGGCGACCTTTAAGGGGTCTATCCGAATCCCTTCTCTTCCGACGATAAGACCGAGATATTTAACCTCGGTCTAATAGAACTCGCTCTTCTTCGTGTCTGCGTTCAATCCGACTTCGCAGAGCCTAGTTAGCACCTTCTCGATGTAGTCTGTGTGCTGTTCTCTCGTTCCTTCGGTATAGATAAGGATGTCGTCTAAGTAAATAGACACGAACCGCTCTAGTATGTCTACAAAGGCGTAGTTTATAAAACGCTGCTACACTGCCGGCGCGTTAGTAAGGCCGAAGAGCATAACCAACTATTTGAAATTGCCTATACGCGTAGCGAACGTTGTAAGATCTTCCGTCCGCCCTTCTTCGTTCCTTAGTCGGTAGAAAGCTTAGCGAATATCCAACTTGCTAAACTACCTAGCCTTCGCCACCCTCTGTATAGTCTTATCGATTAGCAGCAGCGGATACACGTCTCTCTTAGTGACCTCGTTAAGGCCTCGGTAATCTACGTATAGTTAGAGACTATCTCCGGGTTTCCTTACGAAAAGGATCGGTAACGTATATTCCGTAGAGCTTAGCGTAATAAACTTCTTCGCTGGGTTTTCTTAGACAAACACCTCTACTTAGTCCAGCTCGGCTGGCGATAAGCGTCTTAGGGGTTCGGTTCTCGGCAACGCGGCTCCTTCTTTTAGCCGGATCTTGTTGTTATATTCCGGTTAGTAGAGCGGAAGGAGGTTAGAGTCGGCTTTCGAGAACACATTAGTGTAACTATAGAGTTCCTTTAGTAACACCTCTAGCGGATCCACTTCTTTTTCTGCTATTATCTTCTAGTAGTCTTCGATGTCCTTTATTAAGATAGCGTAAATCTTATTGTTCGGCGACCTCGCGAGGGTCGTTAAAGCTTCCGAGCTTATTATTCCGATCGTGTCTAGAGGGTCGGGCCAATCTATCGGAACCGCTTCGATAGTCGTAGCGTTCGATTTCGCGGCGACGACTCCGCTCTGCTGGTTTTTGAACCCTAGCGTGCCTTTACCTACGTCGATAACTGCTTTCTAGTTCTTTATCTATTTCTGCCCTATAATAATGTCAAACCTTCCGATATCTATAATTCGGAACGTCGCCTCCGTAGTGCGGCCAGCCAGTGTGGTCCTTAGTGGCACATAGTGCGTAACACTTTCCGTGTCTTGTCCGTTGTACGCCGAAATTCTCGTCGGCAATGCTAATTCTACTGGGTAACTATATCCGTTTATTAGCTTCTAAACCAACCGATAGCAGACCGCGGCGCCGATGAGAGCTCCTGTGTCGATAAAGCCTTTAATTGGAGCAGTCGGTGCGAGCCTTTAAGGGGGTAGACTGTAATTGGAAGGATAATAGCGGTTTCTGTATTTACTTCCTCCGGCGCTAAGAGCGGATTACTGCAGCTGTTAATGCTTCTATATTCCGGTAGCGCGGATCGCTCTAGTGCCCTATTGTCTATGCTAGATAGGGGGCCTATCCGTCTAGCTAGTCTTTTCCTAAGATCCTTAGTAGCGCTCTACTGTCTACACTGTCGGTGTCGTTCTAAGCCGGCTCGATAGCTTAGATAGTCTTTCTTAGCGGCTGCTGCTTTATAGCCCGATACTCCTGCTTCTGCTTATCCGTAGCTTGGCATCTCGTAGCGAAGTAGCCAGGGTTTCTATACGCGTAACAGGTAGGGACGAACGACGAACGCTGCGAATAAGATAGCTGCTAAGGTGCTCTCCGGAAAGGTGCAGGGGGTCGTATTGTCGGCATCGTCAGTAGCTTCTAGTTTGATTCGCGCGATTTCGCGTAAGCGCTTATATTTCTAGCGGTAACTCTCGCTCTGTGCACGAAGCTTTCGAGGTCTTCGTCTTCTACCGACGCTATAGCTGCGGCCAGTTTAGGGTTTAGCTTCTGCCTTAGTAAGTGGAGCTGCTTATCTTCTAACACTCTGGCTCTAATAGCATATTTTCGGAACAGTCCGTAGAATTCCTTAAACGTCTGCCGGTTCTAGTTGATTTTATCTAGTTGCTTACAGGCTGTCTTCTTTCGGAATAGATCTCCGAAGCGTTAATCTAGCGCTTTGATCGCTTCTTCGGCGGTTACCTCTTCTAGGTCCGCTACTAACGAAAAAGCTTTACCTTCTAATCGCGACTCTAGGTATGCTAACCTGTCTTCTTTACTGTTTCCGGCGTAATCGCGGTCTATCTTGTTCTTTATCTTCTTCTTAAATTCCTCCTATTCTTTAGGGTCTCTGCCTCTAAACGCCGGTAGGTCCGGTAGTAACGTTATTAAGGTGCCACCTTAACTGTAGGCCGCCGGTAAGGCGGTCTCTGCTTGTTCTTCTCGATGTAGTAGCGGCGCTAACGACATCGTTGCTTCTATCTTAGCTAACTAAGTCTTTATTGCCTTTAGTTGTGCTAGTCGATTCGCCGCTTAGTTTTCTAGTATATCGATAATAGTTTCTGCCGAATCCTTCTCGGCTATCACTACTTCTATTTCGTCTCTTAGTCGCCTGTTCTCTTCTATGTTCCTGTAAAACTTCTTTTTAACGAAGGTAATAATGTCGAACACCTTCTTAGCTCTATGTTCTGTAAGATATTCTCCTATCTTATCCGGCGTGCGTGCGTACAGTTCGGCATAGCTCTCTATGCCCTTTCTCGCTTTATCTATCTCTTCTTCTGTAAGGCCCTCTGTAGCTATTCTATCGTCGAGGATGCTAGTACGCCTATCCCTTAGTCTATTAGTCTTTCTCTTTCCGCTGCGGCCTGTAACGCTGTCTTCTACCGTCGAGAAGCTCTCTATAGCTGTCTTACGGTGCTGGGGGGGTTGTTGGTTTGGTGTATGTAGTGCGCGTGCGTTATTCAGGTGTCCGGATAGTTTAACGGTCCCTTTCGCGTAGCGCAGAGTTAGTGTAGTAAGTGAGTTTAAGATATAATAATCCGGGCACGCAGATATAATTTAATACGGCCTTTTTAATAACTATATCTCGAACTAAGGAGGGAAAGGAATCTATGTAGTGGTGGGTAAGAGCTTTAGGGGTAGTGTGCTAAGGCCCGGCTCGGTCTAGAAGGGCCGAGCCGAAATCCTAAGGGTCTACCCTATTACTTAGTCCCACCCCTTTCTGCCGCTGCAACATCTATAATTCGGAACGTAGCTTCTGTAGTTCGACTAGCTAGTGTAGTCCTTAATAGCATATAGTGCGTAACACTTTCCGTGTCCTGTCCGTTGTACGCCGAAATTCGCGTTAGCGACGCTAACTCTACTGGATAGCTGTATCCCTTTATTAGTTTCTAAACTAACTGATAGTAGATCGCTGCTCCGATAAGAGCTCCAGTATCGATAAAAGCTTTTAGCTAGAGCGGTGGGCGTAACTTCTTAACAGGGTGGATCGTAATAGGAAGGATAATAGCAGTTTCTGTATTTACTTCTATAGCCGCTGAGAGCGGATCGCTACAGCTGTTAATACTTCCTTCTTCTAGCAACGTAGTCCGTAGCAGTGCCCTATTGTCTATCCTAGATAGGGGGCCTATCCGTCTAGCTGGTCTTTTCCTAGGATCCTTAATAGCACTCCGCTATCTACACTGTCGGCGTCGTTTGGTGTTGGCTCTAGGGCTTGGATAATCTTCCTCGGTAGCGGTGGCTTAGTGGCGCGATACTCCTGCTTCTGTTGGGCCGACGCCGGACATCTAGTAGCGATATATCTGGGCTTTCCGCACGCGTAGCAAGTGGGGACGAACGACAGACGTAGCGAATAAGATTGCTGCTGTGGGGCTCTCCAGAAAAGTGTAGGGGGTCGTGTTGTCGGCATCGTCGATAGCTTCTAAATCGGTTCGCGCGAGGCCGATTTCGCTTAGGCGCTTAGGTTTCTGGTAGTAACTCTCGCTTAGTGCACGAAGCTCTTAAGGTCTTCGTCTTCTACCGAAGCTATAGCTGCAGCTAGTTTAGGGTTTAGCTTCTGCCTTAGTAGGTAGAGCTGCTTATCTTCTGACACTCTAGCTCTAATAGCATATTTTCTGAACAGTCCGTAGAACTCCTTAAATGTTAGCCGGTTCTGATTAATCTTGTCCAGCTGTTTATAGGCTGTCTTCTTCTAGAAGGGGTTTCGAAGCGTTAATCTAGCGCTTTAATCGCTTCTTCGGCAGTTACCTCTTCTAGGTCCACTACTAGCGAAAAAGCTTCATCTTCTAATCGCGATTCTAGGTAGGCTAGTCTGTCGTCGTTACTGTTTCCAGCATAGTCGCAGTCTATCTTATTCTTTATTTTCTTTTTAAACGCTTCCTAATCTTTAAGGTCTCCGCCCCTAAACGCCGGTAGGTCTAGTAGTAACGTTATTAGTGTGCCTCCTTAACTGTAGGCCGCTGGTAACGCGGTCTCTGTTTGTTCTTCTTAATGTAGTGGCAGCGCCGACGACGTCGCTGCTTCCTTTTTAGCTAACTAAGCCTTTATTACCTTTAGTTGTGCTAGTCGATTCGCCGCTTAGTTTTCTAGCACGTCGATAATGGTTTCTGCCGACTCCTTCTCAGCTATTACCGCTTCTATTTTATCTCTTAGTCGCCTGTTCTCTTCTATGTTCCTATAAAACTTCTTTTTAATAAAGGTAATAATGTCGAATATCTTCTTAGCTCTATGTTCTGTAAGATATTCCCCTATCTTATCCGGTATACGCGCGTACAGTTTAGCATAGCCCTCTATACCCTTCTTCGCTTCGTCTATCTCTTCTTCTGTAAGGCCCTTAGCAGCCGTTCTATCGTTAAGGATACTAGTGCGCCTATCCCTCGGTCTGTTAGTCTTTCTCTTTCCGCTACAGCCTGTAACGCCACCTTCTACCGTTAAGAAGCTCTCTATAGCTGTCTTACAGTGCTAGTGTTTGTTGGTTTGGTTTGTAGTGTGCGCGTGCGTTATTCGGGTAGCCGGATTGTTTAACAGGCCCTTTCGCACAGTGCGGAGTTAGTGTAGTAAGTAAGTTTAAGATATAATAATCCGGGCGCGCAGATATAATTCAATACAGTCTTTTTAATAACTATATCTCGAACTAAGGAGGGAAAGGAATCTATATAGTAGTAGGTAAGGGCTTTAGGGGTAGTGTGCTAAGGCCCGGCTCAGTCCAGAAGGGCCGAGCCGAAATTCCAAGGGTCTACCCGATTACTTAGTCCTACCCCTTTCTGCCGCCGTAACACAGTGTAGCTAGTCTGTGCTGGCGCTGCGGAGGGTCTATATAGGTACGTCTGCAGCGCGCTATCTATTCTTCTTTTTCTTCCTTTACAAAGCAGCGCAGCAGACAGGCACTTCGGCCTCTGCTAAGACCCTAACCAAGCGCGCAATGACGATCGTTTCTTTAGTGCTAACCGATAGAGCAGACGCGACTAGTGTCGTGCTTCCAGCGTCGCAGTTCTTTTTTTTATTCTCTTCTGGAGCTATTCCAGTCTTAGCTTTCTCAGATTCTAGATATAGAACTCCTCTAGTAGTGTTACGGCGGCAGAAAGGGGTGGGACTAAGTAATAGGGTAGACCCTTGGAATTTCAGCTTAGCCCTTCCAGACCGAGCCGGGCCTTAGTACGCTATCCCTAAAGTCCTTACCTACTACTGTATAGATTCCTTTCCCTCCTTAGTTCGAGATATAGTTATTAAAACAGCTTTATTAAATTATATCTACGCGCTCGGATTATTATATCTCGAACTTATTAACTATACTAATTCTGCGCTATACGAAAGGGCCTGTTAAACTACATCTAGTTACCTAAATAACGCACGCGCACACACTATAAACCAAACTAATTAGTACAGTAAGAAGGCTATAGAGGGCTTCTTAATAAGAGAGAGCAGCATTACCGGCTACAGCAGGAAGAGAAAGACTAATAGAGCGAGGGATAGGCGTGCTAGCATCCTAGACGATAGGACAGTTACTAAAGGTCTTATAGAAGAAGAGATAGACGAAGCAAAGGAGGGCATAGCCGGCTATAAGGAGCTGTACGCCTGTACACCCGACGAACTCGAGGAACACCTAGCGGAACACAGGTCCAGAAAGGTATACGACACTATTACCTTTATCGAGAAGACGTTTTTTAAGAAAATAGAAGAGAATAAATAGCTAGGAGAGGAGATAGAGACAGTAATAGCCGAGAAGGAATCGGCGGAAACCACTATCGAGATGTTAGAGAATTAAGCAGCAATACGACTAGCGTAACTGAAAATGCTAAGGGCTTAGTTAGCTAACTATAATAGGTTTAAGAATCTTAGTTCAGAAACTTAAAGCCAGGTATCTATATAAAGGAACTAATAGGCAGTTCCTTTGTCGTCTGCTACTGTAAATTTTGTACCTATAAGGCAAGCTAGCAATTTCGCTCTGTACAGGGTGTAGAGATTACCCTCTATACAGGGATACAGAGATTTCCCTCTATATAGGGGTGCAGGGGGAGGGGATCCCGACTCGGCCAGACCAGGTCAGGACTCGGTCTAGCTAGGTTTTGCTAGCGTAGCTAAGTCGTACTCCTTAGGACGACGGCCGGTCTAGGTCCGAGACCTGGCAGGACGGCGTCCCCTAACAATACCTCCCTCCTCCCTCCTGTTAACGCTGCTATATCTCTATATAAGTATGCTTTAGTGCCTTAAAGCACTCCTTGAATATATACTTAGCGAAGACAGGTAATACGTATCGCTAGCTATAGTTATAGCCTCTCCTCTAGTATAACAGTCGCATACCTACTGTCGGGGAATCCCTATAACCGGAGGGTCCCCTGAACAGTAAATAGACGGTCGCTGTCTAGATAAAGCTTATATAGCCTATATGTGGCTACTATGTTTTCTAGTAGGAGGTAGCTGACCTAGGTAGAATGTCGGCTATGTCCTGGTTAACCGTCTTATACGGTCGCAGGGCTAGACTGTAGGTTAGTAGTAGGGGATCTAGGAACCTCCCTCGATAGGGCCCTAGCTCTGTGTAAGTAAGCTGTCCAGTCTTTACCCGTCTATTTATCTACCTCCTATCCCAATTATATCTTATGTTATAGCTCTAAATACGCTTTCTGCATCTAACTTATATAGTCTAGCGGCGACGGGCTTTAGGCCGGCTATCTTAGCTCTTAGTTAGTAAAGCTTTGTTGCAGATAATGTAGTTAGTGTAGGGAATTACTGTCCCCTACTTTAACTCTATTATCTGGACGGAAACTGCTATCGTTAGGTACTAGCGTAAGATCTACAATCTCGTAGTTTTCTAGTACTTCGGTCGCTGTCTAGGGTTATTAAGGACTTAGGCAGATGTTTCGGCCTGTCGTCGTCTATAGGGTAAGGTAGTAGGCGTTTACCTAGCAGTCGTCTATACAGCCTTAGGCGGTCTAGTTATCTCGTATAGTTCTACCCCTCTCTTAACTATTCCCTCTATTCCTACTCTCCTTATATCCTTCCGCTCCCTGTAACTGTGCTATACCTC
Source organism: Pseudocercospora ulei (assembly GCA_016165855.1). Classification (NCBI taxonomy): domain Eukaryota; kingdom Fungi; phylum Ascomycota; class Dothideomycetes; order Mycosphaerellales; family Mycosphaerellaceae; genus Pseudocercospora; species Pseudocercospora ulei. The sequence goes on along the minus strand of JACWNB010000022.1, from coordinate 283,498 downwards.
TTGCAGGTTCCCTAGTATTATCTGCTCTTTCTTGTCCCTAGGGGTAGCTGCCCCTAGTTCCCCTCTATTCCTACCCCTTCTTTGTAGCTGCCTAATGTCCTCTGTAGCTGCCTAGTCCTGTCTATAGCTGCCTAATATCTTCTGCAGCTGCCTAGTCCTGTCTGCAGCTGCCTAATGTCTTCTACAGCTGCCTAGTCCTGTCTGTGGCTGCCTAACGTCTCTTGTAGCTGCTCCCTGCAGCTGCCTAATGTTTCTTATAGCTGCCTAGTCCTACAGTTGCTATCTGTCCTACCTGATCCGGGCACGCAGATATGATTTAATATGGCCTTTTTGATAACTATATCTCGAACTAAGGAGGGAAAGGAATCTATATAGTGGTGGTGGTGGGCTTTCGTAGTGGTAGTGCCAAGGCCCGGCTCGGCCCAGAAGGGCCAAGCCGAAATTCCAAGGGTCTACCCTATTACTTAGTCCCACCCCTTTCTGCCGCTGTAACACCACCCCCCTCCCTTACTAGCGGTCGCCCTCGACCGCTTAGTTACCCTATCTATCCGAAAATCTTCACTTTTTTTTTGATTCGTCGTCTCCTTCTCGAAAATCCCCTCTAACGCCGATGTTACCTCTTCCGTCTTCTATCAAAAACATGTTTCTCTTTATCGCTTCTTCAATTTCTTACGTCGTCGGCGTCTGAAGTCCTTTACTTAGCGTTTATGTAATCGACGCTATCTGATCTAATCCGCGGTCTTCTAAGCTGCGGCTCGGCTAGTCTATACGTCGCCTTAGAGGTCTATATAGATCCGTCCGCGGCGTCGTTTCTTCTTCTTCTTTTTCTTCCCTACCGAAGTCCTTACCCTATTACAGGGGCGGCGACGCTAGCACGCTACAGCGTCGGCGAGCTTCCTGCTGCACTGCCGATAGGTAGTGGACGAGTCGAAGACCTCCCCGAGGCAACCGTTACGATCGTTTTTATCGGCTTCCGCGTCGGTGGAGCGGACGCGGCTTTCTTCTTTTTCCGGAACGATCAGCTTTGGAGCTATTCGGGTTTCGGCTTTTTCGGGTTCCGCCCGTAGAACTCTCTTAGCAGCTCTGCCGAATTCCGCAGGTTCTCGATCGGATACTATTCGTAGTCTTCCGGCTACCCCTTCTACGAGATCCTCGCTTTGATAGACCCCCTTATCTTCTTTACGTCTATTACATCTTCTACCTCCTACTCTTCTTCCTTACCGTCCATTTCGATAGGCAGGGGTTTGGCGAAGCCCTGCTCCGGCAGGCCGTCTTTAGGGTCCAAGCTTAACAGGTCCGAATAGAAGACATCGTAGATCCGGAACGATTTCGGTAGCTGGAGCCGATAGGTCACCGGCGACCTCTTTTCTATTATCTTAAACGGACCTACGTAGCGTAGATTGAGCTTGGCGTTGCCTTTTAGCCTCAGGTTTCGCGTGTTAAGCTATACCTTTTGGCCTTCTTCGAATTCCAGTAGTGACCTTTTTCTATTAGCTTAAGTTACTATCTTCTTCTAAGTCGATTCTATCGCTTTCCTCGCTACCTTAATAGCTTCTTCTATTTAAGCCTTAAGTGCTTTAGCCGCGACGGCGGCGACTCTCTTTAATGACGTAGCGGTAGATAGTTCTATAGAGCTGGGTTCGTTCGGCGGTTGGAAACTCATTCTCGGAAGATAGCTATGCGTTATTTCGAACGGTGCCAGCGAGGTGGCCTTAGACGGTGCTGAGTTGGCGCAGAACTCGGCTATCGGCAACACCTTAACCCATTCTTCTTAATAGTGGCTGCAGAAGGTTCGCAGATATCGTTCTATCTCGCGGTTAGCTACTTTAGACTAACTGTTAGTTTGAGGGTGAGCGGCTGTGCTAAGCTTTCTACGAATTCCGAGGGCTTGGTTGATGGCTTTCTATACGTCGGCTGTAAATTGAGGACCCCTATCCGTAGTGATAGTGTCCGGCAGCCTATAGTGCTTCTACACGTATTGGATTAACATTCTCGCCGTTTCTTCCGCAGTAGTTCCTTTGTCTCTCGCTCGGCAGGGGATGAAGTGGCGCTCTTTGCTTAGCCGATCTACTACATTGAGCGTAGCGTTATATCCATCGGATTCCGGCAGGCCGGTTACGAAATCCATTATAATGTGCTGCTATAGTTTCTTAGGGATCGGAAGTGGCTTTAATAAGCCTGCCGGAAAACCGTAACGTGGCTTCGCGGCTCGGCATACGTGGCAATTGGCGATAAATCGGTGGATCCGCTCGTAGATCTGCGAAAACCAGTAGATCGTTCTTACTGCCTGCATCGTTTTCTTCGCTCCGGCGTAGCCAACATCTATAGAGCTATGGACCAGTTGGATGACCTTAGTGATTAGTTCTTCCGGAACTATCAGCTTTCCGGAGTCTGTTCTGCCGAGCTTCTGTTGTTGATTAAGCCGTTCCACCTTTTCGTAGAGCGTCTCTTCCTTAGGGGCCGGTTCTACTGCGCAGACCCCTACCTCTTTCAACACTTCTGCGTCTACTATCCGTTCGGTTAGTACCTTTTGAAACATGTTCGGATCTTCCTTCGCGCAGCTCGTCTTCCCTTCTCTTCGCGTTAGCGCGTCAGCCTTTCCGTTTTGAGCCCCTAGTCGATAGGTGATCTTAAAGTCGAACCCTAATAAGTAGGCGGCCTACCGTGCCTAACGCCGTAAGAGCTTCTGCGTCTTTATAAAGTAGGTTAGCGATTGGTGGTCCGTAAGGACCTGGACCGTGCTCTTTCCGGCTATAAGCTCTGGCTTCCACTCCTCGAACGCCTGTATAATAGCTAGCAGTTCTTTATCGTAGATCGCGTAGTTCCTCTTAGCCTCCGTTATAGATTTGCTAAAGAAAGCCACTAGATAGAGGGTCTCGCTATCGTCAGCGTATTGAGAAAGGACCCCTGCCGTAACTGTGTCGGAAGCGTCCGTTTCTACGTAGATCGTCTTTTCCGGTCGGAAGTGCGTCAGAACCGGCGCCGAGGCCACTGCTTCTTTCAGCCGGTTAAAGGCTTCCGTGCACCTCTTATTCTACAGGCCGGCGGCCTCTTTCTTTAACGCTTCGTTTAGGGGTCTTGCTATCCTGCTAAAGTCCTTAATAAACCTTCGATAGTAGCTGCAGAATCCGAGAAACGCTCTGATCTGTGTAGTGTTTCCGGATTTCGGCTGCTTCCATTCCGCGACGGCGGCGACCTTTAAGGGGTCTATCCGAATTCTATCTCTTCCGACGATAAGGCCGAGATATTTGACCTCGGTTTGATAGAACTCGCTCTTCTTTGTGTCCGCGTTTAGTCCGACCTCGCGGAGCCTAGTCAGCACCTTCTCGATGTAGTCCGTATGTTGCTCTCTCGTTCTATCTGTGTAGATAAGGATGTCGTCTAAGTAGATAGACACGAACCGCTCCAGCATGTCTATAAAGGAGTGGTTTATAAAGCGTTGCTATACTGCCGGCGCGTTGGTGAGTCCGAACGGCATTACTAGCCACTTAAAATTGCCTATATGCGTAGCAAACGTCGTAAGATCTTCTGTCTGCCCTTCTTCGTTCCTTAGTCAGTGGAACGCCTGTCGAATGTCCAGTTTGCTAAGCTATTTAGCTTTAGCTACTCGTTGTATAGTCTCGTCGATTAGCGGCAGCGGGTATACGTCTCTCTTAGTGACCTCGTTAAGGCCTCGATAGTCTACGCAGAGTCGCAGACTACCCCCTAGTTTCCTTACGAAAAGAATCGGTAACGCGTATTCGGCAGAACTCGGCGTAATAAACTTCTTCGCCAGATTTTCGCGAACAAACACCTCTACCTAGTCCAGTTCCGCCGGCGACAGTCGTCTTAGGGGCTCGGTTCTTAGCAGTATAGCTCCCTCTTTTAGTCGGATCTTGTTGTCGTATTCCGGCTAGTAGAGCGGCAGGAGGTTGGAGTCGGCTCTTAAGAACACGTCAGCGTAACCGTAGAGCTCGTTTGGCAACACCTCTAGTGGGTCTACTTCTTCTTCCGCTATTATCTTCCTGTAGTCTTCGATGTCTTTTATCGAGATAGCGTAGATCTCGTTGCTCGGCGACTTCGCGAGGGTCGTTATGGCTTCTGAACTCATTATTCCGACGGTAACCAAGGATTCGGAGCGATCGGACGGAGCCTCTCTCGCGGACTCCGTAGCTTTCGGCTCGGCGGCGGTGGCGGCCGTTCCAATGGTCCCTGCTCCGCTACCTAGGGTTTTGAATCCTATCGTGCCTTTATCTACGTTAATAATAGTCTTCTGGTTCTTTATCTATTTCTGCCCTATAATAATGTCAAATCGTCCGAGATCTATAATCCGGAACGTCGCTTCCGTAGTTCGACCAGCTAGTGTAGTCCTTAACAGCACATAGTGCGTAACGTTTTCCGTGTCTTGTCCGTTGTATGCCGAAATCTTTGTCGGCGACGCCAGTTCCACCGGATAGCCGTATCCATTCATCAGCTTCTGAACCAGCCGGTGGTGGATCGCTGCGCTAATGAGAGCTCCGGTATCGATAAAAGCTTTCAGCTGGAGGGATTGGCGCGACTTCTTAACAGGGTGGATCGTAATAGGAAGGATAATAGCCGTTTCTGTATTCACTTCTACAGCCGCTAAGAGCGGGTCGTTACAGCTGTTAATGCTCTCTTCTCGCGGCGATTCGTTTCTATTCGGTGCCCTTCCATTAATGCTAGGTAGGGGGTCTATCCGTCTAGCTGGTCTTTTCCCGTAATTCTTAACTGAACCCCGCCGTCTACGCTGTTAGTGTCGTTCGGAGCCGGCTCTATAGCTTGTATAGTCTTTCTTAGCGGCTGCTTTATAACACGATACTCCTGCTTCTGCTTATCCGATGCTTGGCATCTCGTAGCGATGTGGCCATGCTTGCTATACGCGTAGCAGGTAGGGACGAACGACGAACGCTGCGAATTAAATGGCTGCTGGGGGCGTTGTCGGTATAGGACGGGGGCTCTGGTTCCCTGCGGCGACGGCGACGGCTTCTGAACTGATTCGCGTAATTTCGCGTAAGCGCTTAAGTTTCTCGCGGTAACTCTCGCTCGGTGCACGAAGCTCTTAAGGTCTTCGTCTTCTACAGACGCTATGGCGGCGGCTAGTTCCGGGTTCAGCTTCTGCCTTAGTAGGTAGAGCTGCTTATCTTCCGCCACTTGGGCCCTAATCGTATATTTTCTGAACAATCCGTAGAACTCCTTAAACGTCTGCCGGTTCTGGTTGATCTTATCCAGCTGCTTACGGGCCGTCTTCTTCCTAAAGGGATCTCCAAAGCGTTGATCCAGCGCTTTAATCGCTTCTTTAGCGGTCACCTCTTCCAGGTCCGCCACTAGCGAAAAAGCTTTACCTTCTAATCGCGATTCCAGATACGCCAATCTATCCTCTTCGCTGCTCGATGCGTGATCGCGGCTTATCTTATTCTTAACCTTCTTCTTAAATGCCTCCTACGCTTTAGGGTCTCCGCTACCGAAAGCAGGTAGGTCCGGCAGTGGCGTTATCGTAGTGCTACCTTGACTATAGGCCGCCAGTAAGGCGGTCTCCGCGTAGGTTTCTCGCTGCGGTAGCAGCGACGACTTCGCTGCTTCCATGTTAGCTAGTTGATCCTTTAGCGCCTTTAGCTGCGCCAGTCGATTCGCTGCCTGGTTTTCTAGCACATCTATAATAGTCTCGGCCGATTCCTTCTCGGCTCTTACCGTCTCTACTTCCTCTCTTAACTGTCTCTTTTCTTCTAGCGTTCTAAAGAACAGCGTCTCGAGGAGGTCCATTCCGTCGTAGACCTTTCCTATCCTATTCTCGTTTATATAGTCCTTAAGTTCCTCGAGCGTGCAGTCGTGGATTTTCTTGTATTCGCTTATTCGTTCCTTAATCTCTACGGTCTCTTCCGCTGTAAAACCGCTAATAATGATCTTATTATTAATGACACTAGATCGCCTACTGATCCGGGCACGCAGATATGATTCAATACGGCCTTTTTGATAACTATATCTCGAACTGAGGAGGGAAAGGAATCTATGTGGTGGTGGTGGTCGGCTTTGATGGTGGTGGTGCCAAGGCCCGGCTCGGCCCGTCCGGGCCGAGCCGAAATTCCAGGGTCCACCCCATTAATCTGTCCCACCTCTTTCTACCACCGCAACACTACCCCCCCCCCTCACCAGCGGACGCCCTCGACCGCTTAGTCATCCCATCCATCCTAAAAACCTCCACTGTTTTTTTTTTTTTTTTTTTTTTTTTTTTTTGGTGATGTCACCTTTTCCTTCTCTTATCTCTTCTTGAATCTCTTACGTTATCAACATCTGAAGTCCTTCACTTGGTCGTTCATGTAACGGACGCGCCTGACCCGTGCCATCTGATCTGAGCCGTGGGTCACCTGAGCTGCGGCGTAGCTGGTCTGTGCGTCGTCGCGGAGGTCTATATAGATCTTTCCGCGGCGCCGTTTTTCTTCCTCTTTTTCTCTTCCACCAAAGCCTTTACCCACTACGCGGGCGGCGGCGCTGCCGGCCGACGTGGTGGTCCCTAAAGCAATCACTTCCAGCACGATCGTTTTCATCGGCTTCCGCGCCGGTGGAGCGGACGTGTCTCCATTGCCGGCATCAGAGCCACGATGGCTTCGGCTTTTCTGGGTTCCGCGCGTAGAACTCTTTTAGTAGCTCCGCCGAATTCCGCAGGTTTTCAACCGGATACCATTTATAGTCTTCCGGCCACCCCTTCTACGAGATCCTCGCTTTGATGGACCCCCTTACCTTCTTTACGTCCATTACGTCTTCTACCTCCCACTCTTCTTCACCGTCTTCTATCTTAACCGGCAGGGGTTCGGCGAACCCCTGCCTCGGCAGACCGTCCTTAGGGTCCAAGCTTAGCAGATCTGAATGGAAAACGTCGTAGATCCGGAACGCCTTCGGCAGCTCCAGTCAATAGGTCACCGGCGACCTCTTTTCCACTATCTTGAACGGACCTACGTGGCGCGGGCTGAGCTTGGCGTTCCCTTTCAGCCTCAGGTTCCGCGTGTTGAGCTATACCCTTTGACCTTCCTCGAATTCTATTGGGGACCTTTTTCTATTAGCTCGAGTTACCATCTTCTTCTAAGCCGATTCCATCGCTTCTTTCGCCACTTTGGTCGCTTCTTCCATTTGAGATCGTAGCGCTTCTGCCGCCGCGGCGGCGACTCTCTTCGACGACGTAGCGGTGGATGGTTCCGCGGAGCTGGATTCGCTTGGCGGCTGAAAGCTCATCCTCGGAAGACAGCTATGCGTTATCTCGAACGGCGCTAGCGAGGTTGCTTCGGACGGTAACGAGTTAGCGCAGAATTCGGCTATCGGCAACACCTTAACCCAATCTTTTTGATAATGGCCGCAGAAGGTTCGTAGATATCGCTCTATCTCTCGGTTAGCCACTTCAGACTGACCGTCGGTCTGTAGATAAGCGGCTGTGCTGAGCTTTCTACGAATTCCGAGAGCTTGGTTGATGGATTTCTATACGTCAGCGGTGAATTGAGGACCCCTATCCGTGGTGATAGTGTCCGGTAGGCTATGGTGCTTCTATACGTATTGGATTAACATCCGTGCTGTCTCTTCCGCGGTGGTCCCTTCCTCCTTGGCTCGGCAGGGGATAAAGTAGCGTTCTTTGCTAAGCCGGTCCACTACATTGAGCGTAGCGTTATATCTATCGGCTTCCGGCAGGCCGGTTACGAAATCCATCGTAATGTGCTGCTACGGCTTCTCGGGGATCGGAAGTGGCTTTAGCAGACCTGCCGGAAGGCCGTGACGTGGCTTCGCCGCTCTGCATACGTAGCAATTGGCGATAAATCGGTGGATCCTCTCGTAGATTCGTAGAAACCAGTAGATCGTTCTTACTGCCTGCATCGTTTTCTTCGCTCCGGCGTGGCCGACATCTACGGAGCCGTGGACTAGTTGGATAACCTCAGTGATTAGTTCTTCCGGAACTACCAGCTTCCCTGAACCGGTTTTGCCGAGCTTCTGTTGTTGATTAAGCCGTTCCACCTTCTCGTAGAGCGTCTCTTCCTTAGGGGCCGGTTCCACTGCGCAGACCCCTACCTCTTTCAACACCTCTGCGTCTACCATCCGCTCGGTCAACACCTTCTGGAACATATTCGGATCTTCCTTCGCGCGGTTGGCCTTCCCTTCTCGTCTCGTTAGCGCGTTAGCCTTTCCGTTTTGAGCTCCGGGTCGATATATGATCTTGAAGTCGAACCCTGATAAGTAGGCAGCCCACTGTGCTTGACGACGTAAGAGCTTCTGCGTCTTTATAAAGTAGGTCAGCGACTGGTGGTCCGTAAGAACCTGGACCGTGCTCTTTCCAGCTATAAGCTCCGGTTTCCACTCCTCGAAAGCCTGAATAATCGCCAGCAGCTCCTTATCGTAGATGGCGTAGTTCCGCTTAGCTTCGCTTATAGACTTGCTGAAGAAGGCGACTGGATGGAGGGTCTCGTCGTCGCTATATTGAGAAAGGACTCCTGCCGTTACTGTGTCGGAAGCATCCGTTTCTACGTAGATCGTCTTTTCCGGTCGAAAGTGTGCCAGGACCGGCGCCGAGGCCACTGCTTCTTTCAGCTAGTTAAAGGCTTCTGTGCACTTCTCATTCTATAGGCCGGCGGCCTCTTTCTTTAGTGCCTCGTTCAGGGGTCTCGCTATCTTGCTGAAGTCCTTAATGAATCGTCGGTAGTAGCTGCAGAATCCGAGAAACGCTCTGATCTGCGTAGTGTTTCCGGATTTCGGTTGTTTCTATTCCGCGACGGCAGCGACCTTCGAGGGGTCCATACGAATTCCGTTTCTTCCGACGATGAGACCGAGATATTTGACCTCCGTTTGATAGAACTCGCTCTTCTTCGTGTCCGCGTTCAATCCGACCTCGCGGAGCCTCTTCAACACTCTCTCGATGTGGTCCGTGTGTTGCTCTCTCGTTCTATCTGTATAGATAAGGATGTCGTCCAGGTAGATGGACACGAACCGTTCTAGCATATCTATAAAAGTGTGGTTTATAAAGCGTTGCCACACTGCCGGCGCGTTGGTAAGTCCGAAAGGCATCACCAACCACTTGAAATTGCCTATACGCGTCGCGAACGTCGTGAGGTCTTCTGTCTGTCCTTCTTTATTCCTCAGTCGATGGAACGCTTGGCGGATGTCCAGCTTGCTGAACCACTTAGCCTTCGCTACTCTTTGGATGGTTTCGTCGATCAACGGCAGTGGATATACGTCTCTCTTGGTGACCTCGTTGAGGCCGCGATAGTCTACGCAGAGTCGCAGACCACCCCCTGGTTTCCTTACGAAAAGAATCGGTAACGCGTACTTAGCAGAACTCGGCGTAATAAACTTCTTCGCTAGGTTTTCGCGAACAAACACCTCCACTTAGTCCAGTTCGGCCGGCGACAGTCGTCTTAGGGGCTCGGTCCTTGGCAGCGTAGCTCCCTCTTTCAATCGGATCTTGTTGTTATATTCCGGTCGATAGAGCGGCAGGAGGTTGGAGTCGGCTTTTGAGAAGACGTCAGCGTAACTATAGAGTTCTTTCGGTAGCACCTCTAGCGGATCCACTTCTTCTTCCGCTATTATCTTCCTGTAGTCTTCGATGTCTTTTATCGAGATGGCGTAGATCTTATTATCCGGCGACTTCGCGAGGGTCGTTATGGCTTCTAAGCTTATTATTCCGACGGTAACCGGGGGTTCGGAACGATCGGACGGAGCCTCTTTGGCGGACTCCGTGACTTTCAATTCGGCGGCGGCGGTGGCGTCGCCTAGGGTTTTGAACCCTATCGTGCCTTCGTCTATATCAATGACGGCTTTCTGGTTCTTTATCTATTTCTGCCCTATAATGATGTCAAATCTTCCGATATCCATAATTCGGAACGTCGCTTCCGTAGTGCGACCCGCCAAAGTGGTCCTCAATGGCACATAGTGCGTGACACTCTCCGTGTCTTGTCCGTTATATGCCGAAATCTTCGTCGGCGACGCTAGTTCCACTGGATAACCGTATCCATTTGTCAGCTTCCGGACCAGTCGGTGGTGGATCGCTGCGCTAATGAGAGCTCCTGTGTCGATAAAAGCTCTTAACTAAAGTGGTTTGCTCGATCCGTCAAGGGGGTGGACAGTGATTGGAAGAATGATAGCTGTTTCCGTGTTTACTTCCACCGCAGCCGATAGCGGATCGCTGCAGCTGTTGATGCTTTCTTCTCGCGGCGATTCGCTTTGATTCGGTGCCCTATTGTCAATGCTGGATAGGGGGCCTATCCGTCCAGCTAGTCTTTTCCCATGATTCTCAGCTGCACGCCGCCGTCTACGCCGTCAGCATCGTTCGGAGCCGGCTCGATGGCTTGAATTGTCTTTCTCGGCGGCTGCGGCTGAGGCTGCTTTATAACACGATAGTCCTGCTTCTGCTGAGCTGTCGCTTGGCATCTCGTAGCGATGTGGCCAGGCTTTCCGCATGCGTAGCACGTAGGGGCGAACGACGATCGCTCTACGTAAGGCGATTGGGGGCCGCGGCGGAAGGACGCAGGGGTTCTCGTTGGCTGCGGCTGAGGCAACGGCCTCTGAATCAGTTCGCGTGCCGTCGGTTTTCCGTACGCGTTCAGGTTTCTTGCTGTTACTCTCGCCTGGTGCACAAAGCTCGGCAGGTCTTCGTCTTCCACCGACGCCATCGCTGCAGCTAGCTCAGGGCTCAGTTTCTGTCTTAATAAGTGCAGCTGCTTATCTTCTGCCACTTTCGCTCTGATGGCATATTTCCTGAACAGTCTATAGAACTCTTCGAATGTCTGCTTGTTCTGGTTGATTTTATCTAGCTGCTTACGGGCCGTCTTTTTTCGGAATGGGTCTCCGAAACGCTGGTCCAGCGCCTTAATAGCGTCGTCGGCGGTCACTTCTTCCAGGTCCGCCACTAGCGAAAAAGCTTCACCTTCTAGTCGCGATTCCAGGTACGCTAATCGATCCTCTTCGCTGCTCGATGCGTAATCGCGGCTTATCTTACTCTTAATCTTCTTCTTGAACGCCTCCTACGATTCAGAGTCTCCGCTACCGAAAACCGGTGGATCCGGTAATGACGTCATCAACGTGCCACCTTGACTGTAGGCCGCCGGTGAGGCGGTCTCTGCTGGTTCTTCTCGGCGCGGCGGCGCTGGCATCGCTGCTTCTATATCAGCTAGTTAATCCTTTAGCGCCTTTAGCTGCGCTATTCGATTCGCCGCTTGGTGTTCCAACACTTCGACGATAGTCTCTGCCGATTCCTTCTCGGCCCTTACCGTCTCTACTTCCTCTCTTAGCTGTCTGTTTTCTTCCAGTGTCCTGTAGAACAGCGTCTTAATGAGGTCTATACCGTCGTAGACCTTCCCTATTCCGTTCTCGTTTACGTGGTCTTCCAGTTCCTCGATCGTGCAGTCGTGGATCTTCTTGTATTCCTTTATTCGTTCCTTAATCTCTGCGGTCTCTTCCGCTGTAAAACCTCTGATGACGATCTTATCGTCAATTACACTGGAGCGCCTGCTCGCTCTGTCAGTCTTTCCTTTTCTGCTTCTGCTGCGGCCTATGACGCCGCTCTCTACCGCTGAGAAGTCTTCCATCTTCTTACAGTGCCTGGGGTTGGTTGTTGTTAGTGGGTGCGCATGCGTTATTCGGGTTTCCGGATGGTTCAACGGGCCCTTTCGCGCAGCGCGGGGTTGTGGAGAGTGAGTTCGAGATATAATGATCCAGGCACGCAGATATGATTCAATACGGCCTTTTTGATAACTATATCTCGAACTGAGGAGGGAAAGGAATCTATGTGGTGGTGGTGGTCGGCTTTGATGGTGGTGGTGCCAAGGCCCGGCTCGGCCCGTCCGGGCCGAGCCGAAATTCCAGGGTCCACCCCATTAATCTGTCCTACCTCTTTCTACCACTGCAACACCTACTCGCTCTGTCAGTCTTTCTCTTTCCGCGGCGGCCTGTTACTCCGCTCTCTACCGCTGAGAAGCCTTCCATCTTCTTACGGTGCCGGGTTGTTTGGTGTGTGTATGGGTGCGCGTGCGTTATTCGGGTTTCCGGATGGTTCAACGGGCCCTTTCGCGCAGCGCGGGGTTTGGTGTAGTAAGTGAGTTCGAGATATAATAATCCGGGCACGCAGATATGATTTAATACGGCCTTTTTGATAACTATATCTCGAACTAAGGAGGGAAAGGAATCTATGTAGTGGTGGTGGTGGGCTTTCGTAGTAGCGGTGCCAAGGCCCGGCTCGGCCCGGAAGGGCCGAGCCAAAATTCCAAGGGTCCACCCTATTACTTAGTCCCACCCCTTTCTGCCGCTGTAACACTACCCTATACAGTATAGTGTTACTGTAACTGGTTAATAGGGTGTTCCTCTTCCTACCTATCTAGTGCTTATATGTCCTAGAGAGCCTCGTACAGTTCCTATATAGGCTCTGCCTAACCTGTCTACTTAACTAGGTATTCTATCCTCTTCTGCTTCTTCCGGCTCTTAAGGATTTCTTCTACCTTATACTCCTCCTAGTCCTTAGTTGCGATCGCTAGGGGGCGTGCATCGTCTGTCGTTTAGTATAGGAGGAGGTCTGTATATGCTGGCTGTACAAGGTCTATATAGAAAACCGGATAGATCCCTAGGGGAGTGTTAAGTCGTATAGCGTGTGTCTCTACTAGCCGGACTACTGTAAACTTCCGGTTATTCTAGTCTAGTTTCTTGCTTAGCTAGTCTGTACGAATGTTGCGCTAGTTTAGCTATACCTTATCCCTAGCCTTATACCTTAGTGCAGCCTGCTGTCCCTTGTTAGCCTGTTCTTCCGTACTCTATTAGGCTATAGCAAGGCTCGCTTTTGCCTATTAGTAAGCATTCGTAATCGTCTGTATAATAGCTTCTCCTTACTAAATTAGGGAGCGTATAGGGAGTAGGGTAGCGCTGCTTAGAGTCGGTAGGAGCAGGGAATAGTCGTACCTATAAGCTATGTTGCGACAGCAGAAAGGGGTGGGACTAAGCGATAGGGTGGACCCTTGGAATTTCGGCTTAGCCCTTCTGGACCGAGCCGGGCCTTGGCACACTACCTCTAAAGCCCTTACCTACCACTACATAGATTCCTTTCCCTCCTTAGTTCGAGATATAATTATTAAAAAGGCTGTATTGAATTATATCTGCGTGCCTGGATTATTATATCTCGAACTTACTTACTATACTAACTCTGCGCTGCGCGAAAGGGACTATTAAACTATCTGGACACCTGAATAACGCACGCGCACTACACACACTAAACCAAACACTAGTACTGTAAGAAAGCTATAGAGAGCTTCTTAACGGTAGAGGGCGGCGTTACAGGCTGCAGCAGAAAGAGAAAGACTAACAGACCGAGGGATAGGCGTACTAGCATCCTTAACAATAGAACGGCTACTAAGGGCCTTACAGAAGAAGAGATAGACGAAGCGAGAAAGGGCATAGAGGGCTATGCCAAACTGTACGCATGTACGCTGGACGAGATAGGAGAATATCTTACAGAACATAGAGCCGAAAAGGTGTTCAACATTATTACCTTCGTTAAAAAGAAGTTTTACTAGCTTAGAAAAAGATAGTAACTCGAGCTAATAGAAAGCGGTTACTAATAGAATTCGAAGAAGGCTAAAAGGTATAGCTTAATACGTAGAACCTAAGGCTAAAAGGCAACGCCAAGCTTAACCCCTGCTACGTAGGTCCGTTTAAGATAGTAGAAAAGAGGTCGCCGGTAACTTACTGGCTCTAGCTACCAAAATTATTCCGGATCTACGATATCTTTTATTTGGATCTGCTAAGTTTGGACCCTAAAGACAGTCTTCCAGACTAGGGGCTCGCTAAACCCCCGCCAGTCGAGATAGATAGTAAAGAAGAAGAATAGGAGGTAGAAGATGTAATAGATATAAGGAAGCTGAAAGGATCTATCGAAGCAAGGATCTTATAGAAAGGATAGCTAGAAGACTATAAATGGTATCCGGCCGAGAACCTCCGGAATTCGGCGGAGCTGCTAAGAGAGTTTTACGTCCGGAACCTAAGGAAGCCGAAGCCTAAGTAGCTCTAAAGCTAATTGTTCTAGAAGAAGAAGAAAAGCCGCGTCCGCTCTATTGGTATAGAAGCCGATAAAGACGATCGTAGCAATCGCTTCGCTAGAGTCTTCGGCTCTACCACTACTACTACTACCGCTGGCCAGGACCGGCGGATAGTAGCGGTAAGGCTGAAGACGGCACTACTGCTAGCGCGCTTCGTTGGAGTCTTTGCTCTCTGTTACTACTATCTACTAGCTCGGCTAGAAGGATAGTAACGACGAAGAACGAAGCTAATGCAAACAAAGCAGCCCTATAGTAGCGCTTAAGGCCTTAGTAGAGAAAGAAAAAGAAGAAGAAACGGAGCCGCGGACGGATCTATATAGACCTCTGCAGAGGCGCACAGACCGGTTACACTGCAGCCTAGGTAACTGCTGGTTCCGATTAGATAGCTCTTCCGATTAGATAGAAGCTAAAGTAAGAGACGTTAGATAGCGACAATGTAAGAAGAAAGAAGATAAAGAAAGGGGATAGTTTCGAAATAGAAGAAAGCGAAAAGGTAACGTTAAAAAAAAGGGGGGGAACAGATAAGTAAGCAGTCGAGGGCGACTGCTAGTAAGGGAGGGGGGTAGTGTTTCAACGGCAGAAAGGGGTGGGACTAAGCGATAGGGTAGACCCTTAGAATTTCGGCTCGGCCCTTCCGGACCGAGCTAGGCCTTAGCACACTACCCCTAAAGCCCTTACCTACTACTATATAGATTCCTTTCCCTCCTTAGTTCGAGATATAGTTATTAAAAAGGCTGTATTAAATTATATCTGCGTGCCCGGATTAAGTTATAAAGAAGGGAGACAGTCCTGTAGCATTAGCTATACGACTATTAATAGCTAGCTCTGCTATAGGGAGGAGGCAGTTCTGATTCGTCTAGTTGTAGTTAACATATGCCTAGAGGTACGCTTCCAGTATTAAGTTAACCCTCTCCGTCGCGCTGTCTGTCTATAGGTGCTATACAGTCGATAGGCGACGTTCTATGTTTAACAATTAGTATATCCTCGCCTAGAGTTAGCTTGTAAACTGCGTACTACAGTTAGACACAATTGACCTAGAGAGGCTATACTTGCTGAACGTCGTCCGTACGAATGTCTAGGCAGTGTCCTTAGCTGTAATAGAGTCTATTCCCTCTAGTATTACTCCTCTCGTTAGCTTGTCTATTACTACTATAATGTTCCGTTGTCCGTTACTCTTAGGGAGGTCTGTAATAAAGTCTACTATTAGGTCCTACTACAGTGTAAGGGGCTTAAGAATCTTGGTTTAGAAACTTGAGGCTGGGTATCTATATAAAGGAACTAATAGGCAGTTCCTTCGTCGTCCGCTGCTGTACAATTTGTACCTACAAAGCCAAGCTAGCAATTTCCTCCTGTATAGGGATGCAAGGTTTATACTCTGTACAGAGGATCGGGAGTTCCTCCTCTGTACAGTAATGCAGAGTTTTCCCTCTATTTAGAGGGGCAGCAGTTCCCCTCTGTATAGGACTATAGGGTTCTCTCTCTATACAGGAGTAGGGTCCTGTCGGTAGTTCCGTACAGAGGGTAGGGTTATGCTAGCGCTGCTAAGTCGCAGTCCTTAGGGCGACGGCTAGCTTAGGTTAGGTCCAGGACCTAGGCTAGGCAGCGCCCCCTAACAATACCCCCCCCCTCCCTTCTCGTAATGCCCTTTTCGTACAGTAGCGTACCGAATACCCTTAGTTTCTGCTGTTCCTTTAGCAGGTCGCGACTTCCTATTTCTGTCTGGCCGTCTATATAGTCGTCGCTCGTCGCCTACCGGGTCGTAGCTGCCTCCTTGCTATTTTACCTAGTTGTAGCAGCTGCCCTAGTTGCTATTCCCTCTTATAGCTAGCAGTTACCCTCTAAATTCCAAGCCTCTCCCTTCTCTTTCCCTCCCCCTTTTCTTTCTATTCCCTGCCTGCCTCCTCCTCCTGCGCTGTCTACTGTCTACTACCGTCTACTACCGTCTACTGTCTACTATCTACTATCTACTATTATGTCGTCCGCCCCGTCTAGTGGCTCCCTCGTAGTTGCTAGTTCCTCCTCCTCCGCTCGTCTAGCCGGGGTCCCCTCCTATTTCCGCCTCTAGTAGTAGAGTCCTTAATTTAACTAATAGCTACACTTCTAGTTCGTACGGATTCCCGTCTTCTATACAGTCTAAGCTAACGTCTTAGGTGCTATACTAACGAACAGTAGGATGCAGCCGAGCTGCCCTACTACGCCTTCTAGTGTAACCCTGCCCAGGTTACACTCTAGCAGCTAGCTACAGCCTAGGCGTCGTACGTTAACGCTATCCTTATCGCTACCTAGGGCCAGCCCTACGCCCCCTGCTCCAACTCCCCCTAGCCCTTACTTAGCCTATACCGCCTCCTAGGCTTCTAGGCTAGGGTGTATGCCTCGTGCAAGTAGAAGGATAGCTCCCTCTACTGCCCCTACTGCCGTCCAGAGGAGGCGCGTAGGGGTAGGGGGGTGCCTCTGCTCCCTAGGGCTAGCCCTAGTAGGGGTAGGGGCCCTGCTAGGCGGGAGGTAATTGAGATCTCAGATAAGGAGTCGGTTGCTCTAGTCCCCTAGGGTAGTAGCTAGTAAGCTACCCCCTCCTTTAGGTAGTATAAGAAATTTCGGACAGTTCTGTTCCTAACTCCTCCTATTCCTACTCTCCTTCTTATCTGTTCCTAGCTGTTCCCCTCTTTTAGCCCTTTTCCTATACAGTGTTGTACGATGTTATATCAGTAGGATCCTGTAGTGTCCTACGTTGTAATTCTCGATCCTTTAACAACCTAGGTCGCTAGCGGCTACCCTGTCCTTAGCGTAGATCGTGCCCCTCTTCGCTATACAGCGCAGTATTACTGTAACTAGGTAGGGGGATAGTTCTCCTCCTACCTGTCTAGTGCAGTTGTGTCCTGTAGAGCCTCGTATAGTTCCTACGTAGGCTCTGCCTATCCTCTCTACTTTACTAGGTACTCTACCCTCTTCTTCTTCCTTTAGCTCTTAAGGATCCCTTCTACCTTATACTCTTCCTAGCCTTCGGTTATAATCGCTGGTAGGCGCGCGTCGTCCGTCGTCTAGTGCGGTAGGGGGTCCGTGTTAGCTAGCTGTACGAGGTCTACGTAGAAGACTAGGTAAATCCCTAGGGGAGTGTTTAGTTATATAGCGTATGTCCCTACTAGTCGCACTACTATAAACTTCCTGTTCCTCTAATCCAGCTTCTTGCTCGGCCGGTCTATACAGATTTTTCGCTGGTTTAGCTAGACCTTATCCCCTGCCTCGTACCTTAGTGTAGCCTGTCGTCCCTTGTTGGCCTGCTCTTCTGCATTCTGTTAAGCTATAGCTAGGCTCGCCTTTGCCTATTGGTAGGCGTTCGTAATCGTCCGTACGATAGCCTCTCCTTGCTAAATTAGGGATTGTATAGGGCGTAGAGTGTTACTACTTAGGGTTAGTAAGAGTAGGGAATAGTTGTATCTATAGGCTATAAAGAAGGGGGACAGTCCTGTAGCATTAGCTGTACAGCTATTAATGGCCAGCTCCGCTATAGGGAGAAGTTGGTTCCAGTTCGTCTGGCTATAGTCGACGTACGCTTAGAGGTACGCTTCCAAAGTTGAATTGACCCTCTCTGTCGCCCTGTCTATCTGTAGGTACTATGCAGTTAACAGGCGACGTTCTACCTTTAGCAACTGGCAGACCCTTGCCTAGAGCTGGCTCGTAAACTGTGTCCCCCAGTCTAATACAATTGACCTAGGGAAACTGTACTTGCTGAACGTCGTCTGTATAAAGGCCTAGGCAGTGTCTTTAGCCGTAATAGAGTCCATTCCCTCTAGTATTACCCCCTTCGTTAACTTGTCCGTAACTACTATAATGTTTCGCTGTCCGTCGCTCTTAGGGAGGTCCGTAATAAAGTCTACTGTTAGATCTTGCTAGGGCCGGCCCGGTATCGGTAGGGGCTTTAACAGCCTATACTTTAGCTCGCGCTAGGGCTTCGTCCGTCCGCATATATCGCAGTTCTGTACGAACCTGCGAATGTCCTTCGCTATCGCCGGCTAGTGGTAGTCCCGGGCGACGATGCTGTACGTCTCCTCGCGCCCTAGGTGCCTAGTAGCTATAGAGTTATGCGCCCGTTGTATTAAGCTCGTATAGAGCTTCTCGTCTGCTAGGACCCAATCCGATTCCTGAACTTCAGGTTGTTCTCCTCGTCTACTAAGCACTTTGCTGCCGACACCTTAAGATAGAGCTCGGCTAGGAGCTTTCGTTGCCCTCCTTAGATCGCCGTACAGGCCCCTTAGTATACCTCGTCCTTTTCTACCGCCTCTTCCTATGCTTGCAGTTAGGGTTCCTATAGGTGTGTTGCCGCTAGGCGGATAGTCTCCTCGCCTGGCTCCTCCTTAAACATCTAGAATGTTTGTAACTTTAGCCGGTCGTCCTCGTACGTCGTTAGCATGTCCTGGTCCCGTCTAGATAACGTATCGGCCCTGCTATTGTCCTTACCCTTATAGTACTGGAGCCTTATATTAAACCAACTTAGGTACATTGCCTATCGTACGTGCCTCTTAGACAGCTTCCGGGGCTGCATAAAGTACTCTAGGTTCTTGTAGTCCGTTAGGGCGAGGAACTCGGGCACCGAGCGGAGTTCTCTATCCTATACTTCGCAACACTGTATAACTGCTAGCAACTCCTTGTTGTAGATAGGGTAGTTGCACTTAGCTAGGGAGTTCTTCTTAGAGAAATACGCGTATAGGTGCAGGAGTCCGTCTAAGCCTACCTATAATAGGATACCTCTAATGCAATACCCTAAAGAGTCGGTTTCTAGTATCGTCGTACGCTCTAGGTCGAAGGCGGCAAGCGTTAGTCCTATAGTAAAGAGCTCCTTTAGCTTGTTGAAGCTCCCGTTGCACTCGTCCGTCTACTTAAACTGCTTGTCCTTGTATGTTAGTTTAACTAGGGGGCGTACGATCTCTAAGTAATTCTGTAGAAACTAGCAGTAGAAGTTGGCAAACCTAAGAAATTCCTGTACGCCCTTAACGTTCGTAGGCAGCTTCTATTACTTAATAGCATCAATCTTCTTCCTATCTATGCTAATGCCTTTCCCCGCCTGGATAATAAAACCTAGGTATTCCGTACGCTGGACACCGAATTTACATTTGTTGATGTTAAGGTATAAGCTAGCCTGCTGCAGTCGTTCTAGCACCTTCTTAACGTCCTGTACATAATCTGCGTAGGTGCCGTCCGTAAAGACTAGGGTGTCGTCGAGGTATACTAAGCAGATGTCGTCTAGTAACCCTTGCAGGGACTTGTTAATGTACCTTTAGAAGGTTGCCGGTACGTTAGTAAGGCCGAAGGGGGTAATAAGCTACTTAAAAAGACTATATCTCGTACAGAAGGCAGTTATCTATTTACAGCCTTCCTTAATCCGTATCTTGTAGAAGGCTAAGACTACATTAAGCTTAGTAAACTACTTCGCCTTGCTGATCCGTCTGAAAGTCTCCTTAATAAGGGGTAGGAGGTACCGGTCCTTCTTAGTAATCGCGTTAATGCCTCTATAGTCTACGTAGAAACGCAATCCGGCCTTCCCCTCCTTCTAGACAAACAGTACTAGGGCTCCCGCGGACGACGTACTTGCCTAAATGAACCCTTTGGCAAGCAGGTCGTCTAGTGTCTTGCGCAGTACTAAGAGTTCTCTAGAGGACATTCTATATAGCGGTCCGTACAGTACCTCCGGCCAGCTCCTATCCGGACAGGGTTCTAGCTAGATGTTATAGTTAATCCCTTCTCCTTAGTATAGTAGCAGCTTCGAGGCCGACTTTGGCTCGAAGAGGTCTAGGTATCTAGTATACTCCCTTAGGAGCTTCGTACAGAGGTCCGTTACCTTCTTAGGTGCTAATACCTTCTTAATGTCCGCTGTTGCTGTGTTGATTTCGGCCTTAGCATTGTCCCCTTACAGAGCCTTCCCTTAGTCTTAGGGCCTCTGCTTCGTCGACGCTCCGGCTGTAGCGCTGTCGCCCTGCTGGATCCTCCCCTAGTCTTAGAGCCTCTGCTTCGTTACTGCTAGGTACAGCCGTCCTCGTCCAACGTCTAGCTTGCCCCTCTAGCGCTCTATCTATAGCTTCCCTAGTATTAGGTTATATCCTAACTTGTCCTGTACGACATAGAGGTATAAGTCCTGCTTATAGTGTCCCTGTACCTCTATCGTTACTTTTACTATATAGGTAATGTGCGGTCCTCGCCTAGTAATGCCCAATATGTATACAGGTACTGTAGGGGTCGTCTTAATCCGATGTCTCTGTACGAAGTCTTCGCTAATTACTCTGTATACTAAACATCCTATGTTAATTAATGTCCGCGCCGTTGCGGACCCGTTTAACGTTAGCTATACGATAAACGGCGTCGTCGTTATGTAGTTGCTCTTAAAAGATAGCTAAGTAATGCTTTGGTTTGGCAATCTATCTCGTGCACGCCTCTAGCAGAGCCTTCGCTTAGAGGCTACTCTTTTCCCGACTCGTCGTCGTCTAAGTAGGACTCTTAATCTTCTTGTTAGGGCGCCGCAGTTGCTACCCTTGCAGTAGTCGGCCGTCCCCTAGGTCTCTCTGCTAGCAAAAGCCTGCAACTCTGTACAGTGTAGCCTATCTTGCTACACCGGTAGCAGCTCCCTTCTGCTCGTCTCTTGTTAAGGGTAGCTATGTCTACCTATTGCGCCCTTTTAGTAGCAGCCCTTAGCCGTACGGTAACGGCTGCCGCTACCCTCGTCGTCGTTGGTTCCTAGTCTATAGCGTCCGTCTGTCGCTAGAGGGGTTGTCTTATCTCTTAAGCGCGGCTTATCTGTCTAAGCCTGCACTGCTGGTCGTCGACTATCCTAAGGAGATCGCAGAATTCCTCGTATGTAGCTGGTCGCATTACGCCTACTAGCCTCGTTATAATCTCCTTAGAGAGGCCTACCTCTAAAGAGGTAATTTTTATCCTGTCCTCCTATTAGAGATCTCCTGCTTCTGCTAAAGTCTAGTTAAATTCTGCGAGGAATTCTTGTACAGTCTTGCATCCTTGCTTTATTGTATTAACCTGTAGGAGTGCTCGGCTCTCGCGGTCCGGGTCCTTGTAGCTCTTGTCTAGAGCTGCCTAGAGCATCGTCGTCGTAGCTATTGCTAGGTTAGCAATGGCCGTCTCGTAGTACGGCAGAATTCGTGCTGCCGCCCTGCCCTTTAACCTCCTAAAGAGGTAAACTACCTTGTCTAGCTCGGTCGGGTATGCTCCTAAGTCGACTAGAAGCTTAGAGCGCATCTAGGCAGCCTAGGAGGGGTACTCGGCCAGAGCCTTACTATCGTATATAGAGACGTCGGGGAGTTTGCTTTTAGGGGTCGGGGTGTAGGCTATTATATTCGTCGTCGTCGTAGGGGTCGGATCGCAATCGGACGCCCTAAGCTGTCGTAGCTCCTGTTCCTGTTGGGAAATTATCGCAGCCTAGTAGCTTACTTGCTGCTCGAGCTGCCTCTTGCTTTCCAGCAGCTCCTCGTATACGCAGTGCACATGCCCCTCTATAGCCGTAGTTTCTACAGGGATGTCGCTGTCTATCTTTGTTTTATTACTGCAGTTACTGACAGTAAGATCAGTTCCTAATGTAAGGGGCTTAAGAATCTTAGTTTAGAAACTTAAGGCTAGGTATCTACATAAAGGAACTAATAGGCAGTTCCTTCGTCGTCTGCTGCTGTACAGTTTGTACCTACGAAGCCAAGCTAGCAATTTCCTCCTATATAGGGGTGCAAGGTTTACACTCTGTACAGAGGATTAGGAGTTCCCCCTCTATACAGTAATGCAGAGTTTTCCCTCTATTTAGAGGGGCGGCAGTTCTCCTCTATGCAGGACTATAGGGTTCTCCCTCCGTACAGGAGTGGGGTCCTCTCGGTAGTTCCGTACGGAGGGTATAGTTATGCTGGCGCCGCTAAGTCGCAGTCCTTAGGGCGACGGCTGGCTTAGGTCGGGTCCAAGACCTGGGCTGGGCGGCGCCCCCTAACATACAGCCTGTCCGGTATCAGCAGGGGTTCTAACAGGCTGTGTTTCAGTTTACGCTAGGGCTTTGTCTGTCTGCAGACATCGCAGTTCTGTATAAACCTACGGATGCCTTTCGCTATCGCTAGCTAGTAGTAGTCCCTAGCAATAATGCTGTATGTCTCCTCGCACTCTAGGTGCCTAGTTGCTATTAAGTCGTACGCCTGTTATATTAAACTTATATAGAGCTTCTTGTCTGCTAGGAACTAAATCCAACTTCTAAACTTTAGGTTGTTCTCCTCGTCTACTGTGCACTCTACTGCTAATACCTTAAGGCGGAGCTCTGCTAGGAGCTTCTGCTGTCCTCCTTAAATCGCTGTATAGGCACCTCGGTAGACGTCGTCCTTTTCTACTGCCTCTTCCTACGCCTGTAGCTAGGGTTCCTATATATATGTCGCCGCTAGGCGGATAGCTTCCTCGCCTGGTTCCTCCTTAAACATCTAGAATGTTCGTAATTTTAGTCGTTCGTCGTCGTACGTCGCTAGTATATCTTAGTCTCGTCTAGATAGCGCATCGGCCCTGCTGTTGTCCTTTCCTTTGCAGTACTAGAGTCTTATATTAAAGCGGCTTAGATATATCGCCTATCGTACGTATCTCTTAAAGAGTTTCTAGGGTTGCGTAAAGTACTCGAGATTCTTGTAGCTAGTTAGGGCAAGGAACTTAGGAATCGAGCAGAGTTCTCCGTCCTACGCCTTATAGCACTGTACAACTGCTAGCAATTCCTTGTCGTAGATAGGGTAGTTGCATTCGGCTAGGGAGTTCTTCTTAGAGAAATACGTATATAGGTATAAAAGGCCGTCTGGACCTATCTATAAGAGGATGCCTCCTATGCAGTATCCTCAGGAGTCGGTTTCTAATATCGTTATACGTTCTAGGTTAAAGGCGGCGAGCGTTGGTCCTGTAGTAAAGAGCTCCTTTAGCTTATTAAAACTCTTGTTACATTCCTCTGTCTACGCAAACTGTCTGTCCTTATATATTAGCTTAACTAGAGGACGTACTATCTTCAAGTAGTTCTGTATAAACTAGTAGTAGAAGTTAGCAAACCTAAGGAATTCTCGTACGTCCTTAATAATTATAGGGGGTTTCTATTGCTTAATAGCATTAATCTTCTTCCTGTCTATACTAATGCCCTTTCCTACCTCGATAATAAACCCTAGGTATTTCGTATGCTGTACGCCGAATTTACATTTGTCGATATCGAGGTACAATCCAGCCTGCTGCAAACGATCTAAAATCTTTTTAACATCTCGTATATAGTCCTCGCAGGTGCTGTCTGTAAATACTAGAGTGTCGTTAAGGTATACAGAGCAGATGTCGTCTAGAAGTCCTTGCAAAGACCTGTTAATGTACCTCTAGAAGGTTGCTAGCGCGTTCGCAAGGCTAAAGGGAGTAACAAGCTACTCGAAAAGTCCGTACCTCGTACAAAAAGCAGTTATCTATTTATATTCTTCCTTAATCTATATCTTACAGAAGGCTAAAATAACGTTAAGCTTAGTAAACTACTTTGCCTTGCTAATTCGTCCGAGGGTCTCCTTAATAAGGGGTAGGGGGTACTAGTCCTTCTTAGTAATCGCGTTAATGCCTCTATAGTCTATGCAGAAACGCTAGCCGGCCGAGCCTTCCTTGTAAACAAACAGCACTAGGGCTCCTGCCGATAACGTACTTGCGCAAATAAAACCTTTAGCAAGTAGGTCGTCTAGTGTCTTGCGTAGCACTAGGAGTTCTCTAGAGGACATGCTATACGGTGGGCTATGTTGCAGTAGCAGAAAGGGGTAGGACTAAGTAATAGGGTAGACCCTTAGGATTTCGGCTCAGCCCTTCTAGACCGAGCCGGGCCTTGGCGTACCCACCCCTAAAGCCCTTACATGCCACTACATAGATTCCTTTTCCTTCCTTAGTTCGAGATATAGTTATTAAAACAGCCGTATTGAATTACATCTGCGTGCTCGGATTATTATATCTCGAACTTACTATCTATACTAACCCTGCGCTGCGCGAAAGGGACCGTTAAACTATCCGGCTACCCGAATAACGCACGCGCACACTACAAACCAAACACCTTAGCACTGTAAGGAGACTATAGAAGGCTTCTTAACAGTAGAGGACGGCGTTACTAGCTGCAGCAGAAGAAGAAGGACTAACAGAACAAAGGATAGGCACGCTAGCCTCCTAGACAACAGAGCGGTCGTCGAAGGTCTTACAGAAGAAGAGACAGATAAAGCGAAGAAGGGCATAGCCGACTACAAGGAGCTGTATACCTGCACAGCAGATAAACTAGAAGAACACCTAGCAGAACATAGGCTAGGAAAGGTATATAACACTATTACCTTTATTAAGAAGACGTTCTATAAGAAGATAGAAGAGAACAAGCAGTTAAGAGAAGAAATAGAAGCAGTAATAGCCAAGAAAGAATCGGCAGAGACTATTATCGATATACTGGAGAACTAAGCGGCGAATCGACTAGCGCAACTAAAGGCGCTAAAGGCTTAGTTAGCTAACCTAGAGGCAGCGACGTCGCCTGCACTACAGCCGCTACTACGAGAAAACCAAGAGGAAACCGCCTTACTAGCGGCCTACAGTTAAGATAGCACCTTAATAACGTTACTACCTAATCTACTAGCGTTTAGGAGCGGATACCCTAAAGACTAGGAGGCCTTTAAGAAAAAGATAAAGAATAAGATAAACCGCGATTAGGCCGGAAGCAGTAAAGAAGACAGATTAGCCTACCTAGAATCGCAACTAGAAGGCGAAGCGTTCTCGCTAGTAGCGGACCTAGAAGAGGTAATTGCCGACAAAGCAATCAAAGCACTG
Organism: Pseudocercospora ulei; assembly: GCA_016165855.1. NCBI lineage: Eukaryota > Fungi > Ascomycota > Dothideomycetes > Mycosphaerellales > Mycosphaerellaceae > Pseudocercospora > Pseudocercospora ulei. Next base: position 258,635 of record JACWNB010000022.1, on the reverse strand, counting down.
GATTAACGCTTCGGAGACCCCTTCTGGAAAAAGACGGCCTGCGAGCAACTGGATAGAATCAACTAAAACCGGCTAGCGTTTAAGGGATTCTACAGAATGTTCCGGAAATATACTATTAGAGCTAAAGTGTCCGAGAGTAAACAGTTACATCTACTAAGGCAGAAGCTGAACCCTGAACTGGCTGCAGCTATAGCCTTAGTAGAAGACAGAGACCTCGAGAGATTCGTGCACTAAGCGAGAGTTACTGCCAGAAACCTGAGCGCCTACGCAAAATTGGCGCGCGAACCAATTTAGAAGCTGTTAGCGCCGACGACACGGCCCCCTGCTCCCTTCTAACGAGGCCCCTAGCAGCTATCCTATTCGCCGCGCTCGTCGTTCGTCCCTACCTGCTACGCGTACGGAAAGCCTAGTGTTGCGGCGGTGGAAAGAGGTGGGACAGATTAATGGGGTGGACCCTGGATTTCGGATCGGCCCGTCCGGGCCGAGCCGGGCCTTGGCACCACCACTACGAAAGCCCACCACCGCCACCACATAGATTCCTTTCCCTCCTTAGTTCGAGATATAGTTATCAAAAAGGCCGTATTGAATCATATCTGCGTGCCCGGATCATTATATCTCGAACTCACTCTCCACACACACCCCGCGCTGCGCGAAAGGGCCCGTTGAACTATCCGGACGCTCGAATAACGCACGCGCAACTACCAACACACCAACAACAACCCCCAAGGCACCGTAAGAAGATAGAAGACTTCTCAGCGGTAGACAGCGGCGTAACAGGCCGCCGCGGAAAGAGAAAGACTAACAGAGCGAGCAGACGCTCCAGTGTAGTTAATAATAAGATCATTATCAGAGGTTTTACAGCGGAAGAGACCGCTAAGATTAAGGAACGAATAAGCGAATACAAGAAGATCCACGACTGCACGATCGAGGAACTGGAAGACTACGTAAACGAGAATGGAATAGGGAAGGTCTACGACGGCATAGACCTTATCGAGATGCTGTTCTACAGAACACTGGAAGAAAACAGACAGCTAAGAGAGGAAGTAGAGACGGTAAGAGCCGAGAGGGAATCGGCCGAGACCATTATAGATATGCTGGAAAACCAGGCGGCGAATCGACTGGCGCAGCTAAAGGCACTAAAGGATCAGCTAGCTAATATAGAAGCAGCGAAATCGTCGCCGCCACTGCGGCGAGAAACCTACGCAGAGACCGCCTTACCGGCGGCCTACAGTCAAGGCAGCACGTTAATAACGTTACTACCGGATCTACCGGCGTTTAGAGGCGGGGACCCTAAAGACTAGGAAGCGTTTAAGAAGAAGATAAAGAATAAGATGGACCGCGACTACGCCGGAAACAGCGCTAGAGATAGATTGGCGTACCTGGAATCGCGATTAGAAGGTGAAGCTTTTTCGCTAGTAGCGGACCTAGAAGAGGCGACCGCTAAGGAAGCAATCAAAGCGCTAGATCAACGCTTCGGAGATCCATTCCGAAAGAAGACAGCCTGTAAGCAGCTGGACAAGATCAATCAGAACCGGCAGGCGTTTGAAGAGTTCTACGGTTTGTTCAGAAAATATGCGATTAGGGCCTAAGTGGCGGAAGATAAGCAGCTCCACCTATTAAGGCAGAAGCTGAACCCTGAACTAGCCGCCGCTATGGCGTCTATAGAAGACGAAGACCTTAAGAGCTTCGTGCACCGAACGAGGGTCACCGCGAGAAACTTAAGCGCTTACGCGAAATCACGCGAATCGGTTCAGAAGCCGTCGCCATCGGGGCAGCCGACGAGAGCCCCTGCGCCCTTCCGACAACGCCCCCAGCAGCTATTTAACTCGCAGCGCTCGTCGTTCGTCCCCACCTGTTTCGCGTGTGGAAAACCCGGCCATATCGCTACGAGATGCCAAGCGTCGGATAAGCAGAAGCAGGAGTATCGTGTTATAAAGCAGCCGCAGCAGCAGCAACCACCGAGAAAGACCATACAAGCTATGGAGCCGGCTCCGAACGACGCTGACAGCGTAGACGGTAGGGTGCAGTTAAGGATTATAGGAAAAGACCAGCTGGAAGGATAGGCCCCCTATCTAGCATAGACAACAGGGCATCGACGCGAACCACGTCGACGAAAGAGAGCATCAACAGCTGCAGCGACCCGCTCTCGGCGGCGGTGGAAGTGAACACGGAAACAGCCATTATCCTTCTAATCACTGTCCACCCCCTTAACGGATCGAGCAAACCCCTCTAGCTGAAAGCTTTTATCGACACCGGAGCTCTTATCGGCGCGGCGATCCACCACCGACTGGTCCGGAAGCTGACGAATGGATACGGTTATCCGGTGGAACTGGCGTCGCCGACGAAGATTTCGGCGTATAACGGACAAGACACAGAAAGCGTTACGCACTACGTGCTGCTAAGGACTACCCTAGCTGGTCGCACTACGGAAGCGACGTTCCAAATTATGGATATCGGAAGATTTAACATCATTATAGGGCAGAAATAGATAAAGAACCAGAAAGCCATTATTGACGTAGATAAAGGAACGATAGGATTCAAAACCCCGGGAGGCGGAGCAGGGACTATCGGAACAGCCGCCACCGCCACCGCCACCGCCGCCGAGCCGAAAGCTACGGAGTCCGCGAAAGAGCCACCGTCCGATCGTTCCGAGCATGCGCCTACGATCGGAATGATAAGCTCGGAAGCTTTATCGACCCTCGCAAAGTTACCGGACAACGAGATTTACGCCATCTCGATAAAAGACATCGAAGACTACCGGAAGATAATAGCGGAAGAAGAAGTGGACCTATTAGAGGTGTTGCCAAACGAGCTCCACGGTTACGCTAACGTGTTCTTAAAAGCCGACTCCAACCTCCTGCCGCTCCATCGACTGGAATATAACAACAAGATCCGATTAAAAGAGGGGGCTACGCTGCTAAGAACCGAGCCCCTAAGACGACTGTCGCCGGCAGAACTGGACCAAGTAGAGGTGTTTGTTCGCGAAAACCTGGCGAAGAAGTTTATTACGCCGAGTTCTGCCGAATACGCGTTACCGATTCTTTTCGTAAGGAAACTAGGGGGTGGTATGCGACTCTGCATAGACTATCGAGGCCTTAACGAGGTCACTAAGAGAGACGTATACCCGCTGCCGCTGATCGACGAGACTATACAACGAGTAGCTAAGGCTAAGTAGTTCAGCAAGCTGGACATCCGCCAAGCGTTCTATCGACTAAGGAATAAAGAAGGGCAGACAGAAGACCTTACGACGTTCGCGACGCGTATAGGCAATTTTAAGTAGTTGGTGATGCCTTTCGGACTTACTAACGCGCCGGCAGTGTAGCAACGCTTTATAAACCACACTTTTATAGATATGCTAGAGCGGTTCGTGTCTATCTATTTAGACGACATTCTGATCTACACCGAAGGAACGAGAGAACAGCACACGGACCACATCAAGAAGGTGCTAATCAGGCTCCGCGAGGTCGGATTGAACGCGGACACGAAGAAGAGCGAGTTCTATCAGACCGAGGTCAAATATCTCGGCCTTATCGTCGGAAGAGATGGAATTCGGATAGACCCCTTAAAGGTCGCCGCCGTAGCGGAATGGAAGCAACCGAAATCAGGCAACACTACGCAAATCAGAGCGTTTCTCGGCTTCTGCAGCTACTATCGGCGGTTTATTAAGGACTTCAGCAAGATAGCAAGACCCCTAAACGAAGCACTAAAGAAAGAGGCCGCCGGCCTATAGAATAAGAGGTGCACGGAAGCGTTTAACCGGTTAAAAGAAGCAGTAGCCTCGGCGCCAGTTCTGGCACACTTCCGGCCGGAAAAGACGATCTACGTGGAAACGGACGCTTCCGACACAGTAACGGCCGGAGTCCTTTCTTAATATAGCGACGACGAGACACTCTATCCAGTAGCTTTCTTTAGCAAGTCCATAACGGAGGCCAAACGGAACTACGCCATCTACGATAAGGAGCTGCTAGCGATTATTCAGGCTTTCGAGGAGTGGAAACCGGAGCTTATAGCTGGAAAGAGCACGGTCCAGGTCCTTACGGACCACCAATCGCTAACCTACTTTATAAAGACGCAGAAGCTCTTACGACGTTAAGCACGGTAGGCCGCCTACCTATCAGGGTTCGATTTCAAGATTACTTATCGACCCGGGGCTCAAAACGGAAAGGCTAACGCGCTGACGAGAAGAGAAGGAAAGACAAGCCGCGCGAAAGAAGATCCGAACATGTTCCAGAAGGTGTTGACCGAGCGGATAGTAGACGCAGAGGTGTTAAAAGAGGTAGGGGTCTGCGCAGTGGAACCGGCCCCTAAGGAAGAGACTCTCTACGAGAAGGTAGAGCAGCTCAATCAGAAGCAGAAGCTCGGCAAAACCGGTTCAGGGAAGCTAATAGTGCCAGAAGAACTAATTACAGAGGTCATCCAGCTAGTCCACGGCTCTGTGGAAGTTGGTTACGCCAGTGCGAAGAAGACGATAGAAGCCGTAAGGACGATCTACTGGTTTCCGCGGATCTATAAGCGGATCCACCGGTTTATCGCTAATTGCTACGCGTGCCGGGCCGCGAAGCTACGTTACGGCCTTCCGGCAGGCTTATTAAAGCCACTGCCGATCCCTAAGAAACCATAGCAGCACATTACGATGGATTTCGTAACCGGACTGCTGGACTCGAACGGCTACGACGCTACGCTTAATGTGGTGGACCGGCTAAGCAAAGAGCGCCACTTTATCTCCTGTCGAGCCAGAGACGATAGAACGACTGCGGAAGAGACCGCGCGGATGCTGATTAGACACGTATAGAAGCACTATAGCCTGCCGGACACTATTACTACGGATAGGGGTCCTCAATTCACTGCCGACGTGTAGAAGGCTATCAATCAAGCTCTCGGAATTAGTGGAAAGCTTAGCACCGCCGCTTACCCTCAAACTAACGGTCAGTCTAAAGTGGCTAATCGCGAGATAGAGCGATATCTGCGAACCTTCTGCGGCTACCATCAAGAAGAATGGGTTAAGGTGTTGCCGATGGCCGAGTTCTGCGCTAACTCGGCACCGTCTAAGGCTACCTCGCTGGCGCCGTTCGAGATAACGCACGGCTATCTTCCGAGGATGAGCTTTCAGCTGCCAAACGAACCCAGCTCCGCAGAACTATCCACCGCTACGTCGTCGAAGAGAGTCGCCGCCGCGGCAGCAGAAGCGCTACGATCTTAGATGGAAGAAGCGATCAAAGTGGCGAAAGAAGCGATAGAGACGGCTTAGAAGAAGATAGTAACTCGAACTAATAGAAGCCGGTCGCCAATAGAATTCGAAGAAGGTCAAAAGGTCTAGCTCAACACGCGGAACCTAAGGCTAAAAGGGAACGCCAAGCTCAATCCGCGCTACGTAGGCCCGTTTACGATAGTGGAAAAGAGGTCGCCGGTAACTTATCGGCTCCAGCTACCGAAATCGTTCCGGATCTACGACGTTTTCCATTCGGATCTGCTGAGCCTGGACCCTAAGAACGGCCTGCCGGAACAGGGCTTCGCCGAACCCCTACCAGTTAAGATAGATAGTGATTAAGAAGAGTGGGAGGTAGAAGATGTAATGGACGTAAAGAAGATAAGGGGGTCCATCAAAGCGAGGATCTCGTAGAAGGGGTGGCCGGAAGATCATAAATGGTATCCGATCGAGAATCTCCGGAATTCGGCGGAGCTGCTAAGAGACTTTTACGCGCAGAACCCGAAGAAGCCGAAGCCGGAATGGCTCTGAAGCCGATCCTTCTGGAAGAAAACGAAGAAAACCGCGTCCGCTCCACCGGCGCGGAAGCCGATAAAAACGATCGTAAGGCTTCGGGAAGTGATTGCTTTACCCACCACCGGACCCCGTAGTAGGTGAAGGCTTTGGTAGAGGAGAAAAAGAAGAAGAAGAAACGACGCCGCGGACGGGTCTATATGGACCTCTGAGACGACGCACAGACCGCCCGAGCCGCAGCTCAGATGACCGGACAGCTCAGATCAGATAGCGACGATCACATAAACGCTAAGTGAAGGACTTCAGACGCCAACGATGTAAAAAATTGAAGAAGCGATAAAGAAAACGTTGTTTTTAATGGAAGACAGAAGAAGTGACGTCGGCGTTAGAGGGGATTTTTCGAGAAGGAGACGACGAATCAAAAAAAAAAAAAGCGGAGATTTTCGGATGGATGAGGTGACTAAGCGGTCGAGGGCGACCGCTGGTGAGGGAGGGGGGTAGTGTTGCGGCGGTGGAAAGAGGTGGGACAGATTGATAGGGTGGACCCTAGATTTTGGATCGGCCCGTCCGGGCCGAGCCGGGCCTTGGCACTACCACTACGAAAGCCCACTACTGCCACCACATAGATTCCTTTCCCTCCTCAGTTCGAGATATAGTCGTCAAAAAGGCCGTATTGAATCATATCTGCGTGCCCGGATCACCTAGCTATATTACTACTAGGTGCCAAGCAACGAATTAGCAGAAGCAGGAATACCGTACTACGAAACTGCCGCTGCTACCGAGAAAGACCATCCAAGCTATCGAGCCAGCGCCGAACGACACTAACAGCGTAGATAGTAGAGTGCTATTAAGGAACTTAGGAAAAGACTAGCTAGACGGATAGGCCCCCTATCTAGTATAGACAATCGGGCACCGATACGATCCGCATCGCTAGAAGAAGGAAGCATTAACAGCTGTAACGATCCCCTCTTAGCGGCAGTAGAAGTAAATGCAGAGACCGCTATTATCCTTCTAATCGCTGTCTACCCCCTTAACAGCTCGAACCGCCCCCTGTAGTTAAAAGCTTTTATCGACATGGGAGCACTTATTAGCGTAGCAATCCACTATCGGTTAGTTTAGAAACTAATAAATAGATACAGTTATCCTATGGAATTAGCGTCGCTAACGCGAATTTCGGCGTACAACAGACAAGACATAGAGAGTGTTACGCATTATGTGCTATTAAGGACTACCTTAGCTGGTCGCACTACAGAAGCGACGTTCCGAATTATAGATATCGGACGATTTAACATTGTTATAGGGCAGAAATAGATAAAGAATCAGAAAGCTGTTATTGACGTAAGCGAAGGCACACTCGGATTCAAGACCCAACATAGCGGTGTCGCCGCCGCTGTAGAATCGACGATCGCCGCCGCCGTAGAACCGAAAGCCGCAGTCGTTAACGCGGTTCCGACCAACTATTCCGATCCCCTGGATACCGTCGGAATAACAAGCTTAGAAGCCCTAACGACCCTAGCGAAGTCGCTAGAGAACGAGATCTACGCTATCTCGATAAAAGACGTCGAAGACTATTAGAAGATAATAGCGGAAGAAGAGATGGACCTGCTAGAGGTGTTACTAAAAGAACTCTATAGCTACACTAACGTGTTCTTAAAAGCCGACTCTAACCTCCTGCTGCTCTATCGACCGGAATACGACAACAAGATCTAATGAAAAGAAGGGGCTACGCTACTAAGAACCGAACCTCTAAGACGCTTATCGCCGGCCGAGCTGGACCAAGTAGAGGCGTTCGTTCGAGAGAACCTAGCGAAGAGGTTTATTACGCCAAGTTCTGCTAAGTATACGTTACCGATCCTACTCGTAAGGAAACCCGGAGGTAGTCTCTAACTGTATATAGACTACCGAGGCCTTAATAAGGTTACTAAGAGAGATGTGTATCTGCTGCTGCTAATCGATAAGACTATACAACGAGTAGCTAAAGCTAAGTAGTTCAGCAAGCTGGATATTCGCTAAGCATTCTACTAACTAAGGAACGAAGAAGGACTAACTAAAGACCTTACGACATTCGCTACACGTATAGGCAACTTTAAGCAGTTAGTTATGCCTTTCGGCCTTACTAACGCGCCGGCTATATAGCAATGCTTTATAAACTACACCTTTATAGACATGCTAGAACAGTTCGTGTCTATTTACTTAGAAGACATCTTTATCTATACTAATAGGACAAGAGAACAACATACGGACTATATTAAGAAGGTACTGTCTAGGCTCTGCGAGGTCGGATTAAACGTAGACACGAAGAAGAGCGAGTTCTATTAAACCAAGGTCAAATATCTTAGCCTTATCGTAAGAAGAGAAAGAATTCGAATAGACCTCTCGAAAGTCGCAGCCGTCGCAGAGTGGAAGCAGCTGAAATCCGGAAATACTACCTAAATTAGAGCGTTTCTCGGATTCTGCAGCTACTATTAACGGTTTATTAAGGACTTGAGCAAAATAGCGAGACCCCCACACGAAGTACTAAAGAAGGAGGCCGCTAGCCTATAGAATAAGAAGTGCACAGAGGCCTTCAATCGGCTGAAAGAAGCAGTGGCCTCAGCGCTAGTGCTGGCGCACTTCTGGCCGGAAAAGACGATCTACCTAGAAACGGACGCCTCTGATACTGTAACAGCAGGGGTCCTTTCTTAATATAGCGACGACGAAACTCTCTATCTAGTAGCTCTCTTTGGCAAGTCTATAAACGAGGCTAAGCAGAACTACGCTATCTACGATAAGGAACTGTTAGCTATTATCCAGGCTTTCGAGGAATAGAAGCCGGAGCTTATAGCCAGAAAGAGCACAGTCTAGGTCCTTACAGACTATTAGTTACTGACCTATTTTATAAAGACGCAGAAGCTCTCGCGTCGCTAAGCTCGGTAGGCCGCCTACTTATCCGGATTCGACTTTAAGATTACTTATCGACCTGGAGCTTGAAATAGAAAGGCTAGAGCGCTAACGAGAAGAGAGGGGAAGACTAGCCGCGCGAAAGAAGACCTAAACATGTTCTAGAAGGTGTTGACCGAGCGGATAGTAGACGCTAAGGTGTTGAAAGAAGCAGGGATCTGCGCAGTAGAGCAGCCGACTAAGGAAGAGACGCTCTACGAGAAAGTAGAGTAGCTTAATTAGCAGCAGAAACTCAGCAAAACTGGCTTAGGGAAGCTAATAGTTCTAGAAGAACTATTTACAGAGGTTATCTAGCTAGTCTATAGTTCTAAAGATGTTGGCTATACTAGCTTAAAGAAGACGATAGAAGCTATAAGGACGGTCTACTAGTTTCCGCAGATCTTCGAGCAGATCTACCGGTTTATCGCTAATTGTTACGTATGCCAAGTCGCGAAGCTACGTTACAGCCTTCCGGCCGGTCTGCTAAAGCTACTTCCAATCCCTAAGAAGCTGTAGCAGCACATTACGATAGATTTCGTAACCGGCCTGCCGGATTCTAATAGAAATAATGCCACCCTTAACGTAGTGGATCGTTTAAGCAAGGAACGCTACTTTATCTCCTACTAAGCAAAGGATAAAGGAACTACTATAGAAGAAATAGCGAGAATGCTAATTCAGTATATATAGAAACACTATAGCCTGCCGGACACTATTACTACGGTTAGGGGTCCTTAATTTACCACTAATATATAGAAGGCTATTAACTAATTTCTCGGAATTCGCGGAAAGCTTAGCTTAGCTGCTTACCCTTAGACCGACAGTTAGTCTAAAGTAGCTAATCGTAAGATAGAGAAATATCTACGAATCTTCTGTAGCTATTATTAAGCAGAGTAGGTTAAGGTATTGCCGATAGCCGAATTCTGCGCTAATTCGGCACAGTCTAAGGCTACCTCGCTGGCGCCGTTCGAGATAACTTATAGTTATCTTCCAAGAATAAGTTTCCAGCCGCCAAACGAACCTAGCTCCTCGGAACCTTCCACTACTACTACCTCGTTAAAGAGAGTCGCCACTGCTGCGGCAGAAGCACTTAGATCTTAGATAGAAGTAGCGATCCGGGTAGCGAAAGAAGCGATAGAATCGGCTTAGAAGAAGATAGTAACTCGAGCTAATAGAAAGCGGTCGCTAATAGAATTCAAAGAAGGCTAAAAGGTATAGCTTAACACGCAGAACCTAAGGCTAAAAGGCAACGCCAAGCTTAACCCTCGCTACGTAGGTACGTTTAAGATAGTAGAAAAGAGGTCGCTAGTAACTTATCGGCTCTAGCTACCGAAATCGTTCCGGATCTACGATATCTTTTATTCGGATCTGCTAATTCTAGACCTTAAAGAGGGCCTTCCGGATTAGGGGTTCGCCGAACCCCTGCCGATCGAGATAGATAGTAAGGAAGAAGAGTAGGAGGTAGAAGATATAATAGATATAAGAAAGATAAGAGGGTCTATCGAAGCGAGGATCTTATAGAAGGGATAGCTAGAAGACTATAAATAGTATCTAGTCAAGAATCTCCGAAATTCGGTAGAGCTGCTAAAGAAGTTTTATACGCGGAATCCGAAGAAGCCAAGGCCTAAGTAGCTTAGAAGATAATAGTTCTAAAAGAAGAAGAAGAAAAACCGCGTCCGCTCTATTAGTAGGAAAACCGATAGAAACGATCGTAGTAACGCGTTTGGTTAGAGTCTTCGACTCGACCACTACCTACTACTGCATTGACGCAACGGTTGCCGACGCCGCCCCGAACAAGAAAGGCCTGCAGCCGTTCGATATTGTATGTAAGGGCTCAAGAATCTTAGTTTAGAAACTTAAGGTTAGGTATCTATATAAAGGAACTAATAGGCAGTTCCTTCGTCGTCTGCTGCTGTACAATTTGTACCTACAAAGCTAAGCTAGCAATTTCCCTCTATGCAGGGATGCAAGGTTCACATTCTGTATAGAGGATCGGGAGTTTCTCTCTATATAGTAGTGCAGAGTTTTCCCTCTGTTTAGAGGGGGGGCAACTTCCCTCTATATAGGGCTATAGGGTTCTCCCTCTGTACAGGAGTAGGGTCCTGTTAGTAACTCTGTACAGAGGGTAGGGTTATGCTAGCGCTACTAAGTCGCAGTCCTTAGGGCGACGGCTGGCTTAGGTCTAGGACCTAGGCTAGGCGGCGCCCCCTAACAATACTCCCCTCCCTTCTCGTAGTGCTTCTTTCGTATAATAGCGTGTCGTATACCCTTAGCTCTTAGGGTTCCTCTAGCGGGTAGCGCTTTCCCGTCTTCGCCTAGGCACTTGCCTGTCGACCTCCCTCTCCGCTGTTGCAACCTTAGGCCTGTCCTCCTAGATCCTGTAGCTAGGGCGGAGGAGGACCTATAGGCAGGGAAGGCAGGTAGTGCTAGATCGCTTCTACCTAACCTTAACCGATTCCGTTTGCTACTTTAAGGATACTGAGGCTAAGGCGGAGGAGGCCTACGAGCGGTTATAAAGGTGTAGGAGGTGCTCGGTCCTGTCTGTTCGTTTACCTCCTATCCTATAGCCCCTAGCTATGTACTCTGCGTCCTAACTGTACGGTCCGGCGCCGCCGGGCTATCTGGCTCTGTCCCTATACCTTGGTCGTCGTCTAGAGTTTAGCTCTAAGGTAGATGTTCCTATCTCTGTCCGGTCGTCTAAAGGGCCGTCGCTTGTATAGGCCCTAGGTCGCCGTTGCCTCGTTTGTCCTCCTTTATACAGTTGTAGCAGCTGCCCTAGTTGCTATTGCCCTATATAGCAGGCAGCTACTACCCTATATATAAACCTTTTCCCCCTTCTCTCTCTCCCTTCTTCTTTCTCCTTTATTCCCCTACCTGCTACCCGTCCGCCTAGCCGTCTGCTACTACTACCGTTACTACTACTACTATTATTACTACCAACTATAACTACTACTACTAACGCTACTATTTCGTCCGCCCGGTGCTGTCGTAGCTCTCTTATAGTTGCTAGCCTGTCCTCTTACACTTCTACCTCTAGCCTTAGAGTGTTTAGCTTAACTAGCAACTTCGCTTCTAGTTCGTACAGCCTTCCTCCCTTGTATAGTCCTAGCTGACATCCTAGGTACTATATTAATAAGCAGCAGGATGTTGCTAAGCTACCCTTCTACTTCTTCTAGTGCTAGGGCCCCTGCCGGCTAGGAGGTAATTAAGGTTTTAGATAGGGAATCGGCTGCCTTAGTCCTAGGGGGTAGTAGCTAGTAAGCTACCTTAAGGTAGTATATAAAAGTTTTCGGATAGTGTTGCTCTCGTTCCCCTCCTACTTCTACTCTTATTCTTACCTGTCTCCTGGCCGTTCCCTTCCTCCTGCCCCTCTTCTATATAGTGTAGTGTCAGCAGGACCCGGTAGGGTCCTACGTCTTAATCTTCGATCCCTTAACAACCTAAGTTGCTAGCAGTTGCCCTATACTTAGGGTAGATCGTGCCCCTTCTTCGCTATACAGCGCAGTGTTACTGTAACTAGGCAGGGGGATAGTTCTCCTCCTACCTGTCTAGCGCAGTTGTGTCCTATAGGGCCTCGTACGGTTCCTATATAGGCTCTGCCTATCCTCTCTATTCTACTAGGTACTCTACCCTCTTCTGCTTCCTTCTGCTCTTAAGGATTCCTTCTACCTCGTACTCTTCCTGGCCCTCCGTAATAATCGCTAGTAGGCGCGCGTCGTCCGTTATCTAATACGGTAGGGGGTCCGTTTTTGCTAGCTGTACGAGGTCTATATAGAAGACTAGGTAAATCCCTAGGGGAGTGTTAAGTCGTATAGCGTATGTCCCTACTAGTCGGACTACTGTAAACTTCCGGTTCTTCTAATCTAGCTTCTTGCTCGGCCAGTCTGTACGGATGTTGCGCTAGTTTAACTAGACCTTATCTCCTGCCTTGTATCTGGGTGCGGCCTGCTGTCCCTTATTGGCCTGCTCTTCCGCATTCTGTTAAGCTAAAGCTAGACTCGCTTTCGCCTATTAGTAGGCATTTATAATCGTCCGTACGATAGCCTCTCCCTGCTGGATCGGGGATCCTATAGGGCGCAGGGTGTTACTACTTAGGGTCGGCAGGAGTAGGGAGTAGTCGTATCTGTAGGCTATAAAGAAGAGGGACAATCCTGTAGCGTTAGCCGTACAGCTATTAATAGCTAGCTCCGCTATAGGGAGGAGGCGGTTCCAGTTTATCTAGTTATAGTCGACGTACGCTTAGAGGTACGCTTCTAACGTCGAATTGACTCTCTCTATCGCACCGTCTATCTATAGGTGCTATATAGTTAACAGGCGACGTTCTACGTTTAACAACTAACAGACCCTTGCCTAGAGCTAGCTCGTAAACTGTGTACCCTGGTCTAATACAATTGACCTAGGGAATCTGTGCTTGCTGAACGTCGTCCGTATAAATGCCTAGGTAGTGTCCTTAGCTGTAATAGAGTCTATTCCTTCTAATATTACCCCCTTCGTTAGCTTGTCCGTAACTACTATAATGTTCCGCCGTCCGTCACTCTTAGGGAGGTCTGTAATAAAGTCTACTGTTAGGTCTTGCTAGGGCCGGTCCGGTATTAGTAGGGGTTTTAGCAGCCTATGCTTTAGTTTACGCTAGGGCTTCGTCTGTCTGTATACATCGCAGTTCTGTATAAACCTGCAGATGTCCTTCGCTATTGCTGGCTAGTAGTAGTCCCTAGCGACGATGCTGTACGTCTCCTCGCGCCCTAGGTGCCCGGTCGCTATAGAATTATGCGCCTATTGTATTAAGCTCGTACAGAGCTTCTCGTCTGCTAGGACCTAAATCCGATTCCTAAACTTTAGGTTGTTCTCTTCGTCTACTAAGCACTCTACTGCCAACACTTTAAGGTAAAGCTCTGCTAGGAGCTTCCGCTGTCCTCCTTAGATCGCTATATAGGCCCCTCGGCACATATCGTCCTTTTCTACTGCTTCTTCCTATACCTGCAGTTATAGTTCCTATATATATATTGCTGCTAGGCGGATAGTCCCTTCGCCTAGCTCTCCCTTAAACATCTAGAATGTCTGTAATTTTAGCTGATCGTCCTCGTATGTCGTTGGCATGTCCTGGTCCTGTCTAGATAGCGTATCGGCCCTACTGTTCTCCTTACCCTTGCGATACTAGAGTCTTATATTAAACCGTCTTAGGTATATTGCCTATCGTACGTGTCTCTTAGACAGCTTCTGGGGTTGCGTAAAGTACTCCAGATTCTTGTAGTTAGTTAGGGCAAGGAACTTAGGAACCGAGCAGAGTTCTCTATCCTATACTTCGTAATACTGTACTACTGCTAGCAATTCCTTGTCGTAGATAGGGTAGTTGCACTTAGCTAGGGAGTTCTTCTTAAAGAAGTACGCGTATAGGTGCAGAAGTCAGTCCGAGCCTACCTGTAATAGGATGCCTCCTATACAGTACTCTAAGGAGTCGGTTTCCAGTATCGTCGTACGTTCTAGGTCGAAGGCAGCAAGTGTTAGTCCTGTAGTAAAGAGCTCCTTTAGCCTGTTAAAGCTCCTATTGTACTTATCCGTCTACTTAAACTGCTTGTCCTTATATATTAGCTTAACTAGGGGGCGTACGATCTCTGAGTAGTTCCGTATAAACTAGCGATAGAAGTTAGCAAACCTAAGAAATTTCTGTACGCCCTTAACGCTCGTAGGTGGGTTCTATTGCTTAATAGCATTAATCTTCTTTCTATCTATGCTAATGCCTTTCCCTAACTCGATAATAAACCCTAGATATTTCGTACAGTGTATACCGAATTCGCATTTGTCGATATCGAGGTACAATCCAGCCTGTTGCAGTCGATCCAGTACCTTCTTAACGTCCTGTACGTAATCTGTATAGGTGCCGTCTGTAAAAACTAGTATGTCGTCGAGATACGCCGAACAGATTTCGTCTAGTAACCCTTGCAGGGACCTGTTAATGTACCTCTAAAAGGTCGCCGGTGCATTAGCAAGGCTAAAGGGGGTAACAAGCTACTCGAAAAGACTATATCTCGTACGGAAGGCAGTTATCCATTTACAGCCTTCCTTAATCTGTATCTTGTAGAAAGCCGAGACTACATTAAGCTTAGTAAACAACTTTGCCTTACTGATCCGTCCGAGGGTCTCCTTAATAAGAGGTAGGGGGTACCGGTCCTTCTTAGTAATCGTGTTAATGCCTCTGTAGTCTATACAGAAACGCAAGCCGGCCTTGCCCTCCTTATAGACAAACAGCACTGGAGCTCCTACAGACGAGGTACTTGCGCAAATAAAACCTTAAGCAAGTAGATCGTCTAGTGTCTTGCGCAGCACTAGGAGCTCCCTAGAGGACATTCCGTATAGCGGACCGTATAATACCTTAGGTAGACTCCTATCCGGACGGGGCTCTAGCTAGATGTCGTAGTTAATTCCTTCTCCCCGGTGTAGCGGCAGCTTCGAGGCCGACTTTAGCTCGAAGAGGTCCAGGTATTCTGCGTACTCTGCTAGGAGCTTCGTATCGGGGTCCGTCGTTTTCTTAGGCGTTAATACCTTCTTAATGTCTGCAGTCGCTGTATTGATTTCGGCCTTAGCATTGCCGCCCTGCGGAAGCCTCCCTTAGTCTCGGAGCCTTTGCTTTGTCGCTGCCAGGTACAGCCGTCCCTGTCTAAAGTCCAGCTTGCCCCGCTAGCGCTCTATCTATAGCTTCCCTAGTATTAGGTTATACCCTAACTTGTCCTATACGATATAGAGGTATAAGTCCTGCTTATAGTGTCCCTGCAGCTCTATCGTTACTTTTACTATATAGGTAATGTCCGGTCCTCGCCCGGTAATGCCTAGCATACGTATAGGTACAGTAGGGGTCGTCTTAATGCAGTGTCTCTGTACGAAGTCTTCGCTAATTACTCTGTACACTAAACATCCTGTGTTAATTAATGTCTGCGCCGTTGCGGACCCGTTCAGCGTAGGCCGTACGATAAATAGCGTAGTCGTTATATAGTTGCTCTTAAAAGATAGCTAAGTAGTGCTTTGATTTGGCAATCTATCTCGTATACGCCTCTAGCAGAGCCTTTGCTTAGAGGCTACTCTTTTCCCGACTCGTTGTCGTCTAAGTAGGACTCTTAGTTCTCTTGTTAGGGCGCCGCAGTTGCCACCCTTGCGGTAGTCGGCCGTCCCCTAGGTCTCTCTACTAGCAAAAGCCCGCAATTCTGTACAGTGTAGCCTATCTTGCTATACCTGTAGCAGCTCCCTTCTGCTCGTCTCTTGTCTAGGGTAGCTATATCTACCTACTGTACCCTTTTAGCAGCGGCCCTTAGCTATACGGTAACGGCTGCCGCTACCCTCGTCGTCGTTGGTTCCTAGTCTATAGTATCTATCTGCCGCTAGAGGGGTTGTCGCATCTTATAAGCGCAGCTTATCCGTCCGAGCCTATGCTGCTAGTCGTCGACTATCCTAAGGAGATTACAGAATTCCTTGTACGTAGCTAGTCGTATTACGCCTACTAGTCCTGTTGTAATCTCCTTAGAGAAGCCTACCTCTTAGGTAGCAATTTTTATCCTGTCCTTCTATTAGAGTCCTCCTGCCTCTGCTAGGGTCTAGTCGTATTCCGCGAGGAACTCTCGTATAGTCTTGCGCTCTTGCTTTATCGTATTAACCTGTATAAGTGCTCGGCTCTCGCGGTCTAGGTCCTTATAGCTCTTGTTAAGAGCTGCCTAGAGCATCGTCGTCGTTGCTATTGCCGGGTTGGCAATAGCCGTCTCGTAGTACGGCAGAATCTATGCTACCGCCCTGCTCTTTAACCTCCTAAAGAGGTACACTACCTTGTCTAGCTTAGTCGGGTATGCTCCTAAGTTAACTAGAAGCTTAGAGCGCATCTGGGCAGCCTAGGAGAGGTACTTGGCTAGAGCCTTACTATTATAAGTGGTAACGTTAGGGAGTTTGCTCTTAGAGGCCAGGGTGTAGGCTATCGTGTTCGTCGTCGTAGGAGTCGGATCGCAATCGGACGCCCTAAGTTGTCGTAGCTCCTGTTCCTATTAGGAAATTATCGTAGCCTAGTAGCTTACTTACTGTTCGAGCTGCCTCTTGTGTTCTAGCAGCTCCTCGTACGCGCAGTGCATCTGTCCCTATATAGCTGTAGGTTCTTTAGAGATATCGCCGTCTATCTTTATTATATTACTGCAGTTACCGACAGTAAGATCAGTTCCTAATGTAAGGGCTTAAGAATCTTGGTTTAGAAACTTAAGGTTAGATATCTATATAAAGGAACTAATAGGCAGTTCCTCGGTCGTCTGCTGCTGTACAATTTGTACCTATAAAGCTAAGCTAGCAATTTCCCTCTATACAGGGATGCAAGGTTTACATTCTATACAGAGGATCGGGAGTTTCCCTCTATATAGTAGTACAGAGTTTTCCCTCCGTTTAGAGGGGGGGCAACTCTCCTCTGTGTTGCGGCGGTAGAAAGGGGTGGGACTAAGTAATAGGGTGGACCCTTGAAATTTCGGCTCGGCCCTTCCGGACTGAGCCGGGCCTTGGCATACCACCCCCCCAAAGGTCTCGTCCACCACTACATAGATTCCTTTCCCTCCTTAGTTCGAGATATAGTTATTAAAAAGGCCGTATTAAATTATATCTGCGTGCCCGGATTATTATATCTCGAACTTACCCCCCTACACCACCACCGCGCTGCGCGAAAGGGACCGTTGAATCATCCGGACCCCCGAATAACGCACGCGCACCAACACTAAACCAAACAACCCTAGCACCGTAAGAAAGCTATAGAGAGCTTCTTAGCGGTAGAGAGCGGCGTTACAGGCCGAAGCAGAAGCAGAAGAGAAAAGACAGACAGAGCGAGCAGGCGCTCTAGTGTTATCGATAATAAGTTCATTATCGGAGGTTTTACAGCGGAAGAGACCGCAGAGATTAAGGAACGAATAAGCGAATACAAGAAAATCCACGACTGCACGCTCGAGGAACTTAAGGATTACGTAAACGAGAACGGAGTAGGAAAGGTCTACGACAGCATAGACCTTTATAAGAAGCTGTTTTACAGAACCCTAGAAGAAAAGAGACAGTTAAGAGAGGAAGTAGAGACGGTAAGGGCCGAGAAGGAATCGGCCGAGACTATTATAGATGTGCTGGAAAACCAAGCAGCAAACCGACTGGCACAACTAAAGGAAATAAAGACTTAGCTAGCTAAGATAGAGAGAGCGACGTCGCTGCTACCGCATCGAGAAGAACTAGCAGAGACCGCCTTACTGGCAGCCTACAGTTAAGGCGGCACGTTAATAACGTTATTACCGGATCTACCGGCGTTTAGAGGCGGAGATCCTAAAGATTGGGAGGCATTTAAGAAGAAGATAAAGAACAAGATAGATAGAGACTATGCCAGAAACAGCGCCGAAGATAGATTGGCCTACCTAGAGTCGCGATTGGAAGGAGAAGCTTTTTCGCTAGTGGCGGACCTAGAAGAGGTGACCGCTAAAGAAGCGATTAAGGCACTGGATTAACGCTTCGGAGACCCCTTCCGGAAGAAGACGGCACGCGAACAGATAGATAAGATCAACTAGAACTGGCAGAGGTTCGAAGAGTTCTACGGACTATTTAGGAAATAAACGATTAGGGCCCGAGTAGCAGAAGATAAGCAGCTCCACCTACTAAGGCAGAAGCTGAACCCTGAACTGGCAGCAGCTATAGCGTCGGTAGAAGACGAAGACCTTAAGAGCTTCGTGCACCGAGCGAGAGTTACTGCGCGGAACCTGAGCGCGTACGCGAAGTTACGCGAATCGAACTAGAAGCTGTTGATAACGCAGACAACGAGACACCCTGCACCTTTCCGGAGAGCACCTCTGCAGCAATCTTATTAGCTACCGCGTTCGTCGTTCGTCCCTACCTGCTACGCGTGTGGAAAGCCTGGCTACATCGCTACGAGATGCCAAGCATTAGATAAGCAGAAGCAGGAATATCGTGTTATAAAACAGCAGCAGCCGCAGCTACCGCTACCGAGAAAGACTATACAAGCTATAGAGCCGGCTCCGAACGACACCGACAGCGTAGACGGTAGAGTGCTACTAAGAATCCTGGGAAAAGATCAGCTAGAAGGATAGGCCCCCTATCCAGCGTAGACAACAGGGCACTAACACGAACTACATTACAGAAAGGAAGTATTAACAGCTGCAGCGATCCGCTCTCGGCGGCGGTGGAAGTGAACACGGAAACAGCTATTATCCTTCTAATTACTGTCCACCCTCTTAACGGATCGAGCAAACCACTTTAGCTAAGAGGTTTTATCGACACAGGGGCCCTTATCGGAGCGGCTATCCACCATCGATTGGTTCAAAAGATAATAAAAGGATATAGCTATCCAGTGGAGCTAGCGTCGCCGACACGAATTTCGGCATACAACGGACAAGACACGGAGAGTGTTACGCACTATATACTATTAAAGACTACCTTAGCAGGTCGCACTACGGAGGCGACGTTCCGAATTATAGATATCGGAAGGTTCGACATTATTATAGGGCAGAAATAGATAAAGAACTAGGGAGCAATTATTAACGTAGGTAAAGGCACACTCGGATTTAGAACACTATACAGCGGCTCCGCCGCCTTCAAATCAGTCACCGAGGTCGCAGTGGAACCGAACGTTACGACCATCGAATTGGCTCCGGAGGATCGGTCCGACCCTTAAGACACGATCGGAATAATAAGTTCAGAAGCTCTAACGACCCTTGCGAGGTCGCCAGACAACGAGATTTACGCTATCTTAATAAAAGACATCGAAGACTACCGGAAGATGACGGCGGAAGAAGAAGCGGATCTATTAGAGGTGTTACTAAAAGAACTCTATAGTTACACTAACGTGTTCTTAAAGGCTAACTCCAACCTCTTGCCGCTCTACCGACCGGAATACGACAACAAGATCAGGCTGAAAGAAGGAGCCGTACTGCCGAGAACCGAACCCCTAAGACGCTTATCGCCGGCCGAGCTGGACTAGGTAGAAGTGTTTGTTCGAGAGAATCTGGCGAAGAAGTTCATTACACCAAGCTTAGTAGAATATGCGTCGCTGATTCTTTTTGTACGGAAACCCGGAGGTAGTCTCCGACTGTGCGTAGATTACCGTAGCCTCAATAAGGTTACTAAGAGAGATGTGTATCCGCTGCCGCTAATAGACGAGACTATACAGAGGGTGGCGAAGGCTAAGTGGTTTAGCAAGCTGGATATTCGTTAAGCGTTCTATCGATTAAGGAACGAGGAAGGACAAACGGAAGACCTTACGACATTCGCTATGCGTATAGGTAATTTCAAGTAGCTGGTAATGCCTTTCGGACTTACTAACGCGCCGGCTGTGTAGCAACGCTTTATAAACCACACTTTTATAGACATACTGGAACGGTTCGTTTTAATCTACTTAGACGACATTCTGATCTACACCGAAGGAACAAGAGAGCAACATACGGACTACATTAAGAGGGTGTTAAAGAGACTCCGCGAGGTCGGATTAAACACGGACACGAAGAAGAGCGAGTTCTATTAGACCGAAGTCAAATATCTCGGCCTTATCGTCGGAAGAGAAGGAATTCGGATAGACCCTTTAAAGGTCGCTGCCGTAGCGGAATGGAAGCAGCCGAAATCCGGAAACACTATCCAAATCAGAGCTTTTCTCACGTTCTGCAGCTACTATCGGCGATTTATTAAGGACTTTAGCAAGATAGCGAGACCCCTAAACGAAGCGTTAAAGAAGAAGGCTGCTGGCCTATAGAATAAGAAGTGCACAGAGGCTTTAAATCGACTAGAAGAAGCAGTAGCCTCGGCGCTAGTGCTAGCGCACTTTCGACCGGAAAAGACGATCTATTTAGAAACAGACGCATCCGATACAGTGACAGTAGGGGTCCTTTCTCAGTATAATAACGCCGACGAGACCCTCTATCCAGTAGCTTTCTTTAGCAAATCTATAAATAAGGCTAAGCGGAACTACGCTATTTACGACAAAGAGCTATTAGCTATTATTCAGGCTTTCGAGGAGTGGAAACCGGAGCTCATAGCTGGAAAGAGCATAGTCCAGGTCCTTACAGACTATTAGTTACTTACCCACTTTATAAAGATGCAGAAGCTATTACGCCGCCAAGCTCAGTAGGCCGCCTACTTATCCGGATTCGATTTCAAGATTACCTACCGACCCGGAGCTCAAAATGGAAAGGCTAATACGCTAACGAGAAGAGAAGGGAAGACCAGCTGCGCGAAAGAAGATCCGAACATGTTCTAGAAGGTGTTGACCGAACAGATAGTAGACGCCGAGGTGTTGAAAGAAGCAGGGATCTGCGCGATAGAACCGCTGACAGAAGAAGAGACGCTCTACAAGAAAGTGGAACGGCTTAATTAGCAGCAGAAGCTTGGCAAAACAGACTTAGGGAAGTTAATAGTTCTAGAAGAACTAATTACAGAGGTTATCCAGCTAGTCTATAGTTCTAAGGATGTTGGCTATACTAGCTTAAAGAAGACGATAGAAGCCGTAAGGACGATCTACTGGTTTCCGCGAATCTTCGAGCGGATCCACCGGTTTATCGCTAATTGTTACGTATGCCGGCTACGTTACGGCCTTCCGGCCGGTCTGTTAAAGCTACTTCCGATCCCTAAGAAACCGTAGCAGCACATTACGATAGATTTCGTAACCGGCCTACCGGATTCTAGTGGATATAATGCTACACTTAACGTAGTAGATCGACTAAGCAAAGAACGCTACTTTATCCCCTGCCGAGCGAAGGATAAAGGAACTACTGTAGAAGAAACAGCGAGAATGCTGATTTAGTATATATAGAAGCACTACGGTCTGCCAGACACTATTACTACGGATAGGGGTCCCCAATTTACTGCCAACGTATAGAAGGCTATTAACTATACTCTTGGAATTCGCGGAAGGCATAGCACAGCAGTTTATCCTTAAACCGACAGTTAGTCTAAAGTGGCTAACTGCGAGATAGAAAAATATCTACGAATCTTCTGTAGTTACTATTAAGGAGAGTGGGTAAAGGTATTGCCGATAGCCAAATTCTGCGCCAGTTTAGTACGATTAGAAGCTACCTCGCTAGCGCCGTTCGAGATAACCTATAGTTATCTTCCGAGAGTAAGCTTCTAACCGCCAGACGAACCCAGCCCTTCAGAACCTCCTACTACTACTTCGTCGAAGAGGGTTACTGCCGCTGCGGCAGAAGCTCTCCGATCTTAGATAGAAGAAGCGATTAAGGTAGCGAAAGAGGCAATGGAATCGGCTTAGAAGAAGATAGTAACTCGAGCTAATAGGAAGCGGTCGCTAATAGAATTCGAAGAAGGCTAAAAGGTATAGCTTAATACGCGGAACCTCAGGCTTAAAGGCAACGCCAAGCTCAACCCCCGCTACGTAGGTCCGTTCAAGATAGTAGAAAAGAGGTCGCCAGTAACTTATCGGCTCTAGCTACCGAAATCTTTCCGGATCTACGATGTCTTCTATTCGGACCTGCTAAGTTTGGTCCCTAATAACGGTCTTCCGGAACAGGGGTTCGCCGAACCCCTACTAATCGAGATAGACGGGAAAGAAGAAGAGTGGGAGGTGGAAGATATAGTAGATATAAGAAAGATAAGAGGGTCTATTAAAGCAAGGATCTCGTAGAAGGGATAGCTAGAAGACTATAAATAGTATCTAATCAAGAATCTCTGGAATTCGGTACAGCTGCTAAAGGAGTTCTATACGCAGAATCCGGAGAAGCCAAAGCCTAAATAGCTCCGAGGCTGATAGCTCTAAGAAAGAAGATAGATCGCGTCCGCTCTATCGGTGCAGAAGCCGATAGAAACAATTGCGACAGTGCGCTTGCTTAGGGTCTTCGGCTCTACTACTACTGCCGACCGGTAAACCCGGTCGGATAATAGCTATAAGGCCGAAGACAGCGCTACCGCGTCGGCGCGCTTTGTAACAGTACTATCCGCCGGCTTAGCCGGAAGGATAATAACGGCGAAGAACGAAGCTAACGCTATTAAAGCAGCCTCGCGGTAGCACCTAAGGCTATAGTAGAGAAGAAAAAAAAGAAAGATAGCGAGCTGCGGATAGATCTATATAGACCCCGGCAGCAGCGTACAGGCTAGCCACGCCGCAGCTTAGATAGCTGCCAGCTCAGATTAGATAGGTCCGATTATATAGACACTAAAGTGAAAACTTTAGATAGCAACAATATAAGAAGAAAGAAGATAAAGAAAGAGGATGCTTTCGAGATAGAAGAAAGCGAGGAGGTAACGTTAAAAAAAAGAGAGAGATAAGTAAGCAGTCGAGGTCGACTGCTAGTAAGGGTAGAGGGTGGTGTTACGGCGGCAGAAAGGGGTGGGACTAAGTAATAGGGTAGACCCTTAGAATTTCGGCTTAGCCCTTCTAGACCGAGCCGGGCCTTGGCACACTACCCCTCAAGCCCTTACCTACTGCCGTATAGATTTATTTCCTTCTTTAGTTCGAGATATAGTTATTGAGACAGCCGTATTGAATTATATCTGCGTGCTCGGATTACCTTTAACCTCCTAAAGAGATACACTACCTTGTCTAGCTCAGTTGGGTATGCTCCTAAGTCGACTAGAAGCTTAGAGCGTATCTGGACAGCCTAGGAGGGGTACTCGGCCGGAGCCTTACTATCGTAGGTAGTAACGTTAGGGAGTTTGCTCTTAGGGACTGCAGTGTAGGCCGTCGTGTTCGTCGTCGTCGTCGTAGGGGTCGGGTCGCAACTGGACGCCCTAAGCTGTTAGAGCTCCTGTTCCTGTCGGGAAATTATCGAGGCCTAGTAGCCTACTTAGTCTTCGAGCTAGGTCTTCCGTACTAGCAGCTCCTCGTATATGCAGTGTATCTGATCCTGCATAGTCGCAGGTTCTATAGGGATGTCGCTGTCTATCTTCGTTGCATTACTGCAGTTACTAACAGTAAGATTAGTTCCTAATATAAGGGTTTAAGAATCTTAGTTTAGAAACGTAAAGCTGGGTATCTATATAAAGGAACTAATAGGCAGTTCCTTCGTCGTCTGCTACTGTGCAATTTGTACCTACGAAGCTAAGCTAGCAATTTCCCTCTATATAGGGATATAGGGATTTCGCTCTATATAGAGGGTTAGGAGTTTCCCTCTATATAGGAATGCAGAGTTTTCCCTACGTGCAGAGGGGCGGCCATTCCCCTCTGTATAGGGCTATAGGATTCTCCCTCTATATAAGAGTAGGGTTATGTTAGTAGCTCTGTACAGAGAGTAGGGTCCTGCTAGCGCCGCTAAGTCGCAATCCTTAGGACGACAGCCAGTTTAGGTACAGGACCTAGCAGGGCGGCGTCTCCTAACAGTTATTGCCTATTCTACTAGCCTTTAGGAGTAGAGACCCGGTAGCTTAGGAAGCCTTTAAAAAGAAGATATGGAACAAGATAGGCTGCGATTACGCCACTAGCAGCGAAGAAGACAAACTAGCCTATCTAGAGGTACGACTAGAAGGTAAAGCGTTCTCGCTAGTAGCAGACCTAGAAGATGTAACTGCTAACGAAGCTATTAAAGCTCTAGTCTAACGCTTCGGAGACCCTTTCTACAAGAAGACGGCCTGCAAGCAACTAGACAAGATAAGCTAAAACTGGCTAATGTTCGAGGAATTTTACAGAATGTTTAGGAAATATGCTATTAGAGTTAAAGTGTCTAAGGATAAACAGTTACACTTACTAAGGCAGAAGTTAAACTCTAAACTGGCCAGAGCTATAGCTTTAGTAGAAGACGAAGACCTCAAAAGCTTTATACACTAGGCGAGAGTTACTGCTAGAAACCTGAACGCGTACAGAAAATCGGCAGTGCGTAAACCGAATTAGTGTTAGGGGGCGCCGCCTAGCCCAGGTCCTGGACCTGAGCCAGCCGTCGCCCTAAGAACTGCGACTTAGCGGCGCCAGCACAACCCTACCCTCTGTACGGAGTTACTAACACGACCCTACTCCTGTACAGAGGGAGAATCCTATAGCCCTACATAAAGGGGAATTGCTGCCTCCCTAAACGGAGGGAACACTCTGCATTACCGTATAGAGGGAAACTTCCGATCCTCTGTACGAAGTGTAAACCTTGCATCCTTGCACAAAGGGAAATTGCTAGCTTAGCTTCGTAGATACAAATTGTACAGCAGCAGACGACGAAGGAACTGCCTATTAGTTTATTTATATAGATACCTAGCCTTAAGTTTCTGAACTAAGATTCTTAAGTCCTTAAATTAGGAACTAATCTTACTGTCGGTAACTGCAGTAATACAACAAAGATAGACGGCGACATCCCTATAGATCCTGCAGCTATGCAGGATTAGATGCACTGCGCGTACGAGGAGCTGTTGGCATATAAGGCCTAACTCGAACAGCAAGTAAGCTACTAGGCTGCGATAATTTCCTAACGGGAACAGGAGCTACGACAGCTTAGGGCGTCCGATTGCAATCCGACCCCTATAACGACGACGACGAACACGACGGCCTATACCTAGGCCTCTAAGAGCAAACTCCCTAACGTCACTACCTACGATAGTAAGGCTCCGGCCGAGTACCCCTTCTAGGCTGCCCAGATGCACTCTAAGCTTCTAGTTAACTTAGGAGCATACCTAACCGAGCTAGACAAGATAGTGTACCTCTTTAGGAGGTTAAAGAGCAGGGCAGCAGCACGGATTCTGCCGTACTACGAGACGGCCATTGCTAGCCTAGCAATAGCAACGACGACGATGCTCTAGGCAGCTCTTAACAGGAGCTATAAGAACCTAGACTGCGCAAGCTAAGCACTCCTATAGGTCAATACGATAAAGCAAGGACGTAAGACTGTATAAGAGTTCCTCTCGGAATACGACCAGACCCTAGCAGAGGCAGGAGGACTCTAATAGGAGCACAGGGTAAAAATTACTACCTTAGAGGTAGGCTTCTCTAAGGAGATTATAACAGGACTGGTAGGCGTAATACGACTAGCTACGTATAAGGAATTCTGTAATCTCCTTAGGATAGTCGACGACTAGCAGCGCAGGCTCGGATGGATAAGCTGCGCCTACGAGATGCGACAACCCCTCTAGCGGCAGACGGACGCTATAGACTGGGAACTGACGACGACGAGAGTAGCGGCAGCCGTTACTGTACAGCTAAGGGCCGCTGCTAAAAGGGCATAGTAGGTAGATACGGCCACCCTTAACAAGAGACGAGCAGAAGAGAGCTGCTATAGGTGTAGCAAGATAGGCTATACTATACGGAATTGTAGGCTTTTGCTAGTAGAGAGACCTAGGGGACGGCCGACTACCGTAAGGGTAGCAACTGCAGCGCCCTAACAAGAGAACTAAGAGTCCCCCTCGGATAACGACGAGTCGGGAAAAGAATAGCCTCTAGGCGAAGGCTTAGCTAGAGGCATATACAAGATAGATTGCCAAATTAAAGCACTACTTAGCTATCTTTTAAGAGCAACTACATAACGACTACGCCGTTTATCGTACGACCTACGCTAAATAGGACCGCTACAGCGCAGACACTAATTAATATAGGATGTTTAGTGTATAGAGTAATTAGCGAAGACTTTGCACAGAGACACTATATTAAGACGACCCCTACTGTGCCTGTACATATACTAGGCATTACCGGGCGAGGACTGGACATTACCTATATAGTAAAAGTAACGATAGAGCTGCAGGGACACTATAAGCAGGACTTATATCTCTATGTCGTACAGGACAAGTTGGGGTATAACTTAATATTAGGGAAGCTATAGATAGAGCGCTAGCAGGGCAAGCTGGACGTTGGGCGAGAACGGCTGTACCTAGTAGTAACGAAGCAGAGGCTCTAAGACTAAGGGAGGGTTCCGTAGGGCGGCAATGCTAAGGCTAAAATCAACACTGCGACTGCAGACATTAAGAAGGTATTAGCGCCTAAGAAAATAACAGACCCCTATACGAAGCTCTTAGCGGAATACGTAGAATACCTAGACCTCTTTAAGCTAAAGTCGGCCTCGAAACTGCTACTACACCGAGGAGAAGGAATTAACTATAACATCTAGCTAGAGCCCTGTCCGGATAGGAGTCTGCCTAAAGTACTGTACGGCCTACTATACAGCATGTCCTCTAGAGAACTCCTAGTACTGCGCAAGACACTGGACGATCTACTTGCTAAGGGTTTCATTCGCGTAAGTACCTCGTCCGCAGGAGCCCTAGTGTTGTTTGTCTATAAGGAGGGCAAGGCCGGCTTGCGTATCTGCGTAGACTACAGAGGCATTAACGCGATTACTAAGAAGGACCGGTACCCCCTACCCCTTATTAAGGAGACTCTCAGACGGATTAGCAAGGCAAAGTAGTTTACTAAGCTTAACGTAGTCTCGGCTTTCTACAAGATACGGATTAAGGAAGGCTGTAAATAGATAACTGCGTTCTATACAAGATATAGCCTTTTCGAGTAGCTTGTTACCCCCTTTAGCCTTGCTAATGCACCGGCGACCTTCTAGAGGTACATTAACAGGTCCCTACAAGGGTTACTAGACGACATCTGTTTAGCGTACCTTAACGATATACTGGTTTTTACAGACGGCACCTATACAGATTACGTACAGGACTTTAAGAAGGTATTAGATCGACTGCAACAGGCTAGCTTGTACCTTGACATCCACAAATGTAAATTCGGTATACAGCGTACGAAATACCTAGGGTTTATTATTAAGGCAGGGAAAGGCATTAGTATAGATAGGAAGAAGATTAATGCTATTAAGCAATAGAAGCCGCCTACGAGCGCTAAGGGCGTACAGGAATTTCTTAGGTTTGCTAACTTCTACTGCCAGTTTCTACAGAACTACTTAGAGATCGTACGCCCCCTAGTCGAGCTAACATATAAGGACAAGCAGTTCAAGTAGACGGACGAGTATAATAGAAGCTTTAATAGGCTAAAGGAGCTCTTTACAACGGGACTAACGCTTGCCGCCTTCGACCTAGAACATACGACGATACTGGAAACTAACTCCTTAGGGTACTATATAGGGAGTATCCTATTACAGGTAGGCTCGGACGGACTTCTGTACCTATACGCGTACTTCTCTAAGAAGAACTCTCTAGCTAAGTGCAACTACCCTATCTATAACAAGGAATTGCTAGCAGTCGTACAGTGTTGCAAAGCATAGGATAGAGAACTCCGCTTAGTTCCTAAGTTTCTCGCCCTAACCGACTACAAGAACCTCGAGTACTTTATGCAACCCCGGAAGCTGTCTAAGAGATACGTACGATAGGCAATGTACCTAAGCTGCTTTAATATAAGACTCTAGTATCGTAAGGGTAAGGACAATAGCAGGGCCGATGCGCTATCTAGACAGGACTAGGATATGCTAACGACGTACAAGGACGACCGGCTGAAATTACGAACATTCTAGATGTTTAAAGAAGAGCTAGGCGAAGAGACTATCCGCCTAGCAGCGACACATATATAGGAACCCTAACTGTAGGTATAGGAAGAGGCAGTAGAAAAGGACGACGTTTACTAAGGGGCCTATACAGCGATCTAAGGAGGATAGCGGAAGCTCCTAGCAGAGCTTTACCTTAAGGTGTTAGCAGCAGAGTGCTTAGTAGACAAGGAGAACAACCTAAAGTTTAGGAATCGGATTTAGGTCCTAGCAGACGAGAAGCTCTGTACGAGCTTAATACAACGGGCATATAACTCTATAGTAACCGGGCACCTAGGGCGCGAGGAGACGTACAGAATCGTCGCTAGAGACTACTACTAGCCGGCGATAGCAAAGGACATCCGCAGGTTCGTACAGAACTGCGATATATGCAGATAGACGAAACCCTAGCGTAAACTGAAGTATAGGCTGCTAAAACCCCTACCAATACTGGACCGGCCCTAGCAAGACCTAACAGTAGACTTTATTACGGACCTCCCTAAGAGCGACAGACGGCGGAACATTATAGTAGTTACGGACAAGCTAACGAAGGGAGTAAAATTAGAAGGAATAGACTCTATTGCAGCTAAAGACACCGCTTAGGTATTTATACAGACGACGTTTAGCAAGTATAGGTTCCCTAGGTTAATTGTATCGGACCAGGGTATACAGTTTATGAGCTAGCTCTAGGCTAGGGTATGTCAGTTGTTCAACGTAGAACGTCGCCTGTTAACTATATAGCACCTGCAGACGGACGGTGCGACAGAGAGGGTTAATTCGACGTTAGAAGCGTACCTCTAAGCGTACGTCGACTATAATTAGACAAACTGGAACCGCCTTCTCTCTATAGCGGAGCTAGCTATTAACAGCTGTACGGCTAACGCTATAGGACCGTCCCCCTTCTTTATAGCCTACAGATACGACAACTCCCTGCTCTTACCGACCCTAAGGGGTAATACCCTACGCCCTGTACGATCCCTAATTTAGCAGGGAGAGGCTATTGTACGGACAATTACGAGCGCCTATCAATAGGCGCAAGCGAGTCTAGCTATAGCTTAACAGAATGCGGAAGAGCAGGCTAACAAAGGACGACAGGCTGTACTAAGGTACGAGGCAGGAGATAAGGTCTAGCTAAACTAGCGAAACATCCGTATAGACTAGCTAAGCAAGAAACTAGATTAGAAGAACCGGAAGTTTACGGTAGTCTAACCGGTAGGGATATACGCTGTACGACTTAACACTCTCCTAGGGATCTACCTAGTCTTCTACGTAGACCTTGTACAGCTAGCATATACGGACCCCCTGCTACACTAGACAACGGACGACGCGCGCCCTCTAGCGATTATTACTAAAGGCTAGGAAGAGTATAAGGTAGAGGGAATCCTTAAGAGCCGAAGGAAGCGGAAGAGGGCAGAGTACCTAGTAAAATAGAGAGGGTAGGCAGAGCCTACGTAGGAACTGTACGAGGCCCTATAGGACACAACTGCGCTAGACAGGTAGGAGGAGAACCATCCCCCTGCCTAGTCTTAGTAACACTGCGCTATACAGCGAAAAGGGGCATAATCTACCCTAGATACAGGGCAGCCGCCGGCAACTCGGGTCGCCGAAGGATCGGGAATTAAGATGTAGAACCCTACTAGGTCCTACTGATACTACACTGTACTACACTATACGGAAGGGGGCAGGAGGAAGAGGACAGCTAGGAGACAGGTAGGAATAAGAGTAGAAGTAGGAGGGGAACGAGAGCAATACTGTCTGAAAACTTTTATATGCTACCTTAAGGTAGCTTACTAGCCACTACCCCCTAGGACTAGGGCAGCCAATTCTACACCCAAAATGTTAATTACCTCCCGGCCGGCAGGGGCCCTAACACTAGAAAGAGTAGAAGGGTAGCTTAGCAACACCCCGCTGCTTATTAATGTAGCACCTAAGATGTTAGCTAGGACTGTACAAAGGAGGAAGACTATACAAACCGGAAGCAGAGTTATTAGTTAAGCTAAACATCCTACAGCTAGAGGTAGAGGGGTAGGAGAACGAGCCAGCAACTACAAGAGAACTACGACAGCACCGGGCGGACAGAATAGTAGTAGTAGTAGTAGTTGTAGTAATAGTAGTAGTAGGGGATAGCTAGGCAGACGGGTAGCAGATATAGGAATAGGAGAGAAAGAGGAGAAGAGAGAGAGAGGAGGGGAAGAGTTAATATACAGGGTAGTAGCTGCCTGCTATGTAAGGCAATAGCAACTAGGGCAGCTACTAAAACTGTATAAGGGAGGGCAAACGAGGCAACTACGATCTAGTGCCCGGACGAGCAGCAGCCCTCTAGACGACAAGACAGAGACAGGAACATCTACCTAGGAGCTGGACTCTAGACGACGACTAGGGCATAAGGACAGAGCCAGACGGCCTACCGCTGTAGGACCGTACAGCTAGGAGGCAGAGTACATAGCTAGGGCTATAGGGTAGGAGGTAAATAGTTAGACAGGACCGAGCACCTCCTGTACCTTTGTAACTGCTTGCAGGTCCTCCTCTGCCTAAGCCTCGGCATCCTTAAAGTAGCAAACGGAATCGGTTAAGATTAGGTAGAAGCGATCTAGCACTACCTGCCTTCCCTGCTCACAGGTCCTCCTCTGCCTTAGCTATAGGAACTAGATAGACAGGTCCAAGGTTGCAACAGCATAGAGGGAGGGCATCTAGCAGTATTGCCGACTAGCAAGCGCCTAGACGAAGGGGGAAAGCGCTACCTGCTAGAGGAACCCTAAGAGCTAAGGGTATACGACACGCCGTCGTACGAAAGAAGCACTAAGAGAAGGGAGGGAGGTATTGTTAGGGGGCGCCGCCCAGCCCAGGTCCTAGACCTAAGCCAGCCGTCGCCCTAAGGACTGCGACTTAGCGGCGCCAGTACAACCCTACCCTCTGTACAGAGTTACTAATACGACCCTACTCCTATACAGAGGGAGAATCCTATAGCCCTATATAAAGGGGAACTGCCGCCTCCCTAAACAGAGGGAAAACTCTGCATTACTATACAGAGGGAAACTTCCAATCCTCTATACAGAATGTAAACCTTGCATCCCTACACAAAGGGAAATTGCTGGCTTGGCTTTGTAGGTACAAATTGTACAGCAGCAGACGACGAAGGAACTGCCTATTAGTTCCTTTATATAGATACCCAGCCTTAAGTTTCTAAACCAAGATTCTTGAGCCCTTACAATTAGAGATCGTTGTTGGCGCAGACAACGCGATCCTCTGCCTCCTTCCGACAAGGCCCCTAGCAGCTATTCTATTTACTACGTTTGCCGTTTGTCCCTGCTTGTTACGCATATAGAGAGTCTAGTTATATCGCTACTAGATACTGGGCGACGACTTAGCAGAAGCAGGAATACTGTACTACGAAGCTAAAGCTGCTAAGGAAGACTATATAGGCTATAGAGCCGGCGCTAAACGATACTAATAGCGTAGACAGTAGGGTGCTATTTTTTTTATCTCTTCTAGAGCTATTCCAGTCTTAGCTTTCTTAGATTCTAGATATAGAACTCCTCTAGTAGTGTTATAGCGGCAGAAAGGGGTAGGACTAAGTAATAGGGTAGACCCTTAGAATTTCGGCTCGGCCCTTCCGGACCGAGCCAGGCCTTGGTATGCCACTCCTAAAGCCCTTACCTATCGCCGTATAGATTTCTTTCCCTCCTTAGTTCGAGATATAGTTATTAAAACAGCTGTATTAAATTATATCTGCGCGCTCGGATTAGCCTCTTTCGCTACCCAGATTGCTTCTTCTATCTAAGATTTAAGCGCTCCTACCGCGGCGGCGGCGACTCTCTTTAACGAGGCAGCGGTAGAAGATTCCGAAGAGCTGGGTCCTTCTAGCAGTTAAAAGCTTATTCTTGGAAGATAGCTACAAGTTATCTCGAACAGCGCTAGCGAGGTAGCCCTAGACAGTGCCAAGTTAGCGCAGAATATAGCTATTGGCAACACCTTAACCTACTCTTCCTAATAATAGCTACAGAAGATTCGTAGATATTTTTCTATCTTAGGGTTAGCTACTTTAGACTAACTATTAGTCTAAGGGTAAGCGGCTGTACTTAATCCGAGTGCGTAGATATAATTTAATACAGCTGTTTTAATAACTATATCCCGAACTAAGGAGGAAAAGGAATCTATACGGCGGTAGGTAAGGGCTTTAGGGGTAGCATGCTAAGGCCCGGCTCGGTCCAGAAGGGCCGAGCCGAAATTCTAAGGGTCTACCCTATTACTTAGTCCCACCCCTTTCTGCCGCTGCAACACTACCCCCCTCCCTTACTAGCGGTCGCCCTCGACTGCTTACTTATCTTATCCGCCTCTCCCCCCCCTTTTTTAATTCGTCTTTTTCTTCTTCTTTTTCTTCTTTTCTTCGCCTTTTTTCTTCGTTCGATTCGCGGCTTCTTCCTCCGAAATCTTTCTTAAAATCGACGTTACCTTATCGTTTCTTCTATCTCGGAAACGTTACCCTTTCGACTTCTTCTTTCTTCTTACATCGTCGCTATCTAAAGTCTTTTACTTAGCGTCCGTCTAATCGGAGCTATCTGATCTAAGCTAGCAGCTATCTAAGCTGCGGCGTAGCTGGCCTGTACGCCGCTACAGAGGTCTATATAGATCTATCTGTAGCGCGCTATCTCTTCTTCTTTTTCTTCTCTACTAAGGCCTTAAGCGCTATCGCAAAGCCGCCGTCGCTGGCGCTGTCTATAAAATCGATCGGCTACAAGCCTTTCTTGTTTAAGGCGGCGTCGACGACCGTCGCGTCGAAGCGGTAGCGCCGTCCTCGACTTTACTGTTATTATCCGGCTGGCCAGGCTAGCAGTAGTGGTAGTAGAGCTAAGGACTCTAGCTAAGCAATCGTTGCGATCGTTTCTATCGGTTTCTATACCGATAGAGCGGACGCAGCCTTTCTTCCTCTTTTTCCAGAGCTATTAACTTCGGAGCTACTTAGGCTTTGGCTTCTTCGGATTCCGGACGTAGAACTCCTTTAGCAGCTCTGCTGAATTTCTAAGGTTCTCGACTGGATACTATTTATAGTCTTCCGGCTACCCCTTCTATAAGACCCTTGCTTTAATAGACCCTCTTATCTTTCTTATATTAATTATATCTTCTACCTCCTATTCTTCTTCTTTACTATCTATCTCGATTAGTAGGGGTTCAGCGAACCCCTGTTCTAGAAGACCGTCTTTAGGGTCCAAACTTAGCAGATCTACATAGAAGACATCGTAGATCCGGAACGACTTTAGTAGCTAGAGCCGATAAGTTACCGGCGACCTCTTTTTAACTATTGTAAACGGACCTATATAGCAGGGGTTAAGCTTGGCGTTGCCTTTTAGCCTTAGGTTCCGCGTGTTAAGCTATACCTTCTAGCCTTCTTCGAATTCTATTAGTAACCTCTTTCTATTAGCTCGAGTTACTATCTTCTTCTAAGCCGATTCCATTGCCTCCTTCGCTACCCTAATCGCTTCTTCTTTCTGAGATCTGAGCGCTCCTGCCGCTGCAGCGGCGACTCTCTTCGACGAGGTAGCGGTAGAAGGTTCTAAAGAGCTGGGGTCTTCTAGCAGTTAAAAGCTTATTCTCGGAAGATAACTATAAGTTATCTCGAACGGCGCCAGTAAGGTAGCTTCTAACTGTGTCGAATTGGCACAGAACTCGGCTATCGGCAGTACCTTAAACTACTCCTCTTAATAATAACTGCAGAAGATTCGTAGATATTTTTCTATCTTACGATTGGCTACTTCGGACTAACTGTCGGTCTAAGGGTAAACGGCTGTACTAAGCTTTCCTCGAATTCCGAGAACTTGGTTAATAGCCTTCTATACATTAGCAGTAAATTAAGGACCCCTATCCGTAGTGATAGTGTCCGGCAGGCCGTAGTGCTTCTATATATGCCGAATTAGCATTTTCGCTGTCTCTTCCGCTGTAGTGCCTTCGTCCTTAGCTTAACAGGGGATAAAGTAGCGTTCTTTGCTTAACCAATCTACTACGTTAAGGGTGGCATTGTATCTATCGGAGTCCGGCAGGCCGGTTACGAAATCTATCGTAATGTGTTGCTATAGTTTCTTAGAGATTAGAAGTAACTTTAGTAGACTGGCCGGAAGGCTGTAGCGCAGCTTCGCGGCTCGACTTACGTAACAATTAGCGATAAACTGGTAGATCCGCTTAAAGATCTGCGGAAACCAGTAGATCGTCCTTACTGCTTCTATCGTCTTCTTTAAGCTAGCGTAGCCAACATCCTTAGAACTATAGACTAGCTAGATAACCTCTGTAATTAGTTCTTCTAGAACTATTAGCTTCCCTAAGTCGGTTCTGCCAAGCTTCTGCTGTTAATTAAGCTGCTCTACTTTCTTGTAGAGCGTCTCTTCCTTAGTCGGCAGCTCTATCGCGCAAATCCCTGCTTCCTTTAACACCTCGGCGTCTACTATCTGCTCAGTTAACATCTTCTGGAACATGTTCGGATCTTCTTTCGTATAGCTAGTCTTTCCTTCCCTCCTTGTTAGCGCGTTAGCCTTTCCATTTTAAGCTCTAGGCTGATAGGTAATCTTAAAGTCGAACCCGGATAGATACGCAGCCTACTGAGCTTAGCGGCGCGAGAGCTTCTGCATCTTTATAAAGTAGGTTAATAATTGATAGTCCGTAAGGACCTGGACTGTGCTTTTTCTAGCCATAAGTTCTAGCTTCTACTCCTCGAAAGCCTAGATAATAGCTAACAGCTCCTTATCGTAGATAGCGTAGTTCTGCTTAGCCTTACTTATAGACTTGCTAAAGAAAGCCACGAGATGCAGGGTCTCGTCAGCATTATTATATTAAGAAAGGACCCCTGCAGTTACTGTATCGGATGTGTCCGTCTCTAGGTAGATCGTCTTTTCCGGTCGGAAGTGCACTAGCACTAGCGCTAAGGCCACTGCTTCTTTTAGTTAGTTAAAAGCCTCTGTACACCTCTCGTTCTATAGGCTAGCGGCCTCCTTCTTTAATACTTCGTTTAGGGGTCTTGCTATCTTGCTAAAGTCCTTAATAAATTGCTAATAGTAGCTATAGAATCCGAGAAAGGCTCTAATTTAGGTAGTGTTTCCGGACTTCGGCTGCTTCCATTCCGCGACGGCGGCGACCTTCGAGGGATCTATCTAGATTCCTTCTCTTCTAACAATAAGACCGAGATATTTGACTTCGGTCTAATAGAATTCGCTCTTCTTCGTATCCGTGTTTAATCTAACCTCGTAGAGCCTAGTTAGCACTCTCTCGATGTAGTCTATATACTGCTCTCTCGTTCTATCGGTATCGATAAGGATATCGTCTAAATAGATAGACACAAACCGCTCTAGTATATTGTTAGGGGGCGCCGTCTAGCTAGGTCCTGGACCTAAGCCAGCCGTTGCCCTAAGGATTGCGACTTAGCAGTGCTAGTACGACCCCTTACCCTGTACGGAGGGAGAGCCCTACAACCCTATACAGAGGGAAATTGTCGCCCCTCTGTACAGAGGGAAAACTCTGCACCCCTATACAGAGGGAAACTCCTAACCCTCTATACAGAGTAAAAACCTTATACCCCTATACAGAGGGAAATTGCTAGCTTAATAATCCGGGCACGTAGATATAATTCAATACGGCCTTTTTGATAACTATATCTCGAACTGAGGAGGGAAAGGAATTTATATAGTGGTAGGCGAGAGCTTAAGGGGTGGTGTACTAAGGCCCAGCTCGGTCCGAAAGCGCCGAGCCGAAATTCTAAGGTGTTACAGTCAACAGATATAAAACGGAAAACACGGTCAACAGATGTAAAACGGAAAACAACAGCATCTAGGACCTAACTAGAACTATTAAGATTTACAGACTACAGGCCAACAACCACTATATAGAAGAAGACTCTAAGAGAGTAAAAGGCGAATTATCCCGCGATGCAAACACTCCTAGCTTAGTTCTGGAACCTGTAGAAAAAGCGGGTCTGGGAAATAAATTTGTTTGCAGAACAAAGAAACAGAGTTTGGTAAGAAAGTTACTAGCAAACGCGTAAGCAACCAGCTAGGGCAGGGGGATATAAGAACCTGCTGCCGCCTACCTAATCTTTCTCTTCTTCTTGTTTATAGCTCGTCTTGTGCATCCAATCTAGCTTCCACATTCCTTACTTTAGACTTTAGCTTCCTTTTTCAATATTAACTTTTACATCCCCTCTTTTAGACTTTGTTTCTTCCAGCCCCTCCTACTTACTTCGGCTTTTACATCGATCCTTTCCGACCGCCCAGCTCTGCCCTTAACATTACGAGCTATTAACTAAACACTAGACTATTAACATAGTCTTTTACACCCTAAGAGAAGAGGTCTCCTTTACGGAATACTTACAACTGGACCTATTAGCAGAAGGCATTATTAACCTAATAAACACCGATCCCAACCTTGCCCTCCGAGTTTTTTTTACAGCAACGAACACTGTCCGTATAGGCATTAAACAAGTGAAGGAACTCAATTAACACATTAATAGCCTGGAAGCAATGCTATTAGATAGCAAGGACCAGTTACAAGAGATAGAACGAAAGATGGCCAATCTAATACTTAAGAAAGCCTAGACACAAGGACAATTGCAGGAAGCTCTGAACCTAAGGACATAAAACACTACTAGAGAAACTACCAGCAAGAGAGTAGCTAACCCAGAACCATTCTATAGAGACAAGGACAAGTTTAATGAATTTCGACTACGATTGTTAATCAAACTCTTGGCTAACGCGGACCACTTCCTAAACGAACAATAGAAGGTCTCGTACGCGTTCTCCCTCCTTGCTAGCAAGGCACTGCAACAGGCCTTACACTGGTTTAACCTAAAGACACTACAAGTTACTTGCCTAGACGTTACTACCTTGCTTACAGCCCTCGACTTAGCCTTTGGCAACCTATACTGCAAGTTAACGGCCTAGCAGTTAATCCGAACTCTTAAGCAAACCAACAAGTTATTCTCCGACTACTACGCACAATTCTTACAGGAAATCGGATACTGCGAGTACGATACAGAAGCCTAAAAGTCGGCTTTGGTTGCTGGCCTAAGCACTGAACTTCTTACTAAACTGGAGGACTAAGAGCACGAATCTTTGTTATTTTACGAACTAGTAACCCTCTGCTAACGCCTCGACAGTCGTCGAAACTTGTTCTTAAACATTATTAAGGCACGCGGCAACCTACTTAACAACTGTACAAACCAGCGCCCTGTTACGACTCTTCTAACCTTTACCTAGAACCAACCTAATCCTCCCTTAGCCCTACGACTTCCTCCTGCTAACGGCGATCCTATAGACCTTAGTTTAGCCAAGCTTTAAGACGGCCGACTTACGCAAGAGGAAAAGCAGCGTCGCCGCAACCAACGCCTCTGTATGTACTGTAGTAAGCCAAATTATATTGCTATTAACTGCCTGACTCTGGTTAACCGCCGCACTAAGGCAGGCACCCCTCTTGGATTCTCTGTAGCTGCCCCTATACTAAAAGACAATAGCAAGGACTACAGAAACGCTTAGGCCTGTTAACAAGACGCCTAACAGGCAAGCATTTAGATCGACATCGTGCAATCTCTTCTTCTATAGTGCAATTCTATACTAAAGCAGAGGATAAGTTAACTTGTCCTCCCTTTATAGTTATAGCAATTATCTATACTAAGAAGAATTCTACACACTTAGTACTTATAATAATCGACTGCGGCGCAACTGGCAAGAGTTTTATTAA
This sequence comes from Pseudocercospora ulei, assembly GCA_016165855.1. NCBI lineage: Eukaryota > Fungi > Ascomycota > Dothideomycetes > Mycosphaerellales > Mycosphaerellaceae > Pseudocercospora > Pseudocercospora ulei. Next base: position 220,907 of record JACWNB010000022.1, on the reverse strand, counting down.
CCCTAGACTTGCTAACTCCTTAGGAATCCCTACTTAGAACTTAAGATACCCTAGACCCTTAAAGATGTTTAACAGCAGCGAGGCCTCCGCAGGAGGTATAACTTGGATTGCCTACGTTAAACTTTAACTTAGGAACAACTACGAAGAACACCTCTCTTGCTTTGTTACTCCTCTACCTAACTAGAAGATAATCCTAGGACTGCCTTAGCTAAAGCTCTACAACCTATAGATTAACTAGGACAAGGGAAGCCTCGATATAAACTTAGAATATTGCCGAAACTATTGCTATACTTTAACTTAGCTTACTCCTGCGACTAGCATAAAAGATTCGATCCTCTAAGTATCCGCAGCTGCTTTCTATATAGCTGCAAAGGAAAAAGGAGCTTAAATCTTTGCTGCGTTAATAGAAGATATTAAGAAAGCCCTTGCTAAGTTTAACAAAAACCGAGAAGCTACTAACCTAGAGACAAAAGTACCAACAGAATACTACGACTTCCTTAGTGTATAGTTAGTTAAAGAAGCTAACAAGCTACCTCCTTACCAACCTTACGACTACAAGATTAAACTGGAAGAAGGCAAGACACCCCCTTTTGGACCTCTCTATCAAATGTCCTGCGAAGAACTCCAAGTACTACAAAAGTTCCTGTAACAAAAATTCTAGAAAGGCTTTATCTAATCTAGTCGCTTACCTGCCGCCAGCCCTGTTATGTTTGTTAAGAAGCCCGGCGGAGGGTTACGATTCTATGTTAACTACCGCAACCTTAACGCTATCTCTAAGAAGAACCGTTATCCGATCCCTCTAATCTAAGAAACACTAGAACGCCTCTCGAAAGCGAGATAGTTTACTAAGCTCGATGTAATTGCGGCCTTTAACAAGATTCGGATAGCTAAAGGACAAGAATAGTTGACCGCCTTTAGAACCCGGTACAGCCTGTTTGAATTCCTAGTAATGCCCTTTAGAATCTGCAATGCACCTAGCACTTTTTAAGAATATATAACCGACTTACTAAGAGAGTACTTGGACCAATTTGTTACTGCTTACATTAACGACATCCTAGTCTACAGCACAACACTAAAAGAACATTAGGAACACGTCCGAAAGGTACTGGCAAAACTAGCAGAAGCAGGCTTGTATCTAGACATTAACAAGTGCGAATTTTACTAAGAAGAAGTTCAATTCCTTGGCTTTATTATCTTAGACAAAGGCATCCGCATAGACCTAGCAAAGATTTAAGCAATCCTAGACTAGAAGATCCTAAAGACTGTTAAAGAAGTGCAAGGCTTCCTTGGGTTTGCCAACTTCTACCGTCGTTTTATTTAGGGCTTTAGCTTAATAGTAAAGCTACTAACTGCGCTAATAAAGAAGGAGGCCAAGTTTGACTGGACTAACTCCTGCCAATATGCATTTAACCTCATACGGCAACGATTTACTAGAGACCTAATCCTTTAACACTTTAACGTTAACTTGGAAACCTACGTAGAAACAGACGCTTCTAACGGAGCTATTAGAGCAGTCCTCCTTTAATGAAAGTCGCCTAACTAGCTATAGCTCCTAGTAGCTTACCTTTTAAAGAAGATGCTACCTGCCGAATACAATTGCGAGATCTACGACAAGGAGCTCCTTGCAATCGTTAAAGCATTTAAAGAGTAGCGACCAGAACTCGAAGGTGCAGCCTACCCGACCTAAGTTAGTTCAGACTACAAGAACTTAATTCATTTTATAAAGAGCAAAATCCTTAATCGCAGACAAGCCCGCTAGAGCGAATTCCTCTTAAGGTTCAACTTTGTTATTTAATACGCACCTAGATCACTCAATTCCAGGGCTAATGCCCTTACCCGGATGCCTAGAATCTATCTAGTAGACAGAAGAGAAGGCCAGACAATGTGTAACCAAACAATCCTAAAGGCTTACAACCTAAGCAAAGACCTGAAAACCTACTTAAAGGAAGGTACACTATCAATCGCTGCATCTTTTGCCTTGTGCCTCGTACCTGTCTTCCTAGAGGATAACGATTTAGAAAGCGAACTAGACAACGAAACTGTCGACACCGAAGTTTCTGAAATTAAAGGCTCTGTTACCTCTAACAACGAACCGAACGATAAAGAATTGACTAAAGAAGCAAACTACCCTAGAGGACTGCTCCTAATAATTAGAGAAGCTTACGAATTAGACGAACAGGCTTAAGGACTGATCCAAGCCCTTAAAATAGGTTAGCGTACCTTCCCTAGCTTTTCCCTCTTAGAATGCGAACTTAGGGATAGACTGGTTTACTTCCGATCTCGTCTTTTTGTTCCTAAAGGTGCAGACAGTTTAATACGACCCTACATCCTTAGGACTGTTTACAACTTAGCAGCAGGAGGCTACCTAAGACGATCGAAGCTTTACAAGCTTACTTCCTGCTACTACTAGTAGCTGTTAATGTAGAAGCACGTTCGCAGATATAGAAACAGCTGTCCTATCTGCAAGGCAGCTAAACACGACCGACAACGTCTATACGGATTGCTAAAGCCTCTCCCGGCCCCCAAACACCCCTGGAAATACATTACGATAGACTTTGTTACTTGTCTCCCTTAAGGGACCACTTAGGTAGGCGTTAAGGCAAAGAACGTCTTTGTAGTAGTAGATTAGCACTCTAAGGACCGCTTTGTAGTACCCTGCTAAAGCATAACTTCTAAGGAAACCGCTCGACTTTTTTATAAACACGTCTAGCGTTACGTAGGCCTTCCAGACAGCATTACCTCTAACATAGGCTCTTAGTTTATTGCTAAGTTCTGGAAACGCCTTTGCAAGCTCCTGAACATTGACTACTATATCTTAACGTCCTATTACCTAGAAACAGATAGACAAACAGAGATTGCAAATGCCCTGTTCGAACAGACGCTACGTTGCTTTATCGATTACTACTAGAAAGACTAGCTAAAACACATCCCGATAGTAGAATTCTTAGCTCGCAACTAGGAGTTAGAGACAACAAGACACTCCCCCTTTTACACTACTAGTGTTGCGGCGGTGGAAAGAGGTGGGACAGATTAATGGGGTGGACCCTGGATTTCGGCTCGGCCCCTTCCGGGATTTAGGTTCCGGAACGGACCGAGCCGGGCCTTGGCACCACCACCACGAAAGCCCACCACTACCACCACTACATAGGTTCCTTTCCCTCCTCAGTTCGAGATATAGTTATCAAAACAGCCGTATTGAAACTCATCTGCGCGCTCGGATTATTATATCTCGAACTCACTCTCTACACACACCCCGCGCTGCGCGAAAGGGCCCGTTAAACCATCCGGAAACCCGAATAACGCACGCGCAACCACCAACACACCAACAACAACCCCCCAAGGCACCGTAAGAAGATAGAAGGCTTCTCGACGGTAGAGAGCGGCGTTACAGGCCGCAGCAGAAGCAGAAAAGGAAAGACTAACCGAGCGAGTAGGCGCTCTAGTGTAATTAACGATAAGATCGTTATTAGCGGTTTTACGGCGGAAGAGACCGCTGAGATTAAGGAACGAATAAGCGAATACAAGAAGATCTATGACTGCACGATCGAGGAACTGGAAGACTACGTAAACGAGAATAGAATAGGGAAGGTCTACGACGGCATAGACCTTATCGAGATGCTGTTTTATAGAACGCTGGAAGAGAACAGACAACTGAGAGAAGAAACTAAAGCGGTAAGGGCCGAAAAGGAATCGGCAGAGACTATTATCGACGTGTTAGAAAACCAAGCGTCGAATCGGCTAGCGCAGCTAAAGGCGCTGAAGAATCAACTAGCTGATATGGAAGCAGCGAAATCGTCGCTACTACCGCAGCGAGAAACCTACGCGGAGACTGCCTTACCGGCGGCCTACAGTCAAGGCGGCACGTTAATAACGTTACTACCGGATCTACCGGCGTTTAGAGACAGGGACCCTAAAGACTGGGAAGCGTTTAAGAAGAAGATAAAGAATAAGATAGACCGCGACTACGCCGGAAACAGTGCCGGAGATAGATTGGCGTACCTGGAATCGCGATTGGAAGGTGAAGCTTTTTCGCTAGTAGCGGACCTAGAAGAGGCGACCGCTGAGGAAGCGATCAAAGCGCTGGATTAACGCTTCGGAGATCCCTTTAGGAAGAAGACGGCCTGTAAGCAGCTAGATAAGATCAACCAGAACCGGCAGACGTTCGAGGAATTCTACGGTTTGTTTAGAAAATATGCGATTAGGGCCTAAGTGGCGGAAGACGAGCAGCTCCACCTATTAAGGCAGAAGCTGAACCCTGAACTGGCCGCCGCTATAGCGTCTGTAGAAGACGAAGACCTTAAGAGCTTCGTGCACAGAGCGAGAGTCACCGCTAGAAACTTGAACGCGTACGGAAAACCGACGACACGTAAACTGATTCAGAAGGCGTCGCCGTCGGCGCAGCCGACGAGAGCCCCTGCGCCCTTCCGACAACGCCCCCAGCAGCCATTTAATTCGCAGCGCTCGTCGTTCGTCCCTACCTGCTACGCGTATAGTAAGCCTGGCTATATCACTACGAGATGCCAAGCAACGGCCTAGCAGAAGCAGGAGTATCGTGTTATAAAGCAGCCGCAGCAGCAGCCGCAGCCACCGAGAAAGACTATACAAGCTATGGAGCCGGCTCCGAACGATACTAACAGTATAGACGGTAGGGTGCAGTTAAGGATTATAGGAAAAGACCAGCTGGAAGGATAGGCCCCCTATCCAGCATTGACAATAGGGCACCGAATCGAAGCGAATCGCTGCGAAAAGAAAGTATTAACAGCTGCAGCGACCTGCTCTCGGCGGCGGTGGAAGTAAACACGGAAACAGCCATTATCCTTCCAATTACCGTCCACCCCCCTAACGGATCGAGCAAACCCCTCCAGCTGAAAGCCTTCATCGACACCGGAGCTCTCATCGGCGCGGCGATCCACCACCGACTGGTTTAGAAACTGGCGAATGGATACGGCTATCCAGTGGAACTAGCAGCGCCAACGCGGATTTCGGCATATAACGGACAAGACACGGAAAACAGCACGCACTACGTGCCGTTAAAGACCACCCTAGCTGGTTACACTACGGAAGCGACGTTTCGAATTATGGATATCGGAAGGTTTGACATCATTATAGGGCAGAAATGGATAAAGAACCAGAAAGCCATTATCGATGTAGGTAAGGGAACGATCAGATTTAAAACTCCGGGTAGCGGAGTAGGGGCTATCGGAAAGGTCACCGCCGCCGCCGAGCCGAAAGCTACGGAGTCCGCGAAAGAGGCTCCGTCCGATCGTTCCGAACCCCTGGTTACTGTAGGAATAATGAGTTCAGAAGCTATAACGACCCTCGCGAAGTTGCCGGACAACGAGATTTACGCTATCTTAATAAAAGACATCGAAGACCACCGGAAGATAATAGCGGAAGAAGAAGTGAATCCGCTAGAGGTGCTACTGAAAGAACTCTATAGTTACGCTAACGTGTTCTTAAAAGCCGACTCCAACCTCCTGCCGCTCTATCGACCGGAATATAACAACAAGATCCAACTAAAAGAGGGGGCTACGCTGCCAAGAACCGAGCCCCTAAGACGACTGTCGCCAGCGGAACTGGACTAGGTAGAGGTGTTCGTTCGCGAAAATCTGGCGAAGAAGTTTATTACGCCGAGTTCGGCCGAATACGCGTTACCGATTCTTTTCGTAAGGAAACCAGGGGGTAGTCTGCGACTCTGCGTAGACTATCGAGGCCTTAACGAGGTCACTAAGCGAGACGTATATCCACTGCCGTTAATCGACGAAACTATACAAAGAGTGGCGAAGGCCAAGTGGTTTAGCAAGCTGGACATCCGCCAAGCGTTCTATCGACTAAGGAATAAAGAAGGGCAGACAGAAGACCTTACGACGTTCGCGACGCGTATAGGCAATTTCAAGTAGTTGGTAATGCCTTTTAGACTTACCAACGCGCCGGCGGTGTAGCAACGCTTTATAAACCACTCCTTTATAGACATGCTGGAGCGGTTCGTGTCTATCTATTTGGACGATATCCTTATTTATACAGATAGAACGAGAGAGCAACACACGGACTACATCGAGAAGGTGCTGACCAGACTCTGCGAAATAGGATTGAACGCGGACACGAAGAAGAGCGAGTTCTATCAGACGGAGGTTAAGTATCTCGGTCTTATCGTCGGAAGAAACGGAATCTGTATAGACCCCTTAAAGGTCGCCGCTGTAGCCGAATGGAAGCAGCCGAGGTCTGGAAATACCACTTAAATTAGAGCGTTTCTCGGCTTCTGCAGCTACTATCGACAGTTCATTGAGGACTTTAGCAAGATAGCGAGACCCCTAAACGAGGCGCTGAAGAAAGAGGCCGCCGGCCTATGGAATAAGAGGTGCACGGAAGCCTTTAACCGGCTGAAAGAAGCAGTGGCCTTGGCGCCAGTTCTGGCGCACTTCCGACCGGAAAAGACGATCTATGTAGAAACGGACGCTTCTGACACAGTCACGGCAGGGGTCCTTTCTCAATACGCTGACGATGGCGAGACCCTCTATCTAGTGGCTTTCTTTAGCAAATCCATAACGGAGGCTAAGAGGAACTACGCGATCTACGATAAAGAACTGCTGGCCATTATACAGGCGTTCGAGGAGTGGAAGCCAGAGCTTATAGCTAGAAAGAGCACGGTCCAGGTCCTTACAGACCACCAATCGCTGACCTACTTTATAAAGACGCAGAAGCTCTTACGGCGTCAGGCACGGTAGGCCGCCTACTTATTAGGGTTCGACTTTAAGATCACCTATCGACCAGGGGCTCAAAACGGAAAGGCTGACGCGCTAACGCGAAGAGAAGGGAAGACGAGCCGCGCGAAGGAAGATCCGAACATGTTTCAAAAGGTGCTAACCGAACGGATAGTAGACGCAGAAGTGTTGAAAGAGGTAGGGGTCTGCGCAGTGGAACCGGCCCCTAAGGAAGAGACGCTCTACGAAAAGGTGGAACGGCTCAATTAACAACAGAAGCTCGGCAGAACAGACTCTGGAAAGCTGATAGTTCCGGAAGAACTAATTACTAAGGTCATCTAACTGGTCTATAACTCTATAGATGTTAGCTACGCCGGAGCGAAGAAAACGATGCAGGCAGTAAGAACGATCTACTGGTTTCCGCGGATCTACGAGCAGATCCACCGATTTATCGCCAATTGCCACGTGTGCTGAGCCGCGAAGCCACGTTACGGCCTTCCGGCGGGCCTGCTGAAGCCGCTTCCGATCCCTGAGAAACCGTGGCAACACATTACGATAGATTTCGTAACCGGCTTGCCGGAATCCGATGGATATAACGCTACGCTCAATGTAGTGGATCGGCTGAGCAAAGAGCGCTACTTCATCCCCTGCCGAGCGAGAGACGAAGGAACTACTGCGGAAGAAACGGCGAGAATGTTGATCCAACACGTGTAGAAGCACTATAGGCTGCCGGACACTATCACTACGGATAGGGGTCCTTAATTTACAGCCGACGTATAGAAAGCCATTAACCAAGCCCTCGGAATTCGTAGAAAGCTCAGCACAGCCGCTTACCCGCAGACCGACGGTCAGTCTAAAGTGGCTAACCGAGAGATAGAGCGATATCTGCGAACCTTCTGCGGCCATTACTAAGAAGAATAGGTTAAGGTGTTGCCGATGGCCGAGTTCTGCGCCAACTCGGCACTGTCTAAAGCCACCTCGCTGGCGCCGTTTGAGATAACGCACGGCTATCTTCTAAGGATAAGCTTTCAGCTGCTGAACGAACCTAGCTCTACGGAACTATCTACCGCTACGTCGTTAAAGAGAGTCGCCGCCGCGGCGGCGGAAGCGCTCCGATCTCAGATAGAAAAAGCGATCAAAGTGGCGAAAGAAGCCATGGAATCGGCCCAGAAGAAGATAGTAACTCGAACTAATAGAAAGCGGTCGCCGACGGAATTCAAGGAAGGTTAAAAGGTCTGGCTCAACACGCGGAACCTGAGGCTAAAAGGGAACGCCAAGCTCAATCCGCGCTACATAGGTCCGTTTACGATAGCGGAAAAGAGGTCACCGGTGACTTATCGGCTCCAGCTGCCAAAGGCGTTCCGGATCTACGACGTTTTCCATTTAGATCTGCTAAGCCTGGACCCTAAGAACGGCCTGCCGGAGTAGGGGTTCGCCGAACCCCCGCCAATCGAGATAGACGGTAAGGAAGAAGAGTAGGAGGTAGAAGATGTAATGGACGTAAAGAAGATAAGGGGGTCTATCAAAGCGAGGATCTCGTAGAAGGGGTGGCCAGAAGACTACGAATGGTATCCAGTTGAAAACCTCCGGCATTCGGCGGAGCTGCTAAGAGAGTTCTACATGCGGAACCCGGAAAAGCCGAAACCGGCGTAGCTCTAATGTCGACAATGCTAGAAGAAAGAAGAAAGCTACGTCCGCTCTACCGGCGCGGAAGCCGATAAAGACGATCGTGTTGGTCGCCTTTAGGGAGGTCTTCAACGCGGCCACTACCCACCGCAGGGTCGGCAGGCAGCTCGCAGACGCCGTAGCGTGCTAGCGCCGCCGACCCCGTAGTAGGTAAAGGCTTTAGTGGAAGAGAAAAAGAAGAAGAAGAAACGACGCTGCGGACGGGTCTATATGGACCTCCGAGACGACGCACAGGCCAGCCACGCCGCAGCTTAGAAGACCGCGGATCAGATCAGACGGCGTCGATTACATAAACGCCAAGTGAAGGACTTCAGACGCCGACGACGTAAGAAATTAAAGAAGCGATAAAGAGAACGTTGTTTTTAATAGAAGACGGAAGAGGTAACATCGGCGTTGGAGGGGATTTTCGAGAAGGAGACGACGAATCAAAAAAAAAAAAGTGGAGATTTTCGGATGGATAAGGTGACTAAGCGGTCGAGGGCGACCGCTGGTGAGGGAGGGGGGTAGTGTTGCAGCGGTGGAAAGAGGTGGGACAGATTGATAGGGTGGACCCTAGATTTCGGCTCGGCCCCTTCCAGGATTTAGGTTCCGGAACGGACCGAGCCGGGCCTTGGCACCACCACTACGAAAGCCCACCACCACCACCATATAGGTTCCTTTCCCTCCTCGGTTCGAGATATAGTTATCAAAACAGCCGTATTGAAACTTATCTGCGCGCTCGGATCAACTAGAGGCTACTACCCCCGAACGGGAATGGAACCTTAAGACCCACTACTGCGACCTAACGATCTAGACGAAGTCGACGCAGACGAATAGGCAACGCACCTCTCCCAGATCTATTAGGAAGTCTAAGAAGAGATAACTTACGCCTAGGCTATCTACGAAGAACAAGCTAATAGAAAACGACAACTCGCTCCGGACTATTAAGTAGGAGACAGAGTGTACCTAGACTCTAAGAACATTGTTACAGGAAGACCTTCTCGCAAACTTAATTAGAAAAAACTAGGCCCCTTCCCTATTACAGAGAAGATTAGCTCGTACGCATACCGCCTCTAACTGCTAGAAGACTGGGAAATCCACGACGTCTTCTATCCTATTCGACTAAGATCTAAAGAAGGAGATCCCTTCCTATTCCAATTGCAAGACTAAGAACGAACCTGCATTCTCCCTATAGAAGATAACGATAAAGACGAAGAAGGAGAATACTACGTACGCAAAATTACAGATTGTTAAGTAATTAATAGACAGACAAAATACAAAGTTTAATAGCAAAGCTACGAAGACTAGGACACTACTTAGGAACCCCTTAGAAACATTATCTTCGACAAGGACAAGATTGAAGCCTTCTACTATTAAAACCTCCTAGACTCTAGAGATTACCGCCTAGAAACCCGGTATAGCTAAAGAGAACTGGATTCTGCTTACTAATAGAATATTAACTGTAACATCAGGCCTGCTCCTAGGAATAAGCAGACTTACCCCTAGTATCTCGAACTACTAAGGCTTCGTAGGAACTCCGCTATATTAAGGGGGGCTACTGTTACGGTTAAGAGATATAAAACGGAAAACACGGTTAACAGATGTAAAACGGAAAACAACAGCATCTAGGACCCAACTAGAACTATTAAGATTTACAGACTACAGGCTAACAACTACTAGATAGAAGAAGACTCCAAGAGAGTAAAAGGCGAATTATCCCGCGATGCAAACACTCCTAGCTTAGTTCTAGAACCTGTAGAAAAAGCGGGTCTAGGAAATAAATTTGTTTGCAGAACAAAGAAACAGAGTTTGGTAAGAAAGTTACTAGCAAACGCGTAAACAACTAGCTAGGGCAGGGGGATATAAGAACCTGCTGCCGCCTACCTGATCTTTCTCTTGTTCTTGTTTATAGCTCGTCTTGTGCATCTAATTCAGCTTTTACACTCCTTACTTTAGACTTTAGCTTTCCTTTTTAATATTAACTTTTACATCCCCTCTTTTAGACTTTGTTTCTTCTAGCCCCTCCTACTTACTTTGGCTTTTACATCGATCCTTTCCGACCGCCTAGCTCTGCCCTTAACACAAGGGTCTACCCTATTACTTAGTCCTACCCCTTTCTGCCTCTGCAACACCACCCCCCTCCCTCGCTAGCAGTTGCCTTCGACCACTTACTTATCTGTCCCCCCCCCCCCCCCCCCCCCCCTTTTTTTCGACGTTACCTCTTCGCTTTCTTCTATTTCGAAACTATCCCCTTCTTTATCTTCCTTCTTCTTACATTGTCGCTATCTAACGTCTCTACTTTAGTTTCTATCTAATCGGGAGGGCTATCTAATTTAAGCTGGCAGCTGTCTAAGCTTGGCTTAGCTGGCCTGTGCGCTGCTGCGGAGGTCTATATAGATCTGTCCGCGGCTCTCTGTTTCTTCTTTCTTTTCTTCTCTACTAAGCCTTAAGCGCTACTGCAAGGCTGCTTCGTTGGTGCCGGCTTCGTTCTTCGCTATTATAATCCGTCCGGCCAAGCCGGCGGGTAGTAATGCGCGAAGTCGAAGCGCAGGGTCGCTAACGAAGTACGCTAGCGGTAGTGGGTAGTGGCCGAGTCGAGGACTCCGGCTAAGCGCGTCGCTACGATCGTTTCTGTCGGTTTTTCTACTGATAGAGCGGACGCGGTTTATCTTCTTTTTCCGGAGCTATTAACTTTAGAGCTACTTAGGTTTCGGCTTCTCCGAATTCTGCGTATAGAACTCCTTTAGGAGCTCTATCGAATTCCGGAGATTCTTAATTAGATACTATTTATAGTCTTCTAGCTACCCCTTCTACGAGATCTTCGCTTTAATAGACCCCCTTATCTTTCTTACGTCTATTACGTCTTCTACCTCCTACTCTTCTTCTTTACTGTCTATCTCGACTAGCGGGGGTTCAGCGAACCCCTGATCCGGAAGACCCTCTTTAGGGTCTAAACTTAGCAGATCCGAATAAAAGACGTCGTAGATCCGGAATGATTTCAGTAGCTGGAGCCGATAAGTCACTAGCGATCTCTTTTCCACTATCTTAAACGGGCCTACGTGCCGGGGGTTAAGCTTGGCGTTGCCTTTTAGCCTTAGTTTCCGCGTGTTAAGCTATACCTTTTGGCCTTCCTTAAATTCTAACAGTAACCGCTTTCTATTAGCTCGAGTTACTATCTTCTTTTAAGCCGATTCTATCGCCTCCTTCGCTACTCTGATTGCTTCTTCTATCTAAGATCTAAGCGTTTCTGCTGCAGCGGCGGCGACTCTCTTTAACGAGGTGGCGATAGGTATAGAAGGTTCCGAGGAGCTAGGTTCGTCTAGCGGTTGAAAACTTATTCTCGGAAGATAGCTGTAGGTTATCTCAAATGGCGCCAGCGAGGTGGCTTCCGATCGTGCTGAATTGGCGCAGAATTTAGCTATCGGTAACACCTTAACCCACTCTGCTTAGTGATAGCTGCAGAAGATTCGCAGATATTTTTCTATCTTACGGTTAGCTACTTCGGACTGACTGTCAGTTTAAGGATAAGCGGCCGTACTAAGCTTTCTATAGATTCCGAGAACTTGATTAATGGCCTTCTATACGTTGGTAGTGAATTGAGGACCTCTATCTGTAGTAATAGTGTCTGGAAGGCCATAATGCTTCTATATATGCTGAATTAGCATTCGCGCTGTCTCTTCCGCAGTGGTTTCTTTATCCTTAGCTCAGCAGGGAATAAAGTGGCGCTCCTTGCTTAGTCGATCTACTACATTAAGCGTAGCATTATGTCTATCGGAATCCGGCAGACCGGTTACGAAATCTATTGTAATATACTGCTACGGTTTCTTAGGGATTGGGAGTGGTTTCAACAGACCGGCTGGAAGGCCGTAACGTGGCTTCGCTGCTCGGCAGACGTAGCAATTGGCGATAAACCGGTAGATCCGTTCGAAGATCTGCGGAAACTAGTAGATCGTCCTTACGGCCTCTATCGTCTTCTTCGAGCCGGCATAACCGACATCCTTAGAACTATAGACCAATTAGATAACCTTTATAATTAGTTCTTTCAGAACTATTAGCTTCCCTAAGCCGGTTCTGCCGAGTTTCTGCTGTCTATTAAGCTGCTCTACTTTTTCGTAGAGCGTCTCTTCCTCGGTCGGCAATTCCATCGCGCAGACCCCTACCTCTTTTGACACCTTAGCGTCTACTATCCGTTCGGTCAACACCTTCTAGAACATGTTCAGATCTTCTTTTGCGTAGCTGGTCTTCCCTTCCCTTCTCGTTAGTGTATCGGCTTTTCCGTTTTGAGCTCCTAGTCTATATGTAATCTTGAAATCAAATCCGGATAAGTAAGCCGCCTACCGGGCCTAACGGCGCGATAGCTTCTGCGTCTTTATAAAATAGGTCAGTGACTGGTAGTCCGTAAGGACCTGGACCGTGCTCTTTCCGGCTATAAGCTCCGGTTTCCACTCCTCGAACGCCTGTATAATAGCTAACAGCTCTTTATCGTAGATAGCGTAGTTCCGTTCGGCCTTAGTTATAGATTTGCTGAAGAAAGCTACTAGGTAGAGGGTCTCGCCGTCGTTGGCGTATTAAGAAAGAACCCCTGCTGTTACTGTGTCGGAAGCGTCCGTTTCTACGTAGATTGTCTTTTCCAGTCGGAAGTGCGCCAGAACCGGCGCCGAGGCCACTGCTTCTTTTAGTTAGATAAAAGCTTCTGTGCACTTTTCGTTCTATAGGCTAGCGGCCTCCTTCTTTAATGCTTCGTTTAGGGGTCTCGCTACCTTGCTAAAGTCTTTAATAAACCGTCAATAGTAGCTGCAGAATCCGAGAAACGCTCTAATTTGTGTAGTGTTTCCGGATTTTGGCTGCTTCTATTCCGCGATAGCGGCGACCTTTGAGGGGTCCATCCGAATTCCTTCTCTTCCGACGATAAGACCGAGATATTTGACCTCGGTCTAATAGAACTCGCTCTTCTGCGTGTCTGCGTTTAAGCCAACCTCGCGGAGCCTAGTCAACACTTTCTCGATATAGTCTGTGTATTGCTCTCTCGTCCCTTTAGTGTAAATAAGGATGTCGTCTAAGTAAATAGATACGAACCGCTCCAGCATGTCTATAAAGGTATAATTTATAAAGCGCTGCTACACTGCCGGCGCGTTAGTAAGGCCGAAGGACATAACTAGCTACTTGAAATTGCCTATACGCGTGGCGAACGTCGTAAGATCTTCTGTCCTCTCTTCTTCGTTCCTTAGTCGATAGAAAGCTTAGCGAATATCCAACTTGCTAAACTACTTAGCCTTCGCTATACGCTGTATAGTCTCGTCGATTAGCGGCAGTGGATACACATCTCTCTTAGTAACCTTATTAAGGCCTCGGTAATCTACGCACAGTCGGAGACTACCTCCGGGTTTCCGTACGAAAAGAATCGGTAACGTATACTTGGCTAAGCTTGGCGTAATGAACTTCTTTGCCAAGTTTTCTCTAACAAACACTTCTATCTAGTCTAGCTTAGCTAGCGATAGTCTTCTTAAGGGCTCGGTTCTTAGCAGCGTAGCTCCTTCTTTTAGCCGGATCTTGTTGTTATATTCCGGTCGGTAGAGCGGAAGGAGGTTGGAGTTAGCTTTTAAGAATACGTTAGTATAGCTATAGAGCTCCTTTTGCAACACCTCTAGCGGATCTACTTCTTCTTCTGCTATTATCTTCTAGTAGTCTTCGATGTCTTTTATCGAGATAGCGTAAATCTTATTGTCTGGCGACCTCGCGAGGGTCGTTAAAGCTTCTAAGCTTATTATTCTGATCGTGTCTGGAGGGTTAGACCGATCCTTCGGAACCGCTTCAATAGTCGTAACGTTCGGTTCTGCGGCGATGACGGTGACCGATTCGGTAGCGACTCCGCTCTGCTGGTTTTTGAATCCGAGGGTGCCTTTACCTACGTTAATAACGGCTTTCTAGTTCTTTATCTATTTCTGCCCTATAAAAATATTAAACCTTCCGATATCTATAATTCGGAACGTCGCCTCTGTAGTCCGACCAGCCAGTGTGGTCCTTAATGGCACATAGTGCGTAACACTTTCCATGTCCTGTCTGTTGTACGCCGAAATTCGCGTTAGCGATGCTAATTCCACTGGGTAACTATATCCGTTTATTAGCTTCTGAACCAATCGATAGTGGACCGCGGCGCCGATAAGAGCTCCTATGTCGATAAAGGCCTTTAATTGGAATAGTCGGTGCGAGCCTTCGAGGGTGTAGACTGTAATCGGAAGGATAATAGCGGTTTCCGTATTCACTTCTACAGCCGCTAAGAGCGGATCGCTACAACTATTAATGCTTCCTTCTTCCGACGACGTAGTTCGTAGCGGTGCCCTATTATCTATGCTGGATAGGGGGCCTATCCGTCCAGCTGGTTTTTTCCTAAGATCCGCAGTAGCACTCTACCGTCTACGCTGTCGGTGTCGTTCGGAGCCGGCTTAATAGCTTAAATAGACTTTCTCGGCGGCTGCAGCTTCGCAGCACGATACTCCTGCTTCTGCTAGGCTGTCGCCGGACATCTGGTAGCGATATAGCTAGGCTTTCTACACGTGTAGCAGGTAGGGATAAACGACGAACGCGGCGAAGAAGACTGCTGCTAAGGTGCTCTCCGGAAAGGTGCAGGGGGTCGTATTGTCGGCGTCGTCGATAGCTTCTAAGTCAGTTCGCGCGAGGCCAATTTCGCATAGGCGCTTAGGTTTCTAGCAGTAACCCTCACTTAGTGCACGAAGCTTTTAAGGTCTTCGTCTTCCACCGAAGCTATAGCTCTAGCCAGTTCAGGGCTCAGCTTCTGTCTTAGTAAGTGTAGCTGCTCGTCTTTAGACACTCTAGCTCTAATAGCATATTTTCGAAACAGTCCGTAGAACTCCTTAAACGTTAGCCGGTTCTAGTTAATCTTATCTAGCTGCTTACAGGCTGTCTTCTTTTAGAAGGGATCTCCGAAGCGTTAGTCCAGCGCTTTGATCGCTTCTTCGGCGATTACCTCTTCTAGGTCCGCTACTAGCGAAAAAGCTTTACCATCTAACCGCGACTCCGGGTAGGCCAACCTGTCTTCTTTACTATTTCTGGCGTAATCGCGGTCTATCTTATTCTTTATCTTCTTCTTAAAAGCCACCTAGTCCTTAGGGTCTCTGCCTTTAAACGCTAGTAGGTCCAGCAGTAACGTTATTAAGGTGCTACCTTGACTGTAGGCCGCCAGTAAGGCGGTATCTGCTTGTTCTTCTCGATGTAGCGGCAGCGCCGACGACATTGCTGCTTCCATCTTAGCTAACTAAGCCTTTACCACCTTTAGTTGTGCTAGCCGATTCGCTGCTTGTTTTTCTAGCACGTCGATAATGGTTTCTGCCAATTCCTTCTCGGTTATTACCGCTTCTATTTCTTCTCTTAGTCGCCTGTTCTCTTCTATGTTCCTATAAAACTTCTTTTCGACAAAGGTAATAATGTCGAACACCTTCTTAGCTCTATGTTCTGTAAGATATTCTCCTATCTTATCCGGCGTACGCGCGTACAGTTCGGTATAGCCCTCTATGCCCTTCTTCGCTTTATCTATCTCTTCTTCTGTAAGGCCCTTAGTGGCCGTTCCATCGTCGAGGATGCTGGTACGCCTATTCCTTAGTCTGTCAGTCTTTCTCTTTCCGCTGCAGCCTGTAACGCCGCCTTCTACTGTTAAGAAGCTCTCTATAGCTGTCTCGCGGTGCTGGTGTTTGTTGGTTTAGTGTAGGTAGTGCGTGTGCGTTATTCGGGTGTCTAGATAGTTTAACGGTCCCTTTCGCGCAGCGCGGAGTTAGTGTAGTAAGGGAGTTCGAGATATAATAATCCAGGTACGTAGATATAATTCAATACGGCCTTTTTAATAACTATATCTCAAACTAAGGAGGGAAAAGAATCTATGTAGTGGTGGGCGAGAGCTTTAGGGGTAGTGTGCCAAGGCCCGGCTTAGTCTAGAAGGGCCGAGCCGAAATTCCAAGGGTCTACCCTATTACTTAGTCCTACCCCTTTCTGCCTCTGCAACACTTAGCTTTGTAGGTACAAATTGTACAGCAGCGGACGACGAAGGAACTTCCTATCAGTTTCTTTATATAGATACCTAGCTTTAAGTTCCTAAACTAAGATTCTTAAACCCTTATATTAGGAACTAATCTTACTGTTAGTAACTGCAGTAATACAACGAAGATAGACAGCGACATTCCTATAGAACCTACGGCTATACAGGATCAGATGCACTATATATATACAGAGCTGCTAGCACGCAAGACCTAGCTCGAAGATTAAATAGGCTATTAGGCCTCGACGACTTCCCGACAGGAACAGGAGCTCCGACAGCTTAGGGCGTCCAGTTGCGACCCGACCCCTACGACGACGACGACGAACACGACGGCCTATACCGCAGTCTCTAAGAGCAAACTCCCCGACGTTGCTAGCTACGATAGTAAGGCACTGGCCGAGTATCCCTCCTAGGCTGCCTAGATACGCTCTAAGCTTCTAGTCGACTTAGGAGCATACCCGACTAAGCTGGACAAGGTAGTGTATCTTTTTAGGAGGTTAAAGGGCAAGGCGGCAGTACGAATTCTGCTGTACTACGAAACGGCTATTGCTAACCTAGCAATAGCAACTACGACAATACTCTAGGCAGCTCTCGATAGGAGCTATAAGAATCTAGACTGCGAAAGCCGAGCCCTTATATAGGTTAATACTATAAAGCAAGGACGCAAGACCGTACGAGAGTTCCTTATAGAGTACGACCAGACTCTAGCAGAGGCAGGAGGACTCTAATAGGAGGACAGGGTAAAAATTACTACCTTAGAGGTAGGCTTCTCTAAGGAGATTATAACAGGACTAGTAGGCGTAATGCGGCCAGCCTCGTACGAGGCATTCTGTAATCTCCTTAGGATAATCGACGACTAACAGCGTAGGCTTAGACAGATAAGCTGCGCCTACGAGATGCGACAGCCCCTCTATTGGCAGCAGGACGCTATAGACTAGGAACTAACAACGATAACGAGAGTAGCGGCAGCTGTTACTATACGACTAAGGGCCGGCGCTAAGAGGGCGCTATAGGTAGATGCAGCTACCCTAGACAAGAGACGAGCAGAAGGGAGCTGCTACCAGTGTAGCTAGATAGGGTACACCGTGCGGAATTGCGGGCTTTTGTTAGTAGAGAGACCTAGGGGACGGCCGACTACTGCGAGGGTAGCAACTGCAGCGTCCTAACATAAGACCTAAGAGTTCCCCTCGGACGATAACGAGTTAGGAAAAGAGTAGCCTCTAAGCGAAGGCTCTGCTAGAGGCATATACAAGATAGATTGCCAAATTAAAGCACTACTTAGCTATCTTTTAAGAGCAACTATATAACGACTACGCCGTTTATCGTACGACCTACATTAAACAGGACCGCTACTGCGCGGACGCTGATCGACACAGGGTGTTTAGTGTACAGAGTAATTAGCGAAGACTTCGTACAGAAACACTACATTAAGATAACCCCTACTGTACTTGTACGTATACTAGGCATTACTAGACGAGGACCGGACATTACCTATATAGTAGAAGTAACGACAGAGCTGCAAGGACACTACGAGCAGGACTTATACCTCTACGTCGTACAGGACAAGTTAGGGTATAACCTAATATTAGGGAAGCTATAGATAGAGCGCTAGCAGGGCAAGCTAGACGTCGGACGAGGACGCCTGTGCTTGGCAGCGACGAAGCAGAGGCTCCGAGGCTAAGGGAGAGTTCCGTAGGGCGGCAATGCCAAAGCCGAAGCTAATGCTAACGCCGAGATTAACACTGCGACTATAGACATTAAGAAGGCCTTAGCGCCTAAGAAAGCGACGGACCCCTATACGAAGCTCCTATCGGAATACGCAGAATACCTAGACCTCTTCGAACCAAAATCGGCCTCGAAACGGTCCCTATACCGAGGAGAAGGAATTGACTACGACATCTAGCTAGAGCCCTGTCCGGATAGGAGCCTTCCCGAAGTACCGTATAGCCTACTGTATAGTATGTCCTCTAGAGAACTCCTAGTACTACGCAAGACACTGGACGACCTACTTGTTAAAGGTTTTATTCGTACAAGTACGTTACCTGTAGGAGCCCTAGTACTGTTTGTTTATAAGGAAGGCTTAGCCGGCTTGCGTTTCTGTATAGACTATAGAGGCATTAACGCAATTACTAAGAAGGACCGGTACCCCCTACCCCTTATTAAGGAGACCCTCGGACGGATCAGCAAGGCAAAGTAGTTTACTAAGCTTAACGTAGTCTCGGCCTTCTATAAGATACAGGTTAAGGAAGGCTATAAATAGATAACCGCTTTCTATACAAGGTACAGACTTTTCGAATAGCTTGTTACCCCCTTTAGCCTTGCGAATGCGCCGGCAACCTTCTAGAGGTATATTAACAGGTCCCTGCAAGGGCTACTAGACGATATCTGCTCGGCGTACCTCGATAACATACTAGTGTTTACGGACAGGACCTACGAGGACTACGTACAGGATATTAAGAAAGTGCTAGACCGCCTACAACAAGCTAGACTGTACCTCGACATTAACAAATACGAATTTGGCGTATAGTGCATAAAATACCTAGGGTTTATTATCGAGGCAGGGAAAGGCATTAGCATAGACAGGAAGAAGATTAATGCTATTAAGCAATAGAAGCCCCCTACGAGTGTTAAGGACGTACGAGAATTCCTTAGGTTTGCTAACTTCTACTACCAGTTTATACAGAACTACTTAGAGATAGTACGTCCCCTAGTTAAGCTAATATATAAGGACAGACAGTTTGCCTAGACGGAAGAATATAACAAGAGCTTTAACGAGCTAAAGGAGCTCTTTACTACAGGACTAACGCTTGCCGCCTTTAACCTAGAACGTACGACGATACTAGAAACCGACTCCTTAGGGCATTGCATAGGAGGTATCTTGTCGTAGGTAGGCTCAGACGGACTCCTATACCTATATACGTACTTCTCTAAGAAGAACTCCCTAGCTGAATACAACTACTCTATCTACAACAAGGAAATGCTAGCAGTTGTATAGTGTTGCGAAGTGTAGGATAGAGAACCCGCTCGGTTCCTAAGTTCCTCGCCCTAACCGACTATAAGAATCTCAAGTACTTTACGCAGCCCTGGAAGCTTTCTAAGAGACACGTACGATAGGCGATGTACTGAAGCCGATTTAATATAAGACTCTAGTATTGCAAGGGAAAGGACAATAGCAGGGCCGACGCACTATCCCGATAAGATTAAGATATACTAGCGACGTACGACGACAACCGACTGAAATTACGAACATTCCAGATGTTTAAGGAGGAACTAGGCGAGGAGACTATCCGCCTAGTAGCGATACATATATAGGAACCCTAGCTATAGGCGTAGGATAATCCGGGCATACAGATATAATTCAATACGGCCTTTTTAATAACTATATCTCGAACTAAGAAGGGAAAGGAATCTATGTAGTAGTAGGTAAGAGCTTTAGGGGTAGCTTGCTAAGGCCCGGCTCGGTCCGGAAGGGCCGAGCCGAAATTCCGAGGGTCCGCCCTATTACTTAGTCCCATCCCTTTCTGCCGCTGCAACACTACCCCCCTCCCTTACTAGCGGTCGACCTCGACCGCTTACTTATATGTTTCTCTCTTTTTTTTGATTTTATCGTTACCTCTTTGCTTTCTTCTATTTCAAAACTATCCCCTTTTTTTATCTTCTTTCTTCTTATATTATCGCTATCTGACTTCTTTACTTCAGCGTCTATCTAATCGGAAGAGCTATCTAATCGGAACTAGCAGCTACCTAAGCTGCGGCGTGACCGGTCTGTGCTCCGCTGCGGATGTCTATATAGATCTATCCGCGGCTCGCTATCTCTTCTTCTTTTTCTTTTCTACTATAGCCTTTAGCGCTACCGCGAGGCTGCTTTAATAGCGTCGGCTTCGTTCTTTGTTGTTATTATCCTTTAAGCCGAGTCGGCGGATAGCAGTAACAGAGAGCAAAGACCGTTACAAAGCGCGCCGACGCGGTGGCGCCGTCCTCGGCCTTACTGCTATTATCCGCCGGTCCTGGCCAGCAGTAGTGGTAGTGGAGCCGAAGACACCGGCTAGCGATTTCTACGATTGTCTTTATTAGCTTTACGTACTAATAGAGCAGACGCGGCTTTTCTTCTTCTTCTTCCGGAATAATTAGCTTCAGAGCCACTTAGGCTTCGGCTTCCTCGGGTTCCGGACATAAAACTCTCTTAGCAGCTCCGCCGAATTTCGGAGATTCTCGACTGGATACTATTTATAGTCTTCCAGCTATCCTTTCTACGAGATCCTTGCTTCGACGGACCCTCTTATCTTTCTTATGTCTACTACATCCTCTACCTCCTATTCTTCTTCTTCTCCGCCTATCTCGATTAGTAGGGGTTTGGCGAACCCCTGTTCCGGAAGGCCGTCTTTAGGGTCCAAACTTAGCAGGTCTAAATAAAAGACATCGTAGATTTGGAACGATTTCGGTAGCTAGAGCCGATAAGTTACCGGCGACCTCTTTTCTACTATCTTAAACGGGCCAACGTAGCGGGGGTTAAGCTTGGCGTTGCCTCTTAGCCTTAGGTTCCGCGTGTTAAGCTATACTTTTTGGCCTTCTTCAAATTCTATAGGTGACCGCTTTCTATTAGCTCGAGTTACTATTTTCTTCTAAGTCGATTCTATCGCCTCCTTTGCTACGCGGATTGCTTCTTCTATCTAAGATCTAAGCGCTTCTACCGCGGCCGCTGCTACTCTCTTCGATAAGGTAGCGGTAGATATAGAAGGTTCTAAAGAGCTGGGTTTGTTTAGCGGTTGAAAGCTTATTCTCGGAAGGTAACTATAAGTTATCTTAAACGGCGCCAGTAAGGTGGCCTCCAACTGTGCTGAATTGGCGCAGAATTCGGCTATAGGCAACACCTTAACCCACTATGCTTAATAATAACTGCAGAAGATTCGTAGATATTTCTCTATCTTGCGGTTAGCTACTTCGGACTAACTGTCGGTTTGAGGGTAAGCGGCCGTGCTGAGCTTTCCCCGAATTCCGAGAGCTTAGTTAATAGCCTTCTATATATTAGCGGTAAATTAAGGACCCCTGTCCGTAGTAATAGTGTCCGGCAGACTGTAGTGCTTCTATATATACTAAATCAGCATTCTCGCTGTTTCTTCTGCAGTAGTTCCTTTATCCTTTGCTCGGCAGGGGATGAAGTAGCGCTCTTTGCTTAGTCGATCTACTACGTTAAGCATAGCATTATATCTATCGGAATCCGGCAGGCCGGTTACGAAATCTATTGTAATATGCTGCTACAGTTTCTTAGGGATCGGAAGTGGCTTTAACAGACCGGCCGGAAGGCCGTAACGTAGCTTCGCTACTTAGCAGACGTAGCAGTTAGCGATAAACCGGTAGATCCGTTCGAAGATTCGCAGGAACCAGTAGGTCGTCCTTACTGCTTCTATCGTCTTCTTCGAGCCTACGTAACCGACATCCGTAGAACTATAGACTAGCTGGACGACCTCTGTAATTAGTTCTTCCAGAACTATTAGCTTCCCTGAACCGGTTTTGCCGAGCTTCTGTTGCTAGTTAAGCCGCTCTACTTTTTCGTAGAGAGTCTCTTCCTCGGTCGCCGGCTCTACTGCGCAGACCCCTACCTCTTTCAACACCTCGGCGTCTACTATTCGCTCGGTCAGCACCTTCTGGAACATGTTCAGATCTTCCTTCGCACAGCTGGTCTTCCCTTCTCTTCTCGTTAACGCGTCGGCCTTTCTATTTTAAGCTCCTAGTCGATAAGTAATTTTAAAGTCGAATCCGGATAAGTAGGCAGCCTACCGAGCTTGGCGCCGTAATAGCTTCTGCATCTTTATAAAATAGGTAAGTGACTGGTGATCCGTAAGGACCTGGACTGTGCTCTTTCTAGCTATAAGCTCCGGTTTCCACTCCTCGAAAGCCTAAATGATAGCTAACAGCTCTTTATTATAAATAGCGAAGTTCCGCTTAGCATTATTTATAGACTTGCTAAAGAAAGCCACCGGATGGAGAGTTTCGCCGTCGCTATATTAAGAAAGGACCCCTGCTGTTACTGTGTCGGAAGCGTCCGTTTCTACGTAGATCGTCTTTTCTGGTCGGAAGTGCGCTAGAACCAGCGCCGAGGCTACTGCTTCTTTCAGTCGGATAAAAGCTTCTGTGCACTTCTTATTCTATAGGCTAGCGGCCTCCTTCTTTATTGCTTCGTTTAGGGGTCTCGCTATCTTGCTAAAATCCTTAATAAACTGTCGATAGTAGCTGCAGAATCCGAGAAACGCTCTGATTTGTAAAGTGTTTCCAGATTTCGGCTGCTTCTATTCCGCGACGGCAGCGACCTTAGAGGGGTCTATCTAGATTCCTTCTCTTCCAACGATAAGACCTAGATATTTAACTTTGGTCTAATAGAACTCGCTCTTCTTCGTGTCCGCGTTTAGTCCGACCTTGCAGAGTCTCCTTAGCACCCTCTTAATGTAGTCCGTATATTGCTCTCTCGTCTCTTCGGTGTAAATAAGGATGTCGTCTAAGTAAATAGACACGAATCGTTCTAGCATATCTATAAAAGTGTAGTTTATTAAAAGCTGCTACACTGCCGGCGCGTTAGTAAGTCCGAAAGGCATTACCAACTACTTGAAATTGCCTATGCGCGTAGCAAATGTCGTAAGGTCTTCCGTTTGTCCTTCTTTGTTCCTTAGTCGATAGAAAGCTTAGCGAATATCCAGCTTGCTAAACTACTTAGCTTTAGCTACTCGTTGTATAGTCTTATTAATTAGTAGCAGCGGATACACATCTCTCTTAGTAACCTTATTAAGTCCTCGGTAATCTACGTATAGTCGGAGACTACCTCCGGGTTTCTGCACGAAAAGAATTAGTAACGTATATTCCGTAGAGCTTGGCGTAATGAACTTCTTCGCTAGGTTTTCTCAAACAAACACCTCTACTTAGTCCAGCTCTGCTAGCGATAGTCTTCTTAAGGACTCGGTTCTTAGCAGCGTAGCTTCTTCTTTTAGCCGGATCTTGTTGTTATATTCCGGTCGGTAGAGCGGCAAGAGGTTAGAGTTAGCCTTTAAGAACACGTTAGTATAGCTATAGAGTTCTTTTGGTAATACCTCTAGCGGATCCGCTTCTTCTTCCGCTATTATCTTCCGGTAGTCTTCGATGTCTTTTATCGAGATAGCGTAAATCTTATTGTCCGGCGACCTCGCGAGGGTCGTTAAAGCTTCCGAGCTTATTATTCCGATCGTGTCTAGAGGGTCGGACCGATCTATCGGACCCGCTTCTATAGTCGTTGCGTTCGGTTCCGTAGCGACTGCAGTAACTGATTTGACGGCGGCGACGCCACTCTGCAGGGCTTTGAATCCGAGTGTGCCTTTACCTACGTTAATAACTACTTTTTGGTTCTTTATCTATTTCTGTCCTATAATAATGTTAAACCTTCCGATATCCATAGTTCGGAACGTCGCTTCTGTAGTTCGATCTGCCAAGGTGGTCTTTAATAGCACGTAGTGCGTGACACTCTCGTTGTCTTGTCCGTTATATGCTAAGATTCACGTCGACGAGGCTAATTCCACTGGGTAACTATACCCGTTTATTAGTTTCTGAACCAATCGATAGTGGACCGCCGCGCCGATAAGGGCTCCTATGTCGATAAAAGCCTTTAATTAGAGTAGTCGGTGCAAGCCGTCGAGGGGTAGACTGTAATCGGAAGGATAATAGCGGTTTCCGTATTCACTTCTACAGCCGCCGAGAGCGGACCGCTACAACTGTTAATGCTTCTATCTTCCGGTAGTGCGGATCGCTCTAGTGCCCTATTGTCTATGCTAGATAGGGGGCCTATCCGTCCAGCTGGTCTTTTCCCAAGATCCTTAATAGCACTCTACCGTCTATACTGTCGGTGTCGTTCGGAGCCGGCTCGATGGCTTAGATAGTCTTTCTTAGTAGCTGCAGCTTTGCGGCACGATATTCCTGCTTCTGTCGATCCGTCGCTTAGTATCTCGTAGCGATGTAGCTAGGCTTTCTACACGCGTAGCAGGTAGGGACGAACGACAAACGCGGCGGATAAGATAGCTGCTAAGGTGCTCTTCGGAAAGGTGCAGGGCGTCGTATTGTCGGCGTCGTCGATGGCTTCTGGTTTGATTCGCGCGATTTCGCGTAAGCGCTTAGGTTTCTAGCGGTAACTCTCGCTCTGTGCACAAAGCTTTCGAGGTCTTCGTCTTCTACCAACGCTATAGCTACGGCCAGTTTAGGGTTCAGCTTCTGCCTTAGTAGGTAGAGCTACTTATCTTCTAACACTCTGGCCCTAATAGCATATTTTCTAAACAGTCTGTAGAACTCCTCGAACGTCTGCTAGTTCTAGTTAATCTTATCCAGTTGCTTACAGACTGTCTTCTTTTGGAAGGGGTCTCCAAAGCGTTGATCTAGCGCTTTAATTGCTTCTTTAGCGGTTACCTCTTCTAGGTCCGCTACTAACAAAAAAGCTTTACCTTCTAGCCGCGACTCCAGGTATGCCAGTCTGTCTCCTGCACTGCTTCTGGCGTAATCGCAGTCTATCTTATTCTTTATTTTCTTTTTAAATGCTTCCCAATCTTTAGAGTCTCTGCCCCTAAATGCTGGTAGATTAGGTAGTAACGTTATCGGTGTGCTACCTTGACTATAGGCCGCCGGTAACGCAGTCTCTGCTTGTTCTTCTCGTCGTAGTAGCGGCGCCGACGACGTTGCTGCTACGTCTATTTCAGCTAACTGAGCCTTTTTTGCCTTCAGTTGTACTAGCCGATTCGCCGCTTGATTTTCTAACATGTCGATAATAGTTTCTGCTAACTCCTTCTCGGCTATTACCGTTTCCATTTCTTCCCTTAGTCTCCTGTTTTCTTCCGTATTCCTATAAAATTTCTTTTCGACGAAGGTAATAATGTCGAACACCTTCTTAGCTCTAATTTCTGCTAGATACTCTTCTATTTCCTCCGGCTTGCGTGCGTACAGTTTGGCATAGCTCTCTATGCCCTTCTTCGCTTTATCTATCTCTTCTTCTGTAAGGCCCTTAGTGGCTATTCTATCGTCGAGGATGCTAGTACGCCTATCCCTTAGTCTGTCGGTCTTTCTCTTTCCGCTGCGGCCTGTAACGCCGCCCTCTATCGTTAAGAAGCTCTCTATAGCTTTCTTACAGTGCTAGTGTTTGGTTTGGTGTGTATAGTGCGCGTGCGTTATTCGGGTGTCCGGATTGTTTAACAGTCCCTTTCGCGCAGTGCGGAGTTAGTATAGTAAGTAAGTTCGAGATATAATAATCTGGGCACGCAGATATAATTTAATACAGCCTTTTTAATAACTATATCTCGAACTAAGGAGGGAAAGGAATCTATATAGTGGTAGGTAAGAGCTTTAGGGGTGGCTTGCTAAGGCCCGGCTCAGTCTGGAAGGGCCGAGCCGAAATTCCGAGGGTCCGCCCTATTACTTAGTCCCATCCCTTTCTGCTGCTGCAACATAGGAAGAGGCAGTAGAAAGGGACGACGTTTACTAAGGTGCCTATACAGCGATTGAAAGGAGGACAACGGAAGCTCCTAGCGGAGCTCTACCTTAAGGTATTAGCGGCAGAGTGCACAGTAGACAAGGAGAACAACCTAAAGTTCAGAAATAGGATTTAGGTCCTAGCAGATAAGAAGCTCTATACGAGCTTAATACAATAGGTGTACGATTTATTAGCAACTGGACACCTAGGGCGCAAGGAGACGTACAGCATCGTCGCTAGGGACTACTACTAGCCGGCAATAGCAAGGGACATCTGTAGGTTTATACAGAACTGCGATGTCTACAGACGGACGAAGCACTAGCATAAACTGAAACATAGGCTGCTGAAACCCCTAATAATACCGGACCGGTCCTAGCGAGATCTAACAGTAGATTTTATTACTGACCTCCCTAAGAGTAACAGACGGCAGAACATTATAGTAGTAACGGACAAGCTAACGAGGGGGGTATACTAGAGGGAATAGACTCTATTACAGCCGAGGACACTACCTAGGCATTTATAAGGACGACGTTTAGCAAGTACGTGTTTCCTAGGTTAATTGTATCTAACTAGGGTACACAGTTTACGAGCTAGCTCTAGGCAAGGGTCTGTCAATTGTTAAACGTAGAACGCCGCCTATTAACTATATAGCACCTTTAAACGGACAGCGTAACAGAGAGGGTTAACTCGACATTAGAAGCGTACCTCTAAGCGTACGTTAACTACGACTAGTCTAACTGGAACTGCCTTCTCCCTATAGCAGAACTAGCTATTAACAGCCGTACAGCTAACGCTATAGGGTTGTCCCCCTTCTTTATAGCCTATAGATACGACTACTCCCTGCTCCTGCTAACCCTAAGCGGCGCTACCCTATGCCCTATATAATCCCCGATTTAGCAGGGGGAAGCTATCGTATAGACGATTACGAACGCCTACCAATAGGCGAAAGCGAGTCTAGCTATAGCCTAACAGGATGCGGAAGAGCAGGCTAATAAGGAACAGCAAGCAGCACTAAGGTACGAGGCAGGGGATAAGGTATAGCTAAACTAGTCCAATATCTGTATAGACCGGCCGAGCAAGAAATTGGACTAGAAGAACCAGAAGTTTATAGTAGTCTAGCCGGTAGGGACATACGCTATATAACTTAACACTTCCCTAGGAATCTACCCGGTTTTCTATATAGACCTCGTACGGCCAGCATATACGGACCCCCTGCTGCACTAGACGATGGACTACGTACGCCCCCTAGCAATCGTAACTAAAGACTAGGAGGAGTATAAAGTAGAAGAAATCCTTAAGAGTAGGAGAAGGCGGAAAATGTTGCGGCGGTAGAAAGAGGTGGGACAGATTAATGGGGTGGACCCTGGAT
This sequence comes from Pseudocercospora ulei, assembly GCA_016165855.1. Classification (NCBI taxonomy): domain Eukaryota; kingdom Fungi; phylum Ascomycota; class Dothideomycetes; order Mycosphaerellales; family Mycosphaerellaceae; genus Pseudocercospora; species Pseudocercospora ulei. The sequence continues at coordinate 193,653 of JACWNB010000022.1, read as the reverse complement.
TTCGGCTCGGCCCCTTCCGGGATTTAGGTTCCGGAACGGATCGAGCCGGGCCTTGGCACTACCACTACGAAAGCCCACCACCACCACTACATAGGTTCCTTTCCCTCCTCAGTTCGAGATATAGTTATTAAAACAGCCGTATTGAAACTCATCTGCGCGCTCGGATTATTATATCTCGAACTCACTCTCTACACACACCCCGCGCTGCGCGAAAGGGCCCGTTGAACCATCCGGAAACCCGAATAACGCACGCGCAACCACTAACACACCAACAACAACCCCCCCTAAGGCACCGTAAGAAGATAGAAGGCTTCTCGACGGTAGAGAGCGGCGTTACAGGCTGCAGCAGAAGCAGAAAAGGAAAGACTAACCGAGCGAGTAGGCGCTCCAGTGTAATTGACGATAAGATCGTTATTAGCGGTTTTACGGCGGAAGAGACCGCCGAGATTAAGGAACGAATAAGCGAATACAAGAAGATCCACGACTGCACGATCGAGGAACTGGAAGACTACGTAAACGAGAATGGAATAGGGAAGGTCTACGACGGCATAGACCTTATTGAGATGCTGTTTTATAGAACGCTAGAAGAGAACAGACAACTAAGAGAAGAAACTAAAGCGGTAAGGGCCGAAAAGGAATCGGCAGAGACTATTATCGACGTGTTAGAAAACCAAGCGTCGAATCGACTAGCGCAGCTAAAGGCGCTGAAGAATCAACTGGCTGATATAGAAGCAGCGAAATCGTCGCCGCTACCGCGGCGAGAAACCTACGCGGAGACCGCCTTACTGGCGGCCTACAGTCAAGGCGGCACGTTAATGACGTTACTACCGGATCTACCGGCGTTTAGAGGCAGGGACCCTAAAGACTGGGAAGCGTTTAAGAAGAAGATAAAGAATAAGATAGACCGCGACTACGCCGGAAACAGTGCCGGAGATAGATTGGCGTACCTGGAATCGCGATTAGAAGGTAAAGCCTTTTTACTAGTAGCGGACCTGGAAGAGGCGACCGCTAAGGAAGCGATCAAAGCGCTGGATCAACGCTTCGGAGATCCCTTCAGGAAGAAGACGGCCCGTAAGCAGCTAGATAAGATTAACCAGAACCGGCAGACGTTTAAGGAATTCTACAGTTTGTTCAGAAAATATGCGATCAGGGCCCGAGTGGCGGAAGATAAGCAGCTCCACCTATTAAGGCAGAAGCTCAACCCTGAACTGGCCGCCGCTATAGCGTCTGTAGAAGACGAAGACCTTAAGAGCTTCGTGCACAGAGCGAGAGTTACTGCGAGAAACTTAAGCGCTTACGCGAAATTACGCGAATCGAACTAGAAGCTGCTGATAACGCAGACCGCACGACCCCCTGCGCCTTTCCAGAGAGCGCCACAGCAGCCACCTTATCAGTCGCAGCGCTCATCGTTCGTCCCTACCTGTTTCGCGTACGGAAAACCCGGCTATATCGCTACGAGATGCCAAGCAACGGCCCAGCAGAAGCAGGAGTATCGTGTTACGAAGCAGCCGCAGCAGCAGCCGCAGCCACCGAGAAAGACCATACAAGCTATAGAGCCGGCTCCGAACGACACTAAGAGCGTAGACGGTGGGGTGCAGTTAAGGATTATAGGAAAAGACCAGCTGGACGGATAGGCCCCCTATCCAGCATCGACAATAGGGCACCGTACCGGAGCGAATCGACACGAGAAGAAAGCATTAACAGCTGTAACGATCCGCTCTCGGCAGCGGTGGAAGTAAACACGGAAACAGCTATTATCCTTCTAATTACTGTCTACCCCCTTAACGGATTGAGCAAACCACTTTAGCTGAAAGCCTTTATCGACACCGGAGCTCTTATCGGCGCGGCGATACACTACCGACTGGTTCAGAAACTGACGAATGGATACGGCTATCCGGTGGAATTAGCGTTACCGACAAAGATTTCGGCATACAACGGACAAGACACGGAAAGCGTCACGCACTACGTGCCGCTAAAGACTACCCTAGCTGGTCGAACTACGGAAGCAACGTTCCGAATTATGGATATCGGAAGATTTGACATTATTATAGGGCAGAAATAGATAAAGAACCAGAAAGCCATTATCGACGCAGGTGAAGGAACGATCGGATTTAAAACTCCGGGTAGCGGAGCAGGGGCTATCGGAAAGGTCGCCACCGCCGCCGAGCCGAAAGCTACAGAGTCCGCGAAAGAGGCTCCGTCCGATCGTTCCGAACTCCTGGTCACCGTCGGAATAATGAGTTTAGAAGCTATAACGACCCTCGCGAAGTCGCCGGACAATAAGATCTACGCTATCTCTATAAAGGACATCGAAGACTACAGGAAGATAATAGCGGAAGAAGAAGTAGATCTACTAAAGGTGCTGCCAAACGAGCTCTATAGTTACGCTAACGTCTTCTTAAAAGCCGACTCTAACCTCCTGCCTCTCTATCGACCGGAATATAACAATAAGATCCGGCTGAAAGAAGGAGCCGCGCTGCCGAGAACCGAGCCCCTAAGACGCTTATCTCCGGCCGAACTGGACTAGGTAGAGGTGTTCGTTCGCGAAAATCTGGCGAAGAAGTTTATTACGCTGAGTTCGGCCGAATACGCGTTACCGATTCTTTTCGTAAGGAAACTAGGGGGTAGTCTGCGACTCTGCGTAGACTATCGAGGCCTCAACGAGGTCACCAAGCGAGACGTATATCTACTGCCGTTGATCGACGAAACTATACAAAGAGTAGCGAAGGCTAAGTGGTTCAGCAAGCTGGACATCCGCTAAGCGTTCCATCGACTAAGGAATAAAGAAGGGCAGACAGAAGACCTTACGACGTTCGCGACGCGTATAGGCAATTTCAAGTAGTTGGTAATGCCTTTCGGACTTACCAATGCGCCGGCGGTATAGCAACGCTTTATAAACCACTCCTTTATAGACATGCTGGAGCGGTTCGTATCTATCTACCTGGACGATATCCTTATTTACACAGACGGAACGAGAGAGCAACACACGGACTACATCGAGAAGGTGCTGACTAGACTCCGCGAAATAGGAATAAACGCGGACACGAAGAAGAGCGAGTTCTATTAGACAGAGGTCAAGTATCTCGGTCTTATCGTCGGAAGAAACGGAATTCGTATAGACCCCTTAAAGGTCGCCGCTGTCGCGGAATGGAAGCAGCCGAAATCTGGAAACACTACCTAAATCAGAGCGTTTCTCGGATTCTGCAGCTACTATCGACGGTTTATTAAGGACTTTAGCAAGATAGCGAGACCCCTAAACGAGGCGTTGAAGAAGGAGGCCGCCGGCCTATAGAATAAGAAGTGCACAGAAGCTTTCGTACGGCTAAAAGAAGCAGTGGCCTCTGCGCCAGTTCTGGCACACTTCCGGCCGGAAAAGACGATCTACGTAGAAACGGACGCTTCCGACACGGTAACAGCAGGGGTCCTTTCTCAATACGCTGACGATAGCGAGACCCTCTATCCAGTGGCTTTCTTTAGCAAATCCATAACGGAGGCTAAGAGGAACTACGCGATCTACGATAAAGAACTGCTGGCCATTATACAGGCGTTCGAGGAGTGGAAGCCAGAGCTTATAGCCAGAAAGAGCATAGTCCAGGTCCTTACGGACCACCAGTCGCTGACCTACTTTATAAAGACGCAGAAGCTCTTACGACGTTAAGCTCAGTAGGCTACCTACTTATTAGGGTTCGACTTTAAGATTACCTATCGACTAGGGGCTCAAAACGGAAAGGCTAACGCGCTGACGCGAAGAGAAGGGAAGACGAGCTGCGCAAAGGAAGATCCGAACATGTTTCAAAAGGTGCTAACCGAACGGATAGTAGACGCCGAGGTGTTAAAGGAAGCGGGGATCTGCACGGCGGAACTGTAGACCGAACCGAAACCAATAGAACCGGCCCCTAAGGAAGAGACTCTCTACGAGAAGGTAGAGCAGCTTAATTAGCAGCAGAAGCTAGGCAAAACCGGTTCAGGGAAGATAATAGTTCCGGAAGAACTAATCACTAAGGTCGTCCAACTAGTCTATAGCTCCAAGGATGTTGGTCACGCAGGGTTAAAGAAGACGATAGAAGCTATAAGGACGATCTACTGGTTTCCGCGGATCTACGAACGGATCCACCGATTTATCGCCAATTGCCACATATGCCGAGCCGCGAAGCTGCGTTACGGTCTTCCGGCGGGTCTACTGAAGCCACTTTCGATCCCCGAGAAACCGTAGCAACACATTACGATAGACTTCGTGACCGGCCTGCCGGACTCCGATAGATGTAACGCTACGCTGAACGTAGTGGACCGGCTGAGTAAAGAGCGCCACTTCATCCCCTGTCGAGCCAGAGACGAAGGAACGACGGCGGAAGAGACCGCGCGGATGCTGATTAAACACGTGTAGAAGCACTATAGCCTGCCGGACACTATTACTACGGATAGGGGTCCTCAATTCACTGCCGACGTGTAGAAGGCTATCAATCAAGCTCTCGGAATTCGTAGAAAGCTTAGCACCGCCGCTTACCCCCAAACTGACGGTCAGTCTAAAGTGGCTAATCGCGAAATAGAGCGATATCTGCGAACCTTCTGCGGCCATTAGCAAGAAAAGTGGGTTGAGATGCTGCTAATAGCTGAATTCTGCGCGAACTTAGCACGGTCAGAAGCGACGTCGCTGGCGCCGTTCGAGATAACCTACGGTTATCTTCCGAGGCTGAGCTTCCAGCTGCCGAGCGACGCCGGCTCGCCGGAGCTTTCCACCACCACTACGTCGTCAAAGAGAGTCGCCGCCGCAGCGGCGGAAGCGCTCCGATCTCAGATAGAAAAAGCGATTAAGGTAGCGAAAGAAACGATAGAATCGGCTTAAAAGAAGATAGTAACTCGAGCTAATAAGAAGCAGTTACCGATAGAATTCGAGGAAGGCCAAAAGGTATAGCTTAACACGCGAAACCTGAGGCTAAAAGGCAATGCCAAGCTCAATCCGCGCTACGTAGGTCCGTTCAAGATAATAGAAAAGAGGTCGCTGGTGACCTATCGGCTCCAGCTACCGAAACTGTTCCGGATCCACGATGTCTTCTATTCGGACCTGTTGAGCTTAGAACCTGAAGACGGCCTGCCGGAACAGGGGTTCGCCGAACCCCCGCTAATCGAGATAGACGGTAAGGAAGAAGAGTAGGAGGTAGAAGATGTAATGGACGTAAAGAAGATAAGGGGGTCCATCAAAGCGAGGATCTCGTAGAAGGGGTGGCCGGAAGACTATAAATAGTATCCGGTCGAAAACCTCCGGAATTCGGCGGAGCTACTGAGAGAGTTCTACGTGCGGAACCCGGAAAAGCCGAAACCGGCATAGCTCTGATGTCGACAATGCCAGAAGAAAGAAGAAAGCCACGTCCGCTCTACCGGCGCGGAAGCCGATAAAGACGATCGTGTCGGTCGCCTTCGGGGAGGTCTTCGACACGGCTACCACCCACGGCGGTTGGCAGGAAGCTCGCCGACGCCGTAGCGTGCCAGCGCCGCCGACCCCGTAGTAGGTAAAGGCTTTGGTAGAAGAGAAAAAGAAGAAGAAGAAACGACGCCGCGGACGGATCTATATGGACCTCCGAGACGACGCACAAACCAGCCACGCCGCAGCTCAGATAACCCACAGCTCAGATCAGATGGCACGGATTAGATAGGCGCTAAGTGAAGGACTTCAGACGCCGACGACGTAAGAAATTAAAGAAGCGATAAAAAGAACGTTGTTTTTAATAGAAGACGGAGGAAGTAACGTCGGCGTCGGAGGGGATTTTCGAGAAGGAGACGACGAATCAAAAAAAAAAAAAAAAAAAAAAAAAAGAAGAAGCGGAGATTTTCGGATGGGTGGGGTGACTAAGCGGTCGAGGACGACCGCTAGTAAGGGAGGGGGGTAGTGTTGCAGCGGTGGAAAGAGGTGGGACAGATTGATAGGGTGGACCCTGGATTTCGGCTCGGCCCCTTCTAGGATTTAGGTTCCGGAACGGACCGAGCCGGGCCTTGGCACCACTACTACGAAAGCCCACTACTACCACCACATAGGTTCCTTTCCCTCCTCGGTTCGAGATATAGTTATCAAAACAGCCATATTGAAACTTATCTGCGCGCTCGGATCAGAAAAAGATAGAATACCTAGTTAAGTAGGCAGGCTAGGCAGAGCCTACATAGGAACTATATAAGGCTCTCTAGGACACACAGGCACTGGACAAGTAGGAGGAGAAACACCCTAGTAAACAGTCGCAGTAACACTGTACTATACAGGGTAGGACGGATAGCAGCTGCAGGACTAGACAGCTACAAGGAATATTAGACAGCTGTACCTAGAACTAGGCGGCTGCAAGAGACGTTAGGCAGCTGCAGGCTGATCCGGGCACGTAGATATAATTTAATACGGCCTTTTTCGATAACTATATCTTGAACTAAGGAGGGAAAGGAATCTATATAGTAGTAGGTAAGAGCTTTAGAGGTAGTGTGCCAAGGCCCGGCTCGGTCCAGGAGGGCCGAGCCGAAATTCTAAGGGTCTACCCTATTACTCAGTCCCACCCCTTTCTGCTACCGCAACACCACCCCCCTCCCTTACTAGCGGTCGACCTCGACCGCTTACTTATCTATCTGTGTCTTTTTTTTTCCGTCGCTATTTCTTCGCTTTCTTCTATTTCGAAACTATCCCCTTTTTTTTTCTTCTTTCTTCTTACATTGTCGCCTTCTGACATCTTTACTTGGCGTCTATCTGATCGGAAGAGCTATCTGATCGGATCTAGCGGTTACCTAAGCTGCGGCGTAACCGGTCTATACTCCGCTGTAGAGATCTATATAGATCCGTCCGCTGCGCTGTTTCTTCTTCTTTTTCTTTCTCTACTAAGGCCTTTGGCGCTACCGCGAGGCTGCTTTAATAGCGTCGGCTTCGTTCTTTGTCGTTACTATTCTTCCGGCTAAGTCGGCGGATAGCGGTAACGGAGAGCAAAGACCGTTACTAAGCGCGCCAACGCGGTGGCACCGTCCTCGGCCTTACCGCCTCTATCCGCCGGTCCTAGCTAGCAGTAGTGGCAGTAGAGCCCAAGACACCGGCCGGCGGATTTCTTAATCGTTTCTATCGGCTTCTACGCTAATGTAGCAGACGCGGGTTTTCTTCTTCTTCTAGAATAATTAACTTCGGAGCCACTTAGGCTTCGGCTTCTTCGGGTTCTGGACATAAAACTCTCTTAGCAACTCCGCCGAATTCTGGAGGTTCTCAGCCGGATACTATTTATAGTCTTCTGGCTATCCTTTCTATAAGATCCTCGCTTCGATAGATCCTCTTAGCTTTCTTATATCTATTATATCTTCTACCTCCTATTCTTCTTCTTTACTATCTATCTCAACCAGCGGGGGTTTAGTGAACCCCTAATCCGGAAGACCGTCTTTAGGGTCTAAACTTAGCAGATCCGAATAAAAGATATCGTAGATCCGGAACGATTTCGGTAGCTGGAGCCGGTAGGTTACCGGCGACCTCTTCTCTATTATCTTAAACGGACCTACGTAGCGGTGGTTAAGCTTAGCGTTGCCTTTTAGCCTTAGGTTCCTCGTGTTAAGCTATACCTTTTAGCCCTCCTCGAATTCTATTAGTAACCGCTTTCTATTAGCTCGAGTTACTATCTTCTTCTAAGTCGATTCTATCGCCTCCTTTGCTACCTTAATCGCTTCTTCTATCTAAGATCTAAGCGCTTCTGCCGCGGCCGCGGCGACTCTCTTCGACGAGGTAGCGGTGGAAGGTTCTAAAGAGCTGGGTTCGTTCGGCAGTTAAAAGCTTATCCTCGGAAGATAACCGTAGGTTATCTCGAACGGCGCTAGCGAGGTGGCTTCCGATCGTGCTAAATTGGCGCAGAATTCGGCTATCGGCAACACCTTAACCTACTTAGCTTAATAATAACCGTAGAAGATTCGTAAATATTTTTCTATCTCTCGGTTAGCTACTTTAGACTGACCGTCGGTTTAAGGGTAAGCGGCCGTACTGAGCTTTCTACGAATTCCGAGAGCTTGGTTAATAGCTTTCTATACATTAGCGGTAAATTGAGGACCCCTATCCGTAGTAATAGTGTCCGGCAGGCTATAGTGCTTCTATACGTGCTGGATTAGCATTCTCGCCGTTTCTTCCGCTGTAGTTGCTTTATCCTTAGCTCAGTAGGGGATGAAATGGCGCTCCTTGCTTAGTCGATCTACTACGTTAAGCGTAGCGTTATATCTATCGGAATCCGGCAGGCCGGTTACGAAATCTATTCTAATATGCTGCTACAGTTTCTTAGGGATCGGAAGTGGCTTTAGCAGACCGGCCGGAAGGCCGTAACGTAGCTTCGCGGCTCGGCACACGTAACAGTTAGCGATAAACTGGTAGATCCGCTCGAAAATTCGCGGAAACTAGTAGGTCGTCCTTACGGCTTCTATCGTCTTTTTCGAGCCTGCGTAGCCGACGTCTTTAGAGCTATAAACCAGCTAGATAACCTCTGTAATCAGTTCTTCTGGAACGATCAACTTCCCTAAGCCGGTTTTGCCGAGCTTCTGTTGCTGGTTAAGCCGCTCTACTTTTTCGTAGAGCGTCTCTTCCTTGGTCGCCTGCTCTACCGTATAGACCCCTACCTCTTTCAGCACCTCGGCGTCTACTATCCGTTCTGTTAACACCTTCTGGAACATGTTCGGATCTTCTTTCGCGCGGCTGGTCTTTCCTTCTCTTCTTGTTAGCGCGTTAGCCTTTCTATTTTAAGCTCCGGGTCGATAGATAATCTTAAAGTCGAATCTAGACAGTTAGGCGGCCTTCCGAGCTTGGCGCCGTTATAGCTTCTGCATCTTTATAAAGTAGGTAAGTAACTGGTAATCCGTAAGGACCTGGACTGTGTTCTTTCCAGCTATAAGCTCTAGTTTCCACTCTTCGAAAGCCTGAATAATAGCTAACAGCTCTTTATTATAAATAGCGTAGTTCCGCTTAGCATCGGTTATGGACTTGCTAAAGAAAGCCACCGGATGGAGGGTCTCGTCGTCGTCCGAATAAGACGGCTGCTAAGGTGCTCTCCTAAAAGGTGCAGGAGGTCGTATTGTCTGCGTTATCGACGGCTTCTGGTTCGATTTGCGCGATTTCGCATAAGCGCTTAGGTTTCTGGCAGTAACTCTCGCTTAGTGCACGAAGCTTTCAAGTTCTTCGTCTTCTACCGACGCTATAGCTGCGGCCAATTCAGGGTTTAGCTTCTGCCTTAATAGGTAGAGCTGCTTATCTTCTAGCACCCTAGCTCTAATAGTATGTTTTCAGAACAGTCCGTAAAATTCCTGAAACGTCTGCCAGTTCTGGTTAATCTTATCTAGTTGCTTACAGGCTGTCTTCTTTCGGAAGGGGTCTCCGAAGCGTTGGTCTAGCGCTTTGATCGCTTCTTCGGCGGTTACCTCTTCCAGGTCCGCTACTAACGAAAAAGCTTTACCCTCTAGTCGCGATTCCAGGTATGCCAGCCTGTCCTCTTTACTGTTTCCGGCATAGTCGCGGTCTATCTTGTTCTTTATCTTCTTCTTAAATGCCTCCTAGTCTTTAGGGTCTCCGCCTCTAAACGCCGGTAGATCCAGTAGTAACGTTATTGGGGTGCTGCCTTAACTATAGGCCGCCGGTAAGGCAGTCTCTGTAAGGGGCCCAAGGATCTTAATTCAGAAACTTGAGGTTGGGTATCTATATAAAGGAACTAATAGGCAGTTCCTTCGTCGTCTGCTCCGTACGATTTGTACCTACGAAGCTAAGCCAGCAATTTCCCCTTTGTGCTAGGGTGCAAGGTTTACCCTCCGTACGGAGGATCGGGAGTTACCTCCTCTATACGGTAGTAAAGGGCTTTCCCCCCTAATCCGAGGGGCAGTAGCTCCCCTTTGTGCAGGACTGTTGTGTTCTCCCTCCGTACGGGAGTGGGGTCCTGTCGGTAGCTCTGTACAGAGGGTAGGGTCGTGCTAGCGCCGCTAAGTCGCAGTCCTTAGGGCGACGGTCGGCTCGGGTCGGGTTCAGGACCTGGGCCAGGCGGCGCCCCCTAACAATACCCCCCCCCCTTCCCTTTCTCGTAGTGCTTCTTCTATACAGCGGTATGCTTAAACCACCCAGTTCCTGCAGTTCCTTTAGCAGGTCGTAGCTTCCTATTCCGTTTAGTCGTCCGAGTCGTCGTCTCTCGTCGCTTCCCCTAGGTCGTAGTTGCCTCTTGCCATTCTACCTGCCTGTAGCAACTGCCCTGCTTGCTATTCCTACTATAGCAGGCAGTTAGCCTAAGTCTTCGCCCTTCTCTTCCCTTCCCCTCTCTCTTTTCCCTATACAACGTCCACTATCTACTACTATCCGCTACCGTCTACTACTACTACTACTAGCTACCAACTACCTACAGCTACCAACCACTACTAGCTACTATGTCTGCCCCGTCCGGTCCCCTCGTCGCTGCTGGCCCCGCCTCCCCCCCTCGTCCGGATAGGGTCCCCCCCTACTTTGAATACGTGCAGTAGGGTCCTTAACTGGACTAGCAGCTACGCTTCCGGTTCGTACGGTCTCGTCTTCCGTACGGTCTAAGCTAACATCTTAGGTGCTACACCCGCGAGCAGCAGGATACGGCCGGGCTCCCCTACTACGCCTTCTAGTGTGACTCCGCCCGGGTTATACTAGAGCGGGTGGCTACGGCCTGCCCGTCGTACGTCAACGCCCTTCTTATTGCTACCCGGGGCCAGCTCTGTGCCCCCTGCCCTAACTCCCCCTAGCCTGCACTTGGCCTATACCGCCTCCTAGGTTTCTGGGCTGGGGTGTGTGCCTCGTGCAAGTGGAAGGATAGCTCCTTCTACTGCCCCTTCCGCTGTCCAGGGGAGGCACGTAGGGGTAGGGGGGTGCCTCTGCTTCCTGGGGCTGGCCCTAGTAGGGATGGGGGCCCGGCCGGGCCTAAGGTAGTGGAGCTCTTAGATGATAAGTAGGTGGTTCTGGTCCCCGGGGGGGGGTGATGGCCGGTGGGCCACCCCCCCCCCCCAGATAGTGTAAGAAATTTCGGACGGTGTTCTCTTAGCTTATCTTATTTCCACTCTCCCTCCTATTTGTCCCTTGGCTGTTCCTTTCTTCCAGCCTTTACCTCGTACGGTGTCGTACAGTGTCGTATCGGTGGGGTCCCGTAGTGTCCTACATTGTAGTGCTCGATCTTTTGACAGTCCTGGTCTGCCTGCAGCTACCCTGTCCTTAGGGTAGATCGTGCCTCCTTCCGCCGTACAGTGCAGTGTTACTGTGACTGGGCAGGGGGATAGTCCTCCTCCTATCTGTCCAGTGCAGTCGTGTCCTGCAGAGCCTCGTACGGTTCCTACGTAGGCTCTGCCTATCCTTTCCATTTTACTAAGTACTCTGCCCTCCCCCGCTTCCTCCGGCTCTTAAGGATCCCCTCTACCTCGTACTCTTCTTAGCCCTTGGTTATAATTGCGGGTAGGCGCCTGTCGTCGGTCGTCTAATGCGGCAGGGGGTCCGTGCTCGCCGGTCGTACGAGGTCTACGTAGAAGACTGGATAAATCCCTAGGGGAGTGTTTAGTCGTACAGCGTGTGTCCCTACCAGCCGGATTACCGTAAACTTCCTGTTCCTCTAATCTAACTTCTTGCTCGGCTAGTCCGTACGGATGTTTCGCTAGTTTAGCCAGACCTTATCCCCTGCCTTGTACCTTAGTGCAGCCTGTCGTCCCTTGTTGGCCTGCTCTTCCGCGTTCTGCTAGGCTAGGGCCAGGCTCGCCTTTGCCTATTGGTAGGCGTTCGTAATCGTCTGTACGATAGCCTCTCCTTGCTAGATTGGGGATCGTACAGGGCGCGGGGTGTTGCCGCTTAGGGTCGGTAGGAGCAGGGAATAGTCGTATCTATAGGTCGTAAAGAAGGGGGACAGTCCTGTAGCATCGGCCGTACGGCTGTTAATAGCTAGCTCCGCTATTAGGAGAAGGCGGTTCCAGTTCGTCTAGTTATAGTCGACGTATGCTCGGAGGTACGCTTCCAGGGTTAAATTGGCCCTCTCCGTCGCCCCGTCCGTCTGCAGGTGCTATGCGGTAGACAGACGACGCTCCACCCTCAGTAACTGGCAGATCCGTGCCCAGAGCTGGCTTGTAAACTGTGACCCCCGGTCTAATACAATTAACCTGGGGAACCCGTGCTTGCTGAACGTCGTCCGGATAAAGGCCTAGGCGGTGTCTTTAGCTGTAATGGAGTCCATTCCCTCCAGTATTACCCCCTTCGTTAACTTGTCCGTAACCACTATAATGTTTCGCTGTCCGTCGCTCTTAGGGAGGTCCGTAATGAAGTCTATAGTCAGATCTTGCTAGGGTCGATCCGGTATCGGCAGGGGCTTTAGCAGCCTATGCTTTAGCTCGCGCCAGGGCTTCGTTCGTCCGCATACATTGCAGTTCTGTACGAACCTGCGAATGTCCTTCGCCATCGCTGGCCAGTAGTAGTCCCGGGCGATAATGCTGTACGTCTCCTCGCGCCCTAGGTGCCCGGTAGCTATAGAGTTATATGCTCGTTGTATCAAGTCCGTACGGAGCTTCTCGTCCGCCGGGACCTATATCCGATTTCTGAACTTCAGGTTGTTCTCCTCGTCTACTAAGCACTCGGCTGCCGATACCTTTAGGTAGAGCTCGGCTGGGAGCTTCCGTTGCCCTCCCTAGATCGCCGTACAGGCCCCTCGGTATGCCTCGTCCTTTTCCACTGCCTCTTCCTATGCTTGCAGTTAGGGTTCCTATAGATGTGTCGCCGCTAGGCAGATAGTCTCCCCGCCTGGCTCCCCTTTAAACATCTGGAATGTTCGTAACTTTAGCCGGTCGTCCTCGTACGTCGTTGGCATGTCCTGGTCCCGTCTGGACAGAGCATCGGCCCTGCTGTTGTCCTTACCCTTGCGGTACTGGAGTTTGATGTTGAAACGGCTTAGGTACATTGCCTATCGTACGTACCTCTTAGACAGCTTCTGGGGTTAAGTAAAGTATTCCAAGTTCTTATAGTCCGTTAGGGCGAGGAACTCGGGCACCAAGCAGAGTTCCCTATCCCAGGCTTCGCAACACCGTACGACTGCTAGCAACTCCTTGTCGTAGATAGGGTAGTTGCACTTAGCTGGGGAGTTCTTCTTAGAGAAGTACGCACATAGATGTAGGAGTCCGTCCGAGCCTACCTATAACAGGATACCCCCAATGCAGTACCCCGAGGAGTCGGTTTCCAGTATCGTCGTACGCTCCGGGTCAAAGGCGGCGAGTGTTGGTCCTGTAGTAAAGAGCTCCTTTAGCTTGTCGAAGCTCCTATCGCATTCGTCTGTCTATTTGAACTGCTTGTCTTTGTGCGTCAGCTTAACAAGGGGGCGTACGATCTCTAAGTAGTTCCGTATAAACTGGCGATAGAAGTTGGCAAACCTAAGAAATTCCCGTACGCCCCTAACGTTCGTAGGTGGCTTCCATTGCTTAATAGCGTCAATCTTCTTCCTATCTATGCTAATGCCTTTCCCTGCCTCGATAATAAAACCCAGGTATTTCGTATGTTGGACACCGAATTCGCATTTGTCGATGTCGAGGTACAAGCCAGCCTGCTGCAGCCTGTCTAGCACCTTCTTGACATCTCGTACGTAATCTGCGTAAGTGCCGTCTGTGAAAACCAGGGTGTCGTCGAGGTATGCCGAGCAGATGTCGTCTAATAACCCCTGCAGGGACTTGTTAATGTACCTCTAGAAGGTTGCTGGTGCATTGGCAAGGCCGAAGGGGGTAACAAGCTACTCAAAAAGACCATATCTCGTACGGAAGGCCGTTATCCATTTACAGCCCTCCTTGATCCGTATCTTGTAGAAGGCCGAGACTACGTTAAGCTTAGTGAACCACTTCGCCTTGCTGATTCGTCCGAGGGTTTCCTTAATAAGGGGTAGGGGGTACCGGTCCTTCTTAGTAATCGCGTTGATGCCTCTGTAGTCTACGCAGAAGCGCAATCCGGCCTTCCCCTCCTTATAGACAAACAGCACTAGGGCTCCCGCAGACGACGTACTGGCCCGAATAAATCCTTTGGCAAGCAGGTCGTCCAGCGTCTTGCGCAATACCAAGAGTTCTCTAGAAGACATTCCGTACAGCGGTCCGTACGGTACCTCTAGCAGGCCCCTATCCGGACGGGGTTCTAGCTAGATGTTATAGTCAATCCCTTCCCCTCGGTGTAGTAGCAGCTTCGAGGCTAACTTTGGTTTAAAGAGGTCCAGGTACCCTACGTACTCTCTTAGGAGCTTCGTACAGGGGTTTGTCGCCTCCTTAGGTGCTAATGCCTTCTTAATGTCCGCCGTTGCTGTGTTAATTTCGGCCTTAGCATTGCCCCCTTGCAGGAGCCTCCCCTAGTCCCGGATTCTCCGCTTCGTTGCTGCTAGGTACAGCCGTCCTCGTCCGACGTCTAGCTTGCCCCTCCAGCGCTCTATCTAGGGCTTCCCCAGTATTAGGTTATACCCTAACTTGTCCTGTACGATATAGAGGTATAAGTCTTGCTCGTGGTGTCCCTGTACCTCTATTATTACTTTCACTATGTAGGTAATGTCCGGTCCTCGCCCAGTAATGCCCAGCATGCGTACAGGTACTGTAGGGGTCGTCTTAATCCGATGTCTCTGTACGAAGTCTTCGCTGATTACTCTATACACCAAACATCCTGTGTCAATTAATGTCCGCGCCGTTGCGGACCCGTTTAACGTCGGCCGTACGATAAACGGCGTCGTCGTTATGTAATTGCTCTTAAAAGATAGCTAAGTAATGCTTTGATTTGGCAGTCTATCTCGCACCCGCCTCTGGCAGAGTCTTCGCTTAGAGGCTACTCTTTTCCCGACTCGTCGTCGTCCGAATAGGACACCTAATCTTCTCGTTAAGGCGCTGCAGTTGCTACTCTCGCAGTGGTCGGCCGTCCACTAGGTCTCTCTGCTGGCAGAAGCCCGCAGTTCCGTACAGTGTGGCCCATCTTGCTACACCGGTAACAGCTCCCTTCTGCTCGTCTCTTGTTAAGGGTAGCTACGTCTACCTATTGCGCCTTTTTGGTGGCGGCCCTTAGCCGTACGGTGGTTGCTGCCGCCACCCTCGTCGTCGTTGGTTCCTAGTCTATAGCGTCTGTCTGTCGCTAGGGTGGCTGTCTTATCTCCTAAGCGCGGCCTATCCGTCCTAGCCTGCGTTGCTGGTCGTCGACTATCCGGAGAAGGTTACAGAATTCCTCGTACGTAGCTGGCCGCATTACACCTACCAGCCCCGTTATGATCTCCTTAGAGAGGCCTACCTCTAATAAGGTGATCTTTATCCTATCTTCCTATTGGAGGCCCCCTGCTTCTGCCAAAGTCTGGTCAAATTCCGCGAGGAATTCTTATACGGTCTTGCGTCCTTGTTTTATCGTATTGACCCGTAGGAGTGCTCGGCTCTCGCGGTCCGGGTCCTTGTAGCTCTTGTCTAGAGCTGCCCAGAGCATCGTCGTCGTAGCTATTGCCGGGTTGGCAATGGCTGTCTCGTAGTACGGCAGAATCTGTGCTGCCGCCCTGCCCTTTAATCTCCTAAAGAGGTAGACTACCTTGTCTAGCTCGGTCGGGTATGCTCCTAAGTCGACTAGGAGCTTGGAGCGCATCTAAGCCGCCTAGGAGGGGTACTCGGCCGGAGCCTTACTATCGTACGTAGAGACGTCGGGGAGTTTGCTCTTAGGGGTCGGGGTGTGGATTATTGTGCTCGTCGTCGTCGTAGGGGTCGGATCGCGATCGGACGCCCTAAGCTGTCGTAGCTCCTGTTCCTGTTAGGAAATCATCGCAGCCTAGTGGCTTACTTGTTGTTCGAGCTGCCTCTTGCTTTCCAGCAGCTCCTCGTACACGCGGTGCATATGTCCCCCTATAGCCGTAGGTTCTATAGGGATGTCGCCGTCTATCTCTGTTCTATCACCGCGGTTACCGACAGTGAGATTAGTTCCTAATGTAAGGGGCCTAAGGATCTTGATTTAGAAACTTAAGGTTGGGTATCTATATAAAGGAACTAATAGGCAGTTCCTTCGTTGTCTGCTCCGTACGATTTGTACCTACGAAGCCAAGCCAGCAATTTCCCCTTTGTGCTAGGGTGCAAGGTTCACCCTCCGTACGGAGGATCGGGAGTTACCTCCTCTGTACGGTAGTAAAGGGCTTTCTCCCCTAATCCGAGGGGCGGTAGCTCCCCTTTGTGCAGGACCGTTGTGTTCTCCCTCCGTACAGGAGTGGGGTCCTGTCGGTAGCTCCGTACGGAGGGTGGGGTCGTGCTGGCGCCGCTAAGTCGCAGTCCTTAGGGCGACGGTCGGCTCGGGTCGGGTTCAGGACCTGGGCCAGGCGGCGCCCCCTAACAGTCTCTGCTTGTTCTTCTCGTTGTAGTAGCGCCGACGACATCGCTGCTTCCATCTTAGCTAACTGAGCCTTTATCGCCTTTAGTTGTGCTAGTCGGTTTGCTGCTTAGTTTTCTAATACGTCGATAATGGTCTCTGCCGATTCCTTCTCGGCCCTTACTGCTTCGTTTTCCTCTCTTAACTGCCTCTTTTCTTCGAGGGTTCTGTAAAACAGCTTCTTAATAAGGTCTATACCGTCGTAGACCTTCCCTACTCCGTTCTCGTTTACGTAATCTTTAAGTTCCTCGAGTGTGCAGTCGTAGATCTTCTTGTATTCGGTTATTCGTTCCTTAATCTCTGCGGTCTCTTCTGCTGCAAAACCTCTAATAATGAACTTATTATTAATAACACTAGAGCGCCTACTCGCTCTGTTGGTCTTTTCTCTTCTGCTTTGGATTCGGCCTGTAACGCCGCTCTCTACTGTTAAGAAGCTCTCTATAACTGTCTTATAGTGCTAGTGTTTGGTTTAGTTTAGTGTTTTTGGTGCGCGTGCGTTATTCGGATGTCCGGATAGTTTAACGGTCCCTTTTGCGCAGCGCGGAGTTAGTGTAGTAAGTAAGTTCGAGATATAATAATCCGGGCACGCAGATATAATTTAATACAGCCTTTTTAATAACTATATCTCGAACTAAGGAGGGAAAGGAATCTATGTAGTAGTAGGTAAGAGCTTTAGGGGTGGTGTGCCAAGGCCCGGCCCAGTCCAGGAGGGCCGAGCCGAAATTCTAAGGGTCCACCCTATTACTTAGTCCTACCCCTTTCTGCCACTGCAATACAGGCAAGACTAGGAAGCTACAAAGGGAGAGCAGGAATAGAGGGGAGCTAGGGACGCCCCTCCCTAGGAATATAAAAGAGTAGACGACACTAGAGAACCTGCAAGAAGCACAGTATAAGTACAGGAAGTAGGAGAGGTAGAAGAATAGGAATAGAGATAGTTTAGTAGGGGGAGGATAGGACTGTACGAGAGGCTGTACGGACGACCGCTAGGTAAACGCCTACTACCTTACCCTGCAGACGACGACAGGCCGGGACATCTACCTAAGTGCTAAACCTCGAACGGCGACTAAGGCACTAGGACAAAGCTTCCCTAAGCAGGAACCGAGATAATCGGCCGGACGGCCCGCTGCCGCCAGACTATACGAGTTGGACGCAGAACGCACAGCTAGAGCAATAGGGCTAGGAGATAGAAGGACGAAGGATAATAGGCAAATAGATAGACAGAAAATAGTAAACTAGCAGGACGGAGCGCCTCCTACACCTTTATAACCGCTTACGGGTCCTCCTCCGCCTTGGCTTTAGGATTCTAATAGACAAGCTAAAGTTGTAGCAGCGTCGAAGAAAGGGGGAGACCTAGTACATAGGGCAACTAGGGGCTATAGAAGGTAATAGCAAACAGGGTAGCTGCTACCAAAGGCCTTAGTAACCTTCGAGGCTAGAGCATCTAACAGGCATCGCCAGATAGCAAGTACCCGGACGACGGACAACTTTACAGACGACTGGACGAGCGTAGGTAAACGCTATTTGCAGGAGGAACGCTAGGAGCTTAGGTTGTACAACGCGACGTCGTATAAGGGAAACACTACGCGAAGGGAGGAGGGTATTGTTAGGGGGCGCCGTCTAGCTAGGTCCTAGACCTAAGCTAGCTGTCGCCCTAAGGATTGCGACTTAGCGGCGCTAGCACGACCCCTTACCCTGTACAGAGGGAGAGCCCTACAACCCTGTACAAAGGGAAATTGTCGCTCCTCTATATAGAGGGAAAACTCTGTACCCCTGTACAGAGGGAAACTCCTAACCCTCTATACAGAGTAAAAACCTTATACCCCTACATAGAGGGAAATTGCTAGCTTGGCTTTGTAGGTACAAATTGTACAGCAGCGGACGACGAAGGAACTGCCTATTAGTTCCTTTGTATAGATATCTAGCTTTAAGTTTCTAAACCAAGATTCTTAAACCCTTACACATGTCTATAAAAGTGTAATTTATAAAACGCTGCTATACTGCCAGTGCGTTGGTAAGGCCGAAAGGTATAACCAACTACTTGAAATTGCCTATATACGTAGCGAACGTCGTAAGGTCTTCCGTCTGCCCTTCTTCGTTTCTTAATTGGTAGAATGCTTAGCGGATGTCTAGTTTGCTAAACAACTTAGCTTTCGCTACTCGTTGTATAGTCTTATCGATTAGTAGCAGCAGGTATACATCTCTCTTAGTAACCTCGTTAAGGCCTCGGTAATCTACGTATAGTCGGAGACTACCTCCGGGTTTCCGTACGAACAGGATCGGTAACGTATACTTAACAGAGCTTAGCGTAATAAACTTCTTCGCTAGGTTTTCTCGAACAAACACTTCTACTTAGTCTAGCTCGGCCGGCGATAAGCGTCTTAGGGGTTTGGTTCTCGGCAGCGTAGCTCCTTCTTTTATCCAGATCTTGTTGTCGTATTCTGGTCGGTAGCACGTTAGTGTAACTATAGAGTTCTTTTGGTAACACCTCTAACAGGTCTACTTCGTCTTCTGCTATTATCTTCTAGTTATCTTCGATGTCTTTTATTAAGATAGCGTAGATCTTATTCTCCGGCGACTTCGCGAGGGTCGTTAGAACCTCTAAGCTTATTATTCCGACGGTATCCGGGGGATTGGGACGGTTGGTCGGAATCGCGTTAATAACTGTAGCTTTCGGTTCTGCAGCTACTACGATAACCGATTCGACAGCAGCGGCGACACCGCTGTACTAGGTTTTGAATCCGAGTATGCCTTTACCTACGTCAATAACGGCTTTCTGGTTCTTTATCTATTTCTGCCCTATAATAATGTCAAATCGTCCGATATCTATAATTCGGAACGTCGCTTCTGTAGTGCGACCAGCTAAGGTAGTCTTTAACGGCATATAGTGCGTAACACTCTCTGTGTCTTGTCCGTTGTATACCGAAATTCGTGTTAGCGACGCTAATTCTACTAGATAACTATATCCTTTTATTAGTTTCTAGACTAGTCAATAGTAGATCGCGGCACCGATAAGAGCTCCTGTGTCGATAAAAGCTTTTAACTAAAGTGGTCGGTGCAAGCCGTTAAGGGGGTAGACTGTAATTAGAAGGATAATAGCAGTCTCCGTATTTACTTCCACTGCTGCTAAGAGCGGATCGCTATAACTGTTAATGCTTTCTTCTTCCGGCGATGTAGTCTATAGCAGTGCCCTATTGTCTATGCTGGATAGGGAGCCTATCTATCTAGCTGGTCTTTTCCTAAGATTCTTAATAGCACTCTACTGTCTACACTGTCGGTGTCGTTCGGTGCCGGCTCTATAGCTTGGATAGTCTTCTTCGGTAGCAGTGGCTTCGTAGCACGATATTCCTGCTTCTGTTAAGCCGTTGCTTAGCATCTGGTAGCGATATAGTCGGGCTTTCCGTACGTGTAGCAGGTAGGGACGAACGACGAGCGCAGCGAGTAGGATAGCTACTAGGGGCCTTATCGGAAAGGAGTAGGGGGTCGTGTTGTCTGCGCCGACAACAGCTTCTGGATCGATTCGCGCGCCGTCGATTTTCTATACGCGTTCAAGTTTCTAGCGGTAACTCTCGCCTAGTGCACGAAGCTTTCGAGATCTTTGTCTTCTACCAAAGCTATAGCTCTAGCCAGTTCAGGGTTCAACTTCTGCCTTAGTAAGTGTAACTGTTCTTCTTTAGACACCTTTGCTCTAATAGCATATTTTCTAAATAGTCCGTAGAATTCTTTAAACGTTAGCCGATTCTGGTTGATCTTGTCTAGCTGTTTGCGGGCCGTCTTCTTCTGGAAGGGGTCTCCGAAGCGTTGGGCTAGTGCTTTAATTGCTTCGTTAGCAGTTGCGTCCTCTAAATCCGCTACTAACGAGAACGCTTCGCCTTCTAGTCGCGATTCCAGGTAGGCTAATCTGTCTTCTTCGCTGCTTCCGGCATAATCGCAGCTTATCTTGTTCTTTATTTTCTTCTTAAAGGCCTTATAGTCTTCGGGGTCTCTACTCCTAAAGGCTAGCAGATCGGGTAGTAACGTTATCGAGGTGCTACCTTAACTATAGGCCGCTAGTAAGGTGGTTTCCGCTTGTTCTTCTCGATGTAGCGGCAGCGCCGACGACATCGCTACCTCTATATTAGCTAACTAAGCCTTTAGCGCCTTTAGTTGCACTAGTCGATTCGCCGCTTAGTTCTCTAACATATTGATAATAGTCTCTGCCGATTCCTTCTTAGCTATTACCGATTATATCTCCTCTCTTAGCTGCCTGTTCTCTTCTATTTTCTTATAAAACTTCTTCTCGATAAAGGTAATAGTGTCGTACACCTTTCTAGTTCTATGTTCTACTAGATATTCTTCGAGTTTATCTAGTGTGCAGGCATACAGCTCCTTATAGCCTGCTATCCCTTCTTTCGCCTCGTCTGTCTCTTCTTCTATAAGACCTTTAGTAACCGTCTTATTGTCAAGGATGCTAGTGTGCCTGTCCCTCGCTCTGTTAGTCTTTCTCTTTATACTACGGCCTGTAACGCCGCCCTCTACTATTAAGAAGCCCTCTATAGTCTTCTTATAGTGCTGATGTGTTTGGTTTGGTTTATAGTATGCGCATGCGTTATTCGGGTAGCCGGATGCAGTTTAACGGTCCCTTTCGCGCAGCGCGGAGTTAGTGTAGTTAGTAAGTTCGAGATATAATAATCCGAGCTCGCAGATATAATTTAATACGGCTGTTTTAATAACTATATCTCGAACTAAGGAAAGAAAGGAATCTATGCGGCGGTAGGTAAGGGCTTTAGTAGTAGGTATGCCAAGGCCCGGCTCGGTCTAGAAGGGCCGAGCCGAAATTCTAAGGGTCCACCCTATTACTTAGTCCCACTCCTTTCTGCCGCTGCAACATCTATCCCTAAAGGCCGGTAGGTTAGGTAGTAACGTTATCGAAGTGCTACCTTGACTGTAGGCAGCGGGTAAGGCAGTTTCTGCTTAGGCTTCTCGTAGTAGCGGCGGTGCCAACGACGTCGCTGCCGCTATATTAGCTAACTAAGCCCTTAGCATTTTTAGTTACGCTAATCGTGTCGCTGCCTAATTCTCTAGCACTTCGATAGTAGTCTCCGCTAATGTCCTCTCGGCTGTTACCGTTTCTACTTCCTCTTTTAGTTGTCTATCCTCTTCTATCTTCTTATAAAACATCTTCTCTATAAAGGTTATAGTGTCGTAAACCTTCTTAACCCTGTATTCCGTTAAATGCTCTTTAAGCTCGTTAGGCATACAGGCGTACAGTTCTCTGTAATCCTCTATTTGCTCCTTTATCTCGTTCGTCTCTTCTGCTGTAAGGCCTTTAGCGACTGCCTCCTTGTCTATAACGCTAGCGCGCCTATCTCTCGCTCTGTTAGTCTTTCTTCTTCCGCTGCAGCTAGTAACGCCGCCTTCTACTGTCGATAAGCCTTCTATAGCCTTCTTACAGTGCTAATGTATTTGGTTTGGGCTGCAGTGTGCGCGTGTGTTATTTAGGTAGCCAGATATAGTTTAACGGGCCCTTTTGCGCAGCGCAGGGTTGGTGTAGTTAGTAAGTTCGAGATATAATAATCCGAGCGCGTAGATATAATTTAATACAGCTGTTTTAATAACTATATCTTAAACTAAGGAGGGAAAGAAATCTATATAGTAGTGGGTAAGGGCTTTAGGGGTGGCATGCCAAGGCCCGGCTTGGTCCGGAAGGGCCGAGCCGAAATTCCAAGGGTCTACCCTATTACTTAGTCCCATCCCTTTCTGCCGCTGTAACAGTGCTAAGCTTTCTATAGATTCCGAGAACTTGGTTAATAGCCTTCTATATATCGGCGGTAAATTAAGGACCCCTATCCGTAGTAATAGTATCCGGCAGGCTATAGTGCTTCTATATATACTAAATCAGTATTCTCGCAGTCTCTTCTGTAGTAGTGCCTTCGTCCCTTGCTTAACAAGGGATAAAGTAGCGTTCCTTACTTAACCGATCTACTATATTAAGAGTAGCATTGTATCTATTGGAATCCGGCAGGCCGGTTACGAAATCTATCGTAATATGCTGCTACAGTTTCTTAGGGATTAGTAGTAGTTTTAGTAGACCGGCCGGAAGACTGTAGCGCAGCTTCGCGGCTCGACATACGTAACAGTTAGCGATAAACCGATGGATCCGCTCAAAGATCCTCGGAAACCAGTAGACAGTCCTTATAGCCTCTATTGTCTTCTTCGCTCTAGCGTAGCCTACATCCTTCGAGCTATAGATCAGTTAAATAACTTCTGTAATTAGCTCTTCTAGAACTATTAACTTTCCTAAACTAGTGTTTCTGAGTTTCTGCTAATAGTTAAGCCGCTCTACATTTTCGTAAAGCGTTTCGTTCTCGGTCGCCGGCTCTACTGCGCAGACCCCTAGTTCTTTTAATACTTCGGCGTCTACTATTTGCTCGGTTAACACCTTCTAGAACATGTTCGGATCTTCCTTCGTATAGCTAGTCTTCCCTTCTCGTCTCGTTAGTGCGTTAGCTTTTCTATTTTAAGCTCCTAGTCGATAGGTAATCTTAAAGTCGAATCCAGATAAGTAGGCAGCCTACTAAGCTTAGTAGCGTAAAAGCTTCTGTATCTTTATAAAGTAGGTTAACGACTGGTAGTCCGTAAGGACCTAGACCGTACTCTTTCTAGCTATAAGCTCTAGCTTCCACTCCTCGAAAGCTTGGATAATAGCTAACAGCTCCTTATCGTAGATAGCGTAGTTCCGTTTAGCCTTATTTATAGACTTACTAAAGAAGGCTACTGGGTAGAGGGTCTCGCCGTCGTTATTGTATTAAGAAAGGACCCCTGCTGTTACTGTGTTAGAAGCGTCCGTTTCTAGGTAGATCTTCTTTTCTAGCCAGAAGTGCGCTAGTACTAGCGCCGAGGCTACTGCTTCCTTTAGCTAATTAAAAGCCTTCGTGTACTTCTCGTTCTATAGGCCAGCCGCCTCCTTCTTTAGTGCATTATTTAGGGGTCTTGCTATCTTGCTAAAGTCCTTAATAAACTAACGATAGTAAATGCAGAACTCGAGAAAAGCTCTAATTTAGGTAGTGCTTCCGGACTTTAGCTGCTTTCATTCTGCTATAGCAGCGACCTTAGATAGGTCTATCCGAATGCCTTCTCTTCCAACAATAAGACCGAGATATTTGACTTTGGTCTAATAGAACTCGCTCTTCTTTGTGTCTGCGTTTAAGCTAACCTCTTAGAGTCTAGTTAACACTTGCGCGATGTAGTTAGTGTGCTGTTCTCTTATTCTATCGGTATAGACAAGAATGTCGGCTAGGTAAATAGATACAAACCGTTCCAGCATGTCTATAAAGGTATAGTTTATAAAGCGTTGCTATATAGCCAGTGCGTTAGTAAGTCCAAACGGTATAACTAGCTACTTAAAGTTGCCTATGCACGTAGCGAACGTCGTAAGGTCTTCCGTCTGTCCTTCTTCGTTCCTTAACTAGTAGAACGCTTAGCGAATGTCTAGCTTGCTAAACTACTTAGCTTTCGCTACCTGCTATATAGTCTTATCAATTAGCGGCAGCGGGTATACGTCTCTCTTAGTAACCTTATCAAGGCATCTGTAGTCTACGTATAGCCGGAGGCCGCCTCTGGGTTTCCGTATAAAAAGGATCGGCGACTTATACTTAGCGGAGCTCGGCGTAATAAACTTTTTTGCTAAGTTTTCTTAAACAAATACTTCTATTTAGTCTAGCTCGGCTGGAGATAATCGCCTTAGGGGCTCGGTTCTCGGCAGCGCAGCTCCTTCTTTTAGTCAGATCTTGTTATCGTATTCCGGTCGGTAGAGCGGCAGGAGGTTGGAATCGGCTTTTAAGAACATGTTGCCGTAGCTGTAGAGTTCTTTTAGTAACACCTCTAGCAGGTCTACTTCTTCTTCTGCTATTATCTTTTGGTAATCTTTGATGTCTTCTATCGAGATAGCGTAGATCCTATTCTCTAGCGACTTCGCGAGGGTTGTTAGGGCTTCCGAGCTTATTATTCTAACGGTGTCTAAGCCTCGGAACGGTTGGTTAGAGTCGTGTTAGTATTCGTAACGGTCGCTTCTAAGGCAACTATAGTGACCGAATCGGCGGCGGTAGGGCCGTTCTGCTAGGTTTTAAACCTGATCGTACCTTTATCTATATTAACGACGGCTTTCTCGTTCTTTATCTATTTCTGCTCTATAATAATGTCAAACCGTCCGATGTCTAAAATTCGGAACGTCGCTTCTGTAGTGCGGCCGGCTAGGGTGGTCTTTAATAGTATATAATGCGTAACACTCTCCGTGTCTTGTCTGTTATATACCGAGATCCGCGTCGGTAACGCTAGTTCTACTGGATAACTGTATCCCTTTATTAATTTCCGAACTAGTCGATAGTAGATCGCTGCGCCAATAAGGGCTCCTGTGTCGATAAAAGCTTTTAGCTAAAGGGGTTAACGCGAGCCCTTTAGAGGGTAGATAGTAATTAGAAGAATAATAGCGGAGTCCGTGTTTGCCTTAATTGTAGCTATAAGTAGGTTAGTATAGCTATTAATGCTTTCTTCTTTTAACGATATAGTTTGTAGTAGTACCCTGTTGCTTATACTAGGTAGGGGGCCTATCTGTCTAGCTGGTCTTTTCCTATAATCCTTAATAGCACTCCGCTGTCTACACTGTCGGTGTCGTTTATTGCCGGCTCTATAGCCGAGACGCTCTTCCTTGGTAGCGGCGGTGTAGGTCTCGTAGCCTGGTATTCTCGCTTCTGTTAGGCCGTTGCCTAGCATCTAGTAGCGATGTAGCTAGGCTTTCCGTATGTATAGCAGGTAGGAACGAACGTCGAACGCGGCGGATAGGAAGGTTGCTAGGGGCTACGTCGGAATAGGGGCCTAATAGTCGGTACTAGTAGTAGCTGCTAACAATGCGCCGGAAGGGTCGGTAGTCTATATTCGTCTATATTGCTAGCAGTTACTCTTGCCTAGTCTACGAAAGCTTAAAGGTCTCTAGTCCTTATAGAGACCAAAGCGTTAGCTAGCTTAGGTCTTAGTTTCTTTCTTAATCGGTGCAATTGTTCGCTCTCTAACACCTTTGCTCGGATAGCGTACTTTCGAAATTGACCGTAGAACTCCTTAAAGGATAGTCGGTGCTTGATACGGATGTAGATGTGGACAGCTGGCAGCTAGGCTTGGCAGGGCCAGGCTTGGCGCACACTCAAATACCTCTACCTCCGCTTGTACGTAGATTCTTCCCTCTCCAGCCTTGGATATAGTTATCAAAGACGGGTATTGACCTCGCGTCTACTGCAGTCAGATCATTATATCCAAGGCTTACTTCAACAACACCTGCACTATGCGAAAGAGCCCGTTGAATTACATCCGGGTACTCGATTAATGTACGTGCAATTAACCTAGAGTGTGTACTGTATACGTACAAAGGAGGCCGTCGAATTATATCCGGTTACTTAATTGTGCATATGCATACTACTCTACCCTCCCCCGATCGAGAAGAAGAAGAAGAGTTTTAGGGAAGAGAAGTGCCCCTATCGAGAAGAGAGAGTTTTGAAGAGAGAGAGAGAGAAGAGTTTTAGGAAGAGAAGTGCCCCCGCGAGCAGATCGCGCAAGCTCTGAAGTTTTGGGAGAGATTTGGACGACGAGAGCGACGAGAAGGTCGAGAAGGTCGAGAAGGACGATGTAGGAGCGACGACGACGGGAGCGACGACGACGAGAGCGCACCTAGCAGCACCTAGGGCGACGACATTCGTTTTTTTTGGGTCTTTGACAGACCATTCTATTCGGGCAAAGCCTATCGAGACGTACGGCCAGCCAGCGATCGAGGCGTACATTCAACAATCGGAACATTTAGCAATCGAGACATACAGCAATTGGTTTAGCGACAAGACAAGCGACTGTTCAGCAATCGGCAACACGAGCAGCACAAGCGACACCGGCCTATCGAGACGTACGGCCAGCCAGCGATCGAGGCGTACATTCAACAATCAGAACATTCAGCAATTGAGACATACAGCAATTGGTTTAGCGACAAGACAAGCGACACGTTCAGTACGAGAGCACCGGCAGAGCACAAGGCAGAGCACCCAGCTATAGAGCACCTAGGCATAGGTACAAGGCAATTGCAGACAACACAGGTACAGACAATACACAGGTGCAGACAACACACACTGTTTAGGTTCAGAAGAGTACAAGGCACGGCTGCAGAGCACCAGCTGCAGAGCACTAGCTGCAGAGCAAGAGCACCTAGGCCGAGCAAGAGCACCGAGCAAGAGCACTAAGCAGGCAGAGCACAAGGCAGAGCATAAGGCACAGCTGCTGCAGACAACATAGACACAGCTGCTGCAGACAATACAGGCAAAGCAGAGACAGGGCACTAGGCAGAGCACCAGGCAAAGCGACGGCTCGAGAAGTGACCGTCGAGAAGCGACATACGTAGGCTGCGACCTCTGCGACCTCTAGAAGCCTCTGCGCCCCTAACGACCTCTGCGCCCCCAACAACCTCTGCAGCAACGACCTCTGCGAGCTCCGCGACCTCTGCGACCTCCGCAGCCTCGACGACCTCCGCGACCTCCGCGGCCCTGACAACCTCTACAGCCGCGACCTCTGAGAATTCTGCAGCCTTGGCAAGGCAGCAAACAAGGCACCAATTAAGGCACTAAAGCGACGTCAAAAGGCACGAGAACAAGGCACCAAAGCGACGTCAAAAGGCACGAGAACAAGGCACCAAAGCGACGTCAAAAGGCACGAGATTGAGGCTCAAAACGCACGGAAATTGAAGCTCAAAAGCGACCTTAAAAGCGACCTTAAAAGCGACCTGTTTTGGTGCGACCTGATTGGCTGATAGCGAAGCTGAATCTGCGACCCCTACGACCGGGTTTGGAGCGACCTGTTTTGATGCGACCTCTGCGACTGAATTTGCGACCTGGATTGGTGCGACCTGATTGGCTGATTGCGATTGATAGATTGATTGCGATTGAGGGCAATCGCTGGTTAGGGAGGGCGGTAGTGATACGGATGTAGATGTGGACAGCTGGCAGCTAGGCTTGGCAGGGCCAGGCTTGGCGCACACTTAAATACCTCTACCTCCGCTTGTACGTAGATTCTTCCCTCTCCAGCCTTGGATATAGTTATTAAAGACGGGTATTGACCTTGCGTCTACTGCAGTCAGATCAGTGCTAACTAACCTTATCGAGGTGTTTACGAGCCGTCTGCTCGCAGAAATAGTCGGCGAAGCGCTAATCCAGCGCTTCGATTACCTTATCGACAGTAGCGTCTTCTAGGTCTGCTACTAACGTAAACGCTTTACTGTCTAGTCGCGACTCTAGACACGCTCGCTTTTCTCTCTTACTGTTAGCTAAGTAGTCGAGCTCTATCTTATTCGTTATCTTCTTCTTAAAAACTTCCTATACCTCTGGATTGTAAGGGCTTAAGAATCTTAGTTTAGAAACTTAAGGCTAGGTATCTATATAAAGGTACTGATAGGCAGTTCCTTTGTTATACACTGCTGTACAATTTGTACCTACGGAGCTAAGCTAGCAATTTCCCTCTATATAGGGGAGCAAGGTTCCTAACTCTGTACAGAGGGTCGGGAGTTTCGCTCTATATAGGATACAGAGTTTTCCCTCTGTTTAGGGGGGCGGCAATTCCCCTCTGTATAGGGCTATAGGATTCTCCCTCTGTACAGAAGTAGGGTCGTATTAGTAATCCCGTACAGAGGGTAGGGTCGTGCTAGCGCCGCTAAGTCGCAGTCTCTAGGGCGACGGCTAGCTTAGGTCTAGGGCCTGGGCTGGACGGCGCCTCCTAACAATACCCCCCTCCCTTCCTGTAGTGCTTCCCTCGTACGACGACGTATCGTACAGCCTTATCTCCTAGCGTTCCTCTTGTAGGTAGCGCTTTCCTGTCTCCGTCTGGCTGTCTATAGTTAACTGTCGTCTAGGCACTTGCTAGTCGGCAATGCCTGCTAGATGCCCTCCCTGTTGTTGCTAGGTCCTTAGGTAGCAGTTGCCTATTCGCTAGTACCCTACCTATAGCCTGTAGTTGCGTAGTTACCCTTCGTCCTAGGTCTACCCCCTCCCTCTATACTACTGCAACCTTAGGCCTGTCTATTTAGATCCTATAGCTAAGGCAGAGGAGGACCTACTAGTAGGGAAGGCAGGTAGTGCTAGATCGCTTCTACCTAATCTTAACCGATTCCGTTTGCTACTTTAAGGATACCGAAGCTAAGGCAGAGGAGGACCTGCAAGCAGTTACGAAGGTATAGGAGGTGCTTGGTTCCGTCTGTCTATTTACCTGCCTCTTATCCCTCGTCCGTTTATCTCCTACCCTATAGCTCTAGCTGTGCACTCCGCGTTCTATCCGTACAGTCTAGCAGCGGCGGGCCGTTTAGCTCTGTCCCTATACCTTAGTCGTCGTCCGGAGTTTAGCTTCTAGGTAGATGTTTCTACCTGTTATTATCTGTAGGGTAAGGTAGTAGTCGTTTACCTAGCAGTCGTCCGTACAGTCTTAGGCAGGCCGGTTATCTCGTACGGTCCTGCCCTGCCCTATGCTAGCTCTATTCCTGTTTTTCTTCCTTTCCCTCTTCCTGTACCTAGCTATGCTTCTTACAGGTTCCCTAGTGTCGTCTCTTCTTTTATATCCCTAGGGATAGGTATCTCTAATTCCCCCCTATTCCTGCCCCTCCTTTGTAGCTTCCTAGTCTTGCCTATAGCTACCTAACGTCTCTTGTAGCCCGGTCTAGGCTGCAGTCGTCTAATATTGCTTGCAGCTGCCCTGTCCTATAGCTGCTATCTGTCCTACCCTATACAGTACAGTGTTACTGCGACTGTTTGCTAGGGTGTCTTTCCTCCTACTTGTCCAGTGCCTGCGTCTCCTAGAGAGCCTTATATAGCTCCTATATAGGTTCTGCCTAACCTGTCTATTTAACTAGGTATTCTATCTTTTTCCGCTTTCTCTAGCTTTTAAGGATTTCCTCTATTTTATACTCCTTCTAGTCTTTAGTAATAATCGCTAGGAGGCGTACGTCGTCCGTCGTCTAGTGTAGGAGAGGGTCTGTATATGCCGGCTATACGATATTAGGGGGCGCCGTCTAGCCCAGGTCCTGGACCTAAGCTAGCTGTTGCCCTAAGGACTGCGACTTAGCAGCGCTAGTACGACCCTACCCTCTATACAGAGTTAACGACACGACCCTACTCCTATATAGAGGGAGAATCCTATAGCCCTATATAGAGGGGAATTGTCGCCTCTCTAAACAGAGGGAAAACTCTGTACTACTGTACAGAGGGAAACTCCCGACCCTTTATATAGAGTGTAAACCTTGCACCCCTATATAGAGGGAAATTGCTAGCTTAGCTTCGTAGGTACAAATTGTAAAGCAGCAGACGACGAAGGAACTGCCTATTAGTTCCTTTATATAAATACCTAGCCTTAAGTTTCTAAACTAAGATTCTTAAGCCCTTATATTAGGAACTAATCTTACTGTCGGTAACTGCAGTAATATAACGAAGATAGACAGTGACATCCCTATAGAGCCTGCGACTGTGCAGGATTAGATATACCGCGTATACGAGGAGCTACTAGCACACAAGAGGCAGCTCGAACAGCAAGTAAGCTACTAGGCTGCGATAATTTCCTAATAGGAACAGGAGCTACGACAGCTTAGGGCGTCCGATTGCGATCCGACCCCTACGACGACGACGACGAACACGACAGCCTACACCCCGACCCCTAAGAGCAAACTCCCTAACGTTTCTACCTATAATAGTAAGGCTCCGGCCGAACACCCCTCCTAGGCTGCCTAGATACGCTCTAAGCTTCTAGTCGACTTAGGAGCATACCCGACCAAGCTAGACAAGGTAGTGTACCTCTTTAGGAGGTTAAAGGGCAGGGCAGCAGTACGGATTCTGCTGTACTACAAGACGGCCATTGCTAACCTAGCAATAGCAACTACGACGATGCTCTAGGCAGCTCTTAATAGGAGCTATAAGGACCTAGACTGCGAAAGCCGAGCACTCCTACAGTTTAATACAATAAAGCAAGGACGTAAGACCGTATAAGAGTTCCTTACAGAATACGACCAGACTCTAGCAGAGGCAGGAGGTCTCTAATAGGAGGATAAGGTAAAGATTACTACCTTAGAGGTAGGCCTCTCTAAAGAGATTATAACAGGACTAGTAGGCATAATACGACTAGCTATATATAAGGAGTTCTGTAATCTCCTTAGGATAGTCGACGACTAACAGCGCAGGCTCGGACAGATAAGCTACGCCTATAAGATGCGACAACCCCTCTAGCGGCAGCAGGATGCTATAGACTAGGAACTAACGACGATAACGAAAGTAGCAGCAGCCGTTACTATATAGCTAAGGGCCGCTGCTAAAAGGGTATAGTAGGTAGACATAGCTACCCTTAACAAGAGACGAGCAGAAGGGAGCTGCTACAGGTATAGCAAGATAGGCTATACTGTACAGAATTGCGGGCTTTTGCCAGCAGAGAGACCTAGAGGACGGCCGACCACTGCAAGGGTGGCAACTGCGGCGCCCTAACAAGAGAACTAAGAGTCCCCCTCGGACGACAACGAGTCGGGAAAAGAGTAGCCTCTAAGCGAAGGCTCTGCTAGAGGCATATACGAGATAGATTGCTAAATCAAAGCACTACTTAGCTATCTTTTAGGAGCAATTACATAACGACTATATCGGTTATCGTACGACCTACGCTAAACGGGACCGCTATAGTGCAGACACTAATTAATACAGGATGTTTAGTGTATAGAGTAATTAGCGAGGACTTCGTACAAAGACACTATATTAAGACGATCCCTACTGTACCTGTACGCATGCTAGGCATTACCGAGCAAGGACCGGACATTACCTATATAGTAAAAGTAACGATAGAGCTGCAAGGACACTACGAGTAGGACTTATACCTCTATAATACGGGGTGGGTTGGCCCGTGTCATTACTATGCCTTGCCAAGGTTCATATATCTGGTACACATTGGTTAAGTCACTTCCGAGTTACTTGACCAGTCCCTTTTGGCTTAAGTGTACTGCGTTACATCACTCTACGTCGTACAGGACAAGTTAGGGTATAACCTAATATTAGGGAAGCTATAGATAGAGCGCTAGCAGGGCAAGCTAGACGTTGGACGAGGACGGCTGTACCTAGCAGCGACAAAGCAGAGGCTCTAAGACTAAGGGAGAGCTCCGTAGGGCGGCAATGCTAAGACCGAAATTAACACTACGACTGCAGACATTAAGAAGGCATTAGCGCCTAAGAAGGCAACAGACCCCTATACGAAGCTCCTATCGGAATACGCAGAGTACCTAGACCTCTTGGAGCTAAAGTTAGCCTCGAAACTGCTACTATACCGAGGAGAAGGAATTAACTACGACATCTAGCTAGAGCCCTGCCTAGATAGAAGTCTGCCCGAAGTGCTGTACGGCCCGCTGTACGGTATGTCCTCTAGAAAACTCATAGTACTGCGCAAGACACTAGACGACCTACTTGCTAAGGGTTTTATTCGTACAAGTACCTCGTCCGCAGGAGCCCTAGTGCTGTTTGTCTACAAAGAAGGTAAGGCTAGCTTGCGTTTTTACGTAGACTACAGAGGCATTAACGCGATTACCAAAAAGGACTAGTACCCCCTGCCCCTTATTAAGGAGACTTTCGGACGGATTAGCAAGGCAAAGTAGTTTACTAAGCTTAACGTAGTCTCGGCTTTCTACAAAATACAGATTAAGGAAGGCTGCGAATAGATAACCGCTTTCCGTACGAGATATAGTCTTTTCGAGTAGCTTGTTACCCCCTTTAGCCTCGCTAACGCACTAGCGACCTTCTAGAGGTACATTAACAGATCCCTATAAGGGTTACTAGACGACATCTGCTTAGCGTACCTCGACGACACATTGGTATTTACGGACGGCACCTATACAGACTACGTACGAGATGTTAAGAAGGTACTAGATCGACTGCAACAGGCTAGATTGTACCTCGACATCGACAAATGTAAATTTGGTATACAACGTACGAAATACTTAGGGTTTATTATCGAGGTAGGGAAAGGCATTAGCATAGACGGGAAAAAGATTAATGCTATTAAGCAATAGAAGCCGCCTACAAGTGTTAAAGGCGTACAGGAATTTCTTAGGTTTGCCAACTTCTACCGCTAGTTTATACAGAACTACTTAGAGATCGTACGCCCCCTAGTCAAGCTAATATATAAGGACAAGCAGTTCAAGTAGACAGACGAGTGCAATAGGAGCTTTAATAGGCTAAAGGAGCTCTTTACTATAGGACTAACGCTTGCCGCCTTCGACCTAGAACGTACGACAATACTGGAAACCGACTCTTTAGGTTACTATATAGGAGGTATCCTATTATAGGTAGGCTTAGACGGACTCCTAAACCTATACGCGTACTTCTCTAAAAAGAACTCCCTAGCTAAATGCAACTACCCTATCTACGATAAGGAATTGCTAGCAGTTGTACGATGTTGCGAAGCGTAGGATAGAGAACTCTGCTCGGTTCCCGAGTTCCTCGCCCTAACCGACTACAAGAACCTCGAGTACTTTACGCAACCCTAGAAGCTTTCTAAGAGATACGTATAATAGGCGATATACCTAAGCCAATTTAATATAAGACTCTAGTATTGTAAGGGAAAGACCAACAGCAGGGCCGATACGCTATCTAGATAGGATCAGGACATGCTAACGACATACGATAATAACTAGCTGAAATTACGGACATTCTAGATGTTTAAGGAGAAACTAGGCGAGGAGACTATCCGCCTAGTAGCGACATACCTATAGGAACCCTAGCTACAGACATAGGAAGAGGCAGTAGAAAAGGACGACGTTTACTAAGGGGCCTATACAGCGATCTAAGGAGGACAGCGGAAGCTCCTAGCAGAGCTTTACCTTAAGGTATTAGCAGCAGAGTGCACAGTAGACGAGGAGAACAACCTAAAGTTTAGGAATCGGATCTAGGTCCTAGCAGACGAGAAGCTCTATACGAGCTTAATACAACAGGCATATATTTTAATAGCGACCGGACATCTAGAGTGCGAGGAGACGTACAGCATTGTCGCTAGGGACTACTACTAGCTAGCGATAGCAAAGAACATCTGTAGGTTTATACAGAACTGCGACGTCTATAGACGGACGAAGCCCTAGCGTAAACTGAAACACAGGCTGATCCGGGCACGCAGATATGATTCAATACGGCCTTTTTGATAACTATATCTCGAACTGAGGAGGGAAAGGAATCTATGTGGTGGTGGTGGTGGACTTTCGTAGTAGTAGTGCCAAGGCCCGGCTCGGCCCGGACGGGCCGAGCCGAAATCCAGGGTCTACCCTATTAATCTGTCCCACCTCTTTCCACCGCCGCAACACTACCCCCCTCCCTCACCAGCGGTCGCCCTCGACCGCTTAGTCACTCCATCCATCCGAAAATCTCCGCTTTTTTTTTTTTTTTTTTTAATTCGTCGTCTCCTTCTCGAAAAATCCCCTCCAACGCCGACGTCACTTCTTCCGTCTTCTATCAAAAACAACGTTTTCTTCATCGCTTCTTCAATTTTTTACGTCGTCGGCGTCTGAAGTTCTTCACTTGGCGTTTATGTGATCGTCGCCATCTGATCTGAGCTGTCCGGTTACCTAAGCTGCGGCTCGGGCGGTCTGTGCGCTGTTTCGGCGGTCTATAAAGATCTGTCCGCGGTGCCGTTTCTTCTTCTTCTTTCTTTTCTACTAAAGTCTTTACCTACTATAGGGTCGGCGGCGCTGGCACGCTACGGCGTCCGCAGGCTACCGGCCGACGCGGTAGTGGGTGGTGGTGGAGCCGAAGGACTCCCCGAAGCAATCTTACGATCGTTTTCATCGGCTTCCGCGCCGGTGGAGCGGACGTAGCTTTCTTCTTTCTTTCGGCATTGTCGACATTAGAGCTACGCTGGTTTCGGCTTTTCCGGGTTCTGCTCGTAGAACGCTCTTAGCAGCTCCGCCGAGTTCCGAAGGTTTTTGACCGGATACCATTTATAGTCTTCCGGCCACCCCTTCTACAAGATCCTTGCTTTAATAGACCCCCTTATCTTTTTTATGTCTATTACATCTTCCACCTCCCACTCTTCCTCCTTATCGTCTATCTCGACCGGCGGGGGTTCGGCGAAGCCCTGTTCCGGCAGGCCGTTTTCAGGGTCTAAGCTTAACAGGTCCGAATAAAAGACATCGTAGATCCGGAACGATTTCGGTAGCCGGAGTCGATAGGTCACCGGCGACCTCTTTTCCACTATCGTGAACGGACCTACGTAGCGGGGGTTGAGCTTGGCGTTCCCTTTTAGCCTCAGGTTCCGCGTGTTGAGCTATACCTTTTGGCCTTCCTCGAATTCTATCGGTAACCGTTTCTTATTAGCTCGAGTTACCATCTTCTTCTGAGCCGATTCTATCGCGTCTTTCGCCACCTTAATCGCTTCTTCTATCTGAGATCGTAGCGCTTCTGCCGCCGCGGCGGCGACTCTCTTTGACGACGTAGTAGTGGAAAGCTCCGGCGAGCCGGCGTCGCTCGGCGGCTAGAAGCTCAGCCTCAGAAGATAGCTATACGTTATCTCGAACGGCGCCAGCGACGTCGCTTCTGACTGTGCTGAATTGGCGCAGAATTCGGCCATTGGCAGCACCTCTACCCACTTTTCTTAATAGTAGCTGCAGAAGATCCGTAGATATTTCTCTATCTTACGGTTGGCCACTTCTGATTGACCGTCGGTCTAAGGGTGAGCGGCCGTGCTAAGCTTTCTACGGATGCCGAGGTTTCGATTAATAGCCTTCTATATGTCTGCAGTGAATTAAGGACCCCTATCCGTAGTGATAGTGTCCGGCAGGCCATAGTGCTTCTACACGTATTAAATCAACATCCGTGCGGTCTCTTCTGCAGTGGTTCCTTCGTCTCTCGCTCGGCAGGGGATGAAGTGTCGTTCTTTGCTCAGCCTATCCACTACGTTGAGGGTGGCATCGTATCTATCGGAATCCGGCAGGCCGGTTACGAAATCCATCGTAATGTGCTGCTATGGTTTCTTAGGGATCGGCAGTAGCTTCAATAAGCCTGCCGGAAGGCCGTAACGTGGCTTCGCGGCTCTGAATACGTAGCAATTGGCGATAAATCGGTGGATCTGTTCTTAGATCCGCGGAAACCAGTAGATCGTCCTTATAGCTTCTATCGTCTTCTTTGAGCCGGCGTAACCAACGTCCTTAGAGCTATAGACCAGTTGAACGACCTCAGTAATTAGTTCTTCCGAAACTATCAGCTTCCCTAAACCGGTTTTGCCGAGTTTCTGTTGTTGATTGAGCTGCTCTACCTTCTCGTAGAGAGTCTCTTCCTTAGGGGCCGGTTCCATTGGTTTCGGTTCGGTCTGCAGTTCTGCTGCGAAGATCCCCGCTTCCTTCAACACCTCGGCGTCTACTATCCGTTCGGTTAGCACCTTTTGAAACATGTTTAGATCTTCCTTCGCGCGGCTCGTCTTCCCTTCTCTTCGCGTCAGCGCGTTAGCCTTTCCGTTTTAAGCTCCTAGTCGATAGGTGATCTTGAAATCGAACCCTGATAAGTAGGCGGCCTACCGTGCCTGACGCCGTAAGAGCTTCTGCGTCTTTATAAAGTAGGTCAGCGATTGGTGGTCCGTAAGGACCTGAACCGTGCTCTTTCTAGCTATAAGCTCCGGTTTCCACTCCTCGAAAGCCTGAATGATCGCTAGCAGCTCTTTATCGTAGATAGCGTAGTTCCGCTTAGCTTCCGTTATGGATTTGCTAAAGAAGGCCACTAGGTGAAGGGTCTTACCGTCGTCAGCGTATTAAGAAAGGACCCCTGCCGTAACTGTGTCGGAAGCGTCCGTTTCTACGTAGATCGTCTTTTCCGGCCGGAAGTGTGCCAGAACCGGCGCCGAGACCACTGCTTCTTTTAGTCGGTTGAAAGCCTCTGTGCACCTCTCGTTCTATAGGCCGCCGGCCTCTTTCTTTAACGCTTCGTTTAGGGGTCTTGCTATCTTGCTAAAGTCCTTAATAAATCTTCGATAGTAGCTGCAGAATCCGAGAAACGCTCTGATTTGCGTAGTGTTTCCGGATTTCGGCTGCTTCCATTCCGCGACAGCGGCGACCTTTAAGGGGTCTATACGAATTCTATCTCTTCCGACGATAAGGCCGAGATATTTGACCTTAGTCTGATAGAACTCGCTCTTCTTCGTGTCTGCGTTTAATCCCACTTCGCGGAGTCTCTTTAGCACCCTCTCGACGTGGTCCCTATGCTGATCTCTCGTTCCGTCCGTATAGATGAGAATGTCGTCCAAATAGATAGATACGAACCGCTCTAGTATGTCTATAAAAGTGTAGTTTATAAAGCGTTGCCACACTGCCGGCGCGTTAGTAAGTCCGAAAGGCATTACCAACTACTTGAAATTGCCTATACGCGTCGCGAACGTTGTAAGGTCTTCTGTCTGCCCTTCTTTATTCCTTAGTCGATAGAACGCTTAGCGGATATCCAGCTTGCTGAACCACTTAGCCTTCGCTACTCTTTAGATGGTTTCGTCGATTAACGGCAGTGGATATACGTCTCTCTTAGTGACCTCGTTAAGGCCGCGATAGTCTACGCAGAGTCGCAGACTACCCCCTAGTTTCCTTACGAAAAGAATCGGTAACGCGTACTCGGCAGAACTCGGTGTAATAAACTTCTTCGCCAGATTTTCGCGAACAAACACCTCCACTTGGTCCAGTTCGGCCGGTGACAGTCGTCTTAGGGGCTCGGTTCTTAGCAGCGTAGCTCCCTCTTTCAGTCGGATCTTGTTGTTATATTCCGGTCGATAGAGCGGCAATAGGTTGGAGTCGGCTTTTGAGAACACGTCAGCGTAATCGTAGAGCTCTGCTGGTAGCACCTCCAGCGGATCTACTTCTTCTTCCGCTATTATTTTTCAGTAGTCTTCGATGTCTTTTATTGAGATAGCGTAGATCTTATTGTCCGTCGATTTCGCGAGGGTCGTTAGGGCCTCTAAGCTCACCATTCCGACGGTGACCAGGGGTTCGGAACGATCGGACGGGGTTACATTGGCGGCAGCGGCTTTCGGTTCGGCTACGGTGGTGCCGTTGCCTAGGGTTTTGAATCTGATCATTCCCTTATCTACGTCGACAATGGCTTTCTGGTTCTTTATCCATTTCTGCCCTACGATAATGTCAAACCTTCCGATATCCATGATTCGGAACGTCGCTTCCGTAGTGCGACCAGCCAAGGTAGTCTTCAGCAGCACGTAGTGCGTAACGCTTTCCGTGTCTTGTCTATTATATGCCGAAATTCGCGTCAGCGACGCCAGTTCCACCGGATAGCCGTATCTATTTATTAGCTTCTGAACCAGCCGATAGTGGACCGCTGCTCCGATGAGAGCTCCGGTATCGATAAAGGCTCTCAGCTAAAGTGGTTTGCTCGATCCGTTAAGGGGGTGGACAGTAATTGGAAGGATAATAGCTGTTTCCGCGTTCACTTCTACTGCCGCCGAGAGCGGGTCGCTGCAGCTGTTGATGCTCTTATCTTCTCTTGTCGATTCGCTCCGGTGCAGTGCCCTATTGTTAGTGCCGGATAGGGGGCCTATCCTTCCAGCTGGTCTTTTCCCATAATTCTTAACTGCACCCTACCGTCTACACTGTCAGTATCGTTCGGCGCCGATTCGATGGCTTGAATAGTCTTTCTCGGTGGCTGCGGCTGCTTTATAGCGCGATACTCCTGCTTCTGCTGGGCCGTTGCTTGGCATCTCGTAGCGATATGGCCGGGTTTTCCACACGCGAAACAGGTGGGGACGAACGACGAGCGCTGCGACTGATAAGGTGGCTGCTGTGGCGCTCTCCGGAAAGGCGCAGGGGGTCGTGTAGTCTGCGTTATTAGCGGCTTCTGGTTCGATTCGCGTGCTTTCGCGTAAGCGCTTAAGTTTCTCGCGGTAACTCTCGCTCTGTGCACGAAGCTCTTAAGGTCTTCGTCTTCTACAGACGCTATAGCGGCGGCCAGTTCAGGGTTCAGCTTCTGCCTTAATAGGTAGAGCTGTTCATCTTCCGCCACTTAGGCCCTAATCGCATATTTTCTAAACAAACCGTAGAATTCCTTAAACGTCTGCCGGTTCTGGTTGATCTTATCCAGCTGCTTACGGGCTGTCTTCTTCCGGAACGGGTCTCCGAAGCGTTGATCCAGCGCTTTGATCGCTTCCTTAGCGGTTACCTCTTCTAGGTCCGCCACTAGCGAAAAAGCTTTACCTTCTAATCGCGATTCCAGGTACGCCAATCTATCTCCGGCACTGTTTCCGGCGTGGTCGCGGTCTATCTTATTCTTTATCTTCTTCTTAAACGCTTCCCAGTCTTTAGGGTCCCCGCCT
The DNA here is from genome assembly GCA_016165855.1 of Pseudocercospora ulei. Taxonomy (NCBI): domain Eukaryota; kingdom Fungi; phylum Ascomycota; class Dothideomycetes; order Mycosphaerellales; family Mycosphaerellaceae; genus Pseudocercospora; species Pseudocercospora ulei. Next base: position 154,955 of record JACWNB010000022.1, on the reverse strand, counting down.
CTAAACGCCGGTGGATCCGGTAGTAACGTTATTAACGTGCCGCCTTGACTGTAGGCCGCTAGTAAGGCGGTCTCTGCGTGGGTTTCTCGCCGCGGCGGCAGCGACGATTTCGCTGCTTCCATATTAGCTAGCTGATCCTTTAGCGCCTTTAGTTGCGCTAGTCGATTCGACGTTTGGTTTTCTAACACGTCGATAATAGTCTCTGCCGATTCCTTTTCGGCCCTTACCGCTTTAGTCTCTTCTCTTAGTTGTCTGTTCTCTTCTAGCGTTCTGTAGAACAGCGTCTTAATAAGGTCTATACCGTCGTAGACCTTTCCTATCCTATTCTCGTTTACGTAATCTTCCAGTTCCTCGATCGTGCAGTCGTAGATCTTCCTATATTCGCTTATTCGTTCCTTAATCTTAGCGGTCTCTTCCGCCGTAAAACCTCTAATAATGATCTTATTATTAATTACACTGGAGCGCCTACTCGCTCGGTCAGTCTTTCCCTTTCTGCTTCTGCTGCGGCCTGTAACGCCGCTCTCTACTGTCGAGAAGCCTTCTATCTTCTTACGGTGCCTTAGGGGGGGTTGTTTGGTTTGGTTCTGTGGGTGCGCGTGCGTTATTCGGGTTTCCGGATGGTTCGACGGGCCCTTTCGCGCAGCGCGGGGTTGGTGTAGTGAGTGAGTTCGAGATATAATAATCCGGGCACGCAGATATAATTCAATACGGCCTTTTTAATAACTATATCTCGAACTGAGGAGGGAAAGGAATTTATGTAGTGGTGGTAGTGGGCTTTCGTAGTAGTGGTGCCAAGGCCCGGCTCGGCCCGGAAGGGCCGAGCCGAAATCCAGGGTCCACCCCATCAATCTGTCCCACCTCTTTCCACCGCCGCAACACAGGCTACTGAAACCCCTACCAATACTGGACCGGCCCTAGCAAGACCTAACAGTAGACTTTATTACAGACCTCCCTAAGAGCGACGGACGGCGGAACATTATAGTAGTTATAGACAAGCTGACGAAGGGGGTAAGACTAGAAGGAATAGATTCTATTACAGCTAAGGACACTGCTTAGGTATTTATACAGACGACGTTTAGCAAGTACGGATTCCCTAGGTTAATCGTATCGGACTAGGGTACACAGTTTACGAGCTAGCTCTAGGCAAGGGTCTGCCAGTTATTAAATATAGAACGTCGCCTATTAACTGTATAGCACCTACAGACGGACGGCGCGACAGAGAGGGTTAACTCGAAATTAGAAGCGTACCTCCGAGCTAATCCGGGCACGCAGATATAATTCAATACGGCCTTTTTGATGACTATATCTCGAACTGAGGAGGGAAAGGAACCTATGTGGTGGTGGTGGTGGGCTTTGATGGAGGGTGGTGTGCCAAGGCCCGGCTCGGTCCGGACAGGCCGAGCCGAAATCCAGGGTCCACCCTATCAATCTGTCCCTCCTCTTTCCACCGCCGCAACACTACCCCCCTCCCTCACTAGCGGTCGCCCTCGACCGCTTAGTCACCCCATCTATCCGAAAATCTCCGCTTTTTTTTTTTTTTTTTTTGATTCGTCGTCTCCTTCTCGAAAAATCCCCTCCAACGCCGACGTCACTTCTTCCGTCTTCCATTAAAAACAACGTTTTCTTCATCGCTTCTTTAATTTCTTACGTCGTCGGCGTCTAAAGTTCTTCACTTAGCGTTTATGTAATCGATGCCATCTGATCTGATCCGCAGCCTTCTGACCTGCGGCGTGGCTGGTCTGTGCGTCGGCGCGGAGGTCTATATAGACCCGTCTGCAGCGTTGTTTCTTCTTCTTTTTCTCTTCTACCAAAGCCTTTACCCACTACGGGGTCGGCGGCGCTAGCACGCTACGGCGTGTGCGAGCCGCCTGCCGATTCGCTAGTAGGTAGTGGCTGAGTCGAAGGCCTCCCGGAAGGCGACCGTTACGATCGTCTTTATCGGCTTTAGCGCCGGTAGAGCGGACGCAGCTTTCTTCTTTTATCTCTTTCGGAGGTCGTCAGTTTCGGAGCTATCCGGGTTTCGGCTTCGTCGGATTCCGGACGTAAAACTCTCTTAGCAGCTCCGCCGAATTCCGGAGGTTCTCGACCGGATACCATTTATAGTCTTCCGGCTATCCTTTCTATAAGATCCTCGCTTTGATAGACCCCCTTATCTTCTTTACGTCCATTACATCTTCTACCTCCCACTCTTCTTCCTTACCGTCTATCTCGATTAGCGGGGGTTCGGCGAACCCCTGTTCCGGAAGGCCGTTCTCAGGGTCCAGGCTTAGCAGATCCGAATGAAAGACATCGTAGATCCGGAACGATTTCGGTAGCTGGAGCCGATAGGTTACCTGCGACCTCTTTTCTGTTATCTTAAACGGACCTACGTGGCTCGGATTGAGCTTGGCATTGCCTTTCAGCCTTAGGTTTCGCGTGTTGAGCTATACCTTTTGGCCTTTCTCGAATTCCATCGGCGACCGCTTCTTATTAGCTCGAGTTACTATCTTTTTCTGAGCCGATTCCATCGCTTCTTTCGCCACTTTGATCGCTTCTTCCATCTGAGATCGTAGCGCTTCTGCCGCTGCAGCGGCGACTCTCTTTGACGACGTAGAAAGCTCTGGCGAATCGGCGTCGCTCGGCGGATAGAAACTCAGCCCCGGAAGATAACCGTGTGTTATCTCGAACGGCGCCAGCGAGGTGGCCTTAGACGGTGCCGAGTTAGCGCAGAACTCGGCTATCGGCAACACCTTAACCCATTCTTCTTGATGGTAGCTGCAGAAGGTTCGCAGATATCGCTCTATCTCGCAATTAGCCACTTCAGATTGACCATCGGTCTGAGGGTAAGCTGCTGTGCTAAGCTTTCTACTAATTCCGAGAGCTTTGTTAATGGCTTTCTATATGTCGGCGGTAAATTAAGGACCCCTATCCGTAGTGATAGTGTCCGGCAGCCTATAGTGCTTCTATACGTGTTTGATCAACATTCTCGCCGTTTCTTCCGCAGTCGTTCCTTCGTCTCTGGCTCGACAGGGGATGAAGTGGCGCTCTTTGCTTAGCCGGTCCACTACGTTCAGCGTAGCGTTATATCTATCGGCTTCCGGCAGGCCGGTTACGAAATCTATCGTAATGTGTTGCTACGGTTTCTTAGGGATCGGAAGTAGCTTTAGTAGGCCTGCCGGAAGACCGTAACGCGGCTTCGCGGCTCGGCACACGTAGCAATTGGCGATAAATCGGTGGATCCGTTCGTAGATCCGCGGAAACCAGTAGATCGTCCTTATAGCTTCCATCGTCTTCTTTAAGCCGGCGTAGCCAACATCTATAGAGTTATAGACCAGTTGGACGACCTCAGTAATTAGTTCTTCCGGAAGTATCAGCTTTCTGGAGCCTGTTCTGCCGAGCTTCTGTTGTTGATTAAGCTGTTCCACCTTCTCGTAGAGAGTCTTTTCTTCGATCGGCGGCTCTATTAGTTCTGGTTTAGTCTGCAGTTCCGCCGCGCAGATCCCCGCTTCCTTTAACACCTCGGCGTCTACTATCCGTTCGGTCAGCACCTTCTGAAACATGTTCGGATCTTCCTTCGCGCGGCTCGTCTTCCCTTCTCTTCGCGTTAGCGCGTCAGCCTTTCCGTTTTGAGCCCCGGGTCGATAGGTGATCTTGAAGTCGAACCCGGATAAGTAGGCGGCCCACTGTGCTTAACGTTGCGAGAGCTTCTGCGTCTTTATAAAGTAGGTCAGCGACTGGTGGTCCGTAAGGACTTGGACCGTGCTCTTTCCAGCTATAAGCTCCGGTTTCCACTCCTCGAAAGCCTGAATAATCGCTAGCAGCTCCTTATCGTAGATCGCGTAGTTCCTCTTAGCCTCCGTTATTGATTTGCTAAAGAAAGCCACTGGATAGAGGGTTTCGTCGTCGCTATATTGAGAGAGGACCCCTGCGGTTACTGTGTTAGAAGCGTCCGTTTCTACGTAGATTGTCTTTTCCGGTCGGAAGTGCGCCAGAACCGGCGCCGAGGCCACTGCTTCTTTCAGCCGGTTAAAGGCTTCCGTACACCTCTTATTCTATAGGCCGGCGGCCTCTTTCTTTAGCGCCTTGTTTAGGGGTCTCGCTATTTTGCTAAAGTCCTTGATAAACCGTCGATAGTAGCTGCAGAAGCCGAGAAACGCTCTGATTTGCGTAGTGTTTCCGGATTTCGGCTGCTTCTACTCCGCGACGGCGGCGACCTTTAAGGGGTCTATACGAATTCCATCTCTTCCGACGATAAGACCGAGATATTTGACCTCGGTTTAATAGAACTTACTCTTTTTCGTGTCTGCGTTCAATCCGACCTCGCGGAGCCTAGTTAGCACCTTCTTAATGTGGTCCGTGTGCTGATCTCTCGTTCCATCCGTATAGATAAGAATGTCGTCTAAATAGATAGACACGAACCGTTCTAGCATGTCTATAAAGGTGTAGTTTATAAAGCGTTGCCACACTGCCGGCGCGTTGGTAAGGCCGAAAGGCATCACCAATTACTTGAAATTGCCTATACGCGTAGCAAACGTCGTAAGATCTTCCGTCTGCCCTTCTTCGTTCCTTAGTTAGTAGAATGCTTGGCGGATGTCCAGCTTGCTGAACCACTTGGCCTTCGCTACTCTTTGTATAGTTTCGTCGATTAACGGCAGTAGATATACGTCTCGCTTGGTGACCTCGTTAAGGCCTCGATAGTCTACGCAGAGTCGCAGACTACCCTCTAGTTTCCTTACGAAAAGAATCGGTAACGCGTATTCGGCCGAACTCGGCGTAATAAACTTCTTCGCCAGATTTTCGCGAACGAACACCTCTACCTAGTCCAGTTCCGCCGGCGACAGTCGTCTTAGGGGCTCGGTTCTTGGCAGCGTAGCCCCCTCTTTTAGTCGGATCTTGTTGTTATATTCCGGTCGATAGAGCGGCAGGAGGTTGGAGTCGGCTTTTGAGAACACGTTAGCGTAACCGTAGAGCTCCTTTGGCAACACTTCTAGTAGGTCCACTTCTTCTTCCGCTATTATCTTCCGGTAGTCTTCGATGTCTTTTATTAAGATAGCGTAAATCTCGTTGTCCGGCGACTTCGCGAGGGTCGTTATAGCTTCCGAACTTATCACTCCGACGGTAACCGGGGGTTCGGAACGATCGGACGCAGCCTCTTTCGCAGGCTCCGTAGCTTTCGGCTTAGCGGCGGCGGCGACCTTTTCGATAGTCCCTGCTCCGCTACCCGGGGTTTTGAATCTGATCGTTCCTTTATCTACGTCGACGATAGCTTTCTGGTTCTTTATCTATTTCTGCCCTATAATAATGTCAAACCTTCCGATATCCATAATTCGGAACGTCGCTTCTGTAGTGCGACTAGCTAGGGTAGTCCTTAGCGGCACGTAGTGCGTAACGCTCTCTGTGTCTTGTCCGTTGTATGCCGAAATCTTCGTCGGCGACGCCAGTTCTACTGGATAACCGTATCTATTCGTCAGCTTCCGGACTAGTCGGTAGTGGATCGCCGCGCCGATAAGAGCTCCGGTGTCGATAAAAGCTTTCAGCTAGAGGGGTTTGCTCGATCCGTCAAGGGGGTGGACAGTGATTAGAAGGATAATGGCTGTTTCCGTATTTACTTCTATCGCAGCCGATAGCGGATCGCTGCAGCTATTGATGCTCTCTTTCGTCGACGTAGTTCGCGTTAATGCCCTGTTGTCCATGCTGGATAGGGGGCCTATCCGTCCAGCTAGTCTTTTCCTATGATTCTCAGCTGCACCCCGCTGTCTACGCCGTCAGTATCGTTCGGAGCCGGCTCGATGGCTTGAATAGTCTTTCTCGGCGGCTGCGGCTGCTTTATAACGCGATACTCCTGCTTCTGCTGGGCCGTCGCTTGGCATCTCGTAGCGATATAGCCAGGCTTTCCGCACGCGTAGCACGTAGGGACGAACGACGAACGCTGCGAGTTGAATAGCTGCTGGGGGCGTTGTCGGAAGGGCGCAGGGGCTCTTGTCGGCTGCTCCGACAGCGACGGCTTCTGAACCGATTCGCGTGATTTCGCGTAAGCGCTCAAGTTTCTCGCGGTGACCCTCGTTCGGTGCACGAAGCTCTTAAGGTCTTCGTCTTCTACAGACGCCATAGCAGCGGCCAGTTCAGGGTTCAGCTTCTGCCTTAATAGGTGGAGCTGCTTATCTTCCGCTACTCGGGCCCTAATCGCATATTTTCTCAACAAACCGTAGAATTCTTTAAACGTCTGCCGGTTCTGGTTGATCTTATCTAGCTGCTTACGGGCTGTCTTCTTTCGGAATAGATCTCCGAAGCGTTGATCTAGCGCTTTGATTGCTTCTTTAGCGGTTACCTCTTCTAGGTCCGCTACTAGCGAAAAAGCTTTACCTTCCAATCGCGATTCTAGGTACGCCAATCTATCTCCGGCGCTGCTAAATGCGTAATCGCGGCTTATCTTATTCTTGATCTTCTTCTTAAACGCTTCCCAGTCTTTAGGGTCCCTGCCTCTAAACGCCGGTGGATCTGGTAGTGACGTTATTAACGTGCTACCTTAACTGTAGGCCGCCGGCGAGGTAGTTTCTGCTTGTTCTTCTCGACGCGGTGGCGGCGACTTTGCTGCTTCCATATCAGCCAGTTGATTCTTTAGCGCCTTCAGCTGCGCTAGTCGATTCGACGCTTGGTTTTCTAACACGTCGATAATAGTCTCTGCCGATTCCTTTTCGGCCCTTACCGCTTTAGTCTCTTCTCTTAGTTGTCTGTTCTCTTCTAGCGTTCTGTAGAACAGCGTCTTAATAAGGTCTATACCGTCGTAGACCTTTCCTATCCTATTCTCGTTTACGTAATCTTCCAGTTCCTCGATCGTGCAGTCGTGGATCTTCTTGTATTCTCTTATTCGTTCCTTAATCTCGGCGGTCTCTTCCGCTGTAAAACCGCTAATAACGATCTTATTATCAACTACACTAGAGCGTCTGCTCGCTCTGTTAGTCTTTCCTTTTCTGCTTCTGCTGCGGCCTGTAACGCCGCTCTCTACCGTTGAGAAGCCTTCCATCTTCTCGCGGTGCCTTAGGGGGGTTATTGTTGGTGTGTTAGTGGTTGCGCGTGCGTTGTTCGGGTTTCCGGATAGTTCAACGGGCCCTTTCGCGCAGCGCGGGGTGTGTGTAGAGAGTGAGTTCGAGATATAATAATCCAGGCACGCAGATATGATTCAATACGGCCTTTTTGATAACTATATCTCGAACTGAGGAGGGAAAGGAACCTATGTGGTGGTGGTGGTGGGCTTTGATAGAGGGTGGTGTGCCAAGGCCCGGCTCGGTCCGGACAGGCCGAGCCGAAATCCAGGGTCCACCCCATTAATCTGTCCTACCTCTTTCCACCGCCGCAATACGAGCATACGTCGACTACGACTAGACAAACTGGAACCGCCTCCTCCCTATAGCGGAACTAGCTATTAACAGCTGTACGGCCGACGCTATAGGATTGTCCCCCTTCTTTATGTCCTACAGATACAACTACTCCCTGCTCCTACCAACCCTAGGCAGCGCTACCTTACGCCCTGTACGATCCCTAATTCAGTAGGGAGAAGCTATCGTACAGACAATTACGAACGCCTATTAATAGGCGAAAGCGAGTCTGGCTATAGCCTAACAGAATGCGGAAGAGCAGGCCAATAAGTGGCGGCAGGCTGTACTAAGGTACAAGGTAGTAGATAAGGTCTAGCTAAATCAGTGCAACATCCGTATAGACTAGCTAAGCAAGAAACTAGATTGGAAGAACCGGAAGTTTACAGTAGTCCGACTAGTAGGGACACATACTGTACAGCTTAACACTCCCCTAGGGATCTACCCAGTCTTCTATATAGACCTCGTACAGCTAGCAAATACAGACCCCCTACTGCACTAGACGACGGACGACGCGCACCCCCTAGCGATCATAACTAAAGGCGAAGAAGAGTACGAGGTAGAAGAAATCCTTAAGAGCCAAAGGAAGCAGAAGAGAGTAGAGTATCTAGTTAAATAGAGAGGGTAGGCAGAGCCTATATAGGAACTGTACGAGGCCCTCTAGGACACAACGGCGCTAGATAGGTAGGAGGAGAACCACCCCCCTGCCTGGTCGCAGAAACACTGTACTGTATAGCGAAAAGGGGGCACGATCTACCCTAGGTATAGGGCAGCTGCTAGCAACTTAGGTTGTCGAAGGATCGGTAATTAAGACGTAGGACCCTAATAGGGCCTACCGATACTATACTATACAGAAGGGGGCAGGAGAAAGGGAACAGCCAAAGGACAGGTAAGAATAAGAGTAGAAATAAGAAGGGGATAAGAGCAGAACTGTCCGAAAATTTTATATATTACCTTAGGGATAGCTTACTAGCTACTACCCCCTAGGACTAGGGCAGCTAACAACGAGGCCGCCGACTCCCTATCTAAAATCTTAATTACCTCCCAGCTAGTAGGACCCCTACCTAGGCCAGTACTAGGGAGCAGAGGCACCCCTATACCCTACGTACCTCCTCCGGACGGCGGTAGAGGCAGTAGAGGGAGCTATCCTTCTACTTATACGAGGCGCAGACCCTAGCCTAGAAGCTAGGGAGGCGGTACAGGCCGAATAAGCCCTAGGGGGAGTTAGTATAGGCAGTACAGAGCTAGCTGCAGGTAGCTATAAGCATAGCGTTTACGTACGAAGGGCGGGCTATAGCGACCTACTAAGGCGTAACCTGGACGGGGCTACACTAGAAGGCGTAGAAGGGCAGCTAAGCAGCGTCCTACTGCTTATTAGTGTAGTATCTAGGACGTTAGCTTAGACTGTCCAGAAGACAGAGACCTGTACGAACCGGAAGCAGAGTTGCTAGTTAAGCTAGGCGTTCTACGGCTAGAGGTAGAAGTAGGAGGGGACGCTAGCCGGACAGTAGGAGGAAGGGCCAGCAACTACAAGGGAGGAAAAGCTAGCAACTACAAGAGAGCTATAGCAGGAACAGGCGGACGGAGTGCGTAGCATAGTAGTAAGGCTAGTAGTAGTAGCTAGTAGTAGTAGCTACGTTAGTAGTAGACGTTGGACGGTAGACAGTAGACGGTAGTAGTAGACAGCAGGGTAGAGGGGTAGCAGGCAGGGGAATAGAAGAGAAGGAGGGAAGGGAAAGAGACAGGGGGAGGCTTAATATTTAGAGGGTGGCTGCCTGCTATGCGAGGCAATAGCAACTAGGGCAGCTGCTACAACTGTATAAAAGAGGGCAAAGAAGGAAACTATAACCTTGTAGCTGGACGAGCGACGGCTCTATAGACGACTGGACGGAGACGGGAAATCGCGACCTGCTAGAGGAGCCCTAGGAGCTAAGGGTATACGACATGCCGTTGTACGAAAGAAGCACTACGAGAAGGGAGGGGGGTATTATTAGGGGGCGCCGTCTAGCCTAGGTCCTGGACCTAAGCCAGCCGTCGCCCTAAGGACTGCGACTTAGCGGCGCTAGCACGACCCTACCCTCTGTACGGAGTTACCGATACGACCCTACTCCTGTATAAAGGGAGAATCCTATAGCCCTATATAGAGAGGAATTGTCGCCCCTCTAAACGGAGGGAAAGCTCTGCACTACTATATAGAGGGAAACTTCCGACCCTCTGTACAGAGTGTAAACCTTGCACCCCTATATAGAGGGAAATTGCTAGCTTAGCTTCGTAAATACAAATTGTACAGCAGCAGACGACGAAGGAATTGCCTATTAGTTCCTTTATATAGATATCCAGCCTTAAGTTTCTAAACCAAGATTCTTAAGCCCTTACATACGAGGTCTATATAGAAGACTAGGTAGATTCCTAGGAGAGTGTTAAGTCGTATAGCGTATGTCCCTACTAGCTGGACTACTATAAACTTCCAGTTCTTCCAATCCAGTTTCTTACTTAGCCGGTCTATATAGATATTGCGCTAGTTTAGCTAGATGTTAGGCGGCGCCGTCCAGCCTAGGTCCTGGACCTAAGCTAGCTGTCGGTCCAGCCCAGGTCCTGGACCTAAGCCAGCTGTCGCCCCAAGGACTGCGACTTAGCGGCGCTAGCACGACCCTACCCTCTATACGGAGTTACTAATAGGATCCTACTCCTATATAGAGGGAGAACCCTATAGCCCTATACAGAGGGGAGTTGCCGCCCCTCTAAACAGAGGGAAAACTCTGCACCGCTGTACAGAGGGAAACTCCTAATCTTCTATATAGGGTGCGAACCTTGCATCCCTGTATAGAGGGAAATTGCTAGCTTAGCTTCGTAGGTACAAAGTGTACAGCAGCGGACGACAAAGGAACTGCCTATTAGTTCCTTTATATAGATACCTAACCTTAAGTTTCTAAACTAAGATTTTTAAGCCCTTATATTAGGAACTAATCTTACTATCGGTAACTGCAGTAATATAACGAAGATAGACAGCGACATCTCTATAGAACCTACGGCTATATAGGAACAGATGCACTGCCTATACGAGGAGCTGCTAGAACACAAGAGGCAGCTCGAACAATAAGTAAGCTACTAGGCTGCAATAATTTCCTAACAGGAACAGGAGCTACGACAGCTTAGGGCGTCCGATTGCGATTCGACCCCTACGACGACGAACACGATAGCCTACACCCCGACCCCTAAGAGCAAACTCCCTAACGTCACTACTTACAATAGTAAGGCTCTAGCCAAGTACCGCTCCTAGGCTGCCCAAATACGCTCTAAGCTTCTAGTCGACTAAGGGGCATACCCGACCGAGCTAGACAAGGTAGTATACCTCTTTAGGAGGTTAAAGGGCAGGGCGGCAGCACAGATTCTGCCGTACTACGAGACGGCTATTGCCAACCTGGCAATAGCTACGACGACGATGCTCTAGGCAGCTCTTAACAAGAGCTATAAGCACCTAGACCGCAAGAGCCGAGTACTCCTACAGGTTAATACGATAAAGCAAGGACGCAAGACTATACAAGAGTTCCTTGCGGAATACGACTAGACCCTAGCAGAGGCAGGAGGACTCTAATAGGAGGACAGGATAAAAACTACCTCCTTAGAGGTAGGCTTCTCTAAGGAGATTATAACAGGACTAGTAGGCGTAATACGACTAGCTACATATAAGGAATTCTGTAATCTCCTTAGGATAGTCGACGACTAGCAGTATAGGCTCGGACAGATAAGCCGCGCTTATAAGATGCGACAACCCCTCTAGCGGCAGACGGACGCTATAGACTAGGAACCGACGACGACGAAGGTAGCGGCAGCTGTTACTATACGGCTAAGGGCTGCTGCCAAAAGGGCGCAGTAGGTAGACATAGCTACCCTAGACAAGAGGCGAGCAGAAGGGAGCTGCTACTAGTATAGCAAGATAGGCTACACTGTACGGAATTGCAGGCTTTTGCTAGCAGAGAGACCTAGGGGACGGCCGACTACCGCAAGGGTAGCAACTGCAGTGCCCTAACAAGAGAATTAGGAGTCCTACTTAGACGACGACGAGTCGAGAAAAGAGTAGCCTCTAAGCGAAGGCTCTGCTAGAGGCGTATATAAGATAGATTGCTAAATAAAAGCACTACTTAGCTATCTTTTAAGAGCAACTATATAACAACTACGCCGTTTATCGTACGGCCTACGCTAAACGGGTCTGCAACAGTGCGGACGTTAATTAACATAGGATTTTTAGTGTACGGAGTAATTAGCGAAGACTTCGTACAGAGACACTACATTAAGACGACCCCTACTATACCTGTACGTATGCTGGGCATTACTAGGCGAGGACCGGACATTACCTATATAGTAAAAGTAACGATAGAGCTGCAGGGATACTATAAGCAGGACTTATACCTCTACGTTATATAGGACAGGTTAGGGTATAACCTAATACTAGGGAAGCTATAGATAGAGCGCTAGCGAGGCAAGCTGGACGTTGGACGAGGACGGCTGTACCTAGCAGCGACGAAGCAGAGACTACGAGACTAAGGGAGGGTTCCGCAGGGCGGCAATGCTAAGGCCAAAATCAACACTGCAACTGCAGACATTAAGAAGGTATTAGCGCCTAAGAAAACGACGGACCCCTATATAAAGCTCCTAGCGGAATACGCAGGATACCTAGACCTCTTCGAGCTAAAGTCGGCCTCGAAAATGCCGCTATACTAAGGAGAAGGGATTAACTACAACATCTAGCTAGAGCCCCGTCTGGATAGGAGTCTGCCTAAGGTACTGTACGGTCCGCTGTACAGAATGTCCTCTAGAGAACTCCTAGTACTGCGCAAGACACTGGACGACCTACTTGCTAAAGGTTTTATTTAGGCAAGTACCTCGTCTGTAGAAGCCCTAGTACTGTTTGTCTATAAGGAGGGCAAGGCCGGCTTGCGTTTCTGCGTAGACTACAGAGGCATCAACGCAATTACTAAGAAGGACCGGTACCCCCTACCCCTTATTAAGGAGACTCTTAGACGGATTAGCAAGGCAAAGTAGTTTACTAAGCTTAACGTAGTCTTGGCTTTCTATAAGATACGGATTAAGGAAGGCTGTAAATAGATAACTGCCTTCTGTACGAGATATAGTCTTTTCGAGTAGCTTGTTACCCCCTTTAGCCTTGCCAACGCACCGGCAACCTTTTAGAGGTACATTAACAGGTCCCTACAAGAGTTACTAGACGACATCTGCTCGGTATACCTCGACGACACCCTAGTTTTTATAGACAGTACCTATACAGATTACGTACAGGACGTTAAGAAGGTACTAGATCGACTGCAACAGGCTGGATTGTACCTTAATATTAACAAATGCGAATTCGGTATATACTATACGAAATACCTAGGGTTTATTATTAAGGTAGGGAAAAGCATCAGTATAGATAGAAAGAAGATTAATGCTATTAAGCAATAGAAGCTGCCTACGAGCATTAAGGGCATACGGGAATTTCTTAGGTTTGCTAACTTCTACCGCTAGTTTATACAGAACTACTCGGAGATTGTGCGCCCCCTAGTCGAGCTAACATACAAGGACAAGCAGTTCAAGTAGACAGATAAGTGCAATAAGAGCTTTAATAGGCTAAAGGAGCTCTTTACTATAGGACTAACGCTTGCCGCCTTCGACCTAGAACGTACGACGATACTGGAAACCGACTCTTTAGGATACTGTATAGGAGGCATCCTGTTATAGGTAGGCTTAGACGGACTTCTGCACCTATACGCGTACTTCTCTTAGAGGAACTCCCTAGCTAAGTACAACTACCCTATCTACGAGAAGGAATTGCTAGCAGTCGTATAGTGTTACGAAGCGTAGGATAGAGAACTCTGCTCGGTTCCCGAGTTTCTCGCCCTAACTAACTATAAGAATCTAGAGTACTTTACGCAACCCCGGAAGCTGTCTAAGAGACACGTACGATAGGCAATGTACCTAAGCCGCTTTAATATAAGACTCCAGTATCGCAAGGGTAAGGACAATAGCCAGGCCGATACGCTATCTAGACAGGATTAGGACATGCCAGCGACATACAAGGACGATCGGCTAAAATTACGAACATTCCAGATGTTTAAGGAGGAGCTAGGCAAGGAGACTATCCGCCTAGCAGCGACGTATATATAGGAACCCTAACTGCAAGTATAGGAAGAGGCAGTAGAAAAGGACGATATATACCGAGGGGCCTATACAGCGATTTAAGGAGGACAGCGGAAGCTCTTAGCAGAGCTTTACCTTAAAGTGTCGGCAGCAGAGTGCTTAGTAGACAAGGAGAATAACCTAAAGTTTAGGAATCGGATTTAGGTCCTGGCAGATAAGAAGCTCTGTACGAGCTTAATACAACGGGCGCATAATTCTATAGTAACCGGGCACCTAGGGCTAAGGAAACGTACAGCATCGTCGCTAGGGACTACTACTAGCCGGCGATAGCGAAGGACATCTGCAGGTTTGTACAGAACTGCGATATATACAGAAGGACAAAGCCCTAGCGCGAACTAAAGTATAGGCTGCTAAAACCCCTACCGATACCAGACCGGCCCTAGCAAGACCTAACAGTAGACTTTATTACGGACCTCCCTAAGAGCGACGGACAGCAGAACATTATAGTAGTTATAGATAAGCTAGCGAAGGGGGTAATATTAGAAGTAATAGACTCTATTACGGCTAAGGACACCGCCTAGGCATTTATACAGACGACGTTTAGCAAGCACGGATTCCTTAGGTCAATTGTATCGGACTAGGGTACACAGTTTACGAGCCAGCTCTAGGCTAGGGTATATTAGTTGCTAAACGTAGAACGCTGCCTGTCGACTGTATAGCACCTGCAGATAGACAGTGCGACGGAGAGGGTCAATTCGACGTTAGAAGCGTACCTCCGAGCGTACGTTAACTATAATTCGACAAACGGGAACCGCCTTCTCCCTATAGCAGAGCTAGCTATCAACAGCTGTACGGCTAATGCTATAGGATTGTCCTCCTTCTTTATAACTTACAGATACGACTACTCCCTACTACTACTAACCCTAAGTAGCACTACTCTACGCCCTATACGATCCCTAATTTAGCAGGGAGAAGCTATTGTACGGACGATTACGAACGCCTACCAATAGGCGAAAGCGAGTCTAGCTATAGCTTAACAGAATGCGGAAGAGCAGGCTAACACGGGACAGCAGGCTGCACTAAGGTACAAGGCAGGGGATAAGGTCTAGCTAAACCAGCGCAACATCTGTACAGACCGGCTAAGCAAGAAGCTAGATTAGAAGAACCGGAAGTTTACAGTAGTCCGACCGGTAGGGACATACGCTATACGACTTAACACTCCCCTAGGGATCTACCTAGTCTTCTACGTAGACCTCGTACAGCTAGCGAACACGGACCCCCTACTGCACTAGACGACAGACGACGCGCGCCCCCTAGCGATCCTTACTAAAGGCTAAGAGGAGTACGAGGTAGAAGAAATCCTTAAGAGCCGGAGGAAGCGGAAGGGGGCAGAGTACCTAGTAAAATAGAGAGGGTAGGCAGAGCCTACGTAGGAACTGTATAAGGCCCTACAGGACACAACCGCACTAGACAGGTAGGAGGAGAACTATCCCCCTACCTATTTACAGTAACACTGCGCTATACAGCGAAAAGTAGCACGATCTACCCTAAGTATAGGGCAGCCGCTAGCAACTTAGGTTGTTAAAGGATCGAGAATTAAGATATAGGACCCTACCGGGTCCTGCCGATACGACACTATACAGAAGAGGGGCAGGAGGAAGGAAACGGTTAGGAGACAGGTAAGGTAGGTGGAAATAAGAAGAGGATAAAAGCAGAACCGTCCGAAAATTTCTTACACTACCTTAGGGAGGGGGGGGGTAGCTTACTAGCCACTACCCTACAGGACTAGGGCGGCCGACTCCCTATCTGAAATCTTAATTACCTCCTAGCCGGCAGGACCCCTACCTAGGCTAGCACTAGGGAACAGAGGCACCCCCCTACCCCTACGCGCCTCCTCTAGACAGTGGTAGGGGCAGTAGAGGGAGCCGTCCTTCTATTTGCAAGAGGCACAGACCCTAGCCTAGAAGCTAGGAAGGCGGTATAGACTAAGTAAGCCTTCGGGGCAATTAGGGCAAGAGGCGCAGAGCTAGCCCTAAGTAGCAATAAGGATAGCATTAACGTACGACGCGCGGGCCGTAGCGACCCGCTAAGGCGTAACCTGGGCGGGGTTATACTAGAAGGCGTAGAAGCGTAGCTTAGCAGCATCCTACTGCTTATTAGTATAGTATCTAAGACGTTAGCTTAGACTATACACAAGACGGGGACCTATACAAACCAGAAGCGAAGTTGCTGGTCGAGCTAGGCACTCTATTGCTAGAGGCGAAAATAGGAGAGGACACTAGCTAGACGGGCGGAAGAAGAGCCAGGAACTATAAGAGAAGAGCTAGCAGCTATAAGAGAACTACAGCGGGAACGGCCGGACAGGGTACGTAGTATAACGGTAGTAGCTAGTAGTAGTAGATAGTAGTAGTAACTAGTAGTAGTAGCTAGGCTAATAGTAATAGGATATTAGTAGTAGACGGTAGACGGTAGACGTTAGTAGTAGACGATAGACAGTAGACAGTAGACAGTAGTAGGGGACGGCGTAGGCGGAGGGGTAGCAGGCAGGGGGAATAGAAGAGAAGGAGGGAAGGGAAAGAGAAGGGGGGAGTCTTGCTATCTAGGGGGTGGCTGCCTGCCAAACGAGGCAATAGCAACTAGGGCAGTGATCCGGGCACGCAGATATAATTCAATACGGCCTTTTTAATGACTATATCTCGAACTAAGGAGGGAAAGGAATCTATGTAGTAGCGGTGGTAGGCTTTCGTAGTGGTGGTGCCAAGGCCCGGCTCGGCCCGGACGGGCCGATCCGAAATCCAGGGTCTACTCTATTAATCTGTCCCACCTCTTTCCACCGCCGCAACACTACCCCCCTCCCTTACCAGCGGTCGCCCTCGACCGCTTAGTCATCTTATCCATCCGAAAATCTCTATTCTCTTTTTTTTTTCGAAAATCCCCTCCAACGCCGACGTCGCGTCTTCCTTCATTACAACCGGCATTCTTTTCGTCGCTTTTCGCGTCTTTTACATTGTCGGCATCTGAAGTCCTTCACTTGACGTTTATGTGATCTGTTCGCCTAATCCGTGCTATCTGATCGGAACCGTAGGTTATCTAAGCTGCGGCGTAGCTGGTCTGTACGTCGTCTCGGAGGTCTATATAGATCCGTCCGCGGCGCCGTTTCTTCTTCTTCTTTTTCTCTTCTACCAAAGCCTTTACCCACTACGGGGTCGGCGGCGCTAGCACGCTACGGCGTCTGCGAGCTGCTGCCGACCCTGCAGTGGGTGGTGGCCGCGTCGAACACCTCCCGGAAGGCGACCGTTACGATCGTCTTTATCGGCTTCGGCGCCGGTGGAGCGGACGTAGCTTTCTTCTTTCTTCTGGCATTGTCGACATCAAAGCTACGCCGGTTTCGGCTTCGTCAGATTCCGGACGTAAAACTCTCTTAGCAGCTCCGCCGAATTTCGCAGGTTCTCGACCGGATACCATTTATAGTCTTCCGGCTACCCCTTCTACGAGATCCTCGCTTTGATGGACCCCCTTATCTTCTTTACGTCCATTACATCTTCTACCTCCCACTCTTCTTCCTTACCGTCCATCTCGATCGGCGGGGGCTCGCCGAACCCCTGTTCCGGAAGGCCGTCCTTAGGGTCTAAGCTTAACAGGTCCGAATAGAAGACATCGTAGATCCGGAACGATTTCGGCAGCTGGAGCCGATAGGTCACCAGCGACCTCTTTTCTATTATCTTGAACGGACCTACGTAGCGTAGGTTAAGCTTGGCGTTCCCTTTTAGCCTCAGGTTCCGCGTGTTAAGCCAGACCTTTTGGCCTTCCTTGAATTCCATCGGCGACCGCTTCTTATTAGCTCGAGTTACTATCTTCTTCTAAGCCGATTCTATCGCTTCTTTCGCCACCTCGATCGCCTCTTTTATCTGAGATCGGAGCGCTTCCGCCGCTGCGGCGGCGACTCTCTTTAACGACGTAGCGGTGGATAGTTCCGTAGAGCTGGGTTTGTTCAGTAGTTGAAAGCTCATCCTCGGAAGATAGCTATGCGTTATCTCGAACGGCGCCAGCGAGGTGGCTTTAGATAGTGCCGAATTGGCGCAGAACTCAGCCATCGGCAGCATCTCGACCCATTTTTCTTGATAGTGGCTGCAGAAGATTCGTAGATATTTTTCCATCTTACAGTTGGCCACTTCTGATTAACTGTCGGTCTGCAGGTAAGCGGCTGTGCTGAGCTTTCCACTAATTCCGAGAGCTTAATTGATAGCCTTCTACACGTCGGCAGTGAATTGAGGACCCCTATCCGTAGTGATAGTGTCCGGCAGGCTATAGTGCTTCTACACGTGTCTAATCAGCATCCGCGCGGTCTCTTCTGCGGTCGTTCCATCGTCTCTGGCTCGACAGGGGATGAAGTGGCGCTCTTTGCTTAGCCGGTCCACTACATTGAGCGTATCGTCGTAGCCGTTCGAGTCCGGCAGTCCGGTTACAAAATCCATCGTAATGTGCTGCTATGGTTTCTTAGGGATCGGCAGTGGCTTCAATAAGCCTGCCGGAAGGCCGTAACGTGGCTTCGCGGCCCGGTACGCGTAGCAATTAGCGATAAACCGGTGGATCCGCTTATAGATCCGCGGAAACTAGTAGATCGTCCTTACAGCTTCTATCGTCTTCTTCGCACTGGCGTAACCAACATCTATAGAGTTATAGACTAGTTGGACGACCTTAGTAATTAGTTCTTCCAGAACTATCAGCTTTCCGGAGCCTGTTCTGCCGAGCTTCTGTTGTTGATTGAGCTGTTCCACCTTCTTGTAGAGAGTCTTTTCTTCGATCGGCGGCTCTATTAGTTCTGGTTCGGTCTGCAGTTCTGCCGCGCAGATCCCCGCTTCCTTTAACACTTCGGCGTCTACTATCCGCTCGGTCAACACCTTCTGGAACATGTTCGGATCTTCTTTCGCGCGGCTTGTCTTCCCTTCTCTTCGTGTCAGCGCGTTAGCCTTTCCGTTTTGAGCCCCTGGTCGATAGGTAATCTTAAAGTCGAACCCTAATAAGTAGGCAGCCTACTGTGCTTGACGTCGTAAGAGCTTCTGCGTCTTTATAAAGTAGGTCAGCGATTGGTGGTCCGTAAGGACCTGAACCGTGCTCTTTCTAGCTATAAGCTCCGGTTTCCACTCCTCGAACGCCTGAATAATCGCCAGCAGCTCCTTATCGTAGATAGCGTAGTTCCGCTTAGCTTCCGTTATGGATTTGCTAAAGAAGGCCACTGGGTAAAGGGTTTCGTCGTCACTATATTAAGAAAGGACCCCTGCCGTTACTGTGTCGGAAGCGTCCGTTTCTACGTAGATCGTCTTTTCCGGCCGGAAGTGTGCCAGAACTGGCGCAGAGGCCACTGCTTCTTTCAGCCGGTTAAAGGCTTCTGTGCACCTCTCGTTCTATAGGCCGGCGGCCTCTTTCTTTAGCGCCTCGTTTAGGGGTCTCGCTATCTTGCTAAAGTCCTTAATAAACCGTCGGTAATAGCTGCAGAAGCCGAGAAACGCTCTGATTTGCGTAGTGTTTCCGGATTTCGGCTGCTTCCACTCCGCGACGGCGGCGACCTTTAAGGGGTCTATACGAATTCCGTTTCTTCCGACGATAAGACCGAGATATTTGACTTCGGTCTGATAGAACTCGCTCTTCTTCGTGTCCGCGTTCAATCCGACCTCGCGGAGCCTCTTCAACACTCTCTCGATGTAGTTTATGTGTTGCTCTCTCGTTCTATCTGTGTAGATAAGGATGTCGTCCAAATAGATGGATACGAACCGCTCTAGCATGTCCATAAAAGTGTGGTTTATAAAGCGTTGCCACACTGCCGGCGCGTTAGTAAGTCCGAAAGGCATTACCAATTACTTGAAATTGCCTATACGCGTTGCGAACGTCGTAAGGTCTTCTGTCTGCCCTTCTTTATTCCTTAGTCGATAGAACGCTTGGCGAATATCCAGCTTGCTGAACCACTTAGCCTTAGCCACTCGTTGTACGGTTTCATCGATCAGAGGTAGCGGATACACATCTCTCTTAGTAACCTTATTAAGGCCTGGATAGTCTACGCAGAGTCGCAGACCGCCTCCGGGTTTGCGTACGAAGAGGATCGGTAACGCGTACTCGGCCGAACTCGGCGTAATGAACTTCTTCGCCAGATTTTCGCGAACGAACACCTCTACCTAGTCCAGTTCCGCCGGCGACAGTCGTCTTAGGGGCTCGGTTCTTAGCAGCGTAGCCCCCTCTTTCAGTCGGATCTTGTTGTTATATTCCGGTCGATAGAGCGGCAGGAGGTTGGAGTCGGCTTTTGAGAACACGTTAGCGTAACTATAGAGTTCTTTCGGTAGCACCTCTAGCAGATCCACTTCTTCTTCCGCTATTATCTTCCAGTAGTCTTCGATGTCTTTTATTAAGATAGCGTAAATCTCGTTGTCCGGCGACTTCGCAAGGGTCGTTATAGCTTCTGAACTTATTATTCCGACGGTAACCGGGGGTTCGGAACAATCGGACGGAGCCTCTTTCGCGGGCTCCGTAGCTTTCGGCTTAGCGGCGGCGGCGACCTTTCCGATGATCCCTGCTCCGCTACCCGGGGTTTTGAATCTGATCGTTCCTTTATCTACGTCGACGATAGCTTTCTGGTTCTTTATCCATTTCTGCCCTATAATGATGTCAAACCTTCCGATATCTATAATTCGGAACGTCGCTTCTGTAGTGCGACTAGCTAGGGTAGTCCTTAGCGGCACGTAGTGCGTAACGCTTTCTGTGTCTTGTCCGTTATACGCCGAAATCTTCGTCGGCGACGCCAGTTCTACCGGATAACCGTATCCATTTGTCAGCTTCCGGACCAGTCGGTGGTGGATCGCCGCGCCGATAAGAGCTCCGGTGTCGATAAAAGCTTTTAGCTAGAGGGGTTTGCTCGATCCGTTAAGGGGGTAGACAGTAATTAGAAGGATAATGGCTGTTTCCGTGTTCACTTCCACCGCCGCCGAGAGCGGGTCGCTGCAGCTATTGATGCTCTCTTTCGTCGACGTAGTTCGCGTTAATGCCCTGTTGTCTATGCTGGATAGGGGGCCTATCCGTCCAGCTGGTCTTTTCCTATAATTCTCAACTGCACCCCGCCGTCTACGCCGTCAGTATCGTTCGGAGCCGGCTCGATGGCTTGAATAGTCTTTCTCGGCGGCTGCGGCTGCTGCTGCGGCTGCTTTATAACACGATACTCCTGCTTCTGCTTATCCGATGCTTGGCATCTCGTAGCGATATAGCCGGGTTTTCTATACGCGAAACAGGTAGGGACGAACGACGAGCGCTGCGAGTTAAATGGCTGCTGGGGGCGTTGTCGGAAGGGCGCAGGGGCTCTTGTCGGCTGCGCCGACGGCGACGGCTTCTGAATCAGTTCACGTGTCGTCGGTTTTCCGTACGCGTTCAAGTTTCTGGCGGTGACTCTCGCCTAGTGCACGAAGCTTTAAAGGTCTTCGTCTTCTACTAAGGCCATAGCTGTCGTCAGTTTAGGGCTCAGTTTCTGTCTTAGCAAGTGCAGCTGCTTATCTTCCGCCACTCTCGCTCTAATGGCATATTTTCTAAACAGTCCGTAGAACTCCTCGAACGTCTGCCGGTTCTGGTTAATCTTGTCCAGCTGCTTACGGGCTGTCTTCTTTCGGAATAGATCTCCGAAACGCTGGTCCAGCGCCTTAATAGCTTCGTCGGCGGTTACCTCTTCCAGGTCCGCCACTAGCGAAAAAGCTTCACCTTCTAATCGCGATTCCAGGTACACCAACCTATCCTCTTCGCTGCTCGATGCGTAATCGCGGCTTATCTTATTCTTGATCTTCTTCTTAAATGCCTCCTACGCTTTAGGGTCTCCGCTACCAAAAGCAGGTGGGTCCGGCAGTGGCGTTACCGTAGTGCTACCTTAACTATAGGCCGCCGGCGAGGTGGTTTCTACGTAGGTTTCTCGCCGCGGTAGCGGCGATGGTCTCGCTGTTTCTATATCAGCTAGCTGATCCTTTAGCGCCTTCAGTTGCGCCAGTCGATTCGCTGCCTAGTTTTCCAGCACATCTATAATAGTCTCGGCCGATTCCTTTTCGGCCCTTACCGCTTTAGTCTCTTCTCTTAGTTGTCTGTTCTCTTCCAGCGTTCTGTAGAACAGCGTCTCGATAAGGTCTATGCCGTCGTAGACCTTCCCTATTCTATTCTCGTTTACGTAGTCTTCTAGTTCCTCGATCGTGCAGTCGTAGATCTTCTTGTATTCCCTTATTCGTTCCTTAATCTTGGCGGTCTCTTCCGCCGTAAAACCGTTGATAACAATCTTATCGTCAACTACACTAGAGCGTCTGCTCGCTCTGTTAGTCTTTCCTTTTCTGCTTCTGCTGCGGCCTGTAACGCCGCTCTCTACCGTCGAGAAGCCTTCCATCTTCTCGCGGTGCCTTAGGGGGGGTTGTTGGTGGTTGCGCGTGCGTTATTCGGGTTTCCGGATGGTTTAACGGGCCCTTTCGCGCAGCGCGGGGTGTGTGGAGAGTGAGTTCGAGATATAATGATCCGGGCACGCAGATATGATTCAATACGGCCTTTTTGATGACTATATCTCGAACTGAGGAGGGAAAGGAATCTATGTAGTGGCGGTAGTGGGCTTTCGTAGTGGTGGTGCCAAGGCCCGGCTCGGCCCGGACGGGCCGATCCGAAATCCAGGGTCCACCCCATCAATCTGTCCTACCTCTTTCCACCGCTGCAACAGGCAGCTGCTACAACTGTGTAAAAAGGGAGCAAAGAAGGCAACTACGACCTAGTAGGAGACGAGCAACGACCCTATAGACGACCGGACGGAGACAGGAAGCCGCGACCTGCTAAAGGAACACTAGAAGCTAAGGGTGTACGATACGCTATCGTACAAAAGAAGCACTACGAGAAGGGAGGGGGGTATTGTTAGGGGGCGCTGTCTAGCCCAGGTCCTAGACCTAAGCCAGCCGTCGGTCCAGCCCAGGTCCTAGACCTAAGCTAGCCGTCGCCCTAAGAACTGCGACTTAGCGGCGCTAGCACGACCCTACCCTCTATACGGAGTTACCAACAGGACCCTACTCCTGTACAGAGGGAGAACCCTATAGCCCTATACAGAGGGGAGTTGCCGCCCCTCTAAACGAAGGGAAAACTCTATACTGCTATACAGAGGGAAACTCCTAATCCTCTGTACAGAGTGCGAACCTTACATCCCTGCATAGAGGGAAATTGCTAGCTTAGCTTTGCAGGTACAAAGTGTACAGCAGCGGACGACGAAGGAACTGCCTATTAGTTCCTTTATATAGATACCTAACCTTAAGTTTCTAAACCAAGATTCTTAAGCCCTTACACTAGACCTTATCTCCTGCCTTGTACCTTAGTACAGCCTGCCGTCCCCTATTAGCCTGCTCTTCCGCATTCTGTTAAGCTATAGCTAGACTCGCTTTCGCCTATTGCTAGGCGTTCGTAATCGTCTATACGATAGCTTCTCTCTGCTGAATTAGGGAACGTATAGGGCGTAAGATAGCGCTACTTAGGGTCAGTAGGAGCAGGGAGTAGTCGTATCTATAGGATATAAAGAAGGGGGACAGTCCTATAGCGTCTACTATACAGTTGTTAATAGCTAGTTCTGCTATAGGGAGGAGGCAGTTCTAGTTTGTCTAGTCGTAGTCGACGTACGCTCAGAGGTATGCTTCTAACGTTAAGTTAACCCTCTCTGTTGCGCCGTCTGTCTATAGGTACTATACAGTTAATAGGCGACGTTTTACGTTTAGCAACTAGCAGACCCTTGTCTAGAGCTAGCTCGTAAACTGTGTACTACATTCCGATACGATTGACCTAGGGAATCTATACTTGCTAAACGTCGTCCGTATAAATGCCTAAGCAGTGTCCTTAGCCGTAGTAGAGGCTATTCCCTCTATTATTACCCCCTTTGTCAGCTTGTCTGTAACTACTATAATGTTCCGCCGTCCGTCGCTCTTAGGAAGGTCTATAATAAAGTCTACTGTTAGGTCTTGCTAGGGCCGGTCCAGTATTAGTAGGGGTTTTAGCAGCCTATGCTTTAGTTTACACTAGGGCTTCGTCTGTCTGTAGACATCGCAGTTCTGTACGAACCTACAGATGTCCTTTGCTATCGCTAGCTAGTAGTAGTCCCTAGCGACGATGCTGTACGTCTCCTCGCGCCCTAGATGCCCGGTAGCTATAGAATTATACGTCTATTGTATTAAGCTCGTATAGAGCTTCTCGTCTGCTGGAACCTAAATCCGATTCCTAAACTTAAGGTTGTTCTCCTCGTCTACTGTGTACTCTGCTGCTGACACCTTAAGGTAAAGCTCTGCTAGGAGCTTCCGCTGTCCTCCTTAGATCGCTGTACGGGCCCTTTAGTAAACGTCGTCCTTTTCTACTGCCTCTTCCTACGCCTATAGCTAGGGTTCCTATATATATGTCGCTACTAGGCGGATAGTCTCCTCGCCTAGTTCTTCCTTAAACATCTAGAATGTCCGTAATTTTAGCCTGTTGTTATCGTACGTCGTTAGCACGTCCTAATCCTGCCTAGATAGCGCGTCGGCCCTGCTGTTGTCCTTGCCTTTACAGTACTGGAGTCTTATATTAAAGCGGCTTAGGTACATCGCCTACTATACGTACCTCTTAGACAGCTTCTAGGGTTGCGTAAAGTATTCGAGGTTCTTGTAGTCGGTTAGGGCGAGGAACTCGGGAACCGAGCAGAGTTCTCTATCCTACGCTTCGCAACATCGTACAACTGCTAGCAATTCCTTATCGTAGATAGGGTAGTTGCATTTAGCTAGGGAGTTCTTTTTAGAGAAGTACGCGCATAGGTGCAGGAGTCCGTCTAAGCCTACCTATAATAGGATACCTCCTATATAGTAACCTAAAGAGTTGGTTTCCAGTATCGTCGTACGTTCTAGGTCGAAGGCGGCAAGCGTTAGTCCTATAGTAAAGAGCTCCTTTAGCCTATTAAAGCTCCTATTGCACTCGTCCGTCTACTTGAACTGCTTGTCCTTATGTGTTAGCTCGACTAGGGGGCGTACGATCTCTAAGTAGTTCTGTATAAACTGGCGGTAGAAGTTGGCAAACCTAAGAAATTCCTGTACGCCTTTAACACTTGTAGGCGGCTTCTATTGCTTAATAGCATTAATCTTTTCCCCGTCTATGCTAATGCCTTTCCCTACCTCAATAATAAACCCTAAGTATTTCGTACGTTGTATACCGAATTTACATTTGTCGATGTCGAGGTACAAGCATAAGGACGGCTTAAGCCGCCCTTATGTACACACAAAAGGAGCGTAGGCGAGACTAGCAGAGGGACACTTGTTAGTTTAAACACGATACCAGTTACTGGTATTAGGCACCCTATACGCTGCTACAATCCAATCCTGTAACAGCACCTCCGTGCTCCTACTAGACCTCCCTATTAGTTATTCTATAACACTATCCTATCTATCTACTACCCCTTCCGTTACTGTATTAAAAGACACTAGCAAACCCTAGGGACAAAGAGGGCACTAGCAATTTTCAGAAGACACTAGCAAACTCTAAGGACAAGGAGTACAACCAGCAAAGTGCTGCAAAGGTAGAGGGCTATAAGAACCTGCTCTAGCCCTCTAACCTTGCTCTTCTTCTTGTTTATAGCTTGTCTTATGCATTAATCTTAGAACTACTCTTTATAGTCTTTAGTCTCAGTTAAAGTCCTCTAAGCCTTAGTCTAACCACTCCTTCTTTAGCTTAATTTAGGACACACTACAGTCACTCCCTTAACAACTAGCTGTCCTTGTAGAACAGATCGCAGCGCTTTCAACGCGTAGAGAATCGTCTTGATTAGACTAATGGTGGTTGAGATATGGTCTGTTAATTATAGTAGTGCTGGGTAGGTTCTGGGTGTTGCTGTTCGTTCTTTTCTATCTGTTGACCGTGACATCTAGCCGTACCTCTTGCTTATAATACGTCTTCTGTATGCGCTATGAGGCGACACTAGCAGACCCGTTCTGTAATTCGGGTTATGCCATTTCCTTAGAATAACTGGTACCGGAACACGCACTGGGGGACGCGTTCCGGTATCGTTCCGACAGAGCCGCGCAGAGGACCGGCTGTTCTAGGACACTGCTACAGTCGTCCCCTGACAGCATGGCGCTTTATATGCAACTCGGTTGCGAGCTGCTCTGCCTCCTCCTAAGCCTTGCCTGCATAGCTATATGGTAAGCTGTCGTCTGGACAGAGTATGTTTGTTGCGTCGAGCATGCTTACGTCTGCTCCGAACGCGTTTGCAGCGCTCGCGTCGCGTTCGTTAGACATAGTGTCCTATAGGCCGCTACGATTAGGTATTATGAGTGCTTCACAGGACGGAATGGCTCTCGAAGAGACGACGGAAGCATCGGAGTGTCGAACGAGGATCGATGTGCTGGAGATGAGATGCACAGGTACGGCTTGGCTCGGATTCTGCGAGGTGGAGCGAAGCGGTCTTGGAAGAAAATGGAGCAGGGCCGGTTGCGGGGAGGAGGGAGGGTGACAGGATGCAGGTCAAGGGCAGGAAGGATGTCATGTATGTAGCTAGCTCTCCACGTGGCTGACCATCACTCATCCGTCCAGACGTACTTGTTCGACAGGGTGCCGATCTTCTCCACCCACACGGAAAACACATCCCCGTCGTGGATGAAGCCGGGCGGGTCCATGAAGAGGCCGACACCGCCCGGGGTTCCGGTCAGGACCACGGTGCCCTTCTGCAAGGTGGTGCCTCGGGACAGGTAGGCGAGGATCTGGGGGATGCCGAAGCAGAGGTCGCCCGTGTTGCCGTGCTGCCTCAGCTCTCCGTTGAGGTAGCTTTTCAGACCGAGGTTGTTGGCGGCGCCGAGGACGTGCGGGGCGACCAGGACGGGCCCCAGCGGCGCGAACTTGTCGAGCGACTTGCCGTACGTCCACTGGGGGACTTTGCCCGCGAGCTCGGGGTCGCGCTGCCAGTCGCGCGCACTCACGTCGTTGACGGCCGTGTATCCGCCCACGTAGTCCAGCGCGTCGGCCTCGGAGATGTTCTTCCCATCCTTGGCGAGGATGAAGGCCAGCTCGCCCTCGTAGTCCAGCTTGTTGGTGCACCAGCGGGGCACGGCGATGTCCTCGCCGTGGTCCGCCACGGCGTGCGCCGGCTTGGTGAACATGGTCGGGTAGGGCGGAAGCGTGCGGCTGGCTTCCAGGACTGCAGCGTACCGAGTGTCAGGGGAGTGTCAGAGAGGAGTTCTGCCGTCACGACCGACGACGTCGCGTCGACAAATACTGACTGTGAGACTTGTAATTCAATCCGATGCACCGAAAGCCCGGCGTGTTCTCGACTTGGATGGGGCCGAGGAGCGACTGGACGGTGTCGGTCGTGGTGGTTCGCACGAGCGTCATGGGCTCGGTGCCGTGCAAGACGGTGACTTGCAATCCTCCCCCTTCCGCCAGCTCAGCGATGTTGTCGACCTGGTCGGGCTCCACGATCGGCTCTCCGTAATGGATTTGGTGGTCGGTTGCGGAGACGTAGCGTATCAGTCGATCCCAGGCGACTTTGACGGGCGCCATATCGGTCTCGAGTTGTGCCCACACGCACTTGTCCACGGATGCTCGATTGATTGAAAAGCTGGCGAGTATTTCAGCCGGTCCACTTTGCTCCAGTGCACATGCTTCTTCGCCCCCCAGGGGGGAGGGGGGGGGGGGGGGGGGTTCTCGGAACTGATGCTTCGGAATGGCCACATGCACGCTGACACCCACGGCAATAAGCCCTCCGAGCTGCTGCCGTCCGTCCACATGTCAAAGCATCCGTGAGCTCCGCGGCAGCTTGGTCATCCCCCTGGTATATGTGGGATGCACTCGGTCGTCACCCTGGTATATCTGGGAGCACACGCGTTCGCTCCGAGACTCACTTCAGCCAGCCCATCTCAGCATGCCGCCGCCCAATCACGACCAACGCGTCCGCCTGGTCAGGACCGCTTTCATCAGCTTCACCCACGCAGACTTGGTCAAAGCTCGACAATTCTTCCTCGACTTCGGTCTGACGATTGCAAAGGAAGAAGACGGCAAGATCGTCTTCTTTCGGGGCTACGGGGGCGAACCTATCGTCTACGTCGCCCGCCAGGCCGAAGACGGGCAGACGTCGTCGTTCGACGGCGGCGCGTTCGAAGTCGAATCGCGCGCAGAACTGGAGAAAGCGCGTGCGCAGATTGCCGGCGCCAGCGACATCTATCCTCTCCAAGGCTACCCCGGCGGCGGTGAGGCCGTCACGCTGACCGACCCGGCGGGGTTCAAATGCCATCTGGTGCATGGGCAGCAGCGTCGAAGGGCGGACGAGCCCCCCCGAAGCAAGCTCGTGGTGAACTTCGAGGACGAGAAGCCCCGTCTGGGCACGCATCAACCGCGCATCCCCCCCGGCCCAGCACCGGTCTTCCGATGGAGTCACGTCGGCGTGGCATGTCCGCCGGGCCAATTCCAGGACATGTGAGTGCCGGGCACGCCGTCGATCGGCCACGGTGGCGGCCACGCCCACACGGCCACGGCCACGGCACGCTCGATTCTGACCCGTTACGTGCAGGTACGACTTCTACACCCAGAACTTGACCTTCGCGCCCTCGGACATCCTCACGCGTGACGGGAAGCCCTCGACATGCTTCATGCACATCGACCGTGGCTTGGAATTCGTCGACCATCACGCCTTCTTCATCAAACACACCAAACCGCACGCCAAACCTGACGTCGCACACGCTGCCTTCGAGGTGCACGACTTCGATGTGCAGCACTTGGGGCACCAGCACATGGAGAAGCAAGGCTACACGCTCTGCTGGGGAGTGGGTCGGGTGTGTATCTGCACCGCCGTGGAATTATGCATGCATCCCTCGCTGACGCGCTCTAGCATTTGCTGGGAAGCCAGATTTTCGACTACTGGTTCGATCCGAGTGGCTATGTGGTCGTAGGTCACGACGCCCTTTCACCCCCTCCCCTTTCCGAACGGGCACGAATTTTTTTTGATTATTATTTTTTGCTGACGACACGCTCCAGGAACACTATGCGGATGGAGATATGGTCAACTGCGAGACGCCCGTCGGCTCCATTCCTGCGGGACCCGAAGCATTATCTATCTGGGGTCCGCCGGTGCCATCTCACTTTTGAAACCCACAAGGAAAAAGAGGACATTCACGGGTCGTTTGTGCAGGCAGATCTAGAAAGAAGATGGCGTCTGTCAGATGCAGGCTGTGCTTGTGACCGTGCAATGCCAGAATTTTTGCCTCCTCTGAACTCATCTGCTGCTCGCACCACACCAGGTCGTGGACGTGTCGTTGTGTGTGACCGGCCATTCCGCCGACTCTCGGCAAGCGTCAACGCTCACATGTGTGTATGTATGAGTCGAAGAGCCGAGAGCAGCACGCACGTCAGTCATCATCCATGACACCAGGTCCCAGTCACGGGTGGCTTACATGCAGGTAGGGGCGGCAGTTACGGAAACGTCAGCCCCAGACGTCTGACGGGGAGGAGTGGCCTGCTGCTCACGCGTCCCATTCCGGGACATCCGCGAGCCTTCCGAGCATGCACGCAGCAGCAGCAGCCGCCCGGTGGTGCACAATTTCCGGCACGGGATGGATGCACACAAAAACCAGCCCTCGCGCTCGCACGCAGGCTTCATCCAGCCATACCAAATCGATCGCACTCCGACAATTCCCCTTCACGGGCCACGCTTGCTTGCTTTCCTCCGCATCCAATTCCCACCATGCGTCTCCCCTACGTGCCCAACCCGCCGACGGGCCTCGCGGCCGAGGAGGCGGCCGTCGTCGAGCGCATCACAGCGCGTCGCGGCGCCAAAGGCCTGATCCCGCTGGACCTCACGCTGCTGCACTCGCCGCCAATCGCCGATGGTCAGTATTTATTCCATGCGACCCGCGCCCCTTGGCCGCATCGATGTTTCTCTCTCTCCGGTGACAGATGTTGAAACAACAAACCAAAGGGTGCAACGCGCTCTTCGCCGCGGTGCGTACCAAGACGTCGCTGACGGAGGACGTGCTGGAGATCGCCATCTGCCGGACGACGCTGGTGCTGGGGGCGTGGCACGAGTGGAACGGCCACGTGGCGAAGCTGCTGGCGAGCCCGGGGTTCCCGGCGGAGCAGGGCGGGTTGGCGGTGGTCAGGGCGGTGCACCTGACGGCGCCAGGGCCGCTGGGTGCCAAGCAGTGGGCGGCGCTGCGGTATGCCGATCACATGTCGCGGGCGGCGGCGGTGCCGGACGACGTCTTCGGCGCGCTGGCCGCCGCGGGGTTCGCGCCCAGGGAGATTGTCGAGCTGACGGCGCTGGTCGGCGCGTACAACATGATTGGGCGCGTGTTTGTCGCCCTGGACATCGCCGAGGCGAATGAGAAGAAGCCGATGTGGTTGGACGATGAGTAGTGGCAGCGCAGACAGAGAAGTGCGAGGATGCGACATATTTTTTTTATCACCAGTGAAATGTATAACTAGTTGGAGAACTATATATACAACACGCCTTCCTCCGTCGTGAAAGCCCCTGAAATCTCACACCTAAAAGACGGGTTCGGGAGCAGCCAACTCGCTCGTGGCCGCTTCGGCCGCAGCCTCCAGCACAGACTGGTGCGTGGCGGAGCGACAGGTCAATCGGAAGGGAAACGGCATGGGTTCGGTGTTCAAGCCTTTGACGTCTGATTTCCCATCGTGGGTTGGTTAGCCGTGCGCACGAGAGATGGACGATCGATGTGGAAGCGCGGAGGGGGCAACGGCGGAGGACACTCACAGTCATATTCCGGCGGACTGATCTCCGCGCCGGACGCCGGGTCCACGGCTTTGCGCAGATCGCACGCCCAGGCGATGCGCGCGGCGATGATGTTGATGCTGCGCTCGGCAATGTGTGCGCCCGGACACAGCCGTCGGCCGAAGCCGAAGACGGAGTAGCTGCTCATATTGGGGTGCTTGGTCAGGGGCTCGCGGTAGGTGGGAAATGCGGGCTTCAGCCAGCGGTCGGGGTTGAAGCGGTCGGGGTCGGGATACAGGTCCGGGTCGTAGTGGATGGACCAGAGGTTGGGGTGGACGATGCTGCCCTTGGGGATCAAGTATCCCTGATAGACGTCGTCTTCCGTCGTCTTGTGAGGGATGCCTCCTGCGGTGACGGGTCGCATGCGCGCGACCTCCTTCACCGCCGCCCGCAGCAGCGGGAGGTCCGGGAGGTCGTCAAACTGGGGCAAGCGATCGCGTCCGACCACGCGATCCAGCTCCTGCTGGAGCTGGGCGAACCACTCCGGATGCAGGACCATCATAAGCACCCAGCTCTGAGCCAAGGATGCGGTGGTCGACGCGGCGGCGGAATAGAGCCCTCCCAGAACGTACGTCGCTTGGAGATCCGACAAGCCGTACTTCTCTTGATTTTCCAACCACGTGCGAGTGAAGGACTTCCCCGCTTTCCCCGACTGGATGTCGCTCCGCACACCGTCCACCAGGCCGGTGAACAGCGAAACCTCCCGCTGTCGATGCGCGGCGGCTTCTTGCTTGAATGGTGCCAGCCACTGTGGGAGTCGCATCAGGAGGGGGAAGACATCGACGAGATACTTTCCCGGGGCGGCGACTCGTTCCACGTTGAGTTGGTTCTCGTATACCAGGCGAACGATGTCTTCCTCGCCTGTTTCCACGCGGATTCCGTAGGTGAGACGCAGGATGAGAGCTGAAGCGTAGCGCCGAAAGAGTCTCCTGTACTCGCCTGGCTCTCGGATGAGGTCATTCACCAGCACGGTCGATAGTCGGGACTGAAGGGGCTCGTAGGAAGTCGCGGCTTTGACTTGAGTGACATGGTGCTGAAGTTTCCGGACTCGTCGCCATTCGTCTGCAATGCAGTCAGACCATCCATCGATGAAGGATCGGAAAAGACGGGAGCGCAGCGGTTGACAAACCTACCTCCGTAAGGCAGAAAGAGCGCTTTCTTGTTGTCACTGAGAAGCTGTGACGCCATGGGCAAATTCTCGCGAGAGCTGTAGACATCGCCGCGCTCTCGCAGGAGCTCGTTGGCGATCTTCTCGGTGTTCACGACCACGTTGACCTTGCCAAAGGCCTTGTATTGATAGATGGGA
The DNA here is from genome assembly GCA_016165855.1 of Pseudocercospora ulei. Taxonomy (NCBI): domain Eukaryota; kingdom Fungi; phylum Ascomycota; class Dothideomycetes; order Mycosphaerellales; family Mycosphaerellaceae; genus Pseudocercospora; species Pseudocercospora ulei. The sequence continues at coordinate 123,397 of JACWNB010000022.1, read as the reverse complement.
CCGAATTGCGTTGCCCATTCGGACAACTTGAACCAGAAGTACCCCCCTTGGCCCTTTCGCAAGTCGTAGAAGCTTCCGACGAAAGGGAGGCCTGACGAACAAACGACATCAGTCAACCGTCAGTGCGCTGGAGAAGGCTCCGTGCCCACCTTTTGGACCGGGAAGAGTGTTGGAGCGGCTCGGTCGGGGCGAACGGATTGCGCGGTAGGCTCGCCGTAGAGCCCACGCAAGAGCGATGAATATGAGGAGAGCAAGAGACTGCATGTTCTTCTTCACCGAATCACGTTCGGCACCTAATGCGTGCTGAGACGTGTTCACCAGATCGACGGTGCAAAAGGGAGCGCAAGACGCTTCATTCGCATCTCATCGCCCGGATGATTCGGAAAATGCACACCTGAGGCGTGCTCCCGGCTCCTCGTCGTGCTGACGTGAAAGCAGAGCGAACCAGCGACCGGACTGTTTCCGGCAAGGCTGTCTCCGGCAAGGCTGTCTCCGGCAAGGCTGTCTCCGGCAAGGCCCATTCCGAAATCCTGTTCCGAAATGTAGTTCCGAGTTGTTCCATTCCGAGTCGTCCATTCCGAAACGCTAGGCGAGACGCAACGTCGGCGCTCTCTTTGGGCGGAAGTGGGCAGCACGTGCGGGCATGGCATTGCGATCACTGTACATAGGACTCAGATCTGATCACGATCCCCGTCATCATTGGGTGTGTGGCTGAGGCTGTTCACACATCAACCATCATGGAAACAACGGCAGCGCTGAGAACGGCATTGACCGAGAATAACGGTGAGGGATTGAGCTGGCATGATGGACGACATTTCTGTTGACAAGTGCGTCGTCTAGAGACTCATGGCGCGGTGGTGGAAGTTGATGTTCTCGTCATCGGTGCTGGACCTGCTGGTGCGACGTTGGGGCTCCTGCTTGGTCGCCAGTGCGTCAGTTGCCTGGCGATATCGCGCCATGTCGGCCCCGCAAATACGCCTCGTGCACACATGGTCAATCAGCGGGCTCTGGAGGTGTTGCGCGACGCTGGGATCGAGGCCGACATCTTGAGCGAAGCATCGAACAAGCGATACATCGAGCATGTCACGTGGAGCAGTGCGTTAGCGGGCGAGGAGTACGCTCGCTTGTACTGGCAGGGCGCCGCGCCGGACAGGAAAGGAGAATTCGAGGCTGCCAGTCCGTGCGAGACGGTTGATCTGCCGCAGATCCGCATGGAGCCCATTCTGGTGCGGAAAGCAGAGGAGTTGGGCGTGAAGTTCTGGTGGCGAACGGAATTTGTGAGGCAGTCGGAGCTGGCAGGGGACAATGGGGTAGAGACGGTGGTGAGGAATCGTGATTCAGGGGTGCAGACGACGATCCGATCCAAGTACTTGATCGGAGCGGATGGTGCACGAAGCGCCGTGCTGCAAAGCATCGGCGTGCCGGTGGACGGACGGCAGCTGAACTCGGTCTTCAACATCCACTTCAAAGCCGATCTGAGCCGGTTCATGGAGGTTCGGCCGGCGCTTCTCAACTGGATCTTGAACTCCGAGGCACCGCAGTGGTCATCGGTGTGCAACATCCGCATGGTCCGGCCGTGGTCGGAGTGGGCATGTTCGATGCACCCGGCGGTGGTCGTCGGAGGCGAGCCTTTCGAGCCCACGCCGGACGACGTTCGAACACGCCTGTACCAACTTTTCGGCGTGGGCCCAGACGTCGTGGGCGACATTGACGTGCTGTCCATATCTCGCTGGCACGTCAACGACCAAGTGGCGCGCAGCTACCAAAAGGGACGGGTGATGTGCATGGGCGATGCGGTGCACCGCCACCCGCCCTTCAACGGGCTGGGGAGCAACACGTGCATCAACGAGGCGATGAACGTGGCGTGGAAGCTGGCATACGTGGTCCACGGGCGAGCCCACGCGCGCATCCTCGACTCCTTTACCGCCGAACGCAAGCCGGTGGGCGACGCGGTGGTGCGGCGGGCGATCGAGGGCATGGGGCATCACCGCCTGCTCTGGAAAGTCATCGGCCTGGACCCAGAGGAGCGGCGGCAGAAGCTGGCCGTCATGGCCAGCGCGACCCCTGCTGGCAAAGCCCTGCGGCAGCAGTGGACGGCGGCCGTGTGGACCACGGACCGCGAGGCAAATGCCTTGGGCATCCAGCTCAACCAGCACTACGACACCTCGCCGTTGACGGTGGTGGAGGCGGGAGATGCCGGCCGGCCGGACCTAAGCGCCGTCGACCTCGAAATGAGCCACGTCGTCACCACATTTCCGGGCTGGCACCTCCCGCACGTGTGGCTGGTGCGCAACGGGCAGTCTCCCCGTCTGTCCACCCTGGACCTGTGTGGCCGCGGCGGCTGGACCCTGCTGACGGGGGTGGGAGGCGACGTGTGGCGACAATATGCACGGGAGGCGGAGCAGAAACGGGCAGGGGTGGAAGTGCGGGTGGTGTCAATAGGGTGGCGGCAAGATTACCACGACGCATATGGAGACTGGGCTCGAGTGCGTGGAGTGGAGGAGGATGGCGCGGTGCTCGTGCGTCCCGACCATTTTGTGGCTTGGCGGTGCATGTCGGTGGGTGATGTTGGGCCACATCGGCTGAGTGAAGTGCTGGATCAGGTGCTGGGGTGGGTGGAGGTGGTGAAATGTTGATGAAACATCGATGGACGGTCGAGTCCATGAGATGACTATTACACGGTGGAGTTTATGAGATAGTGGTGAATGGACGATGGAGCCCATGAAATATTCAATCGAGTCCCTGAAATATGGATCGCGAGTTAACCAATGGAGTCCATGAAATATTGATCGAGTCCGGAGTCAAATCCTGGCCATATCCACATCGTACACTGCACCCCCTTCTTTGAGTTCTGCATGGTCGAGTCCATGAGATGACTATTACATGGTGGAGTTTATGAGATAGTGGTGAATGGACGATGGAGCCCATGAAATATTCAATCGAGTCCCTGAAATATGGATCGCGAGTTAGCCAATGGAGTCCATGAAATATTGATCGCGTCCGGAGTCAAATCCTGGCCATATCCACATCGTACACTGCACCCCCTTCTTTGAGTTCTGCATCTGACTCCCCGCTGTCAGCAGGTCGCGTGGTCTGCGGAACGGAACAAGTCGGCCATCCTCTTGTGCTTCGCAGCCTCACACGAGGGCGTGCAGGGCATCTGCCGCCGGAAATGGGCTGCTCGGTGGCAGGCGGAGCATGTCATGACCCCTTCCGACGATGCTGGGGATATTGCCCCACATATCGCGCACCGTCCTGTCCATCAGCTCATCCTCAGCCATGGCTCCTCGCTCAGCTCGAGTGGCTTTTGTCACGGGCTGTAACGGCATCAGTGGTAATGCCATCGTCGAGCATCTCATCCGACAGCCCCGATCCGAATGGTCACGAATTGTGGTCACCTCTCGATCCCCTCTGCACAATTACTGGCAAGATCCTCGAATCGAGTTTGTCGCCCTCGACTTCCTGCAGCCGGTGGAGAGCATCATCACCGCCATCTCGCCCTTCTGTCGCGATGTCACCCACGCCTTCTTCACTTCCTACGCCCATCTCGACGATCTCTCCAAGCTCACCGAGGTCAACGGACCGCTCTTCCAGAACTTTCTGGTCGCAATCGATACGGTGGCGGGCAAGTGTTTGCAACGGGTGTGTCTGCAGACCGGTGGAAAGGTAGTGCCCCCCCCTCCCCCGTTCTGTCCCGAACCGGCCCTGCTGGTCGAGCACTCATCTCTCGCACAGAATTACGGCCTACACTTAGGTCCCGTGGAAGCCCCTGCTCGCGAAACATTTCCGCGCTACCAAGACTATGGCGAGAACTTCTATTTTCATCAGGAAGATTTCATGCTCAACCTGCATCGAAACCGCAGCTGGGCGTGGAATGTGATTCGTCCGGGAGGAATCATTGGCTTCGCGCCCTTCAGTGAGTTGTCTCGCCCCCGCCGGCACCCGTCTTCCCACCGCGATGCTGATCTCTCGATCTCTCCGCGTCAGAGAACGGCATGTCGGAAGCCATTACCCTCGCCCTATACATGCTCATCAACAAGGAGCTCGGCCAGTACCCGCGATTTCCAGGAAACAAGATCTTCTACAACTCGTGCGACGACAAGTCGGACGCAGGCAGCCTTGCCGACATGTCCGTATGGGCTGCCACTCAGGAGCACACCAAGAACGAGGCCTTCAACCACGCCAACGGCGATACTTTTGTGTGGAAGTACTTCTGGAAGCACGTGGCTCAGTACTGGGGCATGGAGGTAAGACCCACCCTGCATCACCCGACATACCGGGCAGAAGATTGACTGGGGCGCAGATCACCGAGCAAGACGACTTCCCCGACCTCCGAGAAGGCAAACTCTCCAACGACTTCCACATGGGGACCTGGGCCCAAGACAAGCAAGCTGTGTGGGAACGAGTGTGCGACAAGTACGGCGGTGCGAAAGACGCGTTTGCAAGCGGCACGTGGTGAGCAAGAGCGACTAGCCAACGTCCTTACGCGTGGACGAGGGGGGGGGGGGGGCGGGTGTGCGTAGGAAGTGCTGACTCGCCCTGTAGGCATTATTTCGATTGGGCCGTCGGGAAGACGTGGCCGACCACCTTGTCCATCTCCAAAGCACGGGAGTTTGGCTGGAAGCGGTACGACGACACCGAAGAAGCTTTGTTCCGCACCTTCAAGACCTTCTCCAACGCAGGCATTCTGCCCCACCAACGTGCCGTGCTGGGCGAGGGGATCCAGAAGGTAGAGCCGGACGTGCCTGCGCAGAGGAACTCCCACCAGTCACCAGTGCACGAGCAACTGCTCAATGGGGGGGGTGCCATCAACAGGGTGGGGGTGCTGCTCAAGGGCGATGGCATCAACGGCATGGGGGTGCCGGTGAATGGCGATGTGCTTTCTGGTGTTGCTTGCGTACACACAAACTAGCTTGTCCTCCCAATCGACGACACACCGTCGTCCGCGCACGTGACGCCCGTGACGCGGTGCACACAAAGTTCCACACGATCCCATCCCTCGTCGTCGCACGCTTTGGGTCGGTCACACGTGCTCCACGCGTGCTCGAGCAAAGCACACGCATGAGCACAGGGGCATCCGTCGTTCCGGAGCCAGGAGTTCGCAGGACTGCAGACGCGGAACCTGCTCCGACATGGGTTTCCGAGCACGCACTCGGCGCCCCCCCCCCCAGCTGCTCGTCGCCCGCACGGCGTCGGTTCGGATTCAAGAAGAACCGTGCCCGTCCCCGTCCCCCGAACAGGGGCCCGAACAGGGGCCCGAACAGGGGCGGGCCAGAGGGCATGCGTCACGTGACCATTCCGTTCCCCTAATAGTTGACACCCGCCTGCACACGCCGCCCCCGCGCGCACGACCATGGATCGATGCGAGCAGGAAAAGGCCTCGGCGGGCGGTGATGACCAATCGGTCGGACCTGTGTCCGGTCAACGGCGCCCCAAAGGCGGCATCGTCGTCGACGTGCTCGAGCAAAACACCACTTCTTCTTTTCCCCTCCGGCTGGCCCCCGATGGACGGGTGAGTGCCGACGACGGCCGTGCAGCCCCGCAGACGCAGTGCGCTGACCTTGAACCCGTGACCCGCGGCCCAGACGATTCTCATCCCCCAGCCCACGGACGACGAACAGGACCCGCTCAACTGGTCCTGGCGCAAGAAACGCGCCGTCCTCCTCGCCGCCGCCTGGGCCGCTTTCACATGCGACTACCTCGCCACCTACGGGCCCGCGCTCATCTTCCCGCAGTCCGCCGAATGGGGGATTTCCGTCTTCGATGCGAACCAGCCCAATTCCCTCTGTGTCTTGATGGCGTATGTCTTCCTTCCACCCTCCCTCACGCCGATCTCTTCCGTCTTCCTTCCACCCTCACGCTGATATGTCTTCCGTCGGTGCAGCTCTCTCGGCGGTCTCGTGTGGGTGCCTATGAGCAATTGCTTGGGACGTGCGCCGGTAAGCGGGCACCAACCCGCAGATGAATGAAGGAGCCAGGACAGGCCCGCTGAACATGGACCGCCACAGGTTCTGCTCTGGACGGCCGTCATCGGCGGCGCATTCTCCATCGGAGCCGCCGCGTCGCAGTCGTACGCCGCCTACTTCGCCAACCGCGCACTGTCGCTCTTCTTCTTGACATCCGGCCAGACGATGACGATTGCCATCTTGAAGGACATCTTCTTCTTTCACGAGCGCGCACGCAAGATTGGGCTGTGGGTGAGTGTGCATCCCGTGCCGGCTGCTTCAATGTTGACTGGAACCCCTCCCCCCCTCCGAGGCAAAGTCCGCTGACGACTGTTTCCCGCCGCAGGCCATGCTGTACGTCGCCAGTCCTTTCGTGGGTCCGCAGTGGAGCAACTTCATCCTTCACGCCACTGGCCGATGGCGCGATGCCGCGTGGGTGTCCGTCGCCGTGGTGGGCATCAACGTCCTCCTGGTCCTTCTCATCATCGATGAGACGTGGTATGATCGGCAGAAGCCCTCGTCCGAACAACCTCGACGCTCGGGGGGCGTCTGGGGAAGGATGGAACGGCTTGTGTAGGTTGGTGCCGCTGCTGTTCCATGTGTGTCACTCGCTGACCTGCTTGCCGTGGAGTGGGATCTGGCAGATGCAACATCACCGGACGTACTTCCCCGCCACGTGGCCAACCATCGTGGACTTCTTCAGGCTGATCTTGGAGCCGGCGTTTTTCTTGATCGCTCTGAACTAGTGAGTCGCCGCCATCCATCCCTTTTCCTCTCCCCTTTTGCTTCAGCGGCCACGGCGGCCCCCCTTCCCCCCTTTCCCCCCAACCATGCTCTGCTGACCCGGCGGCAGCTTTATGAGTTACATGTGGGCCATCGGCATCAACATCAGCGCATCGATCCTCTTCGCCCAACCGGAGGAGCAGGGTGGATACGGCTACGATGCCAAGCAGCTCGGCTATCTGTACTTCACCCCCTTGGTGGCCCTCTTCGCGGCCGAGGCCTTCGGTCATTACTTCAACGACTTCGTGGCCAAGCGATACATCCGTCGCCACCAGGGCGTCTTCGAGCCGGAGGCCCGCGTGTGGAGCATCTACTTGGCCATCTTCTTCATGGTGCCGGGTCTGGTGCTGGTGGGTCAGGCGTTGCAACGCCACCTCCACGTCGCGGCCATCGTCTTCGGGTGGGGGATGCACACCTTTGGGTTGATGTGCATGTCGGTCGCCAATATCGCCTACGGCTTCGACGCCTTTCCCGCCTCGCCGGCCGAGGTCGGTGGCTGGCTGAACTTCGCTCGCACCATCGGAGGCTTCGGCGTCTCCTACTTCCAGACTCCGTGGGCCGCACTCGTGGGATTCGACGGCAGCTTTGGCGCCCAGGGCGCCATTTCCGCCGCCTCCATCGTGCCCGTGCTGATCGTGCACATCTGGGGTCGTCGACTCCGCACTGGCAAGTCCGCGGGTGTGAAGAGAGACAGGTAGAGAGAGATGGGGAAAGATAGAGAGAGAGATATAGAGAGAGAGGATGGCGACTCACACAACACACCGGATCGTGTATACGTACGCGGTTGATGGAAAGTGACGTTGTCGGATCGAAGGTGGGTGAAGGGGGAGACGTGTTTGATTCCTCTATTTTTTTGACCTATGATGTAGAGCCCACACTATCTATTCTCCCGTAGAATACTCGCACGCGATGAATCTCGACCGCATTGTCGGGCAGCTCCTACACTTCAAATCCAGCACATCCAGGACGTCCAGCCAGTCGTGGACGCAGGCGAAGGTCGGGGGGTTGGACAGGCATCTGCGCGTCAACGGCGGATCTTCGAGGCCGTGGAGGCGACGACGGCGCTCGCGGAATGGTACATGTCCGGCGACAAAAGTGACTGCATTCCATCGCCGACCATCGATTCGCGGCGACGTCGTTCGTCATCCCGCACGACCATTTGCCTCGGGCGGTTCTTCACCCCCCCGTCGGTGCAACCGATTTCCGACAAATGTTTCCCATCTCTCACCACCTTGTCTGGCTCGTGCGCGACGCTGCAGAACAAGCTTCTGAGCCGCCTGCTTCAGCATCGTCTCGGGGCGCGCGTAAGAGTCGATCTCAGGGTCGAATGCGCGTGCCAGATACTCCGTAGTCCACTTCTCGATATTGGTCAGAGTGGTGCCTCCGGCCATATTCGATCGGGTCTCTCCCTTCTTGGCATCGGTCCAGTCTCCCTTGATCCACTGATCAAGCGGCATGTCTTCCAGGCCTTTCGAGACGTTCAACCGCTTGTACCACGTGTTTTCGCCGCGGGCGTAATCACGCATGCGCTTGTGCAGCGTTTCTCCTTCGGTGTATTTGATGAAAACGCTCTGAAAGACAGCGAGCTTCTCCATGAGTCGGCTGACCATCGCCAGGCGCCCGAATGGGGTTGGCAAGGCAGAAGCGAAGCCATTGCGAGACTGATTCGGTCGTCCGGTGCCTACGCTGAGCATCAACGCGGGCTCACTCGATCGTCCGTGGTACAGGGCATGGAATTCGCTCAGGGCAGCGCCGCTGGGATTGTTCTCACGAGTCCCACCGTCCTTGAAGGACTTCAACTCATCATTGACCATGGCTTCGAGCATGTTGAAGTAGAAGGGTGCTGCGGCTGTTGCTCGAGTGACTTGCCAGATCGGAATGGCGTCGGCACCTTCGTTGTATTTCGCAATCCAGTTGGGCGTGTCTTTCTTATAGTAATGCGCGTATGAACGAAGGAGGTAGGCCTCGGAAAGGTTCCCGTCCTGCGTGGCGGTCAGACAGCACGACTGGCAGACCCGCGGCTGGTCGACGTCGAAAGGAATCGGCTGGGTTCCTGTTGGGTGCCAGGGGTGATGATCGTTGCCATCACAGTTATCGTGCTCAGAGCATCGGCCGCTCACAAGATCGCGCACCGCCCTCTCGAGCGGCTCGTGGTGGTACTTGGTCTTCAAGGGAATCCTGCTTCGGCGGTTCCCAAACAGCTCTTCTCCCACCTGGCGGTACAGCTCCAGGGCTTCTGTGACGGTCATACGAAGCCTTCCCAGCATGATCGCGATCAAACCGCCCGTGGAAGTGCCGTACATGTAGTCGAAGTAGTGGCACGGAAGGAGTTCCTCCTCGCTGGCAGCGATCCCCGTCGAGAAAGCTGAGCTTGGCTCTGGATCTGCATTCCCTGTATGCGGTAGATTTGCATTCACTTCCAGCGGTAGATCTGTATTCACTCCATGCGGTGGATCCGGATTCACCCTATGCTGTGCCTCGCCCTCGCCCTCATCCGCATCGTGACCAAGCTTGCCACGACATCCATCACGATCTCCCGTGGCTCCACCCACGGTTTGCTCCGCGCCTTTGCCCACAGACTTCTTGGAACGCTGCTCGTAGTGGTTTTCCCATTTCCTCACCTCGCGCATCAGCTCCTGGAGGATGACCAAGCTGCTGTATCCCCGAATTCCTCCACCGTCCAAGGTCAGTATGCAAGGATCCCACGGGTCCTTCACCATGTTCGCCCAGTCTTCGCCGGCTTGCTTGTCTTCCCGGCGGAGACTGTGCGCTCGGCTTGTCCGCGAAGCCCCGGGAGCAGTCGGTTTACTACCAGTGCTCCCCATGGGTAAGAGCCGTGAGCTGTGGATGCAACGCCTTCGACGATGAGGAGCGCGTTGAGTGGATGGAGAGAGGACGAACAGCGCAAACATTCTACGGCATCTGTTCTATCAGCCCCTCTCTCTCTCTGCATCCAGACACAGCATCTTGCACCATCGGGTAGGAGCCATGTTCGCTACGCCCCCCTCCCCCGGAAGGCTAGTCTGGCTGGGGCTGTTCGTTCTCTTGGAAATTCGTCTGTGGATCAGCTGCAATGCTTCACACCCAATCATCAGCTCCTCGTTCTCTTGGAAACTCGTCTGCAGATTAGCTGCGCTTGAAGCCTTCACACGCGGTCGTCAATCAGCCGCAGCTGTTCGTTTGCTTCGAACCTCGTCTGATCGTCAGCTGCTCGTTCTCTTCGGAACTCGTCTGTGGATCAGCTGCAATGTTTCACACCCGATCATCAGCTGCCCGTTCTCTTCGAAACTCGTCTGTGGATCAGCTGCAATGCTTCACACCAAATTCCTCGTTCTCTTCGAAACTCGTCTGTGGATCAGCTGCAATGCTTCCCACCCAATCATCAGCTCCTCGTTCTCTTCGAAACTCGTCTGTCGATCAGCTGCAATCCTTCACACGTGTTCGTCGATGAGCCGTCGTCTGTCGATCAGCTACAATGCTTCACACCCGTCCGTCAGCTGCAATGCCTCACACCCAATCGTCAATCAGCCGCACTGGCGTTTTGATTCGCCCCCCACGAGTGAATGTAGTGACACATTTGTAAAGCTGACTGCGGTGGCTGTCGGGTTCGCCGGCGGCTGGTGAGCTTGGCCTATTTGGCGGCCTGGCACAAGCATGGTCCAAGCCTCCACATTGTTCTGATAAGTGTGTGTGGGTCACAACCTGAAGTGAGTTACCGTAACGCTCATCGGTGCAACATTGTGCATGAACGCATTTTAAAGTTAAGGCCGTTCCCAGCAACAAGCTCGCAGAACATCCACAGCCCGCCATACAAATTACCTTTCTGAGGCCGCTTCGCCAGGGACCGGATACGAACGCACACACGCACGATGTTGACCATACCACTAGCCAAATTGTGCAAGAGTCAGCTCACGCCCAACTCGCCGCCCGGATCGCCGCATTCCTCGAACAGAAGTGCGTCGAGCAGCGTCGACCGATATCAGTTGGATGAGTCCAACGGAAGGCCCATTCTGGTGTACATACACCAAGGCGAGTTCCAGAAGTGGTCGCAAAAGCAGTTGTTTCACTGGCTCGAAGAGGTGAGAATGCCCTCTCCCAGCCCCCGCCCCCGTAACAGGCCTTCTACGCAACACAACCTCCTGCTTAACACTGACCCCCACTCGCAGAGCGAGCGGAGGGGCGAGAACTTTCGCCTGACCAAGAAGCCTATCCCGCGCCTACAGTTATTCGTCGACGTCAAGCAACACGACCTCTACAGCGACGACGAGAAAGAGCAGTACCGCGAGCTGCCCAACTACAACTTGTGCGTGGCCTCGATCAAGATCCCTTACCTGGCGTATTTCGTTCGGCTGTTGCCAGGCAAATTCGACCGCCTCTACATCGTCTCGCCCTGGAGCCCCCCCCGCAGCGTCGCCTACGACCGCGACAACCGCGGCTCTGAGGAGGATGTCGTCGCCGGTGCCGAGCGTGAGCCTCCTGCTGCGCCGTATTGGTGAGAAGCGGACGGGCAGCCGTTGTGCTTCTGTGTGGCGTCGCAGGATTCCGTGTGCGATTCTTTGTACAGTTGCGAGATTCCGTGTGCGATTCTGTGTGTTGTTGAAGGATTCTGCTGTTTATTTTTGGTATTGCTACCTGGTCTCGATTTTAGTGAAGAGAATGGAAGTTTTCTTTCGCCACCTGCCCCCACAACCCTCCCTCTCTCTCTCTCTCTCTCTCTCTCTCTCTCTCTCTCTCTCTCTCTCTCTCTCTCTGTGCCCAGACACAGCCGCTTACATTGTTAGGTTAGAGCTATGTTTGGTACGGCCCTGAGAAGGCTGGTCTGGCTGCAGCTGCTCGAACTCGTCTGTGGATCAGCTGCAAGCTTTCACGCGCGGTCGTCGATCAGCCCGCCTGGCGTTTCGATTCACCCGTTCTGTGCAGCTGGTGCTCCCACGGGTGAATGGAGAGAGGCAGATTTGGAAGGTGACTGCGGTGGAACATTGTCGCACAGGGATTGGATTGAATCGGTGGCGATTCGGTCTGCCGCCGTGAATGTCACATGTCACACAGCTGCGGTTGCCGGCGGCCGGTGAGCTTCACTTTCACTTTGCGGCTTGGCACAAGCGTGGTCGTGGTCCAAGCTTTCACGTGAACTGCGTCATTGCTGAGGCTGACCCGTCAACTGGCTGTGCAACATTGTGCGCACGAGCGCGCTTTAAAGTACGGCTGTTCCCATCAACAAACATTCTCACACTGCCATACACATTAACTTCCTGAGGCCGCCTCGCCAGAGACCGCACACGCACACGCAAACGATGACGACCCCGACACCACTCGAACCGTGCGTGAGTCGGAGCACGACCGGCTTGACGCATTCCGCGCACAGCCGTGTGTCGAGCAGCGCCGAACGATATCAGTTGGATGAATTCGACGGCAGGCCCATTCTGCTGGACAAACACCGAGACAAGCTCCGGAAGTCGTCGCAGAAGGAGTTGTGTCAGTGGCTCGACAAGGTACGGAATGCCCTCTCCCCACCCTCGTACCACAACCTCCCGTAACACAACCTCCTCCCGTAACACTGACCCCCACTCGCAGGACGAGAACCTTCGCGTGACCACGAAGCCCATCGCCCGCCTGCAGCCGTTCGTCGAAGTCAAGCGACACGATCTCTATGCCGCCGACGAGAAAGAGCGGTACCGCAACCTGCCTGGCTACGACACGACCGTGGCCTCGATCGGTGTCTACACCGAGTATTGGAGTCGGCTGTTCCTGGGCCTATTCGACCGTCTCTACATTATCTGGCCCGAGAGCAGCCCCTCCAGCGTCAGCTCCGACCGCGACAGCCGCTGCACCAATCCCGCCCCGACGTGCGGCCGGGCCAGCTGGAGCCATGAGGACGTTGCCTGCTGCGGTGCCGAGCGTCAGCCTCCAGCTGCGCCTTCGCCCGAGAGCACCCCCTCCAGCTTCTACTCCGACTGCGACAGCCGGTGCACCAGTCCTGCCTTGACGTCGGGCCGGGCCAGCTGGACCTCTGAGGAAGATGCCTGCTGCGGTGCCGAGCGTGAGCCTCCTGCTGCGCCGTCTTTGTGAGACACGGACGGGCGGCCGTTGTGCTCCTGTGTGCCGTCGTAGGGTTCTGTGTGAGATTCTGTACGCCGTCGCAGGGTTCTGCTGTCCATTTTTAGTTTTTTTGTATAGCTACCCCGGTCTCGATTGCCATGAAGAGAATGGAAGTTTCCTTTCGCCACCGCCCCCCCAAACCCCCATGTCCCATCTCACGTCAACCCCCCTCATTCCCCCCACGCGCCCCAATGCATTGTTCCACCTCACGTGGGTCGCATTGCAGATCGAGCACGGACGCAAGAAATGAACACAACGTCACGGCTGACCTCGAGCGGGCACGCCGAATTGCCGGGTCTCTTTCCACCCCCCGCCGACCTGACGATGATGAAACGGTAGCAGCTGATGCATCCCACGAACGGTGGAAGCGTACAACGAAGGACAGGTATGAACGGCATCTCCTCCGCAAGGGATATCGATCTCTCTCTCCATCTCTCTCTCTCTCTCTATATATACACTACGTACCGTGTGGGGGACCGGCTGATCAGTCAGTAGTGAGCTCGTAGAAATTGACAGCGCTCCTTTCTGATGCAAGTGCAACGATCCGGTGTGACGAGTGGCGGCGGGAACGGCGGCTGATTGCTCAGCCCGGCCGGCGGCTGATTGCTCAGCCCGGCCGGCGGCTGTGCTCGCTACACTGTTCCAAGGCAGAGAGGGCATTCTTCCCGAGCAAGCTCTCGCTCCCGCTCTCTCTCCTCGTTCGTCATGTGAATGCCGGCTTACGCGTCCGTGTACTCAAACGGCTCAAAAGCCTTCATGAACGTCTGCGCGTCCTTCTCCTCTTCGTGCGGGCTCTGCTCGACGTCCTTCCACTGCCATCGATTCTCCAGCCCCAGCAGTTTGCCCAACACGCGTCGGGCGAACTGCAGGTCGAAGGGGAAGGCGCCGTCCAGGGGCAAGAGGATGTCCTTCTGGATGGCCTCGGACCACAGCATGGCCTTGAAGTAATGGCCATCCTGTGCGGCTTCGACGGCGTCGGGCGTCTTGAGGAACTGCGGATACCCGCGGTTCTCCGCCTCGACGTCGAACGCCGCCTCGACCAAGCCCTTCTGGATCATGTGGACGGGCACCGGAAGGAATTGCCAGTGGATGTGCACACCGCCACCTCGGCTGATCTCCCACGTCACCGAACCCAGCTGTGCTTCTCCATCCTCGCCGCGCGTGGACTTGGCGGAGATCATGTTGTGCAGGGCGGTGCGATATCTCTGCATTTCCCGCTGGGTCGCATCGCGGTGGTCATCGTCGATGGCTTGGATGGTGGGTGCGTGTTGCATCGAGATGATCAGCATGTGGCACGGCATGCCCAATCCGGGGAATGTTTCCGGCGTGGTGAGTGGTCCCTTGGCGACGGTCATGTAGGCGTCGTCGCCAATGTGAGCAACCATGTGAGTCTTTGCGGTCTGATTGGAGAGACAGAAGTAGCATTCCCGAGGCTGACTGGCGTGGCCTCTGCCCCCGCCTCGCGCGCGCTTCACACGTCGTGCGCCATCGTGCTGCCGATATCCGTCGCCATGCGAAAACCGGAAAGTGTTGTGGCTTTGCTGCTGCGAATCTCGCTTCCGCTTGGTGGTGGCAAACGGGGTGGCAGTACAGCCTTCCGGTGGCTGGTCGGGTGGCGGCGCGCTGGGATCGAGTTGGAAGGCATAGAAATGCTTGGCCTTGGCCGGATTGCCAAAGGGAGCAAGACTCAGGAATCGAGTGATGGGGCGCGGTGCGTCGACGTTGTGGAAAAACGGGTCGCGCTCGTAGAAGGCGTTGGAGGTGGAGAAGTGGTAGCGAGGCTTGAGTGCTGTGACCAGTTCGCCAAGGCAGTCGAATGCAGGAGGCATCTGTCCGCAGAATTCCGCCTGGGAGCCGTGGAGGATGCCAGCAGGCCAGTCGGAGGTGAGCAGGATGTCGGCGTCCGCAAAGTGCTTGGCCGATTCGACATGCGCCTCGGTATAGACCGGGGCATACTCGTCGAGGGTGGTCTCATCCGCACGGGCGGCGTGCTTGCCACCGACTGCGACAATCTTGACGCCGCTGGCGGTTTTGATCGAGACTTTGCGTCCAAGGATGGTGAGATTGGGACACACATCGCCCCCGTTGGTGGTCAGCTTCTCGACGACCGCCGGCGGCAGCGGTCGAGTACCGAGGGCAAAGTATGTTGGCACCGGCACGTGGATGTCGCCGTTGATGAGCTTGGCGACTTGTTCCTGGTCGTGGTCGGTGGCCGTCTCTGCAGCAGCGAACAGATTGCCGGCGACGATGGCGAGTGCAAAGTTGTGCTTCGGGTTGAGAGCGGCGACTTTTCCGAAGGCTTCGGCGAAGCGGCCGTTGACGCTTCCCATGACCAGGCTGTGGGGGGTCAGTCGGGGCCGTGGATGGGGCTGGGTGGTGGAGACATGCATGTTGGAAGCCATGGCTGCTAGCAGACCTTGGCCGAAGATGTGTGTGTGTGTGTGTGTATGGGAGGAAGGGGGAGGAAGATGGAGGTAGAACAAGGCGCGATGGAAGTTGGACTCAGCTTGAACAATAGGTGTCAGGTGAAAGCAGCCTACATGGCGAGCGGATTGACGAGCGGATTGAGCATGGTGAGCACGGTGAGCATAGTGAGCACAGTGAGCATGTGAGAGGAGCCAGCGTCTCGATGGCCAGAAGAGGAACTGGCGGCGGATCTACGCGAACTGCCGAGACCAGAAAAAAGTTGGCGGCGGATCTACACGTGCTGCTACATGGGGAAAAACGCTAGCGGCGGATCTACGCGTCCGGCCGAGATCCGACGTATCTAGATGACCAAAACTTCTCCCCCTCCCAAACTTCCTCCAACACCCACATACATGATATGCGCATGCGACTGCGGACGATGCGGCCATGTCGTCCGTGTCCATGTCATCGATGTCCAAATCGGGGGGCCAGACCGGCAAGGCTGCCCCCGCCTGCCGCGTGGTCAAGCCGAAAAAGAACACCAAACATAGCACACCACACAGTCGCCACCACCGCTTCCAGTCCTTCACCCACCTCGTCTCCCACACCAACATCGACCCCGTGCGACGCAAGCGGTATGTCGAGGGAGACGAGCAGCCGGTGGCGGCCACGCACACCTATTTCGGCGAGGCGCTGCGGGAGTGGCGAGACACCAACCTGACCGCGACCTTCACCGCCTTCGCCGGCGAGGCAGCGTCGCTGTGCGACAGTCTGGCCGTGGTGCTGCACAACGAGGACCGCATCGTGGACTTGCTGGTCGGCTACGTGGCGAAGCGAGACGCTCTGGCCATGGAGCCGCTGCTGGCGCTGCTGGCGCACTTAGCGCGAGACCTCGACGCGCGGTTTGAGAAGCATTTCCCGCGCGCCGTCGCCGCCATCACCGCCGTCGCCGCCCAGCACGAGGACTATGCCGTCATCGAGCAGAGCTTCACGTGTCTCGCCTGGCTGTTCAAGCACCTGGCGCGCCTGCTGACGCCCGACCTGAGGCCGCTGTACGATCTCGTGGCCCCCCTTCTGGGCCGGGAGCGCCAAAAACCCTTCATTGTCCGCTTCACGGCAGAATCGCTGGGCCTTCTGCTGCGGAAAGCCGCGGCGACGCACGGGAGGAATCCCGGTCCCTTGCAGACCATTGTGGGGCATATGCTGCGGGATTGCCAAGCGAACAAGCACGCGCCGAGTGCACACCTCCACCAGCAAGGTGTCATGACCCTGCTG
Source organism: Pseudocercospora ulei (assembly GCA_016165855.1). NCBI lineage: Eukaryota > Fungi > Ascomycota > Dothideomycetes > Mycosphaerellales > Mycosphaerellaceae > Pseudocercospora > Pseudocercospora ulei. The sequence continues at coordinate 106,889 of JACWNB010000022.1, read as the reverse complement.
ACTGAGGCCACTCGCGGCGTGCAGAATGCCATCCACGTCGGCGGCAAAGCCGTGTTGCAAACCGTGCTGACATGTGCAACCGCCATCGCCGAGGACGACAAGCCACCCGTCATGGAGCACATCACCACGGGCGTACTGACCAGTCTGATACACCATTGCAATCCCGAAGGCTTCGAACCCGTCTTGGACATCCTGCTTGAATATGCCGAGCGAGTCGCCCAATCGCCGACTGTCTCGAGCATCCGCCTGTCCAGCTCGTTGTTGTTTACCGCGGTGTGCGTGCGGAAAGGAAGTCGCATTGCTGCCTGGAAACGGACGATCGGTGCGGTGCACCATCTCGTGGGGGCGTGCGACGGGCTGGGGATGGTCGACGATGTTGTTGCGGAAGCAGTCCTGGGATTGCTTGCCACCTCCATTGCCACATCGCCTGGCCTGGACTCCGTGAGCCATGCCACCAAAATCGTGCAGAAGCTCACACATGGCGCCTGGGCCGACCGCTTCCCGCAATTCTGTGATCTGTACCTCAGGCTCAGCACAGACGGCCCGTTGGATCAACTCATACTGCTCGAGCTTCAGAAATTTGTTCGCAGTAAGAACACCGATCTGGACACAACCCTCCTCTCCCTGATACCAAAGATATCAAGCGGCAGGCCCAAAGCTCGGTTTACGGTTTCGCCATCCGTTGTGGACCAACTCCTCCTTTGGTTGGATGAACTAGCCAGCAGCAGTGGCAGCACCGGCGTGGAGAGCTTGGCTCGAGCAAATGCTATTCTCGCCGTCACCCCTTTTCTGACCATCGACGACGGCCAGAAGGGAATGTTGCAGGCGAGGCTCGGCCGTTTGCTGGAGCGCGCACTGGATGACAGCGAAGCTGCAGTGAAGGATCTTCAGGACTTCGGCCTCAGCGCTGCATTTCATCACTTGCTTCGACTGGGACTCCAAGCTGACCGAACCGACCGGCTTTGGGTCAGATTGTGCAATTTCAGCTCGAATGGTGCTGGCCTTCCTACCTTCTGGTCCAATCTCCTGCAGTTCGTGAAGAGCTTCCCGCCCAATGACCTTGCTGGGGCCCACGTGGGCCGGCTCCACGACGCCCTGGTACAATCCCTCAGCGCGGCATCTCACACCACACGACAAGATGCGCTCGAGCTGCTGCAAGAACTGCATCGTCTTCGGAACGAACCAGTGCCGAGCATCCTGGGAAATGCGATCCTGATCGAGTCCACACCAATCTCCCTTCAAACCGCCCGATCCATCTCGATGAATATCCGCAGACTGGCCCAGGAATACGATTCGTTGCCGGAAGACCACCTGATGATTCGTGCCATCCCGACGTATTGTTTTGGCTTGATGCACGCCCAGTTGTCGCAGGCGTGGGAAGACGCGAGCAATGCCCTTGCCGCGATGTGCGGCACCAAAGCCGGACAAGAAGTGGCCATGAGATTGTGTGAGATTTGGCTTGATGGACCATCCGACGAGTCGCGGAGCCACAATGCTCCACCTGAACACCAGCTTCTGGACGCGGATTCCGACGGCTTCAGAGTCGTCTCTGACTTTGAGTGTCCCAATCTGGCCAAGCTGTCTGCCATCAGGAAACAGGTCTTTCAAGAACCCGATGGCGGGCGTCCACCGCCAACACAGCAACTGCAGCTGGATTTGAACCGCACCACCCCCGGTGCAGCAGAGCGCACGAGAAGTCAAGCGCTCAGGGTCCTCGACAAGATCCCGCAGATTGCCGAGAAACGGTCGCGCGTGCTCGTGCCGATTTTGCTGCGATGGGCCGGCTCACCGTCGGAGCAAGACCCCGACCCCGAGTCCGCCGCCGGCTCTGGCTCTCGTTGGACGCGTCAAGATCAGAAAGCTCTTCTGGGGATTTTCGCCAAGTTCGTCAATCCCCGAGTGCTGTTCCGGTCCAACGAGGTCTTCGACGCCCTCCTGAACTTGTGCGCCAACGGCGACGTGGACATCCAGAAATACGCGCTGACCGCTCTGCTGGCCTGGAAAGACCCAGCTGTGGTACGGTACAAGGAGCATCTCAACAACCTTCTGGACGAGGAACGCTTCCGTGAAGAGTTGTCCGTCTTTCTGCGGGAGTACGATGCCGACGAGGAAGACGGGGCGGGGATCCGAGCAGAAGACCAGGCTCGTCTCCTGCCCGTGCTGCTTCGATTGCTGTACGGGAGAGCGGTTGCGGGAGGGAGAGAAGGCCAGTCGGGTCGCCGGAAAGCGCTGTTCGTCGCCCTCTCGAGGTTTGGCGAAAGCACCGTGGAACAATTCCTCAACATCGCCCTGCGATCCCTCTCAGACCCAACGGGCAAGATCCAAGCGCCGCCCAGCACACCCTTGCGCCAGCAGCTCGGGTTGGTCAACATGCTCAACGATATGCTACACGTGCTGGGTTCGGGATTGCACAGCTCTGCGCCGAGGATTTTGGACGGCATCCTGGCGTGCACCGTTGGCGCTGAGCACAAGCTGGCCGAGGATGAGGCCGAGGACCAATCACTCCTGAGGTCGATCCGACACGCTGGCCTCCAATGCCTGGTCAAAGTCTTCGCGGCCATGGGCGATGTCGAAGGGGCCATGTCCTACACGGCCGCCATTGTCGAGAAACTGGTGCGTCCGCGGCTTGCGTGTTTCGCCAGCGAGAACGCGCAGTCGGTGTCCAGTCTGCTGCGTCTCTTGGGAGCGTGGAGCGAGAATCGACGACTGGTGTCGATCTTTGAGGACAGCGACGTGCCGATGCTCGAGTGCGTGACGCGACTTTTGCAGGCCCCCTACACCAAGGACGAAGTGCGACTCTTCATTCTGCAGGACGTCCTGGACAATCTGGTCAAGCCCGAAATCCCCTCCACCCTGCTGCAGCCCCAGGTGTCGAATTTCGTGAAAGCCATCGGCCTCGTGCTGGAGCAGCAGCCCAGCCGGACGCTTCTCGATGCCTGTGTCAAGTCGTTCGCCCAGCTTGCCAGTCGCATCACATCCCCCGACGAGGCCAGGCATGTGATGGCCGTGTGTGCAGAGCTTCTGAAGCGACCCGGAAATGCCGTCCCGGCCACGACGAAGACGAGCTTGCTGCAAACGATTCTGCCTCTGGTCGGCAACTTCCCCGTCGACGATGCCACAGGGGATTTGTATCCGGCCATCTGCGCGCTCTACTCCCGTGTGTCGGACTCGGGCAGCCGTATCCTGCTGTCCCAGGTCCTCGCGGCCTTGGTTCGCGACGATGCCGACCTGCTCGATGTGGCCAAGGTGTGCGAGGACCTGAACGCCATGGGGTCCCGACTGGACGAGCCTGACCATGATCGCCGCGAGCGTGCTGTCGCCCAAGTGTTCGAGCGCTGGAGGGGTTACTCCCTCGATCAGTGGCGGCCCCTGGTGCACAACTTCCTCTACCGTATTCGAGACAACGAGGATCGTGTCAACCGATCCAATGCCGAGCACGCGCTGCGTCTCTTCGTGGATGCGGTGTCCGATCGGCCGCAGGATGACGGGTGGACGAGGCTGCTCGACGAAGCGGTTTTCCAAGGCATCGAGCGAGGCCTGCGGGATGCGAGGGCCACCGAACTGGTCCGAGCCGCGTATTTGAGTGTGCTGGGCCGGATGGTGGAAAAGCTCGGCGGATGGGACAAGGTGGCCGACATGAAAGAGCTCCTGTTCGACGGTGATGCCGAAGCATCCTTCTTCTCCAATGCCCTGAATATTCAGCAGCACCGCCGCTTGCGCAGCCTGAGGAGACTGGGCGAGAAGGCCCCCACGCTGGCGTCTCACAACGTGTCGAAGATCTTCTTGCCCTTGCTGGAGCACTTCATTTTCGACCAAGATGAAGGTGAAGCGGGGCGAGAACTCGCCAACGAAGCGGTCCAGACGATCGGCTCTCTGGCCAAGGCGCTGAACAAGTCCGCCTTCCGAGCAGTCTTCCAGCGCTACACGAGCCACCTCAAGGCGAAGAAACAGGACGACGACGGCGAGGGGGAGAAGAAGGCGCTCCGGCTGTGCAATGCCATGGTCAATGGATTGCCGCGCGGCTCCGAACAGCTGTCGGCGGCGATTGTCCGTGAGTTGCTGCCTCCGCTCATGCAGTACCTGCAGCACAAGGACGAGTCGACGGTGGATCGCCGGATCGCGGTGGCCGTCGCCGTTGTCAAGCTCATGCGTGCCGGTCTGCCGGACGACGAGTTCGGGTCCAGATTGCCCGGCGTCCTGCTGCACGTGTGCCATGTGCTGCGCTCTCGCAGCCAAGAGGCGCGCGACCAGACGAGAAAAGCGCTGTCGTCCATCTCCCAGACCATCGGACCACAATACTTCGGCTTCCTGGTGAAAGAGCTCCGCAGCGCGCTGAAGCGAGGCTACCAGCTGCACGTCCTCTCGTACACCGTACACTCCTTGCTGATCGAGACCGAGCTCAGCCCCGGAGACTTGGACGAAGTGCTCCCCGACCTCATGCTGGTGATCATGGACGACATTTTCGGGGCCGCCGGGCAGGAGAAGGATGCCGAGGAATACACGAGCGGCGTGAGAGAGGTCAAGAGCCGCACGAGCTTCGACACCATGGAGCACCTGGCCCGCATCACACCGGTGCGGGAGCTCGGGGAGCTCATTCGCCCCATCCGCTCGCTGCTCTCGGAGCGGGTGGACCTGAAGACGGTGCGGAAAGTCGACGACTTGCTGGCGCGGCTGCGCAAGGGTCTCCTCCACAACGCTGCCTCCGACAGCCGGGACATGCTGGTGTTCTGCTACGAAGTCGTCCGGCAGGTCTACGCCGACGACACCGCCGTCACGACGGAGCACGACGAACTCGACGAGCGGCGGAAACGATACCTCGTGGCCCCCGAGCCCGAGCAGCGGAAGCAGAAGAAGACGACGGCCAGGGGCGGCACGAGCCCGCATCGATTCAAGCTGACCGCGTTCGCCCTCAACCTGCTGCGAACCGTGGTGCGGCGACACGAACATCTCCAGACCGCGCACCACATGGCGGGCTTCTTGGACGTGGCGGGCGACGCGCTGGTGCTGGGGCACGAAGAGGTCAAGCTGTCCGCGGCCCGCTTCCTGTCGACCATCATGCGCGTGCCGCTGGCGCCGCTGGAGGCGAACGCGGCCGTGTACGTGCAGGAAGCCATGCTCATGCTGAAGCGCGCTCCCGACATGGCGGCCGAGTCGGCCCAGGCGGCGCTGGAGCTGATCACGTCGGTTCTCCGGGAACGGCGGTCGGTGCCGGTGCCGGAACGAGAGGTGGCGCGCGTGCTCAAACGCATCGCCGCGGACATCGACGAGCCCGACCGTCAGACGGCCGTCTACAAGTTCCTCAAGGCCGTCATGGGCCGCAAGATGGTCATCGCCGAGGTCTACGAGGTCATGGACCACGTCGGCACGGCCATGGTCGTCAACCCCGACCGCTCGGTGCGCGAGAGTGCCCGCAGCGCGTACGGCGCCTTCATCATGCACTACCCGCAGGGCCACGATCGGTGGAGGAAGCAGACGTCGTTCCTGGTCGGCAACCTGCAGTACGAGCACGCCGACGGTCGCAAGAGCGTCATGGAGTGCATCCACCACATCCTGAACCACGTGGGCGATGAGGTGCTGGAGAAGGACATGGGCACCCGGCTCTTTGTGTCTCTGCTGCCGGTGGTGGTCGGCGACACCAGCGCCGAGTGCCGTGCCATGGCCCGTCTGCTGCTCGGCACCCTGTTCGACCGCGCGTCCGCCCAGCAGATGGAGGCCTTCCTGAGCATGATGCGCACCTGGACGCGGCGCGAGAAGAAGCCGGCCGTCCGCGCCGGCGCGATGCAGTGCTGGGCGGTGCTGCTGAAGACCAAGCCGCTGCCGGAACGGCAGTTGGCGGGCCTTCGCGACACGCTGCGCGACGTGATCGCCGACTGCACGGCCGACGACGCCGTCGGGGTCGATGCCCCGCTGGCTCGGGACGTGCTCGCGACGCTCGCCGCCCTGGTCGAGGTGGCACCCTCGGTCGCCTTCGCCGCCAGCTCCGCGGGCGTGTGGCAGGGCGTCCAGCAGCTGGAGACGACGACGGGAGACGCGGCGGTGGACGAAGCCGCGGCGGCGCTGCTCGGGTCCTTCTTCGCCGACGTGGCGAGCGCCAGCTCCAAGACCCGCGCGGACGGCCTCGCGGGCCTCCCCCTGCGCGGCTCCGGCGGCATCGAGCTCGGCGCCGCCGACATGCGGAGACTGTGCAGCGTCGGCCTGAAAGCGCTGCGAAACGTGCAGCCGGGCGCCAGTGAGGCCGTGACCGCTCACACCGTCCGCAATCTCGTCTTCCTCGGCCGCTGCTTTGCCGCGAATGGCATGCCGTGGAAGGAAGGGAAGCGAGCCACACGGACGAAAGACGCAGCCGCCGGCTCCGACGACGAAGACGACGACGACGACGAAGAAGAAGAAGACGAGGAGGAGGAGGAGGAGGAGGAGGAGGAGGAGGAGGAGGAAGAGCTCGAGCAAGAGCAAGAAGCATCCGCCTGCTCCCGCCTCCTCCGCCGCCTCTCGTCGATGCTGGCGTCGGAAAAATTCTCCCTGCCCTCGCGCACGGCCACGCTGGCGTGCGTGACGGCGCTGGTGCACGCGCTGGACGCGGTGCCGGCCGGGGCGCTGCGGGCGCTGCTGCGGCCGCTGTGCTCGCTGACGGACGCGCGGGTGCCGCGGCCGGCGGGCGACGCGCACGCGGCGCTCGCCCTCCGCGCCCAGGCGCTCCTCGACCGGCTCCCGGCCGCGGTCGGGCGCGAGCGCTACGCCACCGCCGTGCGCGCCGTGCAGCGCGAGGCCGAGGAGAGGCGCGGCCGGCGGCGCAGCAAGCGGCGCATCGACGCCGTCGCGCACCCGGACGCCTGGGCGCGGGGCAAGCGGCGCAAGTATGAGCTGAAGAAGAGCCGGCAGCAGAGGAAGGACGGGGAGCGGAGGGGGTTGCGGAGGGGGTGGTGAGGGCGAGGGAAGTGTGTGTCAGAGAGGAGAGAGAGAGAGAGAGAGAGAGAGAGAGAGAGAGAGAGAGAGAGAGTGTGTGTGTGTGTGTGTGTGTGTGTGTGTGTGTGAGAGAGAGAGAGAGAGAGAGCACATAGACGATTGCTGTGGGACTGCCAGTCGTTTTTTTTTTTTCGATACGTGTGTCGATCGCATGGAGGATGCTATCTAGGTGCTGCTGCTGCTGCTGCTGCTGCTGCTGCTGCTGCGCTTCGTCTTTCGTCCGATGCTGACGTCCAGGTGGCCCACGAGCCACGCGGTCACAAACAGCAGGGCCAAGGCGGCGGTGACGGTCAGGGGCTTCCGCAAGCGCGCGGAGGCGGGATAGTGGTAGGTGACGACGAGGGTGCGGTCGCGCAGCTCGTCGACCAGGTTGACGGCGGTCAGGGTGAGGGTGGTGCGGCCGAGGGTGTCCATGAAGGTGCGATGGAGGCCGGTGCGGTTGGCGACGAGGCCCGGGAGGCTGGTCTCGAAGCGGACGTCGGTGGCGCCCTCGGGCAGAACGACGCGCGTGACCACGCGGGCGTACTCGAGCCCCTCGGCCTGCTGCGGCCCCTGGAAGAACGGCAGCCGGAGCGCGAAGCGGTCCGGGCCGGCGCCGGAAATCCGCCGCAGCACGCCGGTCAGGTCGGCGTTCCAGCCGACCTTGAAGCTGTAGCTCCAGCCGCCGAAGACGGGGTAGCGAGGCCGGACGTGCAAGGCGGCTTCGCGGCGGCCGGTGCGGAAGTTGGAGGTCGAGACGTTGCCGATGTCGTCGACGAAGTAGGCGTCGACGCTGCCGGGGGCGAGGGGGAAGGCGATGTCGTGGAGCGCACGGGTGGGAGACTTGCGGAAGCGCGACTGGGCGTACTGCGGGCGCGAGAAGGGGTCGGCGAGCGCGGCGGCGCGGTTGGTGATCCAGAGCCGCTCCTCCGTGGCCACGTTGCCGCCCCAGTGGCTGATCTCGACGTCGCGCTCCAGCAGCGTGCAGCGCGCCAGGGGCTTGGTGAACTCGTAGCGCACGCTGACCTCGCGCGCCGCGCCGGCCTCGCGGTCGGCGTAGGGTCCGTAGGTCCAGGTGGCGCCCTGCGTCTGCGGGTCGGCGCGCCCCTCGGCATTCAGCTCGGCGGGGAGGCGCGTGTGGTCGGGGGCGTTGGTGGTGGGCAGCGTGAGCTTCGTCTTCTGCCGCGCGGTGGGGTATGCGCTGGGCGCGTAGGCGGAGAAGCGGAGGAGCACATACTGCTCGTCGTCCTGGGCGATGTGGGCGGGGAGGGGCTCGAGCGCGGAGAGGAGATAGTAGGCGATGGCGAGGGTCTGCCGCTGGCCGGGCGCGAGCGGCTCCGGCAGCGGGATGCGGTAGTATGCGGTGGCGCTGTCGGGCGGGTGAGTGGGGGCGCAGACGGCGGACATGTGCCACTCACCTCGCCGGATCGACGCCGGCCAGCTCGGCGCGGAGCGGGCTGCTGCGCGGGCCGGACGCCGCCTGGGCCGAGGCCTCCAGCGCGCCGACGCGGCCGGCGTGCGGCGGCGCGAACGGCAGGAAGTAGTCGGCGTGGGCGCGGTCGTCGACGTTCTCGATGACCACGTCGATGCGCTCGCGCGCGTACGCCTTCTCCACGTTGATGTGCCGCACCAGCTTGACGTTGCGGAAGTGCTGCGGCGGCGGCGGAAACGGCGGCGCGAGAGGAGCAGCGCCGCCGCCGCCGTCGCCGCCGCGCCGTGCGTGCCGTTGGTGTCCGCGGCGGCGGCGGCGGCGGCGGCGGCGGCAAAACCACCGGCCAGGCCCAGCGCGGCGCGCGGGGTCAGCCTCAGCCTCATCGTCGGTGTGTCGGGGGCGGCGGAGGTGTGGTCGTGGGCGGGGGCGGGGGCAGGCGGATGCAGTCCTGTTCGGGGGGGTGGTTGGCGGAGGTGGCGGCGCAGGTGGCGGCGGAGGTGGCGCCCGCGTGCGGCCGCACAGCTGGCCCGGACGTCCGCTGGGCCTCCGCCGCCCGACCAACCAACCGTCCACGCCACGCAGCCCACACGCTCCCCCCCCCCCCCCCCCCCCCCCCCCCCGACGCCTGCACCAACCGCCGCCGCCGCCTGCACCGCCCTCCGCGCCGCCGCCAGTCCCACTCCGCCGCCAGTCCCATTCCCCGCCGCCGCCGCCGCCAGCCGCCAGCCGCGATGGCGCCCAACATGTCGCTGTTCTCGGTGCACGCGGTGCTGATCCTGTGCACCGCCGACAGCTCGCGCGTGCTGGCCAAGTACTACTCGCCGCCGCACCGCGCGGGCGGCGGCGCCCCGCACCCGCACCCGCACCCGCACCCGCACCCGCCGCCGCCGCCGCCCGCGGGCGCGCAGCCCTACGCCAGCGTCGCCGACCAGAAGGCGTTCGAGAAGGGCCTGGTCGACAAGACGGCCAAGCCCGGCGGCGGCGACGTCATCCTGTACGACAACCGCGTGGTGGTGTTCAAGGCCGAGGCCGACGTGGCGCTGTACGTGGTGGGCGGCGCGGGCGAGAACGAGGTGATGCTGTACAACGTCGTGCTGGCGCTGCGGGACGCGCTGAACATCCTGCTCAAGTATGTGTATATTCCCCCCAGATATGTATATGTATATTTTATACATATATATATATATATATACATTTGTCCCTCGACACCGATTGACAAATCCCCCGCCGGCTTCCAGAAACTCGGTCGACAAGCGCACGCTGCTCGAAAACTACGACGTGGCCGCGCTGTGCGTCGACGAGATCGTCGACGACGGCATCATCCTCGACACCGACCCCGTCGTCGTCGCCGCCCGCGTCAGCCGCCCGCCGCAGCCCGACATCCCCAACATGCAGGGCATCGACTTGAGCGAGGAGGGCCTGCTGAAGATCTACCAGTTCGGCAAGCAGAAGCTGGGCGAACGCTTACGCCAAGGCCTGTAGGGCCGGAGCCAGAGACGGGCACGCGACCTGGTTGGTGACGAGCCATGTCCCACGGGCGGTGGCGGGGAAGTCGGGAGTCGGGAGGTGAGGTTCGGCGGGGAAAAGGAGAGATCAACCCCGCCTCGACGACGACGACGACGACTACCACTGCTACCACTACCACTACCACTACGACCCCCACTGCTACCCCCCACTACTACCACCAACTCACCATCCCCATCTCACTCATCCTCAATTCCCTCCCCAAAATCCACCTTCCCCACACTCCACACCTCCCTCTCATCCTCCACCTCATCGCCACTCAGCCCCAGTCCGCCCTGTCCGCCTTCCGCCGCCCTCCTCTCCCGAGCCTGTCCGCTCAACCGCAACGCGATCCGCTTGAAATACTCCGTCATGCTCCGCTTCACCCCCGCCTCCAACTCCGCCCCGGCGCCACGCATGTACTGGTCGAACACCGTGCTCTCCTCCTCCACCACCCCGAGCACCGCCAAGAACGCCCCTTCCGCCGCCAGCTTGACGGGGATCACCGGGTCGCGCACCGCCGCGAAGATGGCCGGCACCAGCGTGCCGAGGTGCGGCCGCACCACGCCGGGGCGCATGCGCGACACCGTGCGCATCACCACCAGCGACAGACGCCGCGTGTCGACCGGTTTGCCCGCCGCCACCGCCCCCGCGAGCGCTTCCATCACGGCCTTGGTGCCTTCGTGGCCTGTGTTGCCCGTGTCGCCGAGCAGGTATTTGCCCGCGGCCAGCACCGCGTTGTCGGAGATGAAGGGGTGCGCGTGCTGCACCCCTTGCACCAGCACGTGCCGCGTGATGTCGTCCAGCTGGCCCGTGAGCTTGTCCGGCGCCTCCACCAGCACCGCGTTCAGCGCCAAGACGGTGGAATGGCTCACGTGGTAGTTGAGCACACGGCTCTTGATCACACCCACCGTCTTCTCCGCCGGCATCACGGCCACGAGTGAGCCCAGGAGCTTCGCGTACGTGATGGCCAGCGCCTCGTCGGCCTCGCCCGCATCCGAATCCATCAGTGCGAGAATGGTGTTGTGGCTGGCCTCGTTCATCTTGGCACCCGCTTTGCTCACCACTTGGTACAGTGCCTTGAGCATCGCCCTCTTCACACCAGCGTCGGCCGTCTTGCTGCCCGTGACCAATTCAGCGATGAGCGGATCCACCCTGGGCGCCATGGTGATCAGTGTGCCGAGCGCTTTCGCGGCTCGGCTTCGCAAGACCTCGCTGCTGGGATCGGCGAGTGACTTGGCAAACGTCCTCTGCAGCTGAGGCAAGAAGGGCTTGAGGGATGCCGGCACCTTGCCCAGCAGATTGTTGAGCGTGAGCAGGATGGCCGCCTTGAGCTCCACCGATCTCTCCGAGACCACACGGATCAGCGGACCCGTGATCTGTGTGACGAACAACTTGAGGCCATCGGCGCTCGCCCGGTCGATGAGATCGGAGAGACCGAGAGCGGCTTGGATGCGCTGCTCAGCCGAACCGTTCATGAGACCCTGCAAAAAGATGGGCAGCACGGCATTGATGCCCTTGGGCAAAGAGAAGCCCGGCAGATCATGGCCCGCCACACCAACTTGGTTGAGGGTCGTGCGAGTCGTGACCACCAGCGACTCCATTTCTTCCTTCCGGAGCCGCTGCGTGAGCTGGTTGAGAGCCGTCCACGCAGCCGTGACGACTTCTGGAGCACGGTCGTCGAAGGCGATGAGCAGTGCTCGGATGACGTCGGGGTAGTAGCGGGAGAAGTCCATCTCGGCCTTCTCGAAAAATTGTGCCAATTGCCGGTCGGCGGCGGCACGGATGCGATGATCATCGTGCTTCGCCAGCGCCAGCATCACACTCATCATGGTGTTGAGGCCGTCGTGCTCGTCGACGGAAAGGAGGATCGTGACCAAGGCCGAGTTGAGTTCGGCCGTCCGCGCTTCGTCTTGGCACGTCGCCATGTTGTCCATGAGCGTGTTCAGGATGTTCGGCATTCTTCTCGTCATGGCCGAGCTTGCCACTTCGGCGAGAGAAGCGAGGGCGCGAGCGTTGAATGCCGACACCGGGCTGGTGAGCAGGGTGGGCAGCAAGTTCGGCAGGATCATGCTGGCCCGGGTGTGGTCGGTGAGCAGGGTCAGCAAGGCCGCCAACGCATCCGCCGCTTCGTCCTTGTCGCGCAAGAGTTGAAGCAGGTTGGGCAGCACTTGATCGACCGCGCGTTTGCCGAGAACCTTCTGCAGAGCGTCGAAAGCGTCCGCGGCCGCTTCTCGGACATGCTCATGGCGGTCGACGAGCGCGGTGCGCACGACGGAGATGAGGGTCTGGTCGTAGTCTGCCAGCGATTCGAGCGTGGCGGAGGCGATGAGCTCGCGGAGGGCAATGCAGATGCCTTGCCGCGAATCCAGGTCGACAGCCGTGTGCAGCTGTTGCTGGAGCGTGGGCAGAAGCGTGGCCAGCACGCCTTCTCCGGCTTTCCTGATAAGTTCGCCGAGAGCGTTTCCGGCAATCACCTTCTGCTCCATATTCGGGCTGGCCAGCCTCCGGACGAGGAGCTGGGTGAGGGTGGGCACGAGCTCGCGGAGTGTCCGTGGCGACGACACCAGAGCCTTCCACACGTTCATGGCACACGTGCGCACAAGGCCCGACGTATCGCAGCGACAGATGTACAGCGCCGAGAGCACGCGATCCCGCTTCTCGGCGCCGAGCACTTCCAGAAGTGATGCGCCCGCTTCTGCGGCGCCGTCTTCGTTGTCTTCGGCTTCCTGCTTGCCACTGATGCCCGTGAGGTTGAACAGCAGGTCTCCCACCAGCTCGACCGAGCTGAGACGAATGCGATGGCTGTCGTCGGCGAGACCGCGTTCCAGCTCCGGGAGCAGCAAGTCCACCGACTTGGATGCAAAGTTCTTGACCAGGAGACGCCCAGCACGGAGCGCCGTCTCTCGGATCGACTCGACCTCGTCCGCCAGCCCCGCCAGAATGGACGGGATGATGCGGGAAAGATAGTTGGCGAAGCTCTGTCCAAAGCACGCCGGCAGGAAAATGAACAGCGACATGAACCCCTCTCGAACCGAAGACTTGCTGCTGGCCACGTTCTGCAGGATGGTCGGGAGAGTCTCCTCCAAACGGCTGGTACCCAGGCCCGCCAGCACCTCCGACAGGGCCTGAGCCGAGCCCAGGCGGTCGCCTGCACCCGCATCGGACTGGAGCGTGCACATCAAACTGGGTATGAGATCGGGCAGTGCATCTTCGCCGAGCTTCTCGATCGTGGATCCCAGTGCCTTGGACGCGGTGGCACGAGTGGTGGGCACAGGATCCACAATGGCAGCCTTCAGGCCCGCGACCAGGATAGGGAGGTGAGCGATGAGATCTTTGCGTTCCGTCAGATGCGCCAGACTGCCGATGATTTGCGAGGCCTTCCGCTTCGTGCCCGAGCGGTCGCCCAGTCCCCGCTCGAGGATGCGCACCACGAGCGCCAAGGAAGGAGCGTCGAGGTAGTGGACGAAGTTGACCTTGATCAACGCATCCAAAGCAGCATCGGTGAAGCGGGTGGGATCGCTGAGCGCCTTGAGCAGGATATTGACTTGGCTCTTCACTTCGGGATTGCTGATGACTTCTCCGAAGCGCTGCAGGCTGCGGTTGGCCGAGGCCCGCACTTCCTTGTGGCTGTCGTTGAGGACTTCGGTCAGTGGGGGGATGATATCTGGCAAGCTGACCGCCAGCTGTTGGGGATCGAGGTAGGCCATGGCACCCAGCGAGTCGCAAGCTCCCTTCTTGCTGCGCCATTGCGACTCGTCCAGACCTTCCAGTAGCTGAGGCAGCACCTGCTTGACGCCGTACGAGCTCAACGTCGCAAAGCCCGTCTTTGCGGCATCAAGGCATGCTTCTCGAACGTCCGCCGTCGTGTCGCCGAAGCCGGCGAGCAGCTGCGGGACAATTTGGATCACGTACGGCTCGAACATCCGGCCGAGCAGGAGGGACAGAAGCTCGTACGCCAAGAAAGCACCTTGTCGCTCATTCGGGTCCTTCTTGTTTTCAGTGGCACTGCGGAGTGTCGACAGGAGCCGGGCGTCTTTGATCAGAGCGATCCCTCTGCCTTTGACCACACCCGCCACCCCATACGCCGCGCCACGACGGCCCGCGTATTTCTTCGAGTGCAATGTCTCCTCCACGAGCTGGCCAAGGTATTGGCTCGCTTGGTCTGCGGATGCTCGAACGAGTGGCGGCAAGCACTGCGCGACAGCATACTGCACCGACTCCGATGGAGTGCTGAGAGTCGCAAGTAGCTGGTTGACGACCTTGGGCACTCGGTCGTCGCCAGCCGGCAAGTGCCGTGCCAGAGCACCGTATAGGATGACGACAGCCTCGTTGACCAGGTCCTGTTCGGTGGTCGCGCTGCTTGCGCCGAGACGGTCTTCGCACAGCTTCATGAGAGGCTCGACTCGAGACTGGCCGCGCACTGATACCACCGATGTCGCCGCGTCGACCATGGCGTCTCGCACCGGCACGCTCTTGTCACTCAGCGGTCCTTGTTCGATCATGAAGTTCAGGAATGGCGCCAAAAGGTCATCTGGGAAGGCAGACGCCAGCTCCTTGAAAGCAAGCGCAAAGCCGTGCCGTGATTCCCAGGGATCAGACAAGTCCTTCTTCAATGGCATGCCGTAGCGATCCAGCTCAGGCTTCTTGGGTTTGGCCGCCTCCACATATGATTCTTGCAGCCGCGTCAGGATGTTAGGGAAAGTCGCAGGATGCTCCTTGACGGCGGCAGCCACTGCACGGGCTGCTGCGCGACGTAGCTGGGCATCGTTGGACTCCAGATACGGCAAGCACTTCATTGCGCCGTCCTCGACGACCTTCAGCCCGTTTTCTTCCCAAATTTCACAAGCTACGTTTGTGTTTTCCTCGTCATCGTCGTGGCATGCCAGCCAAATTTCTTCGTAGAATTCGCGATCGGTCAACTCGAGCTCGGCACTGACGGCTTGCAGCACGGCACTGCGGACTGAGCTGTCCGACACGATGGCCCCCTTGACCACGGTGTCGGTCTCGGATGTGTCCATGTTTGTGGCCAGGCAGCGGCAGAGGTTGGCGAAGCAGTCCTTGATCTCCTTGTAGTGCTGTGCATATCGCAGCATGGCGGCAATGAGCGTCGCAATGAGCTTCTCCCTGGGTAGCCGCAGGTCACTGCACGTGTCGGTGTGGAAAGAGAGGAACTCGATGGCAAGGATCAGCTGCTCGTCAGCACCCTCGCCTGCTGCACGATCGATGCCACCATTCTCCAGGACCAAGAAAATCAAGGCCAAGATGTAGCTGAGGGTGACGGTATCGAATGGTCGCTGTTCGCCGAGGAATCGCAGGCGGTAAAGCAAGCGAGTGACGAGGTCGCCCAGCGGCTCTGCCAGAAGATTCTCCGGCAGCACGGTGATGCCCGCTGCGCGCAAGGTCGCGACACCGACGAAGGGGCGCAGAGGACCCAAGCGGCTTGATGTCTTGTCCGAACATTGCAAATATGCCATCGACGCAGCATCGCCTAATATGAGGCCGGCGCCGGCTTGAATCACGCCGAACAGAGACTTCACTGCCGGGCCGAACCACGCCTGGGCTTCGGTGGGCGGACCGGTGGCAAGAGCACGGATGACGCCGGTGCCACGTCTCAGCTTGCCATGGACTGCTGCCACGGCGGTCCGGATGTCAGCCTCTTTCTTGAGTTGTGCATTGACCTTGGACTGTTCCTCCGCGGTGAGCTTCTTCGCCTGGCCTTTTTTCGCCGCAAGGGAAGCTCTCAGCTCCTCCTCCCATTTCAGCGTGTCGTAGTCCTTGGTCTTCTTGTCTATCTGTGGCGCTTGGGACTGGGTGGACAAAACATCGACAAAGGCCGTGCCCTCGGGAGTGCGATAGATGCCAGCTTCGGTGGGCCCAATCGCCTCGACGAGAGACGGATCTAGGTCAAGGCCAATCTGTGCGACGATGAGCGGCGTCATGACGCGGGGCGCCACGAAAGCCAGCTCGGCGGCAGCGTGGCAGGCGGCAAGCTGGAATGCAGGCAGTGGCTTCCAGGTGGGATTCTCCGTCACCGCCAGGATGCGAGCGAGGCAATCTGCCGACGATTTCTCGGCGAGTAATCCGGGGTCATGACCCGTTCTCAGGCACAGTTCAATCCAAGGTGCCTTCGAGATGAGCTGAGGGCGGCACAGCACCAGCAGCTGCCGCAGCTGCTCTTCGACCAGCTCTGGGAGTGTCGGAGATGCAAGCTGCGCCAGAGTGTCACGGTCCAGGCATATTGATCTCACCACCCGGTAAAGCTCTGACTGACCAGCCTTGGATGCAACGGCAGCGCTGTCCTTGGTTTCCAGCTGCACATCTTCACACCATTGCCACAGTCCGCCGATGACGGCACGCGACACGGCCTCGGGGTTGGCCGCGTAGAGTGCTTGGAGTGCTGTGGTGGCTTCGCTTCGGACCTTGGGCGCAGCGGTGGAGGAAGCGATGAGGTATATGATGGTGTGAGACCAGGCTTTGGCCGCAACCCCGTGAGCGGGTGCAGAACGGGCGAGTGCGGGGAATGCCGCAATGGTGGCACGGAGAAGCCATCGCAGATCCTCTTCCGAAGCGAGCTTGGTGTAGACTCGTGGGTTGAGCAGAAATGACGGCTTTGGCTCCAGCGCCAAGACTTTGTCGGCGACGGAAGCCGTGTGGATCGCTGCTGCGTGTTTCAGCAACGGCATGTCGGGCGCTCGGGCCAGCAGGAGCGCGGAGGCAGCCGCGGCCACGGGGATCTGGCCGCTCTGCAGGGCCGGGAGAGGATTGGCGTCGACGTGGCTGAAAAGGTCGACAAGCTGGGCGATGGAGGGATCCAGGAAGGCGGCCGTGCTCTCCTTGCGCCGTGCCTCAGGCTCCAGGAGCCAGAAGGCATCGGCGAGATGCAGAGCCCACAACCGGCGCTTGGGCATGTTCTTGTCGGCCAGGCCGCGGGAGAAGGCGTCAATGGTGGCACTGTCCAGTTTGACATCACGCTCGAGGGCGTAGCGCACGTACTTCGCGATGCAGCGGATCTCAGCAGAGGCTGCCGGCTCGCTGGCTTCTCGGGCGGCGAGAGGCACCAGCGCCTGCAGGACGTCGGTGGCGAGCGAGGGGGTGGGCTGCAGGGCGAGGAGCATGTCCGCATGGACGGCCCGCTGGTCGGCCGACGGGACCTTGTTGGCCGTGAGAGGCGTGAGGATGTCGCCGGCCGCTTTCGCCACGAGCTCGCCGTGGGTGCAGCGGGCAGCCACGGCGCGGAAGGTGCGCAGCGCGCCGTCCCGCGTGTCGGCCCGCGTCGACTTGATGTTGGCCAGCAGCGGCTTGACCCAGTGGGCGGCCAAGGCGTCGGACAGGTCCAGGTGCGAGGGCAAGGCGGAGACCAGCGGCGCCACCAGGTCGTTGAGCACGACCTCGGGCGCGCGGAGCAACGCCTTCTCCACCGCCGGCACCAGCTGCTCGGCGAGGTCGTGCGCGGTCACGAATGCGGCGAAGAAGTCTCGCAGCGCGCCGGCGAGATGGGCCGGCAGCGCCGCTTTGGCGCCGAGGAAGTCGCGGCGGTAGAAGGCAAAGTACTCGGCGGTGCGGTCGGCGACCACCGACCGGCGCTGGGGCAGCCGGCTGCTGCACCCGGCAATGGCGGCCAGGGCGAGGGCGTTCTTGGGGCGCGGCGCGGGCCCGGCGGCCGCCAGCGCCGCGATGCAGGCGCCGACCGCCTCCGGGCCGAACGCGGCCTGGAGCAGCGTGCGGAAGGCGCGTCGGCCCACGCGCAGGGCCGTGGCTGCCGTGCTGGCCCGCGGCGCGGCCGACAGGAGACGGTCGGTGGCGTCGGTCCAGGCGGCGACGGTCCGCAGCCCCCACGCATCCCACCGCGCCCGGTCCCGGGCCGACTGCTGGACGAGCAGCGACGCCCACCGCACCAGCACCAACGCATGGCCGGCCGCAATGCCCGCTTTCTTCGCCTCGTCCGCGAGCAGGTCGGCGAAGCCCGGCACCACGCTCGGCCCGGCGGCGCACGCGGCGGCCGCGGCCAGGCAGCGCTCCACCGCGTGTCGGGACGGCGCGTCGACGTAGAGCGGGCTGGTGTCGAACAGCGCGCGCAGCAGCGCAGGAAGCGCGGCGGCGGCTACAGCTGTGCACTCGTCAGACGCCGTCGCTTGGGCCATCGTCTGCACCAACCTACATGCGCCCACCAGCCTCTCGTGGATGGCGTGAAGCTGGGCCATCCTCCGCTTGGTGGAACTCGACAGCAGCGCTCGCCGCATCTCCCACACCTCCGCGCCCGCGTCGCCATCGACCACTGCCGCATCCGGGGCCATGCTGCGCATTGCGTGTGTGTGTCGGCTACGCGAGACGTGGGCACAACATCGGGCTCTGCATGCTCTTGCCCTGCTCTTCCTCTTCCTCTTTCTCTTCCTCTTCCTCTTCCTCTTCCTCTACCTCTTTCTCTTCCTCTTCCTCTTCCGCGCCGTTTTTCTCACTCACAACCGGCTCTCAACAGTGCGCAAACGACCGTTGCGCTGTCTACTGCCCGCGTCCGACCCTTTTCGCCCGTTTCCCACCCATTCGAACTACGCTTTTCCATGTGGGGCCGACGGTGCGTGAGAGGCAGAGACGTCGAGCATCGACTCTTTATCTAGTTAACTAGTAGCTTACACTCGAAGAAGAAATTGAATATGACTAAGGCTACGAGAAATTTGTAGTAACCAGTTAAGGCTAGAGTAGAAAAGATCCTCTACTCAGCATAGCGTATATAACTATTGAGCTGGCAGTACTAAAAGGGTAGCAGAATCTTTTTGGCACGACCACTCTATTTTTAATTCTATTAACTGTACAATACTGAAATACTCTACTTCCACTAGACCAAGGAGGCATCTCTTCCCGATTTAGTATATTGAGGATTTTTGTCTAGTGTACTATAATGCAGTAGTAGTAATAGTAGTAGTAGATAATCTGAGCTTATGCAGATATTATTTGATACGGCTTATTTGATAACTATATCTCGAACTAAGGAGGAAAGAAACCTATATAGTAGTGGCGGTAGCCTTTCGTAGTAGTAGTGTGCCAAGGCCCGGCGCGATCCGTTCCAGAACCTAAATTCTGGAAGGGACCAAGTCGAAATCCAGGGTCCACTCTATCTATCTATCTCCCTCTTCTACTACTGTAACACTACCCCCCTCTGTTAGAGAAGAGGCTGAGGTGTGTATAGGTTATAGTAGGAACTAAAGTTAAGAGGAGGAGCTAAAGAACTAAAGTCTAAGGAGTAGTTGTATATCAGGAGTTAGAAGGTTGTTCTAGGTTGATTGTACAAGACAAGCTATAAAGAAGGAAAACAGAAAGATAAGGGGGCGGCAGCTGCTTCTTATGTCCCTCTGCCCTAGCTGGTTGTTTGCCCCTTTGCTACTAGATTTCCTAAGAAGTTTCTTAACAAACTTCTCTCCTTTGTTCTGTTAACTAAGTTACTTCTAAAACCTTCTTTTCCTAAAGATTCTAGAACTGAAACAGAATATTCTAAAGAGCGGGTCGAGTCGCTTCCAGTGCGCCTAGAAGCTTCTTAGTTAGACTAGTAAGTGTTAAGTTGTAGGCTGTTAGGGGTAGTAGAGTGATCCGGGCGCGCAGATATAATTCAATACGACCTTTTTAATAACTATATCTCGAACTAAGGAGGGAAAGGAATCTATGTAGTGGTAAGTAAGAGCTTTAGGGGTGGTGTGCCAGGGCCCGGCTTGGTCCGGAAGGGCTAAGCCGGAATTCTAAGGGTCAACCCTATCACTTAGTCCTACCCCTTTCTGCCGTCGCAACACCACCCCCCTCCCTTACTAGCGGTCGACCTCGACCGCTTACTTATTTCTCTCTTTCTCTTTTTTTTTTGATTTACATCGTCGCTATCTGACGTCTTCGCCTGTCGTCTATCTAATCTGTGCTATCTGGTCGGAGCTAGCGGTTACCTGAGCTGCGGCGTAACTAGTCTGTGCGCCGCTACGGAGGTCTATATAGATCCGTCCTTAGCGCCGTTTCTTCGTCTTTTTCTTTCTCTACTAAAGACCTTACCTACTGCAGGGCCGGCGGCGCCGACGCCGCTTTACGGCGTCGGCGAGCTTCCTGCCCAAGCAGTAGTAGGTAGTAGCCGAGTCAAAGACTCCAGCAAAGCGACTGCTACGATCGTCTTTATCAGTGTTAGGGGGCGCCGCCCGGCCCAGGTCCTGAACCCGACCTAAGCCGACCGTCGCCCTAAGGACTGCGACTTAGCGGCGCTAGCACGACCCTACCCTCTGTACGGAGCAACCGACAGGACCCCACCTCCGTACGGAGGGAGAACACTACGGTCCTGCTCAAAGGGAAGCTACCGCCCTTCGGATTAGGGGGGGGGGGGGGGGGGGGGTAGAAACCCGGCACTACTGTACGGAGGAGGTAACTCCCGATCCTCCGTACGGAGGGTGAACCTTGCACCCCGGCACAAAGGGGAAATTGCTAGCTTGGCTTCGTAGGTACAAATCGTACGGAGCAGACGTCGAAGGAACTGCCTATTAGTTCCTTTATGTAGATACCCGACCTTAAGTTTCTAAACCAAGATTCTTAAGCCTCTTATATTAGGAACTAATCTTACTGTCGGTAACCGCGGTAATAGAGCAAGATAGACGGCGACATCCCTATGGAACCTACGGCTATAGAGGGACACATGCACCGCGTATACGAGGAGCTGCTGGAAAGCAAGAGGCAGCTCGAACAGCAAGTGAGCCACTAGGCTGCGATAATTTCCCAACAGGAACAGGAGCTACGACAGCTTAGGGCGTCCGATCGCGATCCGACCCCTACGACGACGAATACGATAACCCCTACCCCGACCCCCAAGAGCAAACTCCCCGACGTCTCTATATACGATAGTAAGGCCCCAGCCGAGTACCCCTCCTAGGCGGCTCAGATGCGCTCTAAGCTCCTAGTTAACTTAGGAGCATACCCGACCGAGCTGGACAAGGTAGTCTACCTCTTTAGGAGGTTAAAGGGCAGGGCGGCAGTACGAATTCTGCTGTACTACGAGACGGCTATTGCCAACCCGGCAATAGCTACGACGACGATGCTCTAGGCAGCTCTGGACAAGAGCTATAAGGACCCGGACTGCGAGAGCCGAGCGCTCCTACAGGTTAACACGATGAAACAAGGACGCAAGACCGTACGAGAATTCCTTGCGGAATTTGACCAGACTTTGGCAGAAGCAGGGGGTCTCTAATAGGAGGACAGGATGAAAATTACCTCTCTAGAGGTAGGCCTCTCTAAGGAAATTATAACGGGGCTGGTAGGTGTAATGCGGCCAGCTACGTACGAGGAATTTTGTAACCTTCTTAGGATAGTCGACGACCAGCAACGCAGGCTAGGACGGATAGGCCGTGCTTAGGAGATAAGACAACCTCCCCAGCGACAGACAGATGCTATAGACTAGGAACCGACGACGACGAGGGTAGCAGCAGCAGCTACCGTACGGCCAAGGGCCGCTACTAAGAAGGCGCAATAGGTAGACATAGCCACCCTTAACAAGAGGCGAGCAGAGGGGACCTGCTACCGGTGTAGCAAGATAGGCCACACTGTACGGAATTGCGGGCTCCTACTAGCAGAGAGACCTAGGGGACGGCCGACCACCGCAAGGGTAGCCACTGCAGCGCCTTAACGAGAAGATTAGGTGCCCTACTCGGACGACGACGAGTCGGGAAAAGAGTAGCCTCTAAGCGAAGACTCTGCCAGAGGCGGGTGCGAGATAGACTGCCAAATTAAAGCATTACTTGGCCATCTTTTAAGAGCAATTACATAACGACGACGCCGTTTATCGTACGGCCGACATTAAACAGGTCCGCAACGGCGCGGACACTAATTGACACAGGATGTTTGGTATATAGAGTGATCAGCGAAGACTTCGTACAGAGACATCGGATTAAGACGGCCCCTACGGTACCTGTACGCATGCTGGGCATTACCGGGCAGGGACCGGACATTACCTATATAGTGAAAGTAACAATAGAGGTACAAGGACACTACGAGCAAGACTCGTACCTCTATGTCGTACAGGACAAGTTGGGGTATAACCTAATACTAGGGAAGCCTTAGATAGAGCGCTAGAAGGGCAAGCTAGACGTCGGACGAGGACGGCTATACCTGGCAGCAACAAAGCGGAGAATCCGGGACCAGGGCAGGTCCCTGCAAGGTAGCAATGCTAAGGCCGAAATCAACACAGCAACGGCGGACATCGAGAAGGCATTGGCACCTAAGGAAGCGACAAACCCCTATACGAAGCTCCTAAGAGAGTATGTTAGGTACCTAGACCTCTTTAAACCGAAGTCGGCCTCGAAACTGCCGCTACACCGAGGGGAAGGGATTAACTATAACATCTAGCTAGAACCCCGCCTGGATAGGAGCCTGCCGGAGGTACTGTACGGACCGCTGTACAGGATGTCCTCTAGAGAACTCCTAGTACTGCGCAAGACGCTGGACGACCTGCTTGCCAAAGGGTTTATCCGGGCCAGTACGTCGTCTGCAGGAGCCCCAGTACTGTTTGTCTATAAGGAGGGGAAGGCTAGATTGCATTTCTGCGTAGACTACAGAGGCATTAACGCGATTACTAAGAAGGACCGGTACCCTCTACCCCTTATTAAGGAGACCCTTAGACGGATTAGCAAGGCGAAGTAGTTCACTAAGCTTAACGTAGTCTCGGCCTTCTACAAGATACGGATTAAGGAAGGCTGTAAATGGATAACTACCTTCCGCACGAGATACGGTCTTTTTAAGTAGCTAGTTACCCCCTTTGGCCTTGCCAATGCACCGGCAACCTTCCAAAGGTACATCAACAAGTCCCTGCAAGGGTTACTAGACGATATCTGCTCGGCATACCTCGACGACACCCTGGTTTTTACAGACGGCACCTACGCAGACTACGTACGGGATGTTAAGAAGGTGCTGGACCGTCTGCAGCAGGCGGGCTTGTACCTCGACATCGACAAGTGTAAGTTCGGTGTCCAACGTACGAAATACCTAGGTTTTATTATCGAGGCAGGGAAAGGCATTAGCATAGATAGGAAGAAGATTGATGCTATCAAGCTATAGAAGCCGCCTATAAACGTCAAGGGCGTACGGGAATTCCTTAGGTTTGCCAACTTCTACCGCCAGTTTATACGGAACTACTTGGAGATCGTACGCCCCCTAGTTAAGCTAACGCACAAGGACAAGCAGTTCAAATAGTCGGACGAATGCGATAAGAGCTTCGACAAGCTAAAAGAGCTCTTTACTACAGGACCAACGCTCGCCGCCTTTAACCCGGAGCGTACGACAATACTGGAAACCGACTCCTTAGGGTACTGCATTAGGGGTATCCTGTTACAGGTAGGCCCGGACGGACTCCTACACCTATACGCTTATTTCTCCAAGAAGAACTCCCCGGCTAAGTGCAACTACCCTATCTACGACAAAGAGTTGCTGGCAGTCGTACGGTGTTGCGAAGCCTAGGATAGGGAACTCCGCTTAGTGCCTAAGTTCCTCGCCCTAACGGACTACAAGAACCTGGAATACTTTACTTAACCCCGGAAGCTGTCTAAGAGGCACGTACGATAGGCAATGTACCTAAGCCGGTTTAACATAAGACTCTAGTACCGCAAGGGTAAGGACAACAGCAGGGCCGACGCACTGTCCAGACGGGACTAGGATATGCTAACGACGTACGAGGACGACCGGCTAAAGTCGCGGACATTCCAGATGTTCAAGGAAGAGACAGGCAGGGAGACTATCCACCTAGCGGCGACATATCTATAGGAACCCTAACTGCAAGCTTAGGAAGAGGCAGTGGAAAAGGACGAGGTATACCGAGGGGCCCGTACAGCGATCCAGGGTGTTGCGGTGGTAGAAAGAGGTGGGACAGATTGATGGGGTGGACCCTGGAATTTCGGCTCGGCCCGTCCGGGCCGAGCCGGGCCTTGGCACCACCACCATCAAAGCCCACTACTACCACCACATAGATTCCTTTCCCTCTTCAGTTCGAGATATAGTTATCAAAACAGCCGTATTGAACCTCATCTGCGCGCTCGGATCATTATATCTCGAACTCACTCTCCACAACCCCGCGCTGCGCGAAAGGGCCCGTTGAACCATCCGGAAACCCGAATAACGCACGCGCACCCACCAACAACAACCAACCCCAGGCACCGTAAGAAGATGGAAGACTTCTCAGCGGTAGAGAGCGGCGTCACAGGCCGCAGCAGAAGCAGAAAAGGAAAGACTGACAGAGCGAGCAGGCGCTCCAGTGTAATTGACGATGAGATCGTCATCAGAGGTTTTACAGCGGAAGAGACCGCTGAGATCAAGGAACGAATAAGCGAATATAAGAAGATCCACGACTGCACGATCGAGGAACTGGAAGACCACGTAAACGAGAACGGAATAGGGAAGGTCTACGACGGTATAGACCTCATTGAGACGCTGTTCTACCGGACACTGGAAGAAAACAGACAGCTAAGAGAGGAAGTAGAGACGGTAAGGGCCGAGAAGGAATCGGCAGAGACTATCGTCGAAGTGTTAGAACACCAAGCGGCGAATCGAATGGCGCAGCTGAAGGCGCTGAAGGATCAACTGGCTGATATGGAAGCAGCGAG
Organism: Pseudocercospora ulei; assembly: GCA_016165855.1. Classification (NCBI taxonomy): domain Eukaryota; kingdom Fungi; phylum Ascomycota; class Dothideomycetes; order Mycosphaerellales; family Mycosphaerellaceae; genus Pseudocercospora; species Pseudocercospora ulei. The sequence continues at coordinate 82,406 of JACWNB010000022.1, read as the reverse complement.
ATCGTCGCCGCCACCGCGGCGAGAAACCCAAGTAGAAACCACCTCGCCGGCGGCCTACAGTTAAGGTAGCACGTTGATGACGTCATTACCGGATCCACCTGTTTTCGGCGGCGGAGACCCTAAATCGTAGGAGGCGTTTAAGAAGAAGATCAAGAATAAGATAAGCCGCGATCACGCATCGAGCAGCGAAGAGGATCGATTAGCGTACCTGGAATCGCGACTAGAAGGTGAAGCTTTTTCGCTGGTGGCGGATCTGGAAGAAGTGACCGCCGACGACGCCATCAAGGCGCTGGACCAGCGTTTCGGAGACCCATTCCGAAAAAAGACGGCCCGTAAGCAGCTAGATAAAATCAACCAGAACAAGCAGACATTCGAAGAGTTCTATAGACTGTTCAGGAAATATGCCATCAGAGCGAAAGTGGCAGAAGATGAGCAGCTGCACTTATTAAGGCAGAAACTGAGCCCTGAGCTAGCTGCGGCGATGGCGTCGGTGGAAGACGAAGACCTGCCGAGCTTTGTGCACCAGGCGAGAGTGACAGCAAGAAACCTGAACGCGTACGGAAAACCGACGGCACGCGAACTGATTCAGAAGCCGTTGCCGCCGTCGCAGCCAACGAGAACCCCTGCGTCCTTCCGCCGCGGCCCCCAATCGCCTTACGTGCAGCGATCGTCGTTCGTCCTTACCTGCTACGCGTGTGGAAAGCCTGGCCACATCGCCACGAGATGCCAAGCCTCGGATAAGCAGAAGCAGGAATACCGCGCGATGAAGCAGCAGCCGCCACCGCCGAGAAAGACTATTCAAGCCATCGAACCGGCTCCGAACGACACCGATAGCGTAGAAGGTAGAGTGCCCCTGCGAATCTTGGGAAAAGACCAGCTGGAAGGATAGGCCCCCTATCCAGCGCTGACAACAGGGCACTACATCGAAGCGAATCGCCGCGAGAAGAAAGCATTAACAGCTGCAGCGATCCGCTATCGGCTGCGGTGGAGGTGAACACGGAAACAGCCATCATCCTTCCAATTACTGTCCACCCCCTTGACGGATCGAGCAGACCGCTTCAGCTAAAAGCTTTCATCGACACCGGAGCTCTTATCGGCGCGGCGGTCCACCACCGACTGGTCCGGAAGCTGACGAATGGATACGGTTATCCAGTGGAACTGGCGTCGCCGACGCGGATTTCGGCGTACAATAGACAAGACACGGAAAGCGTTACGCACTATGTGCCGCTGAGGACCACACTGGCTGGTCGCACCACAGAGGCGACGTTCCGAATCATGGATATCGGAAGGTTTGACATCATTATAGGGCAGAAATGGATGAAGAACCACAAAGCCATCGTTGACGTAGATAAAGGAACTATCAGGTTCAAAACCCCGGGTAGCGGAGCAGGGACCATCGGAAAGGTCGCCACCGTCGTCGCCAAGCCGAAAGCCACGGAGTCTGCGAAAGAGGCTCCGTCCGATCGTTACGAACCCCCGGTTACCGTCGGAATAATGAGTTCAGAAGCTATAACGACCCTCGCGAAGTCGCCGGACAATAAGATCTACGCTATCTCGATGAAAGACATCGAAGACCACCGGAAGATGATAGCGGAAGAAGAAGTGGACCCGCTGGAGGTGCTACCGGCGGAGCTCCACGATTACGCTGACGTGTTCTCAAAAGCCGACTCCAACCTCCTGCCGCTTCACCGACCGGAATATAACAATAAAATCCGACTGAAAGAAGGAACTACGCTGCCAAGAACCGAGCCCCTGAGGCGACTGTCGCCGGCGGAACTGGACTAGGTGGAGGTGTTTGTTCGCGAGAACCTGGCGAAGAAGTTCATTACGCCGAGTTCTGCCGAATACGCGTCACCGATTCTTTTCGTAAGAAAACCAGGGGGTGGTCTGCGACTCTGCGTAGACTATCGCAGCCTCAACGAGGTCACCAAGAGAGACGTATACCCGCTGCCGCTAATCGACGAGACCATCCAGCGCGTAGCAAAGGCTAAGTGGTTCAGCAAGCTGGACATCCGCCAAGCGTTCCATCGATTAAGAAACGAAGAAGGGCAGACAGAAGATCTCACGACGTTTGCCACGCGTATGGGCAATTTCAAGTGGTTGGTGATGCCTTTCGGACTCACCAACGCGCCGGCAGTGTGGCAACGCTTCATAAACCACACCTTTATGGACATGCTGGAACGGTTCGTGTCTATTTACTTGGACGACATCCTCGTCTACACCGAAGGAACGAGAGAACAGCACACGGACCACATCGAGAAAGTGTTGAAGAGGCTCCGCGAAGTCGGATTGAACGCGGACACGAAGAAGAGCGAGTTCTATCAAACCGAGGTCAAATATCTCGGTCTCATCGTCGGAAGAGATGGAATTCGGATGGACCCATCAAAGGTCGCCGCCGTCGCGGAATGGAAGCAGCCGAAATCCGGAAACACTACGCAGATCAGGGCGTTTCTCGGCTTCTGCAGCTACTATCGACGGTTCATCAAGGACTTCAGCAAGATAGCGAGACCCCTGAACGAGGCGCTGAAGAAAGAGGCCGCCGGCCTATGGAATAAGAGGTGCACGGAAGCCTTCGTGCAGCTGAAAGAAGCAGTGGCCTCTGCACCAGTGCTGGCGCACTTCCGACCAGAAAAAGCAATCTACGTAGAAACGGACGCTTCTGACACGGTAACCGCAGGGGTCCTTTCTCAATATAGCGACGACGAGACCCTCCATCCAGTCGCCTTCTTCAGCAAGTCAATGAGCGAAGCTGAGCGGAACTACGCCATCTATGATAAGGAGCTGCTGGCTATCATTCAGGCCTTTGAAGAGTGGAAACCGGAACTCATAGCTAGAAAAGGGCCAATCCAGGTTCTCACGGACCACCAGTCGCTGACCTACTTTATGAAGACGCAGAAGCTCTTACGACGTCAAGCACGGTGGGCTGCCTACTTATCAGGGTTCGATTTCAAGATCACATATCGACCAGGAGTTCAAAACGGAAAGGCTAACGCGCTGACGCGAAGAGAAGGGAAGATGAGCTGCGCGAAGGAAGACCCTAACATGTTCCAGAAGGTGTTGACCGAGCGAATGATAGACGCAGAGGTGTTGAAAGAGGTAGGGGTCTGCGCGGTGGAACAGGCCCCTAAGGAAGAAACTCTCTACGAAAAGGTGAAACAGCTCAATCAACAGCAGAAGCTCGGCAAGACCGGTTCAGGGAAGATGATAGTTCCGGAAGAACTAATTACGGAAGTCATCCAGCTGGTCCATAGCTCTATGGACGTTGGTTACGCCGGCTCAAAGAAGACGATGGAAGCCATAAGGACGGTCTACTGGTTTCCACGGATCTACGAACGGATCCATCGATTTATCGCCAATTGCTACGTGTGCAGAGCCGCGAAGCCACGTCACGGCCTTCCGGCAGGCTTATTGAAGCCGCTTCCGATCCCCGAGAAGCCGTGGCAGCACATCACGATGGATTTCGTAACCGGCCTGCCGGATTCCGATGGATACGATGCCACCCTCAACGTAGTGGATAGGCTAAGCAAGGAGCGCCACTTTATCCCCTACAGAGCGAGAAACGAAGGAACTACCGCGGAAGAGACCGCACGAATGCTGATCCAACACGTATGGAAGCACTATAGGCTGCCGGACACTATCACTACGGATAGAGGTCCTCAATTCACCGCTGACGTGTGGAAAGCTATCAATCAAGCTCTCGGAATCTATGGAAAGCTCAGCACCGCCGCTTACCCTTAAACGGACGGCCAGTCCGAAGTGGCTAACCGTAAGATAGAACGATATCTGCGAACCTTCTGCGGCCACCATCAAGAAGAATGGGTTAAGGTGTTGCCGATGGCCGAGTTCTGCGCTAACTCGGCACCGTCTAAGGCCACCTCGCTGGCGCCGTTCGAGATAACGCACGGCTATCTTCCGAGGATGAGCTTTCAGCCGCCAAACGAACCCAGCTCCGCGGAACCTTCCACCGCCACGTCGTCGAAGAGAGTCGCCGCCGCGGCGGCAGAAGCGCTACGATCTCAGATGGAAGAAGCGATCAAAGTGGCGAAAGAAGCGATGGAGACGGCTCAGGAGAAGATGGTGAATCGAGCTAATAGAAAAAGGTCCCCAATGGAATTCGAGGAAGGCCAAAAGGTATGGCTCAACACGCGAAACCTGAGGCTAAAAGGAAACGCGAAGCTCAGCCCACGCCACGTGGGTCCGTTCAAGATAATAGAAAAGAGGTCGCCGGTGACCTATCGGCTCGAGCTGCCGAAGGCGTTCCGGATCCACGATGTTTTCCATTTAGATCTGCTGAGCTTGGACCCTGAAGACGGCCTGCCGGAACAGGGGTTCGCTGAACCCCCGCCAATCGAGATAGATAATGAGGAAGAATGGGAAGTAGAAGACGTAATGGACGTGAAGAAGATAAGGGGGTCCATCAAAGCGAGGGTCTCGTAGAAGGGGTGGCCAGAAGACTATGAATGGTATCCGATCGAGAACCTCCGGAATTCGGCGGAACTGCTAAGAGACTTTTACGCGCGGAATCCGACGAAGCCGAAGCCGGAATGGCTCTGATGCCGATCCTTACGGAAGAAGAAGAATGCCACGTCCGCTCCACCGGCGCGAAAGCCGATGAAAACGATCGTGATTGCTCCAGGCAGATCGTAGCGGTCGGCAGGCCGCGCACGCCGTGGCGTGCCAGCGCCGCCGCCCCCCCCCCTGCGATGGAGTGCTGACTTCGGTGGAGAAAGAAAAGAAGAAGAACCGGAGCCGCGGACGGATCTATATAGACCTCCGAAGCAGCGCACAGACCGCCCAGACCGCAGCTCAGATGACCGAACGGTTCAGATCAGGTGGCGCACCGATCACATGAACGCCAAGTGAAGGACTTCGGATGGAGATGACGTAAGAAGTTAAGAAAGAGACGAAGAGGACATTGTTTTGATGGAAGACGGAAGAGGTGACGTCGACGTTGAAAGGAGTTTTCGAGAAAAGAGGCGTCGAATCAAAAAAAAAAAAAAAAAAAAAAAAAAAAGAAAAAGTGGACATTTTCGGATGGATGAGGTGACTAAGCGGTCGAGGGCGACCGCTAGTGAGGGAGGGGGGTAGTGTTGCGGTGGTAGAAAGAGGTGGGACAGATTGATAGGGTGGACCCTGGAATTTCGGCTCGGCCCGTCCGGGCCGAGCCGGGCCTTGGCACCACCACCATCAAAGCCCACCACCACCACTACATAGATTCCTTTCCCTCTTCAGTTCGAGATATAGTTATCAAAACAGCCGTATTGAACCTCATCTGCGCGCTCGGATCACAGGGAGGGCAACGGAAACTCCTAACCAAGCTCTACCTAAAGGTATCGGCAGCCGAGTGTTCAGTGGACGAGGAGAACAACCTAAAGTTCAGAAATCGGATATAGGTCCCGGCGGACGAGAAGCTCCGTACGGGCTTAATACAACGAGCATATAACTCTATAGCCACCGGGCACCTAGGGCGCGAGGAGACGTACAGCATTATCGCCCGGGACTACTACTAGCTAGCGATAGCGAAAGACATTCGCAGGTTCGTACGGAACTGCGATGTATACGGACGAACGAAGCCCTGGCGCGAGCTGAAGTATAGGCTGCTAAAGCCCCTGCCGATACCGGATCGACCCTGGCAAGACCTAACCGTAGACTTCATTACAGACCTCCCTAAGAGCGACGGACGGCGAAACATTATAGTAGTTACGGACAAGTTGACGAAGGGGGTAATACTAGAGGGGATGGACTCCATTACGGCTAAAGACACCGCCTAGGCCTTTATCCGGACGACGTTCAGCAAGCACGGTTTCCCCAGGTCAATTGTATTAGACCGGGGGTTACAGTTTACGAGCTAACTCTAGGCACGGATCTGCCAGTTACTAAGGGTAGAGCGTCGCCTGTCCACCATATAGCACCTACAGACGGACGGGGCGACGGAGAGGGCCAACTCAACCCTAGAGGCGTACCTCCGAGCGTACGTCGACTATAACTAGACGAACTGGAACCGCCTTCTCCCAATAGCGGAGCTGGCTATTAACAGCCGTACGGCCGATGCTACAGGACTGTCCCCCTTCTTTATAACCTATAGATACGACCATTCCCCGCTCCTACCGACCCTAAGTAGCAACACCCCGCGTCCCGTACGATCCCCAATCTAGCAAGGAGAGGCCATCGTACAGACGATTACGAACGCCTACTAATAGGCAAAAGCAAGCCTGGCCCTAGCCTAGCAGAACGCGGAAGAGCAGGCTAATAAGGGACGACAGGCTGCACTAAGGTACGAGGCAGGGGATAAGGTCTAGCTAAACCAGCGAAACATCCGTACGGACCGGCTAAGCAAGAAGTTGGATTAGAGAAACAGGAAGTTTACGGTAATCCGGCCGGTAGGGACATACGCCGTACGACTAAACACTCCCCTAGGGATTTACCTAGTCTTCTATATAGACCTCGTACGACCGGCAAGCACAGACCCCTTGCTGCATTAGACGACTAACGACGGGCGCCCACCCGCAATTATAACCAAGGGCTAAGAAGAGTACGAGGTAGAGGGGATCCTTAAGAGCCGGAGGAAGCGGAGGAAGGCAGAGTACTTAGTAAAATAGAAAGGATAGGCAGAGCCTACGTAGGAACTGTACGAGGCTCTGCGAGACACGACTGCACTGGACAGATAGGAGGAGGACCATCCCCCTACCCAGTTGCAATAACCCTGCGCCGTACGGCGGAAAGAGGCACGATCCACCCTAAGGACAGGGTAGCTGCAGGCAGACCTAGGTTGTTAAAGGATCGGGCACTACGACGTAGGACACTATAGGAGTCCACTAATACGACACCGTACGACGCTATACGAGATAAGGGCTGGAAGAAAGGAACAGCTAAGGGACGAATAGGAGGGGGGAGCGGAAATAAGACAAGAGAGAAAACCGGCCGAAGATTCTTACATTCCCTAGGGGGGAACCAAACTACCCTACTTATCGTCTGAAATCTCCACTACCTTAGGCCCGGCTGGGCCCCCACCCCTACCAGGGCTACCCCCAGGGGGCAGAGGCACCCCCCTACCCCTACCAGGGCCAGCCCTAGGGAGCAGAGGCACCCCCCTACCCCTACGTACCTCCCCTGGACAGCGGAAGGGGCAGTAGAGGGAGCTATCCTTCCACTTGTACGAGGCACACACCCTAGCCCAGAAACCTAGGAGGCGGTATAGGCCAAGTAAGGGCTGGGGGGAGTTGGGGCAGGGGGCACAGGGCTGGCCCCGGGTGGCGATAAGGAGGGCGTTAACGTACGACGGCCGGGCCGTAGCCACCCGATCGGGTGTAACCTGGGCGGGGTTACACTAGAAGGGGTAGAAGGGGAGCCCGGCCGCATCCTGCTGCTCGCGGGTGTAGCACCTAAGACGTCAGATCAGACCGTACGGAAGATAAGAATCCGTACGAACCAGAAGAGTAGCTGCTAGTTAAGTTAGGGGCCCTACTGTACGTAGTTAAAGTAGGGGGGGACCCCGGCTGGACGAGGGGGAGGGGCGGGGCCAGCAGCGACGAGGGGACCGGACGGGGCAGACATAGTAGCTGGTAGTAGTTGGCTGGTAGTGGTTGGTTAGTAGTTAGTAGCTGGTAGTGGCGGATAGTAGACGGTAGTAGACAGTAGTAGATAGTGGACGTTGTATAGGGAAAAGAGAAAGGGGAAGGGAAGAGAAGGGAGAAGGCTTGGGCTAACTGCCTGCTATAGTAGGAATGGCAAGCAAGGCAGCTGCTGCAGACAGGTAAAATAGCAAGAGGCAACTACGACCTAGGGGAAGTAACGAGGGACGACGACTCGGACGACCGGACAAAATAGGAAGCTACAACCTGCCAAAGGAACAGCAGGAGCTGGGTAGTTTAGACACGCCGCTGTGCGGACGAAGCACTACGAGAAAGGGAAAAGGGGGGGGTATTGTTAGGGGGCGCCGCCCGGCCTAGGTCCTAAACCCGACCTAAGCCGACCGTCGCCCTAAGGACTGCGACTTAGCGGCGCTAGCACGACCCCACCCTCCGTACGGAGCAACCGACAGGACTCTACCTCCGTACAGAGGGAGAACACTACGGTCCTGCTTAAAGGGAAGCTACCGCCCCTCGGATTAGGGGGGGGGGGGGGGGGGGGGGGGGGTGGAAACCCGGCACCACCGTACGGAGGAGGTAACTCCCGATCCTCCGTACAGAGGGTGAACCTTGCACCCCGGCACAAAGGGGAAATTGCTAGCTTGGCTTCGTAGGTACAAATCGTACGGAGCAGACGTCGAAGGAACTGCCTATCAGTTCCTTTATATAGATACCCGACCTCAAGTTTCTGAACCAAGATTCTTGAGCCTCTCACAATCAGCTTCTGCACTAATAGAGCGGACGCGGCTTTTCTTCTTCTTCCGGAATAATCAGCTTCAGAGCTATTTAGGCTTTGGCTTCCTTAGGTTCTAGACATAAAACTCTCTTAGCAGCTCCGCCAAATTTTAGAGGTTCTCGACCGGATACTATTTATAGTCTTCCGGCTACCCCTTCTACGAGATCTTTGCTTTAATAGACCCCCTTATCTTTCTTACGTCTATTACGTCTCCTACCTCCTACTCTTCTTCTTTACTGTCTATCTCGACTAACGGGGGTTCAGCGAACCCCTGTTCTGGAAGGCTGTCGTTAGGGTCTAAGCTTAGCAGATCCGAATAAAAGACATCGTAGATCTGGAATAACCTTAGTAGCTGGAGCCGATAAGTCACTAGCGACCTCTTTTCTACTATCTTAAACGGACCTACGTAGCGGGAGTTAAGCTTGGCGTTGCCTCTTAGCCTTAGGTTCCGCGTATTAAGCTATACCTTTTGGCCTTCTTCGAATTCTATTAGTAACCGCTTTCTATTAGCTTAAGTTACTATCTTCTTCTAAGTCGATTCTATCGCCTCTTTCGCTACCTTGATCGCTTCTTCTATCTAAGATTGGAGCGCTTCTGCCGCGGCCGCGGCGACTCTCTTCGACAAGGTAGCGGTAGATATAGAAGGTTCTAAAGAGCTGGGTTCGTTCGGCGGTTGGAAGCTTATTCTCGGAAGGTAACCGTAAGTTATCTTAAACGGCGCAAGCGAGGTGGCTTCCGACTGTGCTAAATTAGCGCAGAATTCGGCTATCGGCAATATCTTAATCCACTCTGCTTAATAATAACTGCAGAAGATTCGTAGATATTTCTCTATTTCGCGGTTAGCTACTTTAGACTGGCTGTCGGTCTAAGGGTAAGCTGCTATGCTGAGCTTTCCGCGAATTCCGAGAGCTTGGTTAATAGCCTTCTATACATTAGCGGTAAATTAAGGACCCCTATCCGTAGTGATAGTGTCCGGCAGATTGTAGTGCTTCTATATATGCTAAATCAGCATTCTCGCCGTTTCTTCTATAGTAGTTCCTTTATCCTTCGCTCGGTAGGGGATAAAGTAGCGCTCTTTGCTTAGTCAATCTACTACATTAAGCATGGCATTATATCTATTAGAATCCGGCAGGCCGGTTACGAAATCTATCGTAATGTGCTGCTACGGTTTCTCGGGGATTAGAAGTGGCTTTAATAGACCTGCCGGAAGGCCGTAACGTGGCTTCGCAGCTCGGTATACGTAACAGTTAGCGATAAACCGGTAGATCCGCTCGAAGATTCGCGGAAACCAGTAGATCGTCCTTACGGCTTCTATCGTCTTCTTTAAGCTAGCGTAACCAACGTCTTTGGAACCGTAGACCGGCTGGATAACCTCTGTAATTAGTTCTTCTAGAACTATTAGCTTCCCTAAGCCGGTTTTGCTGAGCTTCTGCTGCTAGTTAAGCCGTTCCACTTTCTCGTAGAGCGTCTCTTCCTCAGTTAGCGGCTCTATCGCACAGATCCCTACCCCTTTCAACACCTTGGCGTCTACTATACGTTCGGTCAACACCTTCTGAAACATGTTCGGATCTTCTTTCGCGCAGCTGGTCTTTCCTTCTCTTCTCGTTAGCGTATTAGCCTTTCTATTTTAAGCTCTAGGTTAATAGGTAATCTTAAAGTCGAATCCGGATAAGTAGGCAGCCTACCGGGCCTAGCGACGTAATAGCTTCTGCGTCTTTATAAAGTAGGTAAGCGACTGGTAGTCTGTAAGGACCTGGACTGTGCTCTTTCCGGCTATAAGCTCCGGCTTCTACTCTTTAAATGCCTGTATAATAGCTAACAGTTCTTTATCGTAGATAGCGTAGTTCCGTTCGGCCTTAGTTATAGACTTGCTAAAGAAGGCTACCGGATAGAGGGTCTCGCCGCCGTTAGTATATTAAGAAAGGACCCCTGCTGTTACTGTATCGGAAGCGTCCGTTTCTACGGAAATCGTCTTTTCTGGTCGGAAGTGCGCCAGAACCGGCGCTAAGGCCACTGCTTCTTTTAGTTAGATAAAAGCTGATACGGGGTGGGTTGGCCCGTGTTATTACTATGCCTTGCCAAGGTTCATATATCTGGTACACATTGGTCAAGTCACTTCCGAGTTACTTGACCAGTCCCTTTTGGCTTAAGTGTACCGCGCTACATCACTTAACTCGGAAGTAACTGCTAAAAGTGTACGATAAAAGGCCCGGGTTCAATTCCTAGAGGGCGCATCTTTTAACGGGAGAGTGGAAGCAGCGTTGACGTATGTCCGTTTGTCCACCACTCCGTACAGAATAAGGCAGACCCGGTAAAGGTCCAGCTGGCTGTGTGCAGACCTGCCGGAGGGGGGGTTGATTGCGTATGCTGCATGCATAGGGGGGCTGTGCAATGGCATACATAGCCTGTAAGTAAGCGCAGCTTACGAGGTCGTAAGCCTGTAGCGCAGGGGGTAGTGATACGGGGTGGGTTGGCCCGTGTCATTACTATGCCTTGCCAAGGTTCATATATCTGGTACACATTGGTCAAGTCACTTCCGAGTTACTTGACCAGTCCCTTTTGGCTCAAGTGTACCGCGCTACATCAAAAGCTTCCGTGCACTTCTTATTCTATAGGCCAGCGGCCTCCTTCTTTAATACTTCGTTTAGGGGTCTCGCTATCTTGCTAAAGTCCTTAATAAACTGTCGATAGTAACTGCAGAATCCGAGAAACGCTCTGATTTGTGTAATGTTTCTCCGGATTTCGGCTGCTTCCATTCTGCAACAGCGGCGACCTTAGAGGGGTCCATTCGAAATCCTTCTCTTCCGACGATAAGACCGAGATATTTGACTTCAGTCTAATAGAACTCGCTCTTCTTCGTGTCCGTGTTCAATCCGACCTCGCAGAGTCTCTTTAACACCCTCTTAATGTAGTCCGTATGTTGCTCTCTCGTTCTATTAGTGTAGATAAGAATGTCGTCTAAGTAGATAGACACGAACCGTTCTAGCATATCTATAAAGGTGTAGTTTATAAAGCGTTGCTATACTGCCGGTGCGTTAGTAAGTCCGAAAGGCATTACCAACTACTTAAAATTGCCTATATACGTAGCGAATGTCGTAAGATCTTCTGTTTGCCCTTTCTCGTTCCTTAATCGGTAGAACGCTTAGCGAATATCCAGCTTGCTGAACTACTTAGCTTTAGCTACTCGTTGTATAGTCTCGTCGATTAGCAGCAGCGGATATACATCTCTCTTAGTAACCTTATTAAGGCTACGGTAATCTACGTACAGTCGGAGACTACCTCCGGGTTTCTGCACAAAAAGAATCGGTAACGCATATTCCGCAGAGCTTAGCGTAATAAACTTCTTCGCCAGGTTTTCTCAGACAAATACCTCTACTTAGTCCAGCTCGGTCGGCGATAAGCGTCTTAGGGGTTCGGTTCTCGGCAACGTAGCTCCTTCTTTTAGCCGGATCTTGTTGTTATATTCCGGTCGGTAGAGCGGCAGGAGGTTGGAGTTAGCCTTCGAGAACACGTTAGTATAGCTGTAGAGTTCTTTCGGTAACACCTCTAGCGGATCTACTTCTTCTTCCGCTATTATCTTCTAGTAGTCTTCAATGTCCTTTATTAAGATAGCGTAAATCTTATTGTCCAGCGACCTCGCGAGGGTTGTTAAAGCTTCTGAGCTTATTATTCCGATCGTGTCTAGAGGGTCGGGCCGATCTATCAGAACCTCTTCGATGGTCGTAGCGTCCGATTTCGCGGCGACGACGGTAACCGATTCAGCGGCGACTCCGCTCTGCTAGTCTTTGAACCCTAGCGTGCCTTTACCTATGTTAATAACAGCTTTCTGGTTCTTTATCTATTTCTGCCCTATAATAATGTCAAACCGTCCGATGTCTATAATTCGGAACGTAGCTTCCGTAGTGCGACCAGCTAGGGTAGTCCTTAGCGGCATATAATGCGTAACACTCTCTGTGTCTTGTCCGTTGTATGCCAAAATTCGCGTCGGCGACGCTAGCTCTACCGTATAACTGTATTCTTTTATTAGTTTCTGAACCAATCGATAGTGGATCGCGGCTCCAATAAGGGCTCCTGTGTCGATAAAAGCCCTTAGCTAAAGTAGTCTGCTTAAGCTATCGAGGGGGTGGACAGTAATTAGAAGGATAATAGCTGTTTCCGTGTTTACTTCTACCGCTGCTAAGAGCGGATCGCTGCAGCTGTTAATACTTCCTTCTTCTGGCAACGTAGTTCGTGCCAGTGCCCTATTGTCTATGCTGGATAGGGGGCCTATCCGTCTAGCTGGTCTTTTCCTAAGATTCGTAGAGGCACTCTACTATCCCCGCTGTCGGTGTCTTTCAGAGCCGGCTCGATAGCTTGGATAGTCTTTCTCGGCTGCTGCTGCTTTGTAGCTCGATACTCCTGCTTCTACTAATCCGTAGCTTAGCATCTCGTAGCGATGTGGCCAGGCTTTCTATACGTGTAGCAGGTAGGGACGAACGACGAGCGCGGCGAATAAGATGGCTGCTAAGGTGCTCTCCGGAAAGGTGCAGGGGGTCGCGTTATCTGCGTTATCGACAGCTCCTGGTTTGGTTCGCGCGATTTCGCGTAAGCGCTTAGGTTTCTGGCTGATCCGGGCACGCAGATATGATTCAATACGGCCTTTTTGATGACTATATCTCGAACTGAGGAGGGAAAGGAATCTATGTGGTGGCGGTGGTGGGCTTTCGTAGTGGTGGTGCCAAGGCCCGGCTCGGCCCGGACGGGCCGAGCCGAAATCCAGGGTCCACCCTATCAATCTGTCCCACCCCTTTCCACCGCCGCAACACTACCCCCCTCCCTTACCAGCGGTCGCCCTCGACCGCTTAGCCACCCTATCTATCCGAAAATCTCCGCTTTTTTTTTTTATCGTCTCCTTCTCGAAAAATCCCCTCCAACGCCGACGTCACTTCTTCCGTCTTCCATCAAAAACAACGTTTTCTTTATCTCTTTTTCAACTTCTTACGTTATCGGCATCTGAAGTCCTTCACTTGGCGTTTATGTAATCGACGCCATCTGATCCGTGCTATCTGATCTAAGCCGTAGGTCATCTGAGCTGCGGCGTGGCTGGTCTGTGCGCCGGCACGGAGGTCTATATAGATCTTTCCGCGGCGCCGTTTTTCTTCTTCTTTTTCTCTTCCACCAAAGCCGAGCTACCGGCCGACGTAGTGGTGCCTGGAGCCATCAATTCCAGAAGCACGATCGCTTTCATCGGCTTCCGCGCCGGTGGAGCGGACGTGTCTCCATTGTCGGCATCAGAGCCACGCTGGCTTCGGCTTTTCCGGGTTCCGCGCGTAGAACTCTCTTAGCAGCTCCGCCGAGTTCCGAAGGTTTTCGACCGGATACCATTTATAGTCTTCCAGCTACCCCTTCTACGAGATCCTTGCTTTAATGGACCCCCTTGTCTTCTTTACGTCTATTACGTCTTCTACCTCCTATTCTTCCTTATCGTCTATCTCGATTGGCGGGGGTTCGGCGAACCCCTGTTCCGGAAGGCCGTCCTTAGGGTCTAGGCTCAGCAGATCCGAATGGAAGACATCGTAGATCCGGAACGATTTCGGCAGCTGGAGCCGATAGGTTACCGGCGACCTCTTTTCTATTATCTTGAACGGACCTACGTAGCGTAGGTTGAGCTTCGCGTTTCCTTTTAGCCTCAGGTTTCGCGTGTTGAGCCATACCTTTTAACCTTCTTCGAATTCTATTGGCGACCGGCTTCTATTAGTTCGAGTCACTATCTTCTTCTAAGCCGATTCCATCGCGTCTTTTGCCACTCTAATTGCTTCTTCTATCTAAGATCGGAGCGCTTCCGCCGCCGCAGCGGCGACTCTCTTTAACGACGTAGCCGTAGTAGATGGTTCCGCGGAGCTGGGTTCGTTCGGCGGCTGAAAGCTCATCCTCGGAAGATAGCCGTGCGTTATCTCAAACGGCGCCAGCGAGGTGGCTTTAGACGGTGCCGAGTTGGCGCAGAACTCAGCTATCGGCAGCATCTCGACCCACTTTTCTTGGTGATGGCCGCAGAAGGTTCGTAGATATCGCTCTATCTCTCGGTTAGTTACTTCAGACTAACTGTCAGTTTAAGGGTAAGCGGCGGTGCTAAGCTTTCTACGAATTCCGAGAGCTTGGTTAATAGCTTTCTATACGTCGGCGGTGAATTAAGGACCCCTATCCGTAGTAATAGTGTCCGGCAGGCTATAGTGCTTCCACACGTGTTAGATCAACATCCGTACGGTCTCTTCCGCAGTAGTTCCTTCGTCTCTCGCTCGGCAGGGGATAAAGTGACGTTCTTTGCTGAGCCGGTCTACTATATTGAGCGTAGCATTATATCTATCGGCTTCCGGCAGGCCGGTTACGAAATCCATCGTAATGTGCTGCTACGGTTTCTCAGGGATCGGAAGTGGCTTTAGTAGACCCGCCGGAAGACCGTAACGCGGCTTCGCGGCTCGGCATACGTAGCAATTGGCGATAAATCGGTAGATCCGTTCGTAGATCCGCGGAAACTAGTAGATCGTCCTTACGGCTTCCATCGTCTTCTTTGAACCGGCGTAACCAACGTCTACGGAGCTATAGACCAGCTGGATGACCTCTGTAATTAGTTCTTCCGGAACTATTAGCTTCCCCGAACCGGTTCTGCCTAGCTTCTGCTTCTAATTGAGCTGCTCCACCTTCTCGTAGAGAGTCTCTTCCTTAGGGGCCGGTTCTACTGCGCAGACCCCTACCTCTTTCAACACCTCTGTGTCTACTATCCGCTCGGTCAACACCTTCTGGAACATGTTCGGATCTTCTTTCGCGCGGCTGGTCTTTCCTTCCCTTCTCGTCAGCGCGTTAGCCTTTCCATTTTAAGCCCCTAGTCGATATGTGATCTTAAAATCGAACCCTGATAAGTAGGCGGCCTACCGAGCTTAGCGACGTAAGAGCTTCTGCGTCTTTATGAAGTAGGTCAGCGACTGGTGGTCCATAAGGACCTGGACCGTGCTCTTTCCAGCTATAAGCTCCGGTTTCCACTCCTCGAAAGCCTGAATGATTGCTAGCAGCTCCTTATCGTAGATGGCGTAGTTCCGCTTAGCTTCCGTCATTAACTTGCTAAAGAAAGCGACTAGATAGAGGGTTTCGTCGTCACTA
Organism: Pseudocercospora ulei; assembly: GCA_016165855.1. Taxonomy (NCBI): domain Eukaryota; kingdom Fungi; phylum Ascomycota; class Dothideomycetes; order Mycosphaerellales; family Mycosphaerellaceae; genus Pseudocercospora; species Pseudocercospora ulei. Next base: position 66,908 of record JACWNB010000022.1, on the reverse strand, counting down.
TATTAAGAAAGGACCCCTGCCGTTACTGTGTCGGAAGCGTCCGTTTCTACGTAGATCATCTTTTCCGGTCGGAAGTGCGCCAGAACCGGCGCCGAGGCCACTGCCTCTTTTAGCCGTACGAAAGCTTCCGTGCACTTCTTATTCTATAGGCCAGCGGCCTCTTTCTTCAGCGCCTCGTTCAGGGGTCTCGCTATCTTGCTAAAGTCCTTAATAAACCGTTAGTAGTAGCTGCAGAATCCGAGAAACGCTCTAATCCACGTAGTGTTTCCGGATTTCGGCTGCTTCTATTCCGCGACAGCGGCGACCTTCGAGGGGTCTATACGAATTCCGTTTCTTCCGACGATAAGACCGAGATACTTGACCTCCGTTTAATAGAACTCGCTCTTCTTCGTGTCCGCGTTCAATCCGACCTCGCGGAGCCTGGTCAGCACCTTCTTAATGTGGTCCGTGTGCTGTTCTCTCGTTCCTTCGGTGTAGATAAGGATGTCGTCTAAGTAAATAGACACGAACCGTTCCAGTATGTCTATAAAGGTGTAGTTCATAAAGCGTTGCTACACTGCCGGCGCGTTGGTAAGTCCGAAAGGCATTACCAACTACTTGAAATTGCCTATGCGCGTAGCGAACGTCGTAAGATCTTCTGTTTGTCCTTCCTCGTTTCTTAATCGATAGAACGCTTAGCGGATGTCTAGCTTGCTGAACCACTTAGCCTTTGCTACGCGCTAGATAGTCTCGTCGATTAGCGGCAGCGGGTATACGTCTCTCTTAGTGACCTCGTTAAGGCCGCGATAGTCTACGCAGAGTCGCAGACTACCCCCTAGTTTCCTTACGAAAAGAATCGGTAACGCGTATTCGGCAGAACTCGGCGTAATAAACTTCTTCGCCAGGTTTTCGCGAACAAACACCTCTACCTAGTCCAGTTCCGCCGGCGACAGTCGTCTTAGAGGCTCGGTTCTCGGCAGCGCGGCTCCTTCTTTTATTCGGATCTTATTGTTATATTCCGGTCGATAGAGTGGCAGGAGGTTGGAGTCGGCTTTTGAGAACACGTTAGCGTAACCGTAGAGCTCGTTTGGCAGCACCTCCAGTGGATCCACTTCTTCTTCCGCTATTATCTTCTAGTGGTCTTCGATGTCTTTTATCGAGATAGCGTAAATCTCATTGTCCAGCGACTTCGCGAGGGTCGTTATAGCTTCCGAACTCATTATTCCGACAGTAACCGGGGGTTCGGAACGATCGGACGGAGCCTCTTTGATCTTCGTAACGTTCGGTTTGGCGTTGGCCACTGTGACCGATTCGGTGTCTGATTTGATGGTGGCTAAGCCGCTGATCGGTTTTCCGAATCCGATTGTGCCTTCTCCTACGTTAATAATCGCTCCCTGGTTCTTCATCCATTTCTGCCCTATAATGATGTCAAATCTTCCGATATCCATAATTCGGAACGTCGCTTCCGTAGTGCGACCAGCCAGGGTAGTCCTTAGCGGCACGTAGTGCGTAACGCTTTCCGTGTCTTGTCCGTTGTATGCCGAAATCTTCGTCGGCGACGCCAGTTCCACTGGATAGCTGTTGATGCGGCGCGGTACACTTGAGCCAAAAGGGACTGATCAAGTGACTCGGAAGTGACTTGATCAATGTGTACCAGATTATAAACCTTGGCAAGGCATAGCAGTGACCCGGGCACACCACCCCGGATCACCACCCCCTGCGCTACAGGCTTACGACCTCGTAAGCTGCGCTTGCTTACAGGCCACGCACCTTATGCACAGCCCCCCTGTGAATCGTGCGCAATCAACCCCCCCCCGGCAGGTCTGCACACAGCCAGCTGGACCTTTACCGGGTCTGCCTCATTTGTACGGAGTGGTGGACAAACGGACATACGTCAACGCTGCTTCCACTCGGCGTTGAAAGATGCGCCCCCTGGGAATTGAACCCAGGCCTTTCACGTACAGTTTCAGCAGTTACTTCCGAGTCAAGTGATGCGGCGCGGTACACTTGAGCCAAAAGGGACTGATCAAGTGACTCGGAAGTGACTTGATCAATGTGTACCAGATTATAAACCTTGGCAAGGCATAGCAGTGACCCGGGCACACCACCCCGGATCAGCTGTATCTATTCGTTAGCTTCCGGACCAGTCGGTGGTGGATCGCCGCGCCGATGAGAGCTCCGGTGTCGATAAAAGCTTTCAGCTAGAGGGTCTTGCTCGATCCGTTAAGGGGGTGGACAGTGATTAGAAGGATAATGGCTGTTTCCGTGTTCACTTCCACTGCCGCCGAGAGCGGATCGCTGCAGCTATTGATGCTCTCTTTCGTCGACGTAGTTCGCGTTAATGCCCTGTTGTCTATGCTGGATAGGGGGCCTATCCGTCTAGCTAGTCTTTTCCTATAATTCTCAGCTGCACGCCGCCGTCTACGCTGTTAGCGTCGTTCGGAGCCGGCTCGATAGCTTAAATAGTCTTTCTCGGCGGCTGCGGCTGCTGCTGCGGCTGCTTTATAACACGATACTCCTGCTTCTGCTTATCTGATGCTTGGCAGCTCGTAGCGATATAGCCAGGCTTTCCGCACGCGAAACAGGTAGGGACGAACGACGGTCGCGGCACGTAAGGCGGCTGGGGGCCGCGTCGGAAGGGCGCGGGGGCTCTGGTTGTCCGCATTAGCGACGGCGACGGCTTCTGAACCGATTCGCGTAATTTCGCGTAAGCGCTTAAGTTTCTCGCGGTGACTCTCGCTTGGTGCACGAAGCTCTTAAGGTCTTCGTCTTCTACAGACGCTATAGCGGCAGCCAGCTTAGGGCTCAGCTTCTGTCTCAGTAAGTGTAGCTGCTTATCTTCCGCTACCCTCGCTCTGATAGCATATTTTCTGAACAATCCGTAGAACTCCTCGAACGTCTGCCGATTCTGATTGATCTTGTCCAGCTGCTTACGGGCCGTCTTCTTTCGGAATGGGTCTCCGAAGCGTTGATCTAACGCTTTAATCGCTTCCTTAGCGGTCGCCTCTTCCAGGTCCGCTACTAGCGAAAAAGCTTTACCTTCTAATCGCGATTCCAAGTACGCTAATCTATCCTCTTCGCTGCTCGATGCGTAATCGCGGCTTATCTTGTTCTTGATCTTCTTCTTAAATGCCTCCTACGCTTTAGGGTCTCCGCCGCCGAAAGCCGGTAGGTCCGGCAGTGGCGTTATCGTAGTGCCACCTTGACTATAGGCTGCTGGTAAGGCGGTCTCCGCGTGGGTTTCTCGCCGCGGTGGCGGCGACGACTTCGCTGCTTCTATATTAGCTAGTTAATCCTTTAGCGCCTTTAGCTGCGCTAGTCGATTCGACGCTTAGTGTTCTAACATATCGACGATAGTCTCTGCCGATTCCTTCTCGGCCCTTACTGTCTCTACTTCCTCTCTTAGCTGTCTGTTTTCTTCTAGTGTTCTGTAGAACAGCGTCTTAATAAGGTCTATACCGTCGTAGACCTTTCCTATCCTATTCTCGTTTACGTAATCTTCCAGTTCCTTGATCGTGCAGTCGTAGATCTTTCTATATTCGCTTATTCGTTCCTTGATCTCTGCGGTCTCTTCCGCCGTAAAACCTCTAATAATGATCTCATTATTAATGACACTAGAGCGTCTACTCGCTCTGTCAGTCTTTCCTTTCCTACTTCTGCTGCAGCCTATAACGCCGCTCTCTACCGCTGAGAAGCCTTCCATCTTCTTACAGTGCCTTAGGGGGGGGTTGTTGGTGTGTTGGTAGGTGCGCGTGCGTTATTCGGGTTTCCGGATGGTTCAACGGGCCCTTTCGCGCAGCGCGGGGTTGTGGAGAGTGAGTTCGAGATATAATGATCCGGGCACGCAGATATGATTTAATACGGCCTTTTTGATAACTATATCTCGAACTAAGGAGGGAAAGGAATCTATGTGGTGGCGGTGGTGGGCTTTCGTGGTGGTGGTGCCAAGGCCCGGCTCGGCCCGTCCGGGCCGAGCCGAAATCCAGGGTCCACCCCATCAATCTGTTCCACCCCTTTCCACCGCCGCAACACTGGCAGTGACTCTCGCTCGGTGTACAAAGCTCTTAAGGTCTTCGTCTTCTACAGAAGCTATAGCTGCGGCCAGTTTAGGGTTCAGCTTCTGCCTTAGTAGGTAGAGCTGCTTATCTTCCGACACTCTAGCTCTAATAGTATGCTTTCTGAACAGTCCGTAGAACTCCTCAAACGTCTGCCGGTTCTGGTTGATCTTATCTAGTTGCTTACAGGCTGTCTTCTTTCGGAATGGATCTCCGAAGCGTTAATCCAGCGCTTTAATCGCTTCTTCGGCATTTACCTCTTCTAGGTCCGCTACTAACGAAAATGCTTCGCCTTCTAGTCGCGATTCTAGGTATGCTAACCTGTCTTCTTTACTGTTTTCGGCGTAATCGCGGTCTATCTTGTTCTTTATCTTTTTCTTAAATGCCTTCTAGTCTTTAGGGTCTCTGCCTCTAAACGCCGGTAGGTCCAGTAGTAACGTTATTGAAGTGCTACCTTAACTGTAGGCCGCCGGTAAGGCGGTCTCTGCTTGTTCTTCTTAATACAGTAGAAGCGCCGACGACATCGCTGCTTCTATCTTAGCTAACTAAGTCTTTATCGCCTCCAGTTGTGCTAGTCGGTTTACTGCTTGGTTTTCCAGCACATCTATAATAGTCTCTAACGATTCCTTCTCAGCCCTTACTGCTTCGTTTTCCTCTTTTAACTGCCTCTTCTCGTCTAGGGTTCTGTAAAACAGCGTCTTAATAAGGTCTATGCCGTCGTAGACCTTCCCTACTCCGTTCTAGTTTACGTAATCTTTAAGTTCCTTAAGTGTGCAGTCGTAAATCTTCTTATATTCGGTTATCCGTTCCTTAATATCTGCGGTCTCTTCCGCTGTAAAACCTCTAATAATAAACTTATTATCAACGACGCTAGAGTGCCTACTCGCTCTGTTGGTCTTTTCTCTTCTGCTTCTGCTTCGGCCTGTAATGCCGCTCTCTACTATTAAGAAGCTCTCTATAGCTGTCTTACAGTGCTAGTGTTTGGTTTGGTGTTTTGGTGCGCGTGCGTTATTCGGGTGTCCGGATAGTTTAACGGTCCCTTTCGCGCAGCGCGGAGTTGGTGTAGTAAGTGAGTTCGAGATATAATAATCCGGGCGCACAGATATAATTCAATACGGCCTTTTTGATAACTATATCTCGAACTAAGGAGGGAAAGGAATCTATGTAGTGGTAAGTAAGAGCTTTAGGGGTGGTGTGCCAGGGCCCGGCTCGGTCCGGAAGGGCCGAGCCGAAATTCCAAGGGTCCACCCTATTACTTAGTCCCACTCCTTTCTGCCGTCGCAACATAGAGCTAGATAGGACCTTGGGACTGTTAGGGGTTTTCTACTGTCTGCTAGCTGTAGTTCTAGTAGCTTTCTTAACCTAATTGTTCGTCTTTGTAGAACCAATTATAGCGCTTCCAACGCTGCAAAGATTGTCTTAGTTGGACCTTTGGTTGTTAAGATATAGCCTGTAAACTATAGTAGTGCTTAGTAGGACTTTGGTACTGTTGTCCTTGTTCTTCTAGCTGTTAACCGTAACAGTAGCCCCCCTTAATATAGCTAAGTTCCTACGAAGCCTAAGTAGTTCCAGATACCGAGGGTAAGTCTGTTTATTCCTAGGAGTAGGTCTGATGTTACGGTTAATATTCTATTAGTATTCAGTATCCAGTTCCTCTTTGCTGTATCTGTTTTTAAGGTAATATCCTTAAGAGACTAACAGGTCCTATTAGTAGAAAGCTTTAATCTTGTCCTTGTTAAAGATAATGTTCCTAAGGGGTTCCTAAGTAGTGTCCTAGTCTTTATAGCTTTGCTATTGGACTTTGTACTTAGTTTGTCTATCTATAACTTGACAGTCTGTAATGTTACGTACGTAGTACTCTTCTTCCTTACCTTTATTATTATCTACTGTAGGGAGGATGTAAGTTCGTTCCTAATCTTATACTTAAATTAGGAAGGGATCTCCTTCTTTAGGCCTTAGCCTAACAGGATAAAAGAAGTTGTGGATTTCCTATTCTTTAGGCAGCTAGAGACGGTATACGTACGAGCTAATCTTCTCTGTAATAGTAAAGGGACCCAGTTTTTTCCAGTCGAGTTTGCGAGAAGATCTTCCTATAACAATATTCTTAGAGTCTAGGTACACTTTGTCTCCTACTTAATAGTTAGGAGCTGGCTGTCTTTTTCAATTAGCTTGATCTTCGTAGACAGTCTAAGCGTAAGTTATTTCTTCTTAGACTTCTTAGTAGATCTGGGAAAGGTGTGTTGCCTAGTCGTCTATATTAACTTTATCTAGGTTATTAGGTCATAGTAGTAGCTCTTAAAGTTCCATTCCTGTTCTGGGATAGTAGCCTCTAGTAGTGTAGAAGGGGGAGTGTCTAGTTGTCTCTAATTCCTAGTTGCGAGCTGAGAATTCTACTATAGGAATGTGTTTTAGCTAATCCTTCTGATAGTAGTTAATAAAGCAACGCAGCGTCTGTTCGAACAGGGCATTAGCAATCTCTGTCTGTCTATCTGTTTCTAGGTAGTAGGAGGTCGAAATGTAGTAGTTAATGTTTAGAAGCTTGTATAGGCGTTTCCAGAATGTAGCAATAAACTAAGAGCCTCTATTAGAGGTAATACTGTTAGGGAGGCCTACGTAGCGCCAGACGTATTCGTAAAAGAGCCTAGCGGTTTCCTTAGAAGTTATGCTCTAGCAGGGTACTATAAAGCGGTCCTTAGAGTGTCGATCTACAACTACAAAGACATTCTTTGCCTTAATACCTGCCTAAGTAGTTCCTTAAGGGAGACAGGTAACAAAGTCTATCGTAATGTGTTTCTAAGGGTGTTTAGGAGCCGGCAGAGGTTTTAGTAAGCCCTGTAGAGGTTAACGATTATGTTTGGCTGCTTTACAGATAGGACAGTTGTTTCTATACCTGCGTATATGCTTCTATATTAATAGCTACCAGTAGTAGCGTAAGGTAAGCTTGTAAAGCTTTAAGCGTCCTAGGTAGCCTCCTACTGCTAAGTTGTAAACTGTCCTAAGGATGTAGGGTCGTATTAAGTTGTCTGCCCCTTTAGGAATAAAAAGGCAAGAGCGAAAGTAGACTAGTCTATCTCTAAGTTTACATTCTAAGAGGGAGAAGCTAGGGAAGGTACGTTGGCCTATCTTAAGGGCTTGGATCAACTCTTAAGCTTGCTGGTCTGATTTATAAGCCTCTCTGATTATTAGGAGCAGTCCTCTAGGGTAGTGTGTTTCTTTAGCTACTTCTTTATCTTCTAAGTTAGTGTTAGAGGTAACAGAGTCTTTAGTTCCAGAGTCTTTAGTATTGTCTGTTGTGCGTTCTAAATCGTTGTCTTCTAGGAAAGTAGGCGTAAGGCACAGGGCAAAAGAGGCAGCAATTGATTGGTTGCCTTCCTGTAAGTAGGTCTTTAAGTCTTTACTTAGGTTGTAGGCCTTTAGGATAGTTTAGTTACAAATCGCTTAACCTTCTCCTCTGTCTACTAGATAGATTCCAGGCATCCTAGTAAGGGCATTAGCTCTTAAATTAAGGGATCCTAGTGTATATTAGATAACAAAGTTAAACCTAGAAAGGAATTCACTCTATCTGGCTTGTCGTCTATTAAGGATCTTGTTCTTTATAAAATAGACTAAGTTCTTGTAATCAGAGCTAACTTAAGTTGGAAAGGCTGCACCTTTAAGTTCTAGACGCTATTCTTTAAAGGCCTTTACAATAGCTAGGAGTTCTTTGTCGTAAATTTCGTAATTGCATTTAGCTGGAATTATCGTCTTAGAGAGGTAGGCTACTAGAAGCTATAGTTAGTTAGGTGCTTTTTTTTAAAGAAGGACAGCTCTAGTAGCTCTATTAGAGGCGTCTGTTTATATACGGGTTTCTAAATCAAAGTCGAAGTGTTAAAGGATAGGATCCTTAGTAAACCTTTGTCGTAGGAGGTCGAAGGCTTGTTGGCATGCTTTAGTCTATTTAAACTTAGCTTCTTTCCTTGTTAGAGCTGTTAGAGGCTTTACAGTTAAGCTAAAGCCTTAAATAAAGCGGCGATAGAAATTAGCAAACCTAAGGAAGCCTTGTACTTCCTTAACTATCTTTAGAACCTTCTAGTTAAGAATTGCTTGGATCTTTGCTGGATCTATACGGATGCCTTTATCTAAAATAATAAGTCTAAGGAAGGGGACTTCTTGTTTATAGAATTCGCACTTGTTAATGTCTAAATGTAAGCCTGCTTCTTCCAGCTTGGCCAGTACTTTGCGGACGTGTCCCTAGTGTTCTTTTAGTGTCTTGCTATACACTAAGATGTCGTTAATGTAAGCCGTAACAAACTAATCTAAGTAGTCTCTTAGGGTGTTATTTATATATTCCTAGAAGGTGCTAGGTGCATTGCATATACTAAAGGGCATAACTAAGGATTTAAACAAGCTGTATCGAGTCCTGAATGCAGTTATCTATTCTTATCCTTCTGCTATTCGAATCTTGTTAAATGCTGCAATTACGTTAAGCTTAGTAAACTATTTTGCCTTGGAAAGGCGTTCTAGAGATTCCTGTATTAGAGGGATTAGGTAGCGATTCTTCTTAGAAATAGCATTAAGGTTGCAGTAGTCGACGCAGAATCGTAGCCCTCTACTAGGTTTCCTAACAAATATAACAGGGCTAGCTGTAGGAGAGCGACTAGATCTAATAAAGCCTTTCTAAAGGTTCTGCTATAGGAACTTTTATAGAACTTGGAGTTCTTCGCAAGACATCTGGTAAAGGGGGCTAAAGGGGGGTGTCTTGCCCTCTTCCAGTTCAATCTTGTAGTCGTAAGGGCGGTAAGGAGGCAGCTTGTTAGCTTCTTTAACTGACCAGACACTAAGGAAGTCGTAGTATTCTTCTAGTACTTTTGTCTCTAGGTTAGTAGCTTCTCTCCTGTTATTATACTTAGCAAGAGCCTTCTTAATGTCCTCTATTAATGCAGCAAAGATTTAAGCTCCTTTCTCCTTTGCAGCTGTATAGAAAGCAGCTGTAGATACTTAGAAGATTAAATTATAATTGCTATATGCAGTAGTAGGCTAAATAGAAGGGTAGCAATAGGTTTAGCAGTGTTCTAAGTTTAGGCAAAGGGTTCTAGTGTTCCAGTGAATCTGTAGGTTGTAGAGCTTTAACTAAGGCAGTCTAAGGATAAGCTTCTAGTTTGGCAGAGGGGTAACAAAGCAAGAGAGGTGTTCCTAGTAGTTCCTAAGGTTAAGCTTAATATAGGCGATCTGAGTTACGCCTCCTAAGGAGGCCTTACTGCCGTTAAACATTCTTAAGGGTCTAGGGTGCTTTAAGGCCTAAGTAGTAATTCCTAAAGAGTTAGCAAGTTAAGAGTTAATAAAGCTTTTACCAGTCGCGCCGCAGTCGATTATTATAAGTACTAAGTATGCTATGTTCTTCTTTATATAGATTTCTGCTATAACAACTAAGGGAGGATAAGTAAGTTCATCCTCTGTCTTAGTATAGAATTGTACAGCAGAAGAAGAGATTGTATAATGTCGATCTAAGTGCCTGCCTGTTAGGCGTCTTGTTGACAGGCTTAGGCGTATCTCTAGTCCTTGTTGTTGTCTTGTAGTGTAGGGGCTGCTGTAGAGAAACCAAGAGGTGTGCCTATCTTAGTACGTCTTGTAGCTAGTGTTAGACAGTTAACAGCAATGTAGTTTGGTTTACTACAGTATATACAGAGGCGTAGGCGGCGGCGTCGTTCCTTCTCGTCCTGCGTAAGGCGGCCGTCTTAGAGCTTAGCTAAGCTTAAGTCTATAGGGTCTCCTTAGGTAACAACTGGTTAAGGGGGAAGGCGTAAGGTTGGCTTATAAGTTCCTACATTTAGGTTAACGTTTGTAGGAGTCGAAACAGGGCGTAGACTGCTGCGGCTGTTGCTCCTGGCCTTAATAATGTCTGCAAACAAATTCCTACGGCTGTTAAGGCGTTGGCAGAGGGTAACAAGTTCCTAGAAGGATAGGGCTTTATATTCCTAATCCTTAAGTTTCGTAAGGAGTTCTGTACTTAACCTAGCAACTAGAGCTAACTTCTGAGCCTCTATGTCGTATTTACAGTGTCTAATCTCTCGTAAGAACTGTGCGTAGTAGTCTGCAAAAGGCTTGTTAGTCTGCTTAAGTGTTCTAATAAATTGTTAAGCTATAGACTTGCAATATAGGTTTCTAAAGGCTAGGTTAAGAGAGGTAAGTAAGGCCTTAATGTCTGGACAAGTAACTTGGAGTGTCTGTAGGTTGAACTAGTGTAAGACTTGCTAGAGTGCCTTGCCTACTAGGAGGGAGAATACGTAGGAGACCTTCTGATTTTCATTAGGGAAATAGTCTGTATTGGCTAAGAGTTTAATAGATAGTCGTAGGCGGAATTTATTAAACTTTTCTTTGTCTCTATAGAACGTTTCTAGATTAGCCACTTTCTTGCTAGTAGATTCTCTAGTAGTAGTGGGTGTCCTTAAGTTTAGGACTTCTTATAGTTGTCCTTGTGTTTGTGCCTTTTGAAGCGTAAGAGTAGCTATCTTTTGTTCTATCTCTTGCAGCTGTTCCTTGCCTTTAGACAGCATTGCCTCCAGACTATTAATATAGTTGCTAATGTCTTTTATTTGCTCTGTTCCTGTAAGGGCTCAAGAATCTTGGTTCAGAAACTTAAGGTTAGGTATCTATATAAAGGAACTAATAGGCAGTTCCTTCGTCGTCTGCTGCTATACAATTTGTACCTACAAAGCTAAGCTAGCAATTTCCCTCTATACAGGGGTGCAAGGTTTACACTCTATACAGAGGATTAGGAGTTTCCCTCTGTATAGTAGTACAGAGTTTTCCCTCTGTTTAGAGGAGCGGCAATTTCCCTCTATATAGGGCTATAGGATTCTCCCTCTGTACAGGAGTAGGGTCGTATTAGTAACTCTGTACAGAGGGTAGGGTCGTGCTAGCGCTGCTAAGTTGCAGTCCTTAGGGCGACAGCTGGCTTAGGTCCAGGACCTAGGCTAGACGGCGCCCCCTAACAATACCCCCCTCCCTTCTTGTAGTGCTTCTTTCGTACGATAGTATGTCGTATACCCTTAGCTCTTAGGGTTCCTCCGGCGGGTAGCACTTTCCCGTCTTCGTCTAGGCACTTGCTAGTCGGCAATGCCTGCCAGATGCCCTCCCTCTACACTGTTGCAACCTTAGCCCTGTCTATCTAGATCTTGTAGCTAAGGCAGAGGAGGACCCGCTAGCAGGGAAGGCAGTTAGTGCTAGATCGCTTCTACCTAATCTTAACCAATTCCGTTTGCTACTTTAAGGATACTAAAGCTAAGGCAGAGGAGGACCTACGAGCATTTACAAAGGTATAGGAGGTGCTTAGTTCTGTCTAACATTTACCTCCTACCCTATAGCCCCGACTATATACTCTACGTCCTAGCTGTATAGTCTAGCAGCAGCAGGCCGTCTGGCTCTGTCCCTGTGCCCTGGTCGCTGTCCGGAGTTCAGCTCCTAGGTAGATGTTCCCGCCTCCGTCCGGTCGTCTATAGGGCCATCGCTCGTTTAGGCACTAGGTCGTAGTTGCCTCGTTTGCCCTCCCTTATATAGTTGTAGCAGCTGCCCTAGTTGCTATTGCCTTATATAGCAGGCAGCTACTACTCTGTATATTAAGCCTTCCCCCCTTCACTCTCTCTTCTTCTCTTTCTCTTCTATTCCTCTATCTGCTACCCGTCTGCCTAGCCGTCTACTACTACTACAATTACTATAACTACTACTACTACTACTACTACTAACTACAACCACTACTACTAACGCTACTATTCCGTCCGCCCGGTGCCGTCGTAGCTCTCTTGTAGTTGCCGGCCCGTCCTCCTATACCTCTACCTCTAGCTGTAAGATGTTTAGCTTAGCTAGCAACTCCGCTTCCAGTTCGTACAGTCCTCCTCCTTCGTACGGTACTAGCTAACGTCTTAGGTACTATATTAATAAGCAGCAGGATGCTGCTAAGCTGCTCTTCCACTCCTTCTAGTTATAGTGTTAGCCTAGATAGGGCCCCTGCCAGCCGGGAGGTAATTGAGATTTCGGGTATAGAGTTAGCTGCTGTAGTCCTAGGGGGTAGCGGCTAGTAAGCTACCCTAAGGTAGCGTATAAGAGTTTTTCGGACAGTGTTGCTCTTATCCCTTCTTATTCTTACTCTTATTCTTATCTGTCTCCTAGCTGTTCCCCTCCTCCTGCCCCCTTCTATACAGTGTAGTACAGTGTAGTGTCGGTAGGACCTAGTAGGGTCCCGCGTCTTAATTCTCGATCCTTCGACAACCTAAGTTGCCGGCAGCTGCCCTGTACCTAGGGTAGATTATGCCCCTTTTCGCTATATAGCGCAATGTTACTAAGACCGGGCCGGGGGATAATTCTCCTCCTACCTGTCTAGCGCAGTAGTGTCCTAGAGAGCCTCGTACGGTTCCTATATAGGCTCTGCCTACCCTCTCTATTTAATTAAATGCTCTGCCCTCTTCCGCTTCCTTTAGCTCTTAAGGATTTCCTCTACCTCGTACTCTTCCTAGCCTTTAGTAATAATCGCTAGAGGGCGCGCGTCGTCCGTCGTCTAGTGCAGTAGGGGGTCTGTATATGCTAGCTATACGAGGTCTATATAGAAGACTGGGTAGATCCCTAGGGGAGTGTTAAGTCGTACGGCGTATATCCCTACTGGTCGGACTACTATAAACTTCCAGGCCTTCTAATCTAGTTTCTTGCTCGGCCAGTCTGTACGGATGTTGTACTAGTTTAACTAGACCTTATCTCCTGCCTTGTACCTTAGTGCAGCCTGCCGTCCCTTGCTAGCCTGCTCTTCCGCATTCTGTTAAGCTATAGCTAGACTCGTTTTCGCCTATTAATAGGCATTTATAATCGTCTGTACGATGGCCTCTCCCTGCTAAATTAGGGATCGTATAGGGCGTAAGGTAGCGCTACTCGGGGTTGGTAGGAGCAGGGAGTAGTCGTATCTGTAGGCTATAAAGAAAGGGGACAATCCTATAGCGTTAGCTGTATAGCTATTAATAGCTAGCTCCGCTATAGGGAGGAGGCGATTCCAGTTTGTCTAGTCGTAGTCGACGTATGCTTAGAGGTACGCTTCTAACGTCGAATTGACCCTCTCCGTCGCGCCGTCCGTCTGCAGGTGCTATACGGTTAATAGGCGACGCTCTACGTTTAACAACTAGCAGACCCTTGCCTAGAGCTAGCTCGTAAACTATGTACCCCGGTCTAATACAATTAACCTAGGGAATCCGTGCTTGCTAAACGTTGTCCGTATAAATGCCTAAGCAGTGTCTTTAGCTGCAATAGAGTCTATTCCTTCTAATATTAACTCCTTCGTTAGCTTGTCTGTAACTACTATAATGTTCCGCTGTCCGTCGCTCTTAGGGAGGTCTGTAATAAAGTCTACTGTTAGGTCTTGCTAGGGCTAGTCTGGCATTAGTAGGGGTTTTAGCAGCCCGTACTTCAGTTTACGCTAGGGCTTTGTCCTTCTATATATATCGCAGTTCTGTACAAACCTACGGATGTCCTTTGCTATCGTCGGCCAGTAGTAGTCCCTAGCGACAATACTGTACGTCTCCTTGCGCCCTAGATGCCCAGTTACTATAGAATAATGCGCCTATTGTATTAAGCTCGTACGGAGCTTCTCGTCTGCTAGGACCTAAATCCGATTCCTGAACTTTAGGTTGTTCTCCTCGTCCGCTGTACACTATGCTGCTAACATCTTAAGGTAAAGCTCTGCTAGGAGCTTCCGCTGTCCTCCTTAGATCGCTGTATAGGCCCCTTAGTAAATGTCGTCCTTTTCTACTGCCTCTTCCTATACCTGCAGTTAGGGCTCCTATAGGTATATCGCAGCTAGGCGGATAGTCTCCTTGCCTAGTTCCTCCTTAAACATCTAAAATGTCCGTAATTCTAGCTAGTCGTCCTCGTACGTCGTTAGTATATCCTAATCCCGTCTGGATAGCGTATCGGCCCTACTGTTGTCCTTGCCCTTGCGATACTGGAGTCTTATATTGAATCGGCTTAGGTACATCGCCTATCGTATATATCTCTTAGACAGCTTCTAGGGTTGTGTAAAGTACTCGAGGTTCTTGTAGTCGGTTAGGGTAAGGAACTTAGGAACCGAGCGGAGTTCTCTATCCTATACTTTGCAACACTGTACGACTGCTAGCAATTCCTTGTCGTAGATAGGGTAGTTGCACTTAGCTAGGGAGTTCTTCTTAGAGAAGTACGCATATAGGTGCAGAAGTCCGTCCGAGCCTACCTGTAACAGGAAACCCCCTATACAGTACTCTAAGGAGTCAGTTTCCAGTATCGTTATACGTTCCGGGTCGAAGGCGGCAAGCATTAGTCCTATAGTAAAGAGCTCCTTTAGCCTGTTAAAGCTCCTATTATACTCGTCCGTCTACTTAAACTGCTTGTCCTTGTATATTAACTCGACTAGGCGGCGTACGATCTCTAAGTAGTTCTGTATAAACTAGCAGTAGAAGTTGGCAAACCTAAGGAATTCTTGTACGCCCTTAATACTTGTAGGCAGCTTCTATTGCTTAATTGCATTAATCTTCTTCCTGTCTATGCTAATGCCTTTCCCTGCCTCGATAATAAACCCTAGGTATTTCGTACACTGTACCCTAAATTCGCATTTGTCGATGTCGAGGTATAATCTAGCCTGTTGCAGTCGATCTAGTACCTTCTTAACGTCCTGTACATAGTCTGCATAGGTGCTGTCTGTAAAAACCAGTATATTGTCGAGGTACGCCGAACAGATGTCGTCTAGTAACCCTTGCAGGGACCTCTTAATGTACCTCTAGAAGGTTGCTAGTGCGTTAGCAAGGCTAAAGGGGGTAACAAGCTACTCGAAAAGACTATATCTCGTATAGAAGGCAGTTATCTATTTACAGCCTTCCTTAATCCGTATTTTGTAGAAGGCCGAAACTACGTTAAGCTTAGTAAACTACTTTGCCTTGCTAATCCATCCGAGAGTCTCCTTAATAAGGGGCAGGGGGTACTGGTCCTTCTTAGTAATCGCATTAATGCCTCTATAGTCTATGTAGAAACGCAAGCTAGCCTTGCCCTCCTTATAGACAAACAGCACTAGGGCTCCTGCGGACAAGGTACTTGCAAGAATAAAACCTTTGGCAAATAGATCGTCTAGTGTCTTACGTAGTACTAGGAGTTCTCTAGAGGACATACTGTATAGTAGGCTATACAGTACTTTAGGCAGACTCCTATCTAGACAGGGCTCTAGCTAGATATTATAGTTAATTCCTTCTCCTCGGTGTAGGGGCAGTTTCGAGGCCGACTTTGGCTCGAAGAGGTCTAGGTATTCTGCGTATTCCGCTAGGAGCTTTGTATAGGGGTCCGTTGCCTTCTTAGGCGCTAATGCCTTCTTAATGTCTGTAGTCGCAGTGTTGATTTCGGCCTTAGCATTGCCGCCCTGCAGAACCCTCCCTTGGTCTCGGAGCCTCTACTTCGTTACTGCTAGGTATAGCCGTCCTCGTCCAGCGTCTAGCTTGCCCTGCTAGCACTCTATCTATAGCTTCCCTAATATTAGGTTATACCCCAACTTGTCCTGTACGATATAGAGGTATAAGTCCTACTCGTAGTGTCCCTGCAGCTCTATCGTTACTTTTACTATATAGGTAATGTCCGGTCCTCGCCTAGTAATGCCCAGCATGCGTATAGGTACAGTAGGGGTCGTCTTAATATAGTGTTTCTGTATAAAGTCTTCGCTTATTACTCTGTACACCAAACATCCTGTATTAATTAGTGTCCGCGCTGTAGCGGTCTCGTTTAGCGTAGGTCGTACGATAAACGGCGTAGTTGTTATGTAATTGCTCTTAAAAGATAGCTAAGTAGTGCTTTGATTTAGCAATCTATCTCGTATACGCCTCTAGCAGAGCCTTCACTTAGAGGCTACTCTTTTCCCAACTTATTGTTGTCTAAGGGGGACTCTTAATTCTCTTGTTAGGGCGCCGCAGTTGCTACCCTTACAGCAGTCGGCCGTCTCCTAGGTCTCTCTGCTAGAAAAAGCCCGCAATTCTGTGCAGTATAGCCTATCTTGCTATACCTGTAGCAGCTCCCTTCTGCTCTTCTCTTGTTAAGGGTAGCTATGTCTACCTACTATGCCCTTTTAGCAGCAGCCCTTGGCTGTACGGTAATGGCTGCCGCCACTCTCGTTATCGTTAGTTCCTAGTCTATAGCGTCCGTCTGCCGCTAGAGGGGTTGTCGCATCTTATAGGCGCGGCTTATCCGTCTAAGCCTGCGCTGCTAGTCGTCGACTATCCTAAGGAGATTATAGAATTCCTTGTATATAGCCAGTCGCATTACGCCTACTAGTCCTGTTATAATCTCCTTAGAGAGGCCTACCTTTAAGGTAGTAATTTTTACCCTGTCCTCCTATTGGAGTCCTCCTGCCTTTGCTAGGGTCTGGTCGTATTCTGTAAGGAACTCTCGTATAGTCTTGCGCCCTTGCTTTATTGTATTAACCTATAGGAGTGCTCGGCTCTCGCAGTCTACGTCCTTGTAGCTCCTGTTAAGAGCTGCCTAGAGCATTATCGTAGTTGCTATTGCCGGGTTAGCAATAGCTATCTCGTAGTACGGCAGAATCCGTGCTACTACCCTGCCCTTTAACCTCCTAAAGAGGTATACTACCTTGTCTAGCTTGGTCGGATATGCTCCTAAGTCGACTAGAAGCTTAGAGCGTATCTAGGCAGCCTAGGAGGGGTACTTAGCCGGAGCCTTACTATCGTAAGTAGTAACGTTAGGGAGTTTGCTCTTAGGGGCCGGGGTGTAGGCCGTCGTGTCTGTTGTCGTCGTCGTCGTAGGGGTCGGATCGCAATCGGACGCCCTAAGCTGTCGTAGCTCCTGTTCCTGTTAGGAAATTATCGCAGCCTAGTAGCTTACTTACTGTTCGAGCTGCCTCTTGTGTGCTAGCAGCTCCTTGTACGCGCAGTGCATCTAATCCTACATAGCTGCAGGATCTATAGGGATGTCGCTGTCTATCTTCGTTGTATTACTACAGTTACCGACAGTAAGATTAGTTCCTAATATAAGGGCTTAAGAATCTTAGTTTAGAAACTTAAGGTTAGGTATCTATATAAAGGAACTAATAGGCAGTTCCTTCGTCGTCTGCTGCTGTACAATTTGTATCTACGAAGCCAAGCTAGCTATTTCCCTCTATATAGGGGTGCAAGGTTTACACTCTGTACAGAGGATTGGGAGTTTCCCTCTGTATAGTAGTATAGAGTTTTCCCTCTATTTAGAGGGGCGGCAATTCCCCTCTATATAGGGCTATAGGATTCTCCCTCTGTACAGGAGTAGGGTCGTATTAGTAACTCCGTACAGAGGCTAGGGTCGTACTGGCGCCGCTAAGTCGCAGTCCTTAGGGCGACGGCTAGCTTAGGTCCAGGACCTAGGCTGGGCGGCGCCCCCTAACAGTTCCTGTGCGAACAATGTTTGCTGCTGTAAAAAGGACTCGTAGGGCAAGGGTAGGGTCACTGTTTATCAAATTAGAAGTGCCTTGTACAGAAAGATCCAGTTTAGAGTATTCCTTAAAGGGAATCTCTTAAGGTAGTGTATAGAAGACTATGTTAATTAATGGTCTTAGGTTGGTTGATAGCTTGTAATATAAGAGAAGAGGCTAAGGTGTGTATAGGTTGTAGTAGGAACTAAAGTTAAGAGGAAGAGCTAAAGAACTAAAGTCTAAGGAGTGGTTATATATTAGGAGTTAGAAGGTTGTTCTAGGTTCATTGTACAAGACAAGCTATAAAAAAGGAAAACAGAAAGATAAGGGGGCGGCAGCTGCTTCTTATGTCCCTCTGCCCTAGCTAGTTGTTTACCCCTTTGCTGCTGGATTTCCTAAGAAGTTTCTTAACAAACTTCTCTCCTTTGTTCTGTTAACCGAGTTACTTCTAAAACCTTCTTTTCCTAAAGGTTCTAGAACTAAAACAGAACATTCTAAAGAGCAGGTCGAGTCGCTTCCAGTGCACCTAGAAGCTTCTTAGTTAAACTAGTAAGTGTTAAGTTGTAGGCTGTTAGGGGTAGTAGAGCTGGATAGGACCTTAGGACTGTTAGGGGCTTTCTACTGTCTGCTAGCTGTAGTTCTAGTGGCTTTCTTTACCTAATTGTTCGTCTTTGTAGAACCGCTTATAGCGCTTCCAACGCGGCAAGGATTGTCCTAGTTGGACCTTTGGTTATTAAGATATAGCCTATTAACTATAGTAGTGCTTGGTAGGACTTTGGTACTGTTGTCCTTGTTCTTCCAGCTGTTAACTGTAACACCCTCCTTACTAGCAGTTGCCCTTAACTGCTTACTTATCTATTCCCCTTCTTCTATTCTATTTTTATTCTTTTTAGCTAATGAAAATGCTCTATTCTTTCCTTTTTAATAGACCTCTTTTCTATCTATTTGTTGTAGTAGTAGAAAGGGGTAGGACAGACTAATAGGGTAGACCCTAGAATTTCGCCTCGGCCCTTCTGGACTAAGCCGGGTCTTGGCACACTACCCCTTAGAAAGCCTAAATCCACTAATATATAGATTCCTTTCCCTCCTAAGTTCGAGATATAGTTATTAAATAAGCTGTGTTGCGGTAGCAGAAAGGGGTAGGACTAAGTAATAGGGTAGACCCTTGGAATTTCAGCTCGGCTCTTCTGGACCGAGCCGGGCCTTGGCACACTACTACTACGAAGCTTACCGCTACTACTATATAGATTCCTTTTGCTCTTTAGTTCGAGATATAGTCGTCAAAACAGCTGTATTAAACTATATCTGCGCGCTCGGATTATTATATTTTAAACTCCCTAACTATATAAACCCTATACTGTGCGAAAGGGCCTGTCAAATTACATCTAGACACCCGAATACTGTATGCATACACTACGACTTAAACCAAACTAACTAGCACTATAAGAAGGCTAATCCGAGCGCGTAGATATAATTTAATACAGCTGTATGAATAACTATATCTCGAACTAAGGAGAGAAAGGAATCTATATAGTAGTGTGTAAGGGCTTTAGGGGTAGCATGCCAAGGCCCGGCTCAGTCTGGAAGGGCTAAGCCGAAATTCTAAGGGTTTACCCTGTTACTTAGTCCTACTCCTTTCTGCTGCTGTAACACTACCCCCCTCCCTTATTAGCAGTCGCCCTCGACTGCTTACTTATCCCTTCTACCCTCTTTATCTTATTCTAGCTAATTAGATCCTCTCCTTCTTCTATCTATTTATCTCCTTTACCTCTTTTTTTTATCGCTTGTCTTTCTTTTCTTCTTTTTCTTCTACTTCTTTGTCTTCTTCTTACGTCCGGTTCGCGGCTTCTTCTACGAAAATTCTTCTTAAAATCGACGTTACCCCTTTGTTTCTTCTATCTCGAAAGTATCGTCCTTTCGTTATCTTCTTCTTTTCTTATATTGTCGCTATCTAAAGTCGTTTACTTAGCGTCTATCTGATTAGAGCTATCTGATCTAAGCTAATAGCTATCTAAGCTGCAGCGTAACCAGTCTGTGCACTGCTACAGAGGGTCTATATAGATCCGTCTGCAGCGCGCTATCTCTTCTTCTTTTTCTTCTTTATGGGCCTCTAGCGCTACTGCGAAGCCGGCGTTGCTGACTCCGTCTATAAAATCGATCGGCTGTAAGCCTTTCTCTTTTGTAGGCAGCGTCGGCGACCGTCGCGCCGAAGCGGTGGCGCCGTCCTCGATTTCACTGTTATTATCTAACTGGCAAAGCCGGCGGACAGTAACAGTATAATTAGAGACTAAAGCATACCGTCGCGATCGTTTCCCTCGGTTTTCGTACTAATAGAGCGGACGTAGCCTTTCTTCTTCTTCTATCTCTTCTAGAGCTATTAGCTTTAGAGCTACTTAGGTCTCGGCTTCTTTAGGTTCCAGATATAAAATTCTTCTAGCAGCTCTGCCAAATTCCGGAGATTCTCGATTAGATACTATTTATAATCTTCTAGCTATCCCTTCTATAAGATCCTTGCTTTAATAGACCATCTTATCTTCCTTATATCTATTATATATTCTACCTCCTACTCTTCTTCTTTAGTGTCTATCTTAATTAGTAGGGGTTTAGCGAACCTCTGCTCCGGAAGGCCGTCTTTAGGGTCTAGACTTAACAGATCTAAGTAGAAAACATCGTAGATTCGGAACGACTTTAGTAGCTAGAGCCGATAAGTTACCGGCGACCTCTTTTCCACTATCGTAAACAGACCTACGTAGCAGGGGTTAAGCTTAGCGTTGCCTTTTAGCCTTAGGTTTTGTATGTTAAGCTATACCTTTTAGCTTTCTTTAAATTCTATTAGTAACCGCTTTCTATTAGCTCGAGTTACTATCTTCTTCTAAGCCGATTCTATCGCCTCTTTCGCTACCTAGATCGATTCTTCTATCTGAGATTTGAGCGCTTCTGCCGCGGCGGCGGCGACTCTCTTTAACAAGGTAGCAGTAGAAGGTTCCGTAGAGCTGGGTTCGTTAGGCGGTCAAAAGCTTATTCTTAGAAGATAACTATAAGTTATCTCGAATAGCGCTAGCGAGGTAGCTTTAGACAGTACCGAGTTGGCGCAGAATTCGGCTATTGGCAGCACCTTAACCTATTCTTCCTAATAATAGCTGCAGAAGATTCGTAGATATTTCTCTATCTTATAGTTAGCTACTTTAGACTAACTGTTAGTCTAAGGGTAAGCAGCTGTACTAAGCTTTCCGCGAAATCCGAGAACTTAGTTAATAGCATTCTATATATTAGCTGTAAATTAAGGACCCCTATCTGTAGTAATAGTGTCCGGCAGGCTATAGTGCTTCTATACGTACTGAATTAGCATCCTCGCTGTCTTTTCTATAGTAGTGCCTTCGTCCTTTGCTTAACAGAGGATAAAGTAGCGTTCCTTACTTAACCGATCTACTACGTTAAGGGTAGCATTATATCTATCGGAATCCGGTAGGCTAGTTACGAAATCTATCGTAATGTGCTACTACGGTTTCTTAGGGATTGGCAGCGGCTTTAGTAGACCGGCCGGAAGGCCGTAGCGTAGCTTCGCGGCTTAACACGCGTAACAATTAGCGATAAACTAGTAGATCCGCTCGAAGATCTGCAGAAACTAGTAGACTGTCCTTACAGCCTCTATTGTCTTCTTTGCGCTAGCGTAGCCAACATCCTTAGAACTACAGACTAGCTAGATAACTTCTGTAATTAGTTCTTCTAGAACTATTAACTTCCCTAAACTGGTTTTGCCGAGCTTCTGTTGCTAGTTAAGCTGCTCTACTTTTTTGTAAAGCGTCTCTTCCTTGGTCGCCAGCTCTACTGCGTAGATCCCTACTTCTTTTAACACCTTAGCGTCTACTATTTGCTTAGTTAGCATCTTCTGGAACATGTTCGGATCTTCCTTTGCGCAGCTAGTCTTCCCTTCTCTTCTCGTTAGTGCGTTAGCCTTTCCGTTTTAAGCTCTAGGTTAATAAGTAATCTTAAAGTCGAATCTAGATAAATAGGCGGCCTACCGAGCCTAGCGGCGTGAGAGCTTCTGCATCTTTATAAAGTAGGTTAACGACTAATAGTCTGTAAGGACCTAGACTGTGCTCTTTCTAGCTATAAGCTCTAGCTTCTACTCTTCGAAAGCTTAGATAATAGCTAACAGCTACTTGTTGTAGATAGCGTAGTTCTGCTTAGCCTTATTTATAGACTTGCTAAAGAAGGCTACTGGATAGAGGGTCTCGCTGTCGTCGTCGTATTAAGAAAGAACCCCTGCTATTACTGTGTCGGAAGTATCCGTTTCTAGGTAGATCGTCTTTTCTAGTTAGAAGTGCGCTAGCACTAGCGCCGAGGCTACCGCTTCTTTTAGCTAGTTAAAAGCCTCCGTTTACTTCTCGTTCTATAGGCCAGCTGCCTCCTTCTTTAATACCTTATTTAGGGGTCTTGCTATCTTGCTAAAGTCCTTAATAAATCGACGATAGTAACTGCAGAACCCTGGAAAGGCTCTAATTTAGGTAGTGTTTCCAGACTTCGGCTGTTTCTTTTCTGCTACAGCAGCGAACTTTAAGGGGTCTATTCGAATGCCTTCTCTTCTAAGAATAAGACCTAGGTATTTAACTTCGGTCTAATAGAACTCGCTCTTTTTCGTATCTGCGTTTAGTCCAACCTTGCAGAGCCTAGTTAGCACTCTCTTTGTTGCAGCAGTGGAAAGGGGTAGGACTAAGTAATGGGGTGGACCCTCGGAATTTCGGCTCGGCCCTTCCGGACCGAGCCGGGCCTTGGCACGCCACCCCCAAAGCTCTCGCCCACCACTATATAGATTCCTTTCCCTCCTCAGTTCGAGATATAGTTATCAAAAAGGCCATATTGAATTATATCTACGTGCCCGGATTATTATATCTCGAACTTACTCCCTATACCACCGCGCTGCGCGAAAGGGACCGTTAAACTATCCGGACCCCCGAATAACGCACGCGCACACACTAAACCAAACACCAGCACCGTAAGATAGCTATAGAGAGCTTCTTAACGGTAGAAGACGGCGTTACAGGCCGCAGCGGAAAGAGAAAGAATAATAGACCGAGGGATAGGCGTATTAGCATCCGCGACGACGGAATAGCTACTAAGGGCCTTACAGAAGAAGAGATAGATAAAGCGAAGAGGGGCATAGAGAGCTATGCCGAGTTGTACGCACGCACGCTGGAAGAGATAGAAGAACATCTGGCAGAGAATGGAGCTAAGAAGGTGTTCGACATTATTACCTTTATCGAGAAGAAGTTTTATAGAAATACGGAAGAGAACAGGAGATTAAGAGAGGAAATTAAAACGGTAAGAGCCGAGAAGGAATCGGCCGAGACTATTATAGATATGCTGGAAAACCAAGCGGCGAACCGACTGGCACAACTAAAAGCGATAAAGGCTCAGCTAGATAAGATAGAAGCAGCGATGTCGTCGGCGCAGCCACCGCATCGAGAAGAACAAGCAGAGACCGCCTTACCGGCGGCCTACAGTTAAGGCGGCACGTTAATAACGTTATTACTGGATCTACCAGCGTTTAGAGGCGGAGATCCTAAGGATTGGGAAGCATTTAAGAAGAAGATAAAGAACAAGATAGATCAAGACTATGCCGGAAACAGCGCCGGAGATAGACTGGCGTACCTGGAATCGCGATTAGAAGGAGAAGCTTTTTCGCTAGTAGCAGACCTGGAAGAGGTAACCGCAGAGGAAGCAATCAAAGCACTAGATTAACGCTTCGGAGACCTATTCCGAAAGAAGACAGCCTGTAAGCAGCTAGAAAAGATCAACCAGAACCGGCAGACGTTCGAAGAATTCTACAGACTGTTCAGAAAATATGCTATTAGGGCCAGAGTAGCGGAAGACGAACAGCTCTATCTACTAAGACAGAAGCTGAACCCTGAACTGGCCGCCGCTATAGCGTCTGTAGAAGACGAAGACCTTAAGAGCTTCGTGCACAGAGCGAGAGTTACTGCGAGAAACCTAAGCGCGTACGCGAAGTTACGCGAATCGAACTAGAAGCCGTTAATAACGCAGACAACGAGACACCCTGCACCTTTCTGGAGAGCACCTCCGCAGCAATCTTATTAGCCACTGCGTTCGTCGTTCGTCCCCACCTGCTACGGACGGAGCTATTAGAGCAGTCCTCCTTTAACGAAAATCGCCCAACCAGCTATAGCTCCTAGTAGCTTACCTTTCAAAGAAGATGCTACCTGCTAAATGCAATTACGAGATATACGACAAGGAGCTCCTTGCAATCGTCAAAGTATTTGAAGAGTAGCGACCAGAACTCGAAGGTGCAGCCTACCCGACCCAAGTTAGTTCAGACTATAAGAACTTGATTTATTTTATAAAGAGCAAAATCCTTAATCGCAGACAAGCCCGCTAGAGCGAATTCGTCTTAAGGTTCAACTTTGTTATTCAATACGCGCCTAGATCTCTCAATTTAAGGGCTAATACCCTTACCCGGATGCCTGGAACCTATCCAGTAGACCGAAAAGAAGGCTAGACAATGTGTAACCAAACTATCCTAAAGGCCTATAACCTAAGCAAAGACCTGAAGACCTACCTGAAAGAAGGTACACTATCAATCGCTGTCTCTTTTGCTCTGTGTCTAGCACCTGCCTTCCTAGAGGATAACGATTTAGAAAGCGAACCAGACAACGAAACATTTGACACCGAAGACTCGGAAATTGAAGGTTCTGTTACCTCTAACAACGAACAGAACGTTAATGAATCAACTAAAGAAGCAAATCAACCTAGAGAACTGCTCCTAATAATTAGAGAAGCTTACGAATCAGACGAACAGGCTTAAGGACTGATCCAGGCCCTGGAAATAGGTTAGCGTACCTTCCCTGGCTTTTCTCTCTTAGAATGTAAACTTAGGGACGGACTGGTTTACTTTCGATCTCGCCTTTTTGTTCCTAAAGGAGCAGACGATTCTATACGATTATACATCCTTAGGACAGTTCACAACTTGGCAGTAGGAGGCTACCTGTTACGGCAGCAGAAAGGGGTGGGACTAAGTAATAGGGTGGACCCTTGGAATTTCGGCTCGGCCCTTCCGGGCCGAGCCGGGCCTTGGCACTACCACTACGTAAGCCTACCACCACCACCACATAGATTCCTTTCCCTCCTCAGTTCGAGATATAGTTATCAAAACAGCCGTATTGAAACTTATCTGCGCGCTCGGATTATTATATCTCGAACTCACTCTCTACACAAACCCCGCGCTGCGCGAAAGGGCCCGTCGAACCATCCGGAAACCCGAATAACGCACGCGCACCCACACTAAAAACAACAACCCCCAGCACCGTAAGAAGATGGAAGGCTTCTCGACGGTAGAGAGCGGCGTTATAGGCCGCAGCAGAAGCAGAAAAGGAAAGACTAACTGAGCGAGTAGGCGCTCTAGTGTAATTGACGATAAGATCGTCGTTAGCGGTTTTACAGCGGAAGAGACCGCTAAGGTCAAGGAACGAATAGCCGAATATAGGAAGATCTACGACTGTACGATCGAGGAACTAGAAGACTATGTAAACGAGAATAGGATAGGAAAGGTCTACGATAGTATAGACCTTATTAAGACGCTGTTCTACAGAACGCTAGAAGAGAACAGACGGCTAAGAGAGGAAGTAGAGACGGTAAGAGCCGAGAAGGAATCGGCCGAGACTATTATAGATATGCTGGAAAACTAGGCGGCGAATTGACTGGCGCAGCTAAAGGCGCTGAAGCATCAAATAGCTGATATGGAAGCAGCAAAGTCGCCGCCACCGCATCGAGAAGAGCAAGTAGAGACCGCCTTACCGGCGGCCTACAGTCAAGGTAGCACTACGATAACGCTACTGCCGGACCTACCTGCTTTCGGTAGCAGAGACCCTAAAGCGTAGGAGGCATTTAAGAAGAAGATCAAGAATAAGATAAGCCGCGACTACGCATCGAGCAGCGAAGAAGATAGATTGGCGTACCTAGAATCACGATTAGAAAGTAAAGCTTTTTCGCTAGTAGCGGACCTAGAAGAGGTAACCGCTAAGGAAGCGATCAAAGCGCTAGATCAACGCTTCGGAGACCCGTTCCGGAAGAAGACGGCCCGTAAGCAGTTGGACAAGATCAACCAGAACCGGCAGACGTTCGAGGAATTCTATAGATTGTTCAGGAAGTATGCCATTCGAGCGAGAGTGGCGGAAGATAAGCAGCTCCACCTACTAAGGCAGAAGCTGAACCCTGAACTGGCCGCCGCTATAGCGTCTATAGAAGACGAAGACCTTAAGAGCTTCGTGCACCGAGCGAGAGTTACAGCGAGAAACTTAAGCGGTTACGCGAAATTACGCGAATCGATTCAGAAGCTGTCGCTGCAGGGAACCAGAGCCCCCGTCCTATACCGACAACGCCCCTAGCAGCCATTTAATTCGCAGCGCTCGTCGTTCGTCCCTACCTGCTACGCGTATAGCAAGCCTGGCTACATCGCTACGAGATGCCAAGCATCGGATAAGCAGAAGCAGGAGTATCGTATTATAAAGCAGCCGCAGCCGCAGCCACCGAGAAAGACCATACAAGCTATAGAGCCGGCTCCGAACGACACTGACAGCGTAGACGGCGGGGTGCAGTTAAGAATTATAGGAAAAGACTAGCTAGACGGATAGGCCCCCTACCCAGCATTAACAATAGGGCACTAAATCGAAGCGAATCGCTACGAGAAGAAAGCATCAACAGCTGCAGCGACCCGCTCTCGGCGGCGGTGGAAGTGAACACGGAAACAGCTATTATCCTTCCAATTACTGTCTACCCCCTTAACGGATCGAGCAAACCACTTTAGCTAAAAGCCTTTATCGACACTGGAGCTCTTATCGGCGCGGCGATCCACTACCGACTAGTTCAGAAACTGACGAAGGGATACGGCTATCCGGTAGAGATGGCGTCGCCGACGAGGATTTCGGCGTATAACGGACAAGACACGGAAAACGTTACGCACTACGTGCCATTAAGGACTACACTAGCCGGTCGAACCACGGAAGCAACGTTCCGGATTATAGATCTCAGAAGGTTCGACATTATTATAGGGCAGAAATGGATAAAGAACCAGAAGACTATCATTGACGTAGATAAAGGCACGATAGGATTCAAAACCCCGAGTGGCGGAGCAGGGACTATCGGAACGGCCGCTACCGCTACCGCCGCCGCCGAGCCGAAAGCTACGGAGTCTGCGAAAGAGGCTCCGTCCGATCGTTCCGAATCCCTAGTCACCGTCGGAATAATAAGTTCAGAAGCTATAACGACCCTCGCGAAGTCACCGAGCAACGAGATCTACGCTATCTCGATAAAAGACATAGAAGACTACAGGAAGATAATAGCGGAAGAAGAAGTGGACCCACTAGAGGTGCTGCCAAACGAGCTCTATAGTTACACTAATGTGTTCTTAAAGGCAGACTCCAACCTCTTGCCACTCTACCGACCGGAATATAACAACAAGATCCGGCTAAAAGAAGGAGCCGCGCTGCCGAGAACCGAGCCCCTAAGACGACTGTCGCTGGCGGAACTGGACTAGGTAGAGGTGTTCGTTCGCGAAAATCTAGCGAAGAAGTTTATTATGCCGAGTTCTGCCGAATATGCGTTACCGATTCTTTTCGTAAGGAAACTAGGGGGTAGTCTGCGACTCTGCGTAGACTATCGAGGCCTTAACAAGGTCACTAAGAGAGACGTGTACCCGCTGCCGCTAATCGACGAGACTATACAACAAGTAGCTAAAGCTAAATGGTTCAGCAAACTGGACATTCGACAGGCGTTCTACTAACTAAGGAACGAAGAAGGGCAGACAGAAGATCTTACGACGTTTGCTACGCGCATAGGCAATTTTAAGTAGTTAGTAATGCCTTTCGGACTTACCAACGCGCCGGCAGTGTAGCAACGCTTTATAAACCACACTTTTATAGACATGCTAGAGCAGTTCGTGTCTATCTATTTAGACGACATTCTTATCTATACGGACGGAACGAGAGATCAGCACACGGACTACGTCGAGAGGGTGATAAAGAGACTCTGCAAGGTCGGATTAAACGCGGACACGAAGAAGAGCGAGTTCTATTAAACCGAGGTTAAGTATCTCGGTCTTATCGTCGGAAGAGACGGAATTCGTATAGATCTATCAAAGGTCGCCGCTGTTGCGGAATAGAGGCAGCCGAAATCCGGAAGCACTACACAGATCAGGGCGTTTCTCGGATTCTACAGCTACTATCGACGGTTTATTAAGGACTTCAGCAGGATAGCGAGACCCTTAAACGAAGCGTTAAAGAAAGAGGCCGCCGGCCTATAGAATGAGAAGTGCACAGAAGCCTTTAACCGGCTAAAAGAAGCAGTGGCTTCAGCGCCGGTTCTGGCATACTTCTGGCCGGAAAAGACGATCTACGTAGAAACGGACGCTTCCGACACAGTAACGGCAGGGGTTCTTTCTTAATACGCTGACGATAGCGAGACCCTCCACCTAGTGGCCTTCTTTAGCAAATCTATAACGGAAGCTAAGCGGAACTACGCTATCTATAATAAAGAACTGCTAGCTATTATACAGGCGTTCGAGGAGTGGAAGCCAGAGCTTATAGCTGGAAAGAGCACGGTCCAGGTCCTTACGGACCACCAGTCGCTAACCTACTTTATAAAGACACAGAAGCTCTTACGACGTTAAGTACAGTAGGCTGCCTACTTATCCGGGTTCGACTTTAAGATCACCTATCGACCAGGAGCTCAAAACGGAAAGGCTAACGCACTGACGAGAAGGGAAGGAAAGACCAGCCGAGCGAAAGAAGATCCGAACATGTTCCAGAAGGTGTTGACCGAGCGGATAGTAGACGCAGAGGTGTTAAAAGAGGTAGGGGTCTGCGCAGTAGAACCGGCCCCTAAGGAAGAGACTCTCTACGAGAAGGTAGAGCAGCTTAATTAGCAGCAGAAGCTAGGCAAAACCGGCTTAGGAAAGCTGATAGTTCCGGAAGAACTGGTTACGGAGGTCATCCAATTGGTCCATAGCTCTAAGGACGTTAGTTACGCCAGCTCGAAGAAGACGATAGAAGCTGTAAGGACGATCTACTGGTTTCCGCGGATCTACGAACGGATCCACCGATTTATCGCCAATTGCTACCCGTGCCGAGCCGCGAAGCTACGTTACGGTCTTCCAGCCGGTCTGCTAAAGCCACTTCCGATCCCCGAGAAACTGTAGCAACACATTACGATAGACTTCGTAACTGGCCTGCCAGACTCTAATAGATATAACGCTATGCTGAACGTAGTAGACTGACTAAGCAAGGAACGCCATTTCATCCCCTGCCGAGCGAGAGACGAAGGAACTACTGCAGAAGAGACAGCGCGGATGTTAATTCAACACGTATAGAAGCACTATAGCCTGCCGGACACTATCACTACGGATAGGGGTCCTCAATTCACCGCTGACGTATAGAAAGCTATTAACCAAGCTCTCGGAATTCGTAGAAAGCTCAGCACCGCCGCTTACCCTTAAACTAACGGTCAGTCTAAAGTGGCTAATCGCGAGATAGAGCGATATCTGCAAACCTTCTGCAGCTATTATTAAGAAAAGTGGGTAGAGGTGTTGCCGATAGCTGAATTCTGCGCCAACTTAGCACGATCGGAAGCAACGTCGCTAGCGCCGTTCGAGATAACCTACGGTTATCTTCCGAGGCTAAGCTTCTATCCGCCGAGCGACGCCGGCTCGCCGGAGCTTTCTACTACTACGTCGTCAAAAAGAGTCGCTGCCGCGGCGGGGGAAGCGCTCCGATCTCAGATAGAAGAAGCGACCAAAGTGGCGAAAGAAGCGATGGAATCGGCTCAGAAGAAGATAGTAACTCAAACTAATAGAAAGCGGTCGCCGATAGAATTCGAGGAAGGTTAAAAGGTCTGGCTTAACACGCGGAACCTGAGGCTAAAAGGCAACGCCAAGCTTAATCTACGCTACATAGGTCCGTTCAAGATAATAGAAAAGAGGTCGCCGGTAACCTATCGGCTCCAGCTACCGAAATCGTTCCGGATCTACAACGTTTTCTATTCAGATCTGCTAAGCTTGGACCCTAAGAACAGTCTGCCGGAACAGGGGTTCGCCGAACCCCTGCCTATCGAGATGGACGGTAAGGAAGAAGAGTAGGAGGTAGAAGATGTAATGGACGTAAAGAAGATAAGGGGGTCTATCAAAGCGAGGATCTCGTAGAAGGGGTGGCCGGAAGACTATAAATAGTATCCGATCGAGAACCTGCGGAATTTGGCGGAGCTGCTAAGAGAGTTCTACGTGCGGAACCCGGAAAAGCCGAAACCAGCGTAGCTCTAATGTCGACAATGCGGAAGAAAGAAGAAGAAAGCCGCGTCCGCTCTATCGGCGTAGAGGCCAAAGAAAACAATTGTAACAGTCGCCTCGGGGAGGTCTTCAACGCAGCCACTACCCACCGCCGGTTCGGCAGGCAGCTCGCCGACGCCGTGGCGTACCAGCGCCGCCGACCCCGTAGTAGGTGAAGGCTTTGGTAGAAGAGAAAAAAGAAGAAGAAAAACGGCGCTGCAGAGAGATCTATATAGACCTCCGCGCCGGCGCACAGACCAGCCACGCCGCAGCTCAGATAACCCACGGTTCAGATCAGATAGCACGGATTACATAAACGCCAAGTGAAGGACTTTAGACGCCAACGACGTAAGAAATTGAAGAAGCGATAAAGAGAACGTTGTTTTTGGTAGAAGACGGAAGAGGTAACATCGGCGTTGGAGGGGATTTTCGAGAAGGAGACGACGAATCAAAAAAAAAAAAAGAAGAAAAGATTTTCGGATAGATAGGGTGACTAAGCGGTCGAGGGCGACCGCTGGTGAGGGAGGGGGGTGGTGTTACGGCGGCAGAAAGGGGTGGGACTGAGTAATAGGGTAGACCCTTGGAATTTCGGCTCAGCCCTTCCGGGCCGAGCCGGGCCTTGGCACCACCACTACGAAAGCCCACCACCACCACCACATAGATTCTTTTCCCTCCTCAGTTCGAGATATAGTTATCAAAACAGCCGTATTGAAACTTATCTGCGCGCTCGGATCACTACCCAGGACGATCGAAGCTTTACAAGCTTACCTCCCGTTACTACTGGTAGCCGTCGATGTAGAAGTACGTCCGCAGATATAGGAACAACTGTCCTATCTGCAAGGCAGCCAAACACGACCGACAACGTCTACATAGATTACTGAAGCCTCTCCCGGCCCCTAAACACCCATAGAAGCACATTACAATAGACTCTGTTACCTGTCTCCCTTAAGGGACTACTTAGGCAGGCATTAAGGCAAAGAACGTCTTTGTAGTTGTAGACCGACACTCTAAGGACCGCTTTGTAGTACCCTGCTGGAGCATAACTTCTAAGGAAACCGCTCGACTCTTTTACGAATACGTCTAGCGTTACGTAGGCCTTCCAGACAGTATTACCTCTAACAGAGGCTCTTAGTTTATTGCTAGGTTCTAGAAACGCCTTTGCAAGCTTTTGAACATCGATTACTACATCTTAACGTCCTACTACCTAGAAACAGATAGTCAAACGGAAATTGCAAATGCACTGTTCGAACAGACGCTACGTTGCTTTATCGATTACTACCAAAAGGACTGGCCAAAACATATCCTAACAGTGGAATTCTTAGCGCACAACTAGGAGTTAGAGACAACAGGACACTCACCCTTCTACACTACTAGAGGCTACTACCCCCGAACAGGAATGGAGCCTTAAGACCCACTACCCCGACCTAACGACCTAGACAAAGTCGATGCAGACGACTAGGCAACGCACCTCTCCCAGATCTATTAGGAAGTCTAAAAAGAAATGACTTACGCCTAAGCTATCTACGAAGAACAAGCCAACCGAAAACGACAACCAGCCCTAGACTATTAAGTAGGAGACAGAGTGTACCTAGACTCTAAGAACATTGTTACAGGAAGACCTTCTCGCAAACTTGATTAGAAAAAACTAGGCCCCTTCCCTATTACAGAAAAGATCAGCTCGTACGCATACCGCCTTAAACTGCTAGAAGACTGGGAAATCTACGACATCTTCCATCCTGTTCGACTAAGACCTAAAGAAGGAGATCCCTTCCCAATCTAATTGCAAGACTAAGAACGAACCCGCATTCTCCCTGCAGAAGACGACGACGAAGACGAAGAAGGAGAATACTACATACGCAAAATCACAGACTGTTAAGTAATTAATAGACGGACAAAGTACAAAGTTCAATAGCAAAGCTACGAAGACTGGGACACTACTTGGGAACCACTTAGAAACATTATCTTCGACAAGGACAAGATTAAAGCCTTCTACCGTTAAAACCTCTCAGACTCCAGAGACTACCGCCTGGAAACCCGGTACAGCCAAAGAGAACTGGATTCTGATTACTAATAGAATATTGACCGTAACATTAGGCCTGCTCCTAGGAATAAGCAGACTTACCCCCGGTATCTCGAACTACTAAGGCTTCGTAGGAACTCCGCTATATCGAGGGGGGCTACTGTTACGGTCAACAGATGTAAAACAGAAAACACAGTCAACAGATGTAAAACGGAAAACAACAGCATCTAGGACCTAACCAGAACCATCAAGATTTACAGACTATAGACCAACAACCACTAGATAGAAGAAGACTCCAAGAGAGTAAAAGGCGAATCATCTCGCGATGCAAACACTCCTGGCTCAGTTCTAGAACCTTTAGAAAAAGCGGGTCTGGGAAATAAATTTGTTTGCAGAATAAAGAAACAGAGTTTAACGAGAAAGCCAACAGCAAACACTTGGCAAACAACCAGCTAGGGCAGAGGGATATAAGAACCTGCTGCCGCCCCCCTAATCTTTCTCTTCTTCTTGTTTATAGCTCGTCTTGTGCATTAATTCAGCTTTTACACCTTAGACTCCAGCCCTTCCCTTCTTTACTTAGTTTTTATATCCCTTACTTCAGACTTTAGCCTCCCTCTCTAACATTAACTTTTACATCCCTTCTTTTAGACTTTGTTTTATCCAACTCCTACCTCTTACTTCGACTTTTACATCGACCTCTTCCGACCTCTTAGCTCCCCCCTTGACAAGGATGTCGTCTAAGTAAATAGACATAAACTGCTCTAGCATGTCTATAAAGATGTAATTTATAAAACGTTGCTACACCGCCGGCGCGTTAGTAAGTCCGAAAGGCATAATAGCTACTTGAAACTGCCTATTCGTATAGCGAACGTTGTAAGGTCTTCCGCCTGTCCTTCCTCGTTCCTTAGTTAGTAGAACGCTTAGCGAATGTCTAGCTTGATAAACTACTTAGCTTTTGCTACCTATTGTATAGTCTTATCGATTAGCGGCAGCAGGTATACGTCTCTCTTAGTAACCTCATTAAGGCCTCGGTAGTCTACGTATAGTCGGAGGCCTCCTCTAGGTTTCTGTACGAAAAGGATCGGCGACGTATACTTAGCAGAGCTTAGCGTAATAAACTTCTTCGCCAGGTTTTCTCAAACAAACACTTCTACGTAGTCTGGCTTAGCCGGCGATAGTCGTCTTAGGGGTTCGGTTCTCGGCAGCGTAGCTCCGTCTTTTAACCGGATCTTGTTATTGTATTCTAGTTAATAGAGCAGTAGGAGGTTGGAGTGGGCTTTTAAAAACACGTTAGCGTAGCTATAGAGTTCTTCCAGCAACATCTCTAATAGGTTTACTTCTTCTTCCGCTATTATCTTTCGGTAGTCTCCGATGTCTTTTATCGAGATAGCGTAGATCTTATTCTCTAGCGACTTCGCAAGAGTCGTTAGGGCTTCCGAGCTTATTATTCCGACGGTATCGAGAGGATCGGAATGGTCGGCCGGAACTGTAGTAGTGGCCGCGACGTTTGGTTTTGCAGTAGCCGATTCGATAGCGGCAGTACCGTTCTGCTAGGTTTTGAACCTAAGGGTGCCTTTATCTACGTTAATAACGGCTTTCTAGTTCTTTATCTATTTCTGCCCTATAATAATGTTAAATTGTTTAATATCCATTACTTAGAACGTCGCTTCGGTCGTTCGGCCGGCTAGGGTAGTCTTTAGCGGCACGTAATACGTAACGCTCTCCGTGTCTTGTTTGTTGTATGCCGAAATTCGCGTTAGCGATACTAGCTCGACTAGATAGCTATATCCCTTCGTCAGTTTCTGAACCAGTCGATAGTGAATCGCCGCGCCGATAAGTGCTCCTGTGTCGATAAAGGCTTTTAATTAAAGAGGGCAGTGTAAGCCCTTAAGAGGGTAGATAGTAATTAGAAGGATAATAGCGGTCTCCATATTTACTTCAACCGCCGCCAAGAGCGGATTATTACAGCTGTTAATGCTCTCTCCTTCTTCTAGCAATAAGGTTTGTAGCAGTGCCCTATTTTTTATGCTAGGTAGGGGCCCTATCCGTCTAGCTAGTCTTTTCCTAAGATCCTTAATAGCATTCTACTGTCTATACTATCGGTGTCGTTTAGCGCTGGCTCTATAGCTTAGATGCTCTTTCTTAGCTGCGTCGGCTTCGTAGCATAGTATTTCTGCTTCTGCTAAGTCGTCGCTTAGCATCTAGTAGTAATATAACCGGGTTTTCTATATACGTAACAAGTAGGGGCGAACGGCAAACGCAGTGAATAAGATAGCTGCTAGGGGCCTCGTCGGAAAGGAGCAGAAGGTCGCGTCGTCTGCGCCAGCGACGACTTCTAACTCGGTTCGCGTGCTGCCAATCTTCTGTACGCGTTTATGTTTCTAGCGGTAACTCTCGCCTAGTGTACAAAGCTTTCGAGGTCTTCGTCTTCTACTAAAGCTATAGCTCCGGCCAGTTTAGGGTTCAACTTCTGCCTTAGTAAGTGTAACTGTTTACCCTTAGACACTTTAGCTCTAATAGCATATATCCTAAACAGTCTGTAAGATTCCTTAAATATTAGCCAGTTTTGGCTAATCTTGTCTAGTTGCTCGTAGGCTGTCTTCTTGCAGAAAGGGTCTCTAAAGCGTTGGTCTAGGGCTTTAATAGCTTCGTCGGCAGTTACATCTTCTAGGTCTGCTACTAAGGAGAACGCTTTACCCTCTAGTCGCGCCTCTAGATAGGCTAGCCTGTCTTCTTCGCTGCTTGCTGCGTAATCGCGACTTATCTTGTTCCTTATCTTCTTCTTAAATGCTTCCCAGGCTTCGGAGTCTCCGCCTCTAAAGGCTGGTAGGTTAGGTAGTAACGTTATCGAAGTGCTACCTTAACTGTAGGTAGCGGGTAAGGCAGTTTCTGCTTAGTCTTCTCGTAGTAGTTGATCCGGGCACGCAGATATAATTCAATACGGCCTTTTTGATAACTATATCTCGAACTGAGGAGGGAAAGGAATCTATATAGTGGTAAGTGAGAGCTTTAGGGGTAGTGTGCCAAGGCCCGGCTCAGTCCGGAAGGGCCGAGCCGAAATTCCAAGGGTCTACTCTATTACTCAGTCTCACCCCTTTCTGCCGCCGCAACACCACCCCCCTCCCTTACTAGCGGTCGACCTCGACTGCTTACTTATCTATCTGTCTTTTTTTTTGATTCTGTTGCTATTTCTTCGCTTTCTTCTATTTCGAAACTATCCGCTTTTTTATCTTCTTTCTTCTTATATTGTCGCCTTCTAACGTCTTCACTTAGCGTCTATCTGATCGGAAGAGCCATCTGATCGGATCCGGCGGTTACCTAAGCTGCGGCGTAACCGGTCTATGCTCTGCTGTAGAGGTCTATATAGATTTATCCGCGGCTCGCTATCTTCTTCTTCTTCTTGTTCTACTAAAGGCCTTACATACCGCAGCGTCGGCGAGCTTCCTGCCGAGGTAGTAGTAGGTAGTGGCCGAGTCGAAGACTCCGGCGAAGCGACTGCTACGATTGTCTTTATCGGCTTCTGCACCGATAGAGCGGACGCGGTTTTTCTTCCTCTTCTAGAATAATCAACTTTAGAGCTACTTAGGCTTCGACTTCCTCGGGTTCTGGACATAAAACTCTCTTAGTAGCTCCGCCGAATTCCGGAGGTTCTCGGCCGGATACTATTTATAGTCTTCTAGCTATCCTTTCTATAAGATCCTCGCTTCGATAGATCCTCTTAGCTTTCTTATATCTATTATATCTTCTACCTCCTATTCTTCTTCCTTACCGTCTATCTCGATTAGTGGGGGTTCGGCGAACCCTTGTTCCGGAAGGCCGTCTTTAGGGTCTAAGCTTAGCAGATCCGAATAAAAGGTATCGTAGATCCCGAACGATTTCGGCAGCTGGAGCCGGTAGGTTACTAGTGACCTCTTTTCCACTATCTTAAACGGACCTACGTAGCAGGGGTTGAGCTTAGCGTTACCTTTTAGCCTTAGGTTCTGCGTGTTAAGCTATACCTTTTAGCCTTCTTCGAATTCTATTAGTAACCGCTTTCTATTAGCTCGAGTTACTATCTTCTTCTAAGCTGATTCTATAGCGTCTTTCGCTACCTTGATTGCTTCTTCTATCTAAGATCTAAGCGCTTCTGCTGCGGCTGCAGCGACTCTCTTCGACGAGGTGGCGGTAGATGTAGAAGGTTCTAAAGAGCTGGGTTCGTTTGGTAGTTGGAAGCTCATTCTCGGAAGATAACTATGCGTTACCTCGAACGGCGCCAGTAAGGTAGCTTCTAATCGTGCTGAATTGGCGCAGAATTCGGCCATCGGCAACACCTTAACCTACTCTGCTTAATAATAACTGCAGAAGATTCGTAGATATTTCTCTATCTCGCGGTTAGCTACTTTAGACTAACCGTCGGTTTAAGGGTAAGCGGCTGTGCTGAGCTTTCCGCGAATTCTGAGAGCTTGGTTAATAGCCTTCTATACATTAGCGGTAAATTAAGGACCCCTATCCGTAGTAATAGTGTCCGGCAGACTGTAGTGCTTCTATATATGCTAAATCAGCATTCTCGCCGTTTCTTCTGCAGTAGTTCCTTTATCCTTAGCTCTGCAGGGGATAAAGTAGCGCTCCTTGCTTAGTCGATCTACTACGTTAAGCGTAGCATTATATCTATCGGAATCTGGCAGGCCGGTTACGAAATCTATTGTAATGTGCTGCTACGGTTTCTTAGGGATCGGAAGTGGCTTTAGCAGACCGGCCGGAAGGCCGTAACGTGGCTTCGCGGCTCGGCATACGTAACAGTCAGCGATAAACCGGTGGATCCGCTCGAAAATTCGCGGAAACTAGTAGGTCATCCTTACAGCTTCTATCGTCTTTTTCGAGCCTGCGTAGCCGACGTCTTTAGAGCTATAAACTAGCTGGATAACCTCTGTAATCAGTTCTTCTAGAAAGATCAACTTCCCTAAGTTGGTTTTGCTAAGCTTCTGCTGCTAATTAAGCCGTTCCACTCTCTCGTAGAGCGTCTCTTCTTCGGCCAGTAGTTCTATCGCGCTGATCCCTGCCTCTCTTAACACCTCGGCGTCTTCTATCCGTTCGGTCAACACCTTCTGGAACATATTCGGATCTTCTTTCACGCAGCTAGTCTTTCCTTCTCTTCTCGTTAACGCGTCTGCCTTTCCATTTTGAGCTCTGGGTCAATAGGTAATCTTAAAGTCGAATCCGGATAAGTAGGCGGCCTACCTAGCCTAGCGACGTAATAGCTTCTACGTCTTTATAAAGTAGGTAAGCGACTGGTGGTGCGTAAGGACCTGGACTGTGCTTTTTCCTACTATAAGCTCCGGTTTCCACTCCTCGAAAGCCTAAATAATAGCTAACAGCTCTTTATCGTAAATAGCGTAGTTCCGCTTAGCATCGTTTATAGACTTGCTAAAGAAAGCTACCGGATAGAGGGTCTCGTCGTCGTTAGCGTATTAAGAAAGGACCCCTGTAGTCACTGTGTCGGAAGCGTCCGTTTCTACGTAGATCGTCTTTTCTAGTCAGAAGTGCGCCAGAACCGGCGCCGAGGCCACTGCTTCTTTTAGCCGATTAAAGGCTTCCGTACACTTCTTATTCTATAGGCCGGCGGCCTCCTTCTTTAACGCTTCGCTTAGGGGTCTCGCTATCTTGCTAAAGTCCTTAATTAACCGTCGATAGTAGCTGCAGAATCCGAGAAACGCTCTAATTTGCGTAGTGTTTCCGGATTTCGGCTGCTTCCATTCTGCGACGGCGGCGACTTTTAAGGATCTATCCGAATTCCTTCCCTTCTAACGATAAGACCGAGGTATTTGACTTTGGTCTAATAAAACTCGCTCTTCTTCGTGTCCGCGTTTAATCCGACCTCGCGGAGCCTCTTTAACACCCTCTTAATGTAGTCCGTATGTTGCTCTCTAGTTCCCTTAGTGTAAATAAGGATGTCGTCTAAGTAGATAGATACGAACCGTTCCAGCATGTCTATAAAGATGTAGTTTATAAAGCGTTGCTACACTGCCGGTGCGTTAGTAAGTCCGAAAGGCATTACCAACTACTTAAAATTGCCTATACGCATAGCGGATGTCGTAAGGTCTTCCGTTTGTCCTTCCTCGTTCCTTAATCGGTAGAACGCTTAGCGAATGTCTAGCTTGCTGAACTACTTAGCCTTCGCCACCCTCTGTATAGTCTTATCGATTAGAGGCAGCGGATACACGTCCCTCTTAGTGACCTCCTTAAGGCCTCGGTAGTCTACGTACAGTCGGAGGCTACCTCTAGGCTTGCTTACGAAAAGAATTAGTAACGTATATTCGGCTAAGCTCGGTTTAATAAACTTCTTCGCTAGATTCTCTCGAACAAACACTTCTACCTAGTCCAGCTTAGCTAGCGATAAGCGTCTTAGGGGCTCGGTTCTCGGCAACGCAGCTCCTTCTTTTAACCGGATCTTGTTGTTATATTCTGGTTGGTAGAGCGGCAGGAGATTGGAGTTAGCCTTCGAGAACAAGCTAGCGTAGCTGTAGAGCTCCTTTGGCAACACCTCTAGGGGATCTACTTCTTCTTCCGCTATTATCTTCTGGTAGTCTTCGATGTCTCTTATCGAGATAGCGTAGATCTTATTGTCTGGCGACTTCGCAAGGGTCGTTAAAGCCTCCGAGCTTATTATTCCGATCGTGTTTAGAGGGTCGGACCGGTCCCTTGGAACCGGTTCGGTAGTCGTAACGTTCGGTTCCGCGGCGACGACGGTAGCTAATTCGGCGGCGATTCCACTCTGCTAGTCTTTGAACCCTAACGTGCCTTCGCCTACGTCGACGACTGCCTTCTGGTTCTTTATCTATTTCTGTCCTATAATAATGTCAAACCTTCCGATATCTATAATTCGGAACGTCGCTTCCGTAGTGCGACCAGCTAGGGTAGTCTTTAATAGCACATAATGCGTAACACTCTTAGTGTCTTGTCCGTTGTATACCGAAATTCTTGTCGGCGACGCTAGCTCGACTGGATAACTGTATCCTTTTATCAATTTCTGAACCAGTCGATAGTGGATCGCTGCTCCGATAAGGGCTCCTATATCGATAAAAGCTCTTAGCTAGAGTGGTCTGCTTAAGCTATCGAGGGGGTAGACAGTAATTAGAAGGATAATAGCTGTTTCCGTGTTCACTTCCACCGCCGCTAAGAGCGGATCGCTACAACTGTTAATGCTTCTATATTCCGGTAGCGTTGTTTGTCTCGGTGCCCTATTGTCCTTGCTGGATAGGGGGCCTATCCGTCCAGCTGGTGTTTTTCCAGGATTCTTAGTAGCACTCTACCGTCTACACTGTCGGTGTCTTTCGGAGACGGCTCGATAGCTTGTATAGTCTTTCTCGGCGGCTGTTGCTTCGTAGCACGATACTCCTGCTTCTGCTAATCCGTCGCTTAGCATCTTGTAGCGATATAGCTAGGCTTTCTATACACGTAGCAGGTGGGGACGAACGACGAACGTTGTAAATAAGATAGCTGCTAAGGTGCCCTCCGGAAAGGTGCAGGGGGTCGTGTTATCTGCGTCGTCGATAGCTTCTGGTTTGATTCGCGCGATTTCGCGTAAGTGCTTAGATTTCTAGCGGTAACTCTCGCTCTGTGCACGAAGCTTTCGAGGTCTTTGTCTTCTACTAACGCTATAGCTGCGGCCAATTCGGGGTTCAGCTTCTGTCTTAATAGGTAAAGCTGCTTATCTTCTAACACTCTGGCTCTAATAGCATATTTTTGGAATAGTCCGTAGAGCTCCTTAAACGTCTGCTAGTTCTGGTTGATCTTGTCTAGTTACTTACAGACTGTCTTCTTCCGGAAGGGGTCTCCGAAGCGTTAATCCAGCGCTTTAATCGCTTCTTCGGCGGTTACCTCTTCTAGGTCCGCTACTAACGAAAATGCTTTACCTTCCAGTCGCGATTCTAGGTATGCTAACCTATCTTCTGTACTGTTTCCGGCATAGTCTTGATCTATCTTGTTCTTTATCTTTTTCTTAAACGCCTCCTAGTCCTTAGGGTCTCTGCCTCTAAACGCTAGTAGATCTGGTAGTAACGTTATCGAGGTGCTACCTTAACTGTAGGCCGCCAGTAAGGCGGTCTCTGCTTGTTCTTCTCGGTAAGGTAGCGACGACGTCGCTGCTTCCATCTTAGCTAACTAAGTCTTTATCGCCTTTAGCTGTGCTAGTCGGTTTGCCGCTTGGTTTTCCACTACATCTATAATAGTCTCTGCCGATTCCTTCTCGGCCCTTACCGCTTCGATTTCCTCTCTTAACTCTCTCTTCTCTTCTAGGGTTCTGTAAAACAGCTTCTTAATAAGGTCTATGCTGTCGTAGACCTTCCCTACTCCGTTCTCGTTTATATAATCTTTAAGTTCCTCGAGTGTGCAGTCGTAGATCTTCTTATATTCGGTTATTCGTTCCTCAATCTCTGCAGTCTCTTCTGCTGTAAAACCTCTAATAATGAACTTATTATTAATAACACTGGAGCGCCTACTCGCTCTGTTAGTCTTTTCTCTTCTGCTTCTGCTTCGGCCTACAACGCCGCTCTCTACCGTTAAGAAGCTCTCTGTTTAGTTTAGTGTTTTTGGTGCGCGTGCGTTATTCGGGTGTCTGGATAGTTCAACGGTCCCTTTCGCGCAGCGCGGAGTTAGTGTAGTGAGTGAGTTCGAGATATAATAATCCGGGCACGCAGATATAATTTAATACAGCCTTTCTAATAACTATATCTCGAACTAAGGAGGGAAAGGAATCTATATAGTGGTAAGTAAGAGCTTTAGGGGTGGTGTGCCAAGGCCCGGCTCGGTCCGGAAGGGCCGAGCCGAAATTCCAAGGGTCTACCCTATTACTTAGTCTTACCCCTTTCTGCCGCCGCAACAGTAGTAGCGGTAGTGCCGACGACGTCGCTGCCGCTATGTTAGCTAACTAAGCCCTTAGCGTTTTCAGTTGCGCTAGTCGTGTCGCTGCTTAGTTCTCTAACATCTTAATAATAGTCTCCGCCGATTCCTTCTCGGCTATTACTGCCTCTATCTCTTCTCTTAGCTACTTGTTCTCTTCTATTTTCTTGTAAAACGTCTTCTCGATAAAGGTAATAGTGTCGTACACCTTCCTAGCCCTATGTTCTGTTAGGTGCTCCTCGAGTTTATCCAGTGTGCATACGTACAGCTCCTTATAGCCTGCTATACCCTCCTTCGCTTCTTCTGTCTCTTCTTCTATAAGACCTTTACTAACTGTCCTATTGTCTAGGATGCTAGCGCGCCTATCTCTTGCTCTGTTAGTCTTTCTCTTTCCGCTGCAGCTAGTAACGCTGCCATCTACCGTCGAGAAGCCTTCTATAGCCTTCTTATAGTGCTAATATGTTTGGTTTAGGTTGTAGTGTACGCGTACGTTATTTAGGTACCTGGATATAGTTTAACAGGCCCTTTCGCGCAGCGCAGAGTTGGTATAGTTAATAAGTTCGAGATATAATAATCCGAGCGCGCAGATATAATTTCATACAGCTGTTTTAATAACTATATCTCGAACTAAGGAGGGAAAGGAATCTATGTAGTAGTGTGTAAGGACTTTAGGGGTAGCATGCCAAGGCCCGGCTTAGTCTGGAAGGGCCGAGCCGAAATTCCAAGGGTCTACCCTATTACTTAGTCCCACCCTTTTCTGCCGCTATAACAAAGGCTATAGAGAGCTTCTCGACGGTAGAAGGTGGTGTTCCAGGCTGCAGTAGAAGAAGAAAGACTTATAGAGCAAAAGATAGGCGCATTAGTGCTATAGACGATAGGACAGTTACTAAAGGCCTTATAATAGCAGAGACGAATAAGGTAAAGGAGCGAATAGCTAATTATAAGGAGCTGTACGCCTGTACACCTAACGAGCTCGAGGAGCATATAACAGAACACAGAGTTAAGAAGGTTTACGATACTATAATCTCTATTAAGAAGATGTTTTACAAGAAAGTAGAAGAGAATAGACAACTAAGAGAAGAAGTAGAAGCAGTAACAGCTAAGAGGGCATTAGCAGAAACCACTTTCGAAGTGCTAGAGAACTAGACAGCGATATAATTGGCTTAACTAAATGCGCTAAGGGCCTAGCTAGCTAATGTAGCAGCGCCAACGTCGTTAGCAGTGCTGCGGCCGCTACGAGAAGATTAAACTAAGAGCACCTCCTCTACTGCCTATAGTTAAGGTAGCATTTCGACAACGTTATTGCCCAACCTACAGGTTTTTAGCGGCAGCAATCTAGAGGTATAGGAAGTTTTTAAGAAGAAGATACTTGTTGCAGCGGTGGAAAGGGGTGGGACAGATTGATGGGGTGGACCCTGGATTTCAGCTCGGCCCCTTCCGGGATTTAGGTTCC
The DNA here is from genome assembly GCA_016165855.1 of Pseudocercospora ulei. Classification (NCBI taxonomy): domain Eukaryota; kingdom Fungi; phylum Ascomycota; class Dothideomycetes; order Mycosphaerellales; family Mycosphaerellaceae; genus Pseudocercospora; species Pseudocercospora ulei. The sequence goes on along the minus strand of JACWNB010000022.1, from coordinate 24,770 downwards.
GGAACGGACCGAGCCGGGCCTTGGCACCACCACCACCACCACAGAAGCCCACCGCCACCACCACATAGATTCCTTTCCCTCCTCAGTTCGAGATATAGTTATCAAAAAGGCCGTATTGAATTATATCTGCGTGCCCAGATTATTATATCTCGAACTCACTCTCCACAAACCCCGCGCTGCGCGAAAGGGCCCGTCGAACCATCCGGAAACCCAAATAACGCACGCGCACCCACACCAATAACAACACCCAAGGCACCGTAAGAAGATAGAAGGCTTCTCAGCGGTAGAGAGCGGCGTAACAGGCCGCCGCGGAAAGAGAAAGACTAACAGAGCGAACAGGCGCTCCAGTGTTATTAACAATAAGATCATTATTAGAGGTTTTACGGCGGAAGAGACCGCAGAGATTAAGGAACGAATAAGCGAATACAAGAAGATCTACGACTGCACGATCGAGGAACTGGAAGACTATATAAACGAGAATAGGATAGGAAAGGTCTACGACGGCATAGACCTTATCGAGACGCTGTTTTATAGAACGCTGGAAGAGAACAGACAACTAAGAGAAGAAACTAAAGCGGTAAGGGCCGAAAAGGAATCGGCAGAGACTATTATCGACGTGTTAGAAAACCAAGCATCGAATCGACTGGCGCAGCTAAAGGCGCTAAAGGATCAACTGGCTGATATAGAAGCAGCGAAGTCGTCGCCGCTACCGCGGCGAGAAACCTACGCAGAGACCGCCTTACTAGCGGCCTATAGTTAAGGTAGCACCTTAATAACATCATTGCCGGACCCGCCGGCGTTTAGAGGCGGAGATCCTGAAGACTGGGAAGCGTTTAAGAAGAAGATAAAGAATAAGATAGACCGCGACTATGCCGGAAACAGCGCCGGAGACAGATTGGCGTACCTGGAATCGCGATTGGAAGGTGAAGCTTTTTCGCTAGTGGCGGACCTGGAAGAGGCGACCGCCGAGGAGGCGATCAAAGCGTTAGATCAACGCTTCGGAGACCCGTTCCGGAAGAAGACAGCCCGTAAGCAGTTAGACAAGATCAACCAGAACCGGCAGACGTTCGAGGAATTCTACGGTTTGTTCAGAAAATATGCGATTAGGGCCTAAGTGGCGGAAGACGAGCAGCTCCACCTACTAAGGCAGAAGCTGAACCCTGAACTGGCCGCCGCTATAGCGTCTGTAGAAGACGAAGACCTTAAGAGCTTCGTGCACCGAGCGAGAGTTACTGCGAGAAACCTAAGCGCTTACGCGAAATTACGCGAATCGAACTAGAAGCCGTTAATAACGCAGACAACGCGGCCCCCCTGCGCCTTTCCGACGAACCCCCCAGCAGTCGTCGCATTCACCACGACCGGCGTTCGTCCCCACCTGTTTCGCGTGCGGAAAACCCGGCTATATCGCCACGAGATGCCAAGCAACGGCCCAGCAGAAGCAGGAGTATCGCGTTATGAAGCAGCCGCAGCCGCCGCAGCCACCGAGAAAGACTATACAAGCTATGGAGCCGGCTCCGAACGACACCGAGAGCGTAGACGGTAGGGTGCAGCTAAGAATTATAGGAAAAGACCAGCTGGACGGATAGGCCCCCTATCCAGCATTAACAATAGGGCACCGAATCGAAGCGAATCGCTACGAGAAGAAAGCATTAACAGCTGCAGCGATCCGCTCTTAGCGGCGGTGGAAGTGAACACGGAAACAGCTACTATCCTTCCAATTACTGTCTACCCCCTTAACGGATCGAGCAAACCCCTCTAGCTGAAAGCTTTTATCGACACCGGAGCTCTTATCGGCGCGGCGATCCACTACCGACTGGTCCGGAAGCTGACGAATAGATACAGTTATCCGGTAGAACTGGCGTCGCCGACGAAGATTTCGGCATACAACGGACAAGACACGGAAAGCGTTACGCACTACGTGCCGCTAAAGACTACTTTAGCTAGTCGCACTACGGAAGCGACGTTCCAAATTATGGATATCGGAAGGTTTAACATTATTATAGGGCAGAAATGGATAAAGAACCAGAAAGCCATCGTCGACGTAGATAAAGGAACGATTAGATTCAAAACCCTGGGTAGCGGAGCAGGGACTATCGGAAAGGTCGCCGCCGCCGCTAAGCCGAAAGCTACGGAGTCCGCAAAAGAGGCTCCGTCCGATCGTTCCGGACCCCTGGTCACCGTCGGAATAATAAGTTCAGAAGCCCTAACGACCCTTGCGAAGTCGCCGGACAACGAGATTTACGCTATCTTAATAAAAGACATCGAAGACTACCGGAAGATAATAGCGGAAGTAGAAGTAGACCTACTGGAGGTGCTGCCAAACGAACTCTACGGTTACGCTAACGTGTTCTTAAAGGCAGACTCCAACCTCCTGCCGCTCTATCGACCGGAATATAACAACAAGATCCGACTGAAAGAAGGAGCCGCGCTGCCGAGAACCGAGCCCCTAAGACGACTGTCGCCGGCGGAACTGGACTAGGTAGAGGTGTTCGTTCGCAAAAACCTAGCGAAGAAGTTTATTACGCCGAGTTCTGCCGAATATGCGTTACCGATTCTTTTCGTAAGGAAACTAGGGGGTAGTCTGCGACTCTGCGTAGACTATCGAGGCCTTAACGAGGTTACCAAGAGAGACGTATACCCGCTGCCGCTGATCGACGAGACTATACAGCGCGTAGCAAAGGCTAAATAGTTCAGCAAACTGGACATCCGACAGGCGTTCTACCGACTAAGGAACGAAGAAGGGCAGACGGAAGATCTTACGACGTTTGCTACGCGTATAGGCAATTTTAAGTGGTTGGTAATGCCTTTCGGACTTACCAACGCGCCGGCAGTGTGGCAACGCTTTATAAACCACACTTTTATGGACATGCTAGAGCGGTTCGTGTCTATCTATTTGGACGACATCCTTATCTACACAGATAGAACGAGAGAGCAACACACAGACTACATCAAAAAGGTGCTGACCAGGCTCTGCGAGGTCGGATTGAACGCGGACACGAAAAAGAGCGAGTTTTATCAGACTAAAGTCAAATACCTCGGTCTTATTGTCGGAAGAGAAGGGATCTGGATAGACCCCTTAAAGGTCGCCGCCGTAGCGGAATGGAAGCAGCCGAAATCCGGAAACACTACCCAAATCAGAGCGTTTCTCGGATTCTGCAGCTATTATCGATAGTTTATTAAGGACTTTAGCAAGATAGCGAGACCCCTGAACGAGGCGCTAAAGAAAGAGGCCGCCGGCTTATAGAATAAGAGATGTACGGAAGCCTTTAACCGGCTGAAAGAAGCAGTGGCCTCGGCGCCGGTTCTGGCGCACTTCCGACCAGAAAAAACGATCTACGTAGAAACGGACGCTTCCGATACAGTAACGGCAGGGGTCCTTTCTCAATACGGAGACAATGAAACCCTTCATCTAGTGGCTTTCTTTAGCAAGTCTATAACGGAGGCCGAACGGAACTACGCCATCTACGATAAGGAGCTGCTAGCAATTATTCAGGCTTTCGAGGAGTGGAAACCGGAGCTTGTAGCCGGAAGGAGCACGGTCCAGGTCCTTACGGACTACCAGTCGCTGACCTACTTTATAAAGACGCAGAAGCTCTTACGGCGTTAAGCACGGTGGGCCGCCTACTTATTAGGGTTCGATTTCAAGATTACCTATCGACTAGGGGCTCAAAACGGAAAAGCTAACGCGCTGACGCGAAGAGAAGGGAAGACGAGCTGCGCGAAGGAAGATCCGAACATGTTTCAGAAGGTGCTAACCGAACGGATAGTAGACGCCGAGGTGTTGAAGGAAGCAGGGATCTGCGCGGCAGAACCGCAGACCAAACCGGAACCAATAGAGCCGCCGATCGAAGAAAAGACTCTCTACGAAGAGGTGGAGCAGCTTAATCGGCAGCAGAAGCTAGGCAAAACCGGTTCAGGAAAGCTAATAGTTCTGGAAGAACTAATTACAGAAGTCGTCCAGCTAGTCTATAGCTCTAAGGATGTTGGTTACGCAGGGTTAAAGAAGACGATAGAAGCTATAAGGACGATCTACTGGTTTCCGCGGATCTACGAACGGATCCATCGATTTATCGCCAATTGCTACGTATGCCGAGCCGCGAAGCTACATTACGGTCTTCCGGCCGGTCTGCTGAAACCGCTTCCGATCCCCGAGAAACCGTAGCAACACATTACGATGGACTTCGTAACTGGCCTACTGGAATCAGATGGATATAACGCTACGCTAAACGTAGTGGATCGACTGAGCAAAGAGCGCTATTTCATCCCCTGCCGAGCTAAGGATGAAGGAACTACTGCAGAAGAGACCGCACGGATGTTGATTAGACACGTATAGAAGCACTATAGCCTGCCGGACACTATTACTACGGATAGGGGTCCTCAATTCACCGCCGACGTATAGAAAGCCATTAACTACGTTCTCGGAATTCGTAGAAAGCTCAGCACAGCCGCTTACCTGCAGACCGACGGTTAGTCTGAAGTGGCTAATCGCGAGATAGAGCGATATCTGCGAACCTTCTGCGGCTATTATTAAGAAAAGTGGGTTAAGATGCTGCCAATAGCCGAATTCTGCGCGAACTCAGCACGGTTAGAAGCAACGTCGCTGGCGCCGTTCGAGATAACGCACGGCTATCTTCCGAGGATGAGCTTTTAGCCACTAAGCGACGCCGGCTCGCCGGAGCTTTCTACCACTACTACGTTGTTAAAGAGAGTCGCCGCCGCAGCGGCGGAAGCGCTCCAATCTTAGATAGAAGAAGCGATCAAAGTAGCGAAAGACGCGATGGAATCTGCTTAGAAGAAGATAGTAACTCGAACTAATAGAAAGCAGTCGCCGACGGAATTCGAGGAAGGTCAAAAGGTCTGGCTTAACACGCGGAACCTAAGGCTAAAAGGGAACGCCAAGCTTAATCCGCGCTACATAGGTCCGTTTACGATAGTGGAAAAGAAATCGCCGGTAACTTATCGGCTCCAGCTACCGAAATCGTTCCGGATCTACGATGTCTTTCATTCGGATCTGCTGAGCTTGGACCCTAAGAACGGTCTGCCGGAACGGGGGTTCGCCGAACCCCCGCCTATCGAGATGGACGGTAAGGAAGAAGAGTAGGAGGTAGAAGATGTAATGGACGTAAAGAAGATAAGGGGGTCCATTAAAGCGAGGATCTCGTAGAAGGGGTAGCCAGAAGACTACGAATAGTATCCGATCGAGAACCTGCGGAATTCGGCGGAGCTGCTAAGAGAGTTCTACGGACGGAACCCGAAGAAGCCGAAACCCGAATAGCTCCGAAGCTGATCTTTCCGAAAGAAGAAGAAAGCCGCGTCCGCTCTACCGGCGCGGAAGCTAATAAAGACGATCGTAACGGTTGCCTCGGGGAGGCCTTCGACTTGGCCACTACCCACTACCGGTTCGGCAGGAAGCTCGCCGACGCCGTAGCGTGCCAGCGCCGCCGACCCTGCGGTAGGTAAGGGCTTTGGTAGAAGAGAAAAAGAAGAAGAAAAACGGCGCTGCGGAAAGATCTATATAGACCTCTGCGCCGGCGTACAGACCAGCCACGCCGCAGCTCAGAAGACCGCAGATCAGATCAGTTGGCGTCGATCACATAAACGCCAAGTAAAGGACTTCAGATGCCGACAATGTAAGAAATGGAAAAAGTGACGAAAAGAACGCCGGTTGCGATAGAAGATAGAAGAGGCGACGTCGGCGTTGGAAGGGGTTTTGGAAAGGAGATAAATCAAAAAAAAAAGTGGAGATTTTCGGATAGATAGAATGACTAAGCGGTCGAGGGCGACCGCTGGTAAGGGAGGGGGGTAGTGTTGCGGCGGTGGAAAGGGGTAGGACAGATTGATAGGGTGGACCCTGGATTTCGGCTCGGCCCCTTCCGGGATTTAGGTTCCGGAACGGACCGAGCCGGGCCTTGGCACCACCACCACCACGGAAGCCCACCGCCACTACCACATAGATTCCTTTCCCTCCTCAGTTCGAGATATAGTCATCAAAAAGGCCGTATTGAATCATATCTGCGTGCCCGGATCAATACTAAACAAGATAAACCGCAATTACGCTACTAGCAGCGAAAGCGATAGGTTGGCATACCTAGAATCGCGACTAGACAGTAAGGCGTTTACATTAGTAGCGGATTTAGAAGAAGCGACTGTAGACGAAGCTATCGAAGCTCTAGATTAGCGCTTCGCCGACTACTTCTGTAAGCAGACGGCTCGTAAACAACTAGACAAGGTTAACTAACACCGACTGTTGTTTAAGGAGTTCTACAGACAGTTTCGAAAGTATCCAATCCGAGCGAAGGTGCTAGAGAGCGAACAACTACACCTGCTAAGGAAGAAGTTAAGGCCTAAACTGTTACAGTAGAAGAAAGGGGTAGGACTAAGTAATAGGGTAGATCCTTAGAATTTCGGCTCGGCCCTTCCGGACTAAGCCGGGCCTTAGCACACTACCCCTAAAGCCCTTACACACTACTACATAGATTCCCTTCCCTCCTTAGTTCGAGATATAGTTATTTAAACAGCCGTATTAAATTATATCTGCGTGCTCGGATTATTATATCTCGAACTTACTAACTACACTAACTCTGCACTGCGCGAAAGGGCCCGTTAAACCGCATCCGGCTACCTAAATAACGTACACGCACACTATAACCTAAACCAAACACTAGTACTGTAAGATAGCTATAGAGGGCTCCTCGACAGTAGAGGGCGGCGTTACCGGCTACCGCGGAAAGAGAAAGACTAATAGAGCAAGGGATAGGCGCACTAGCATCCTCGACGATAGGACAGTTACTAAAGATCTTATAGAAGAGGAGACGGACGAAGCAAAGGAGGGCATAGCCAGCTACAAGGAGCTGTATGCCTGCATACTAGATAAACTCGAAGAATATCTAACAGAACATAGGGCTAGGAAGGTATACGACACTATTACCTTTATTAAGAAGAAGTTTTACAAGAAAATAGAAGAGAACAGGCAGCTAAGAGAGGAGATAGAAGCAGTAATAGCTAAGAAGGAATCGGTAGAGACTATTATCGATATATTAGAGAACTAAGCAGCGACTCGACTAGCGCAACTAAAGGCGCTAAAGGCTTAGTTAGCTAGTATAGAGGCTAATCCGAGCACGCAGATATAATTCAATACAGCTGTTTTAATAACTATATCTCGAACTAAAGAAGGAAAGGAATCTATATAATAGTGTGTAAGGGTTTTAGGGGTAGTGTGCCAAGGCCTGGCTCGGTCTAGAAGGGCCGAGCCGAAATTCTAAGGGTCTACCCTATTACTTAGCCCTACCCCTTTCTGCTACTGTAACACTACCCCCCTCTCTTACTAGCGGTCGCCCTCGACCGCTTACTTATCTCGCTTGCCCTTAGCTCTCTATTTTTTTTTTGTAATTTGTCCCTTTTTTTTCTTTCTTTTCTGTCCTCTCGTTTTCTTCCCCTTTCAATTCGCGGCTCTTTCTACAGAAAACCTTTCTCGAAACTGACGTTACTTTATCGTTTCTTCTACCTCGAAAACACTGTTCCTTCGTTATCTTCTTTCTTTTCTTATATTGTCGCTGTCTAAAGTCCTTTACTTGCTGCCTGTCTAATTAGAGCTATCTGATCTCAGCCGGCGGTCATCTAAGCTGTAGCGTAGCTAGCCTGTACGCCGCTGCAGTAGGTCTATATAGATCTACCTGCAGCGGGCTATCTCTTCTTCTTTTTCTTCTCTACTAGGGCCTTAAGCGTTACCGCAAAGGCTGCTTTAGTAGCGTCGGCGTCGTTCTTCGCTGTTATTATCCGGCCGGCATAGTCGGCAGTTAATAATAGCGAGGGCGAAGACCGTTACAAAGTGCGCTAACGCAGTGGCACCGTCCTCAGCCTTATCGCTATTATCCGACCAGCGAAGCCGGTCAGCAGTAGTAGTAGTGGAGCTAAAGACCCTAAGCAAACGCGCTACCTCGATCGTTTCTATCGGCTTCTGTACTAATAGAGCGGACGCGGCTTTTCCTCTTCTTCTTCTGGAACTGTTAGCTTCTGAGCTACTTGGGCCTTAGTCTCTTCGGATTCCGCGTGTAAAACTCCCTTAACAGTTCTGCCAAATTTCGGAGATTTTGGATCGGATACTATTTATAATCTTCTAGCTATCCCTTCTATAAGACCCTTGCCTCGATAGACCCTCTTATCTTCCTTATCTCGATTACATCTTCTACCTCCTATTCTTCTTCTTTACTATCTATCTCGATTAGTAGGGGTTCAACGAACCCCTGTTCTAGAAGGCCGTCTTAAGGGTCTAGACTTAGCAGATCTAAATAGAAGACATCGTAGATTCGGAACGATTTTAGTAGTTGGAGCCGATAAGTTACTAGCAACCTCTTTTCTACTACCTTAAACGGACCTATATAGCAGGGGTTAAGCTTAGCGTTTCCTTTTAGCCTTAGGTTGCGCGTATTAAGCTATACCTTTTGGCCTTCTTCGAATTCTATTAGCGACTGCTTTCTATTAGCTCGAGTTACTATCTACTTCTAGGCCGATTCCATCGCCTCCTTCGCTACCCGGATCGCTTCTTCTATCTAAGATCTAAGCGCCTCTGCCGCAGCGGCAGCAACTCTCTTCGACGAGGTGGTAGTAGAAGATTCTAAAGAGCTGGGTTTGCTTAGCGGCTGGAAACTTTTTCTCGGAAGATAACCGCGAGTTATCTCGAACGGCGTTAGCGAGGTAGCCTCGGACTGTGCCGAGTTGGCATAGAATTTAGCTATCGGCAACACTTTAACCTACTCTGCTTAATAATAGCTATAGAAGATCCTTAGATATTTCTCTATCTTACGGTTAGCTACCTTAGACTAACTGTCGGTCTAAGGGTAAGCGGCTGTGCTAAGCTTTCCGCGGATTCCGAGGACTTAGTTAATAGCCTTCTATATATCGGCAGTAAACTAAGGACCCCTATCCGTAGTAATAGTGTCTAGTAGGCTATAGTGCTTCTATATATACTAGATTAGCATTCTCGCCGTCTCTTCTGTAGTAGTTCCTTTATCCTTCGCTTAGCAGGGGATAAAGTAGCGTTCCTTACTTAAGCGATCCACTACGTTAAGGGTAGCATTATATCTATCGGATTCCGGCAGGCCGGTTACAAAATCTATTATAATGTGCTGCTACAGCTTCTTAGGGATTGGAAGTGGTTTTAGCAGACCAGCTGGAAGGCTGTAACGTAGCTTCGCGACTCAGCATATGTAACAATTCGCTATAAACCGGTAGATCCGCTCGAAGATCTGTAGAAACTAGTAGATTCTCCTTACGGCTTCTATCGTCTTCTTTGAGCTGGCGTAGCCAACGTCCTTAGACCTATGTACCAACTGGATAACCTCTGTAATTAGTTCTTCTAGACAGCCTACTAGGCTTAGCGGCGCGATAGCTTCTGCGTCTTTATAAAATAGGTTTTAATACCTAACTGATAGTCCGTAAGGACCTGGACCGTGCTCTTTCCGGCTATAAGCTCTAGCTTCCACTCCTCGAAAGCCTGTATAATAGCTAGCAGTTCTTTATCGTAGATAGCGTAGTTCTGCTTAGCCTCGTTTATAGACTTGCTAAAGAAGGCCACTAGATAGAGGGTCTCGTCGTCGCTATATTAAGAAAGGACCCCTGCAGTTACTGTATCGGAAGCGTCCGTCTCTAGGTAGATCGTCTTTTCCGGTTGGAAGTGCGCTAGCACTGGCGCCGAGGCTACCGCTTCTTTTAATTAATTAAAAGCCTCTGTGCACTTCTTATTCTATAGGCTAGCGGCCTCCTTCTTTAAAGCCTCGTTTAGGGGTCTCGCTATCTTACTAGATAAGAATATCGTCTAAGTAAATAGACACGAACCGTTCCAGCATGTCTATAAAGGTGTAATTTATAAAACGTTGCCATACAGCCGGCGCGTTAGTAAGGCCGAAAGGCATAACTAACTACTTAAAGTTGCCTATGCGTGTAGCGAATGTTGTAAGATCTTCGGTTTGTCCTTCCTCGTTCCTTAGCCGGTAGAACGCTTAGCGAATGTCTAGCTTGCTAAACCACTTAGCTTTAGCTACTCGTTGTATAGTCTTATCGATTAGCGGCAGCAGATACACATCTCTCTTAGTAACCTTATTAAGGCCTCGGTAGTCTATATACAGACGGAGACTACCTCCGGGTTTCCTTACGAACAGGATCGGTAACGTATACTTAGTAGAGCTTGGCGTAATAAACTTCTTTGCTAGGTTCTCTCGAACAAACACCTCTACTTAGTCTAGCTTAGCCGGCGATAAGCGTCTTAGGGGTTCGGTTATTAGTAGCGTAGCCCCTTCTTTTAATCGGATCTTGTTATCGTATTCTGGTCGATAGAGCGGCAGGAGATTAGAGTCGGCTTTTAAGAACACGTTAGCGTAGTTATAGAGTTCTTCTGGTAATACCTTTAGCGGGTCTACTTCCTTTTCCGCTATTATCTTGCGGTAATCCTCGATGTCTTTTATCGAGATAGCGTAGATCTTATTCTCTAGCGACTTTGCTAGAGTCGTTAGGGCTTCTAAACTTATTATTCTGACAGTATCCGGGGGATCGGAATAGTTAGTCGGAGCCGCGTTAATAGATTTAGTGTTCGATCTTGCAGCGGCGACGGCGACCGAGTCGACGGCGGCGGCTCGGCTATGCTAGGTTTTGAATCCGAGTGTGCCTTCGCCTACATTAATAACAGCTTTCTGGTTCTTTATCTATTTCTGCCCTATAATAATGTCGAACCGTCCGATATCTATAATTCGGAACGTCGCTTCTGTAGTGCGGCCAGCTAAGGTAGTCTTTAATAGCATATAATGCGTAACACTCTCCGTGTCTTGTCTGTTGTATGCCGAAATTCGCGTCGGCGACGCTAACTCTACTGGATAACTGTATCCGTTTATTAGTTTCTGGACTAGTCGATAGTAGATCGCGGCGCCGTTAAGAGCTCCTGTATCGATAAAGGCTTTTAACTAAAGTAGGCAGTACAAGCTGCTAAGGGGGTAGACAGTAATTAGAAGGATAATAGCGGTTTCTGTATTTACTTCTACTGCTTCCGAGAGCGGATTGTTACAACTGTTAATGCTCTCTTCTTCTAGCGATGTAGTTCGTCGCAGTGCCCTATTGTCTATACTAGGTAGGGGGCATTTCTGTCTAGCTAGTCTTTTCCTAAGATTCTTAGTAGTACCCTACTATCTACACTGTTAGTGTGGTTTGGTGCCGGCTCTATAGCTTAGATAGTCTTCCTCGGTGGCGGTTGTTACAGTGGCAGAAAGGGGTAGGACTGAGTAATAGGGTGTAGACCCTTGGAATTTCGGCTCGGCCCTCCCGGACCGAGCTGCGCCTTGGCACACTACCCCTAAAGCCTTTACCCACTACTACATAGATTCCTTTCCCTCCTTAGTTCGAGATATAGTTATTAAAACAGCCGTATTGAACCTTATCTACGTGCTCGGATTATTATATCTCGAACTCAATTACTACACTAACCCTGTGCTGCGCGAAAGGGCCCGTTAAACTATCCGGCTACCCGAATAAGGCACGCGCACACTACAAACCAAACCAACAACCCCTAGCACTATAAGATAGCTATAGAAGGCTTCTCGACGGTAGAAGGCGGCGTTATAGGCTGTAGCAGAAGCAGGAGAGGAAAGACTAACAGAGCGAGTAGGCGCTCCAGCGTTATTAATAATAAGATTATTATAAGAGGTTTTACAGCGGAAGAGACTGCAGAGGTCAAGGAACGAATAACCGAATATAAGAAGATCTACGACTGCACGCTCGAGGAACTTAAAGACTATATAAACGAGAACGGAATAGGGAAGGTCTACGACGGCATAGACCTTATCGAGACACTGTTTTACAGAACTCTAGAAGAGAATAGGTAGTTAAGAGAAGAAACTAAAGCAGTAAGGGCCGAGAAGGAATCGGCAGAGACTATTATTAACGTACTAGAAAACCAAGCGGCGAATCGACTAGCGCAACTGAAGGCGCTAAAGGCCCAATTAGCTAACGTAGAAGCAGCGAAGTCGTCGCTGCCACTACGAGAAGACCAAGCAGAAACCGCCTTACCGGCCGTCTACAATTAAGGTAGCACAGCGATAACGTTACTACCTGACCTACCTGCCTTTAGTAGCAGAGACCCTAAGGTATAGGAGGCCTTTAAGAAGAAGATTAAGAACAAGATAAGTCGCGATTACGCAATAAGTAGCGAAGAAGACAAGCTGGCCTATTTAGAGGCGCAACTAGAGGGCAAAGCGTTCTCGCTAGTAGCGGACCTAGAAGACGTAACCGCCGACGAAGCGGTCAAAGCCCTAGACCAACGCTTCGGAGACCCCTTCTAAAAGAAGACGGCCTGTAAGCAACTAGATAAGATTAACCAGAACCAGCTAACGTTTAAAGAATTTTACGGATTGTTTAGAAAATATGCTATTAGAGCGAGAGTAGCTAAAGACGAGCAGCTACACTTACTAAGGCAGAAACTAAGCCCTAAGTTGGTAGCAGCTATAGCATTAGTAGAAGACGAAGACCTTCAAAGCTTTATACACTAGGCGAGAGTCACTGCCAGAAACCTAAACGTATACGGAAAACCGACGACACGCGAACCGACTTAGAAGCCGTCGTTGTCGGCGCAGGCAACCCGAGCCCCCGCACTCTTCCGACGAGGCCCCCAGCAGCCGCCTTATTCGCCGCGTACGCCGTTCGTCCCCACTTGTTACGCGTATAGAAAACCAGGCTATATCGCTAGCAGATACTAGGCGACGACTTAGCAGAAACAGGAGCACTGTGCTACGAAGCCGGGGCCGCCAAGAAAGACTATCCAAGCTATTAAGCCGACGCTAACCGACACCGAGAGCGTAGACAGTAGGGTGCACTTAAGAATCCTAGGAAAAGACCAGCTAGACGGATAGGCCCCCTACCCAGCATTAACAATAGGGCACCGTATCGAGCCGAATTGCTATAAAAAGAGAGTATTAACAGCTGCAACGATCCGCTCTCGGCAGCGGTAGAAGTAAACGCAGAGACTGCTATTATCCTTCCTATTACGATCTACCCTGTCGAGAAGTTACGCTAACCGCTCTAGCTAAAAGCTTTTATCGATACTGGAGCCCTTATTAGAGCAGCGATCCACTTTCGGTTGGTTTAGAAACTGATAAAGGGATACGGCTACCTAGTAGAGTTGGCGTCGCCGACGCGAATTTTGGCGTACAACGGACAGGACACGGAAAGTGTTACGTACTATGTGCTATTAACAACTACACTGGCTAGTCGGACTACGGAAGCTACGTTCCGAAACATAGACATCGGACAGTTCGACATTATTATAGGGCAGAAATAGATAAAGAACCAGAAGACGGTTATTAACGTAGATAAAGGCACGATAGGGTTTAAAACCTAGGGTAACAGCACCGCCGCTGTCGAATCGGCCACTGTTACCGCTGCAGAACCGAAGGCTACAACGTCTATCGACGCGGCTCTAGCCGACAGCTACGACGCCCCTAACACTATCGGAATAATAAGCTTAGAGGCCCTAACTACCCTCGCGAGGTCACTGGACTACGAGATCTACGCTATCTCAATAAAAGATATCGAAGACTACTAGAAGATAATAGCAGAAGAAGAAGCAGACCTGCTAGAGGTGCTGCCGCCGGAACTCTACGACTAGGCTAACGTGTTCTCGAAAGCTAACTCTAACCTCCTGCCGCTCTACCGACCGGAATATAACAACAAGATCTAGCTGAAAGAAGGGGCCGCACTGCCGAGGACCGAGCCCCTAAGACGATTGTCGCTGGCAGAACTGGACTAAGTAGAGGTATTTGTTTGAGAAAACCTAGCGAAGAAGTTTACTACGCCGAGCTCTATAGAATACGCGTTACCGATCCTTTTCGTACGGAAACCCGGAGGAGGCCTCTAAGTGTGCGTAGATTATCGAGGCCTTAATAAGGTTACTAAGAGAGACGTGTATCCACTGCTGCTAATCGATAAGACTATACAGTATATAGCGAAGGCCAAGTAGTTCAGCAAGCTGGATATTTGCCAAGCGTTCTATCGACTAAGGAACGAAGAAGGGCGGACAGAAGATCTTACGACGTTCGCTACGCGTATAGGCAATCTCAAGTAGTTGGTTATGCCTTTCGGCCTAACCAACGCACTAGCGGTATAGCAGCGTTTTATAAATTACACCTTTATAGACATGCTGGAACGGTTCGTGTCTATTTACTTAGACGACATCCTTATCTACACCGATAGAACGAGAGAGCAACATACGGACTATATCGAGAAAGTATTGACTAGGCTCCGCAAGGTTAGCTTAAACGCAGACACGAAGAAGAGCGAGTTCTATTAAACCGAGGTCAAATACCCAGATAGACCCCTTAAAGGTCGCTGCCGTACAGAATAGAAGCAGCCGAAATCCGGAAACACTATACAAATCAGAGCGTTTCTCGGATTCTGCAGCTATTATCGGCAGTTTATTAAGGACTTTAGCAAGATAGCGAGACCCCTAAACGAAGCGTTAAAGAAGGAGGCCGCTGGCCTGTAGAATAAGAAGTGCACGGAGGCTTTTAACCGACTAAAAGAAGCGGTAGCCTTAACGCTAGTGCTGGCACACTTCCGACCGGAAAAGACGATCTACGTAGAAACGGACGCTTCCGATACTGTAACAGTAGGGGTCCTTTCTTAATACGCTAACGACGGCGAGACCCTCTACCCGGTAGCCTTCTTTAGCAAGTCTATAACTGAAGCCGAACGGAACTACGCTATCTACGATAAAGAACTGTTAGCTATTATACAGGCGTTCGAGGAGTGGAAGCCGGAGCTTATAGCTGGAAAGAGCACAGTCCAGGTCCTTACGGACTATTAGTCACTAACCTACTTTATAAAGACGCAGAAGCTCTTACACTGCTAAGCTCGGTAGGCCGCCTACTTATCCGGGTTCGACTTTAAGATTACCTATCGACTAGGAGCTTAAAACGGAAAGGCTAACGCACTAACAAGGAGAGAAGGGAAGACTAGCCGCGCGAAAGAAGATCCAAACATGTTCCAGAAGGTGCTAATCGAGCGGATAGTAGACGCCGAGGTGTTAAAAGAGGTAGGGGTCTGCGTAGTAGAACCAGCGACCGAGGAAGAGACTCTCTACAAAAAAGTGGAGCAGCTTAACCAGCAACAGAAGCTCGGCAAAACCGGTTCAGGGAAGCTAATAGTTCTGGAAGAACTAATTACAGAGGTTATCCAGTTAGTCTACGGTTCTAAGGATGTTGGTTACGCCGGCTTAAAGAAGATAATAGAAGCCGTAAGGACGATCTACTAGTTTCCGCGGATCTTCGAGCGGACCTACCGGTTTATCGCTAACTGTTACGTGTGTCGAGCCGCGAAGCTACTGTACGGCCTTCCGGACAGTCTATTGAAGCTACTTCCGATCCCCGAGAAACCGTAGCAGCATATTACGATAGATTTCGTAACCGGCCTGCTGGATTCCGATAGATACAATACTACCCTTAACGTAGTAGATAGGCTAAGCAAAGAGCGCTACTTTATCTCCTGCTAAGCAAAAGACGAAGGCACCACTGCGGAAGAGACTGCGCGGATGTTAATTCAATACGTATAGAAGCACTATAGTCTGCCGGAAACTATTACTACGGATAGGGGTCCTCAATTTACTGCCGATGTATAGAAGGCTATTAACTAAGCTCTCGGAATTCGCAGAAAACTCAGCACTGCCGCTTACCCTTAGACCGACAGCTAGTCGGAAGTAGCTAACCGCGAGATAGAGCGATATCTACGAACCTTCTGCAGCTATCGTTAAGAAGAATAGGTTAAGGTGTTGCCGATAGCTGAATTCTACGCTAACTTGGCACCGTCCGAGGCCACCTCGCTAGCGCTGTTCGAGATAACTTATAGTTTTCTTCTAAGAATAAGCTTTTAATTACCGAACGGACCCGGATCTTCGGAATTTTCTACTGCTACTTCGTTAAAGAGAGTCTTCGCCGCTGCAGCAGAAGCGCTTAAAGCCTAAATAGAAGAAGCGATTAGGATAGCGAAGAAGGCGATAGAATCGGCTTCGAAGAAGATATTAACTCGAGCTAATAGAAGGCGGTTACTGATAGAATTTAAGGAAGGCTAAAAGATATAGCTTAACACACGGAACCTAAGGCTAAAAGGCAACACCAAGCTTAACCCCCGCTACGTAGGTCCGTTTACGATAGTGGAAAAGAGGTCGCCGGTGACCTACCGGCTGTAGCTACCGAAGTCGTTCCGAATCTACGATGTCTTCTATTTAGACCTGTTAAGCCTAGACCCTAAGAACGGCCTTCCGGAACAGGGGCTCGCTAAACCCCTGCCAATCGAGATAGACAGTAAAGAAGAAGAGTAGGAGGTAGAAGACGTAATAGACGTAAAAATGATAAGGGGGTCCACTAAAGCAAAGATCGCGTAGAAGGGGTGGCCGGAAGACTACGAATAGTATCTGATCGAGAATCTGCAAAATTCGGTGGAACTGCTAGAAGAGTTCTACGTCCGGAATCCGGAAAAGCCGAGACTAGCGTAGCTCTGAAGCTAATAGCATCGGAAAAACATTAAAGAGGGCCGCGTCCGCTCTATCGGTAGGAAATCTGATAGAAACAATCGTAGTAACGCGCTTAGTCGGAGTCTTCGACTCGACTACTACCTACTACTGCATCAGCGCGACGGTCGCCGACGCTGCCCCAAACAAGGAAGGCTTTCAGCTGTTCAATATCGTAGACAGCGCTCGCGACGACGGCCTTGCAGTGTATAAGGCCTTTGGTAGAGAAAGAAAAAGAAGAAGAGATAGCGCTGCAGATAGACCTATATAGACCTCCGTAGCGGCGCATAGACCGGTTACGCCGTAGCTCAGATAACCGCCGGTTTATATCAGATAGCACAGATTAGATAAACGCTAAGTAAAGGATTTTAGATAGCGACGATGTAAGAAGATAAGAAGATAACGAAAGAACGATGCTTTTAAGATAGAAGAAAAGAAGTAGCGTTGTAGATTTTAAGAAGGATTTTCGCAGAAAGGACTGCGAATCAAAAAAAAAAGAGAGAGAGAGAGACACTGGAAGGCCGGAGCTAATTGGCCGGAATAAAAAAAAGGGGGGGGGCGAAGGGATAAGTAAGCGGTCGAGGGCGACCGCTAGTAAGGGAGGGGGGTAGTGTTACAGTAGCAGAAAGGGGTGGGACTAAGTAATAGGGTGTAGACCCTTGAAATTCCGGCTCGGCCCTCCCGGACCGAGCCGCGCCTTAGCACACTACCCCTAAAGCCCTTACCCACTACTATATAGATTCCTTTCCCTCCTTAGTTCGAGATATAGTTATTAAAACAGCTGTATTAAGCCTTATCTGCATGCTCGGATTAGCAGTAGCTTTGTAGCACAGTATTCCTGCTTCTATTAAGCCGTCGCTTGGCATCTGGTAGCGATATAGCTAGGCTTTCTGTACGCGTAGCAGGTAGGGACGAACAACGAGTGCAGCAAATAGGGTAGTTGCTAGGGGCGTCGTAAAGGAGCAGGGGGTCGTGTTGTCGGCGCCGACAACAGCTTCTAGTTCGATTCGTGCGCTGCCGATTTCCTATACGCGTTTAAGTTTCTAGCGGTAACCCTCGCCTAATGTACGAAGCTCTTAAGGTCTTTATCTTCTACCGAAGCTATAGCTCCGGCCAGTTTAGGGTTTAACTTCTGCCTTAGTAAGTGCAGCTGCTTGTCTTTAGACACTTTAGCTCTAATAGTATACTTCCTAAACAGTCTGTAAAACTTCCCAAACGTTAGCTGGTTTTGGTTAATTTTATCTAGTTGCTTACAGGCCGTCTTCTTTTAGAAGGGGTCTCCGAAGCGTTGGTCTAGGGCTTTGACCGCTTCGTCGGCGGTTACGTCTTCTAGGTCCGCTACTAGTAAGAACGCCTCTCCTTCTAGTCGCGATTCCAGGTAGGCTAGTCTGTCTTCTTTACTGCTTCCAGCATAATTGCAGTCTATCTTATTCTTTATCTTCTTCTTAAATACCTCCTAGTCTTTAGGATCTCTATCTCTAAAGGCTAGTAGATCGGGTAGTAACGTTATCGCAGTGCTACCTTAACTGTAGGCCGCCGGTAAGGCGGTTTCTGCTTAGTTTTCTCGTAGTAGCGGCGGTAACGGCGACGTCGCTGCCTCTACGTTAGCTAATCGAGCCTTCAGCCCCTTTAGTTGCACTAGTCGATTCGCCGCTTGGTTTTCTAGTATGTCGATAATAGTCTCTGCCGATTCCTTCTTAGCTATTACCGCTTCTATTTCTTCTCTTAACTTCTTGTTCTCCTCTACCTTCTTATAGAACGTCTTCTTAATAAATGTAATAGTGTCGTATACCTTTCCGGACCCGTATTCCGCTAGGTGTGCCTCGAGCTCGTCTAGCGTGCAGGCGTACAGCTCCTTATAGCCGGCTATGCCCTCTTTCGCTTTATTCGTCTCTTCTTTAGTAAGACCTTCGACGACTGCTCTATCGTCTAGGAGGCTAGCGCGCCTGTCATTTGCTCTGTTGGTCTTTCTCTTTCCGCTGCAGCCGGTAACGCTGCCTTCTACTATTAAGAAGCCCTCTATAGTCTTCTTACAGTACTAATGTGTTTGGTTTGGTTTGTAGTGTGCGCGTGCGTTATTTAGGTAGCCGGATAGTTTAACGGGCCCTTTCGCGTAGCGCGGGATTAGTGTAGTTAGTAAGTTCGAGATATAATAATCTGAGCACGTACATAAGGTTCAATACGGCTGTTTTAATAACTATATCTCGAACTAAGGAGGGAAAGGAATCTATGTAGTAGTAGGTAAAGGCTTTAGGGGTAGTGTGCCAAGGCGCAGCTCGGTCCGGGAGGGCCGAGCCGAAATTCCAAGGGTCCACACCCTATTACTTAGTCCTACCCCTTTCTACCACTGTAACAACCGCTACCGAGGAAGACTATCTAAGCTATAGGCATTAGGTCGTAGTTGCCTTGTTTGCCCTCCTTTATACAGTTGTAGCAGCTGCCCTAGTTGCTATTGCCTCGTATAGCAGGCAGCTACTACCCTATATATTAAGCCTCCCCCCTATCTCTTTCTCTTCCTCTCTTTCTCTTCTATTCCCCTACCTGCTACCCGTCTGCCCGGCTATCTACTACTACTACAACCACTACTACCGTCTACCTACTACTAACACAACTACTACTACTAACGCTACTATTATGCTACGCACTCCGTCCGCCCGGTCCCGTCGTAGCTCTCTTGTAGTTGCCGGTCCGTCCTCCTACCGTCCGGCTAGCGTCCCCCTACTTCTACCTCTAGCCGTAGAACGCTTAGCTTAACTAGCAACTTCGCTTCCAGTTCGTACAGGTTTCCTTCTTCTGTACAGTCCTAGCTAACGTCTTAGGTGCTATACTAATAAGCAGTAGGACGCTGCTAAGCTGCCCTTCTACTCCTTCTAGTGTAACCCTGTCTAGATTACGCCCTAGCGGGTCGCTACAGCCCGCCCGTCGTACGTTAACGCTATCCTTATAGCTACCTGCAGCTAGTCCTATGCCGCTTGTACTAACTCCCCCTAGGGCTCGTTTAGTCTATACTGTCTCTCTAGCTTCTAGGCCGGCGTATACGCCTCGTGCAAGTAGAAGGATAGCTCCCTCTACTGCTCCTACCACTGTCTAGGGGAGGCACGTAGGGGGGTGCCTCTGCTCTATAGTGCTGGCCTAGGTAGGGGTCCTGCCGGCCGGGAGGTAATTGAGATTTCGGACAGGGAGTCGGCGGCCTTATTGTCAGCTGCCCTAGTCCCGGGGGGTAGTGGCTAGTAAGCTACCCTAAGGTAGTATATAGAATTTTCCGGACAGTTCCGTTCTTATCCTCTTCTTATTTTTACTCCTATTCCTACCTGTCTCCTAGCTGTTCTCTTCCTCCTACCCCCTTCTATACGATGTCCTATTAGTAGGACCTAGTAGGATCCTACGCCTCGATTCCTGATCTTTCGGCAACCTAATATTGCCGGCAACTGTCCTGTACCTAGGGTATACTGTGCCCTTGTTACTGTATAGCGCAGTATTACTACAACCGGCTAGGGGAATAGTTCTTCTCCTACCTGTCTAGTGCGGATGTATCCTAGAGAGCCTTATATAGTTCCTATATAGGCTCTGCCTACCCTCTCTATTTAACTAGGTACTCTACCTTCTTCTGCTTCCTTCGGCTCTTAAGGATTTCTTCTACCTCGTACGCTTCCTAGCCTTTGGTAATAATCGCTAGGAGGCGCATATCGTCTGTTATCTAGTGCAGTAGGGGGTCTGTATATGCCGGCTGTACGAGGTCTATATAGAAGACTAGGGAGATCCCTAGGGGAGTGTTAAGTCGTATAGCGTATGTCCCTACCGGCTAGACTACTGTAAACTTCCGGTTCTTCTAATCTAGTTTCTTGCTTAGCCAGTCTATACAGATGTTGCGCTAGTTTAGCTAGACCTTATCTCCTGCCTCGTACCTTAGTGCAGCCTGCCGTCCCTTATTAGCCTGCTCTTCCGCATTCTGTTAAGCTATAGCTAGACTCGCTTTCGCCTATTGCTAGGCATTCGAAATCGTCTGTACGATAGCTTCTCTCTGCTAGATTAGGGATCGTACAGGGCGTAGGGTAGCGCCGCTCAGAGTCGGTAGGAGCGGAGAGTAGTCGTATCCGTAGGCTATAAAGAAGGGGGACAGTCCTATAGCGTTAGCTATACGGCTGTTAATAGCTAGTTCCGCTATAGGGAGGAGGCGGTTCCAGTTTGTCTAGTCGTAATCGACGTACGCTCAGAGGTACACTTCTAACGTCGAATTAACCCTCTCTGTTGCGCTGTCTGTCTATAGGTGCTATACGGTTAATAGGCGACGTTCTACGTTTAACAACTAGCAGACCCTTGCCTAGAGCTAGCTCGTAAACTGATCCGGGCACGTAGATATAATTCAATACGGCCTTTTTAATAACTATATCTCGAACTAAGGAGGGAAAGGAATCTATGTAGTGGTAGGTAAGGGCTTTAGGGGTGGTGTGCCAAGGCCTGGCTCGGTCCAGAAGGGCCGAGCCGAAATTCCAAGGGTCCACCCTATTACTTAGTCCTACCCCTTTCTGCCGCTGCAACACTACCCCCCTCCCTTACTAGCGGTCGCCCTCGACCGCTTACTTATCTGTTCCCCCTTTTTTTTCGACGTTACTTCTTAGCTTTCTTCTATTTTGAAGCTATCCCCTTTCTTAATCTTCTTTCTTCTTATATTGTTACTATCTAACGTCTCTCACTTCGGCTTCTATCTGATTAGAAGAGCTATCTGATCTAAACTGGCAGCCGTCTAAGCTGCGGCGAGGCTGGCCTATGCGCCGCTGTAGAGGTCTATATAGATCTATCCGCGGCTTGCTATCTTCTTCTTCTTTTTCTTCTTTACTATAGCCTTTGGCGCTACCGCGAGGCTGCTTTAGTAGCGTCGGCTTCGTTCTCTGCTGTTATTATCTGTCCGGCCAAGCCGGCGGATAGTGGTAACAGAGAGCAAAGACAGTTACTAAGCGCGCCGACGCGGTGGCGCCGTTCTCGGCCTTACCGCTATTATCCGCCGGTCCTGGCTAGCGGTGGTAGTAGTAGAGCCGAGAACTCTAGCTAAGCGATCGCTACGATCGTCTTTATCGGCTTCTACGCTAATATAGCGGATGCAGCTTTTCTTCTTTTTTCTTAACTATTAGCTTCGGAGCCACTCTGGCTTTAGCTTCTTCTGGTTCCGTATATAGAATTCCTTTAGCAGCTCTACCGAATTCCGGAGATTCTCGATCGGATACTATTTATAATCTTCCGGCTATCCCTTCTACGAGATCCTTGCTTCGATAGATCCTCTTAGCTTTCTTATATCTATTACGTCTTCTACCTCCTATTCTTCCTCTTTACTGTCTATTTCGACCGGCGGGGGTTCAGCGAACCCCTAATCTAGAAGACCGTCTTTAGGGTCCAAACTTAGCAGATCCGAATAAAAGACATCGTAGATCCGGAACGATTTCGGTAGCTGGAGCCAATAAGTTACTGGCGACCTCTTTTCTACTATCTTAAACGGACCTATGTAGCGGGGGTTAAGCTTGGCGTTGCCTTTTAGCCTTAGGTTCCGCGTGTTAAGCTATACCTTTTGGCCTTCCTCGAATTCTATTAGCAACCGCTTTCTATTAGCTCGAGTTACTATCTTCTTCTAGGCCGATTCTATTGCCTCTTTCGCTATCTTAATCGCTTCTTCTATCTGAGATCGGAGAGCTTCTGCCGCGGCGGCGGCGACTCTCTTCGACGAGGTAGCAGTAGATATAGAAGATTCCGAAGAGCTGGGTTCGTTCGGCGGTTGGAAGCTTATTCTTAGAAGATAACTATAAGTTACCTCGAACGGCGCCAGTAAGATAGCCTCTAACTGTGCTAAATTGGCGCAGAATTCGGCTATAGGCAACACCTTAACCTACTCTGCTTAATAATAACTGCAGAAGATTCGTAGATATTTCTCTATCTCGCAGTTAGCTACTTCGGACTGGCCGTCGGTTTAAGGGCAAGCGGCTGTGCTGAGTTTTCTACGAATTCCTAGAGCTTGGTTAATAGCCTTCTATACATTAGCTGTAAATTAAGGATCCTTATCCGTTGTAATAGTGTCCGGCAGACCGTAGTGCTTCTATATATACTGAATTAGCATTCTCGCCGTTTCTTCCGTAGTAGTTCCTTTATCCTTCGCTCGCCAGGGGATAAAGTAGCGTTCTTTGCTTAGCCGATCTACTATGTTGAGCGTAGCATCGTGTCTATCGGAATCCGGCACGCCGGTTACGAAATCTATCGTAATGTGCTGCTACGGTTTCTTAGGGATCGGAAGTGGCTTTAACAGACCGGCCGGAAGGCTGTAACGTGGCTTCGCAGCTCGGCAGATGTAGCAATTAGCGATAAACTGGTGTATCCGCTCGAAGATCTGCGGAAACTAGTAGATCGTCCTTACAGCTTCTATCGTCTTCTTTAAGCTAGCGTAACCAACATCTTTAGAGCTGTAGACTAACTGGATAACCTCTGTAATTAGTTCTTCTAGAACTATTAGCTTCCCTAAGCCGGTTTTGCCGAGCTTCTGCTGCTAATTAAGCCGTTCTACTTTCTCGTAGAGTGTCTCTTCCTTGGTTAGCGGCTCTATCGTATAGATCCCTACTTCTTTCAACACCTCGGCGTCTACTATCCGTTCGGTTAACACCTTCTAGAACATATTCGGATCTTCTTTTGCGCAGCTAGTCTTCCCTTCTCTTCTCGTTAGCGCATTAGCCTTTCCATTCTAAGCTCTAGGCCGGTAGGTAATCTTAAAATCGAATCCGGATAAGTAGGCAGCCTACCGAGCTTGGCGGCGTAATAGCTTCTGCATCTTTATAAAATAGGTAAGTAACTAGTGGTCCGTAAGGACCTGGACCGTGCTCTTTCTAGCTATAAGCTCTAGCTTCTACTCCCTGAAAGCCTGTATAATAGCTAACAGTTCTTTATCGTAGATAGCGTAGTTCCGTTCTGCCTTAGTTATAGACTTGCTAAAGAAGGCTACCAGATAGAGGGTCTCGTCTGCGTCATTATACTAAGAAAGGACCCCTGCCGTTACTATATCGGATACGTCTGTTTCTAAGTAGATCGTCTTTTCTGGTCGAAAGTGCGCCAGTACTGGCGCCGAGGCCACTGCTTCTTTTAGTCGATCGAAAGCCTCTGTGCACTTCTTATTCTATAGGCCAGCGGCCTCCTTCTTTAACGCTTCGTTCAGGGGTCTCGCTATCTTGCTAAAGTCCTTAATAAACTGTCAATAGTAGCTGCAGAATCCGAGAAACGCTCTGATTTATGTAGTGTTTCCGGATTTCGGCTGCTTCCATTCCGCTACGGCGGCGACCTTTAAAGGCTCTATCCGAATTCCTTCTCTTCTGATAATAGGACCGAGATATTTGACTTCGGTCTAATAAAACTCGCTCTTCTTCGTGTCTGCGTTCAATCCGACCTCGCAGAGTCTCTTTAGTACCCTCTTAATGTAGTCCGTATGTTGCTCTCTTATTCTATTAGTATAGATAAGAATGTCGTCCAAGTAGATAGATACGAATCGTTCTAGCATATCTATAAAGATGTAGTTTATAAAACGCTGCTACACTGTCGGCGCGTTAGTAAGACCGAAAGGCATTACCAACTACTTAAAATTGCCTATGCGCGTAGCAAATGTCGTAAGATCTTTCGTTTGTCCCTTCTCGTTCCTTAGCTAGTAGAATGCTTAGCGAATATCCAGCTTGCTAAACTACCTAGCTTTAGCTACTCGTTGTATAGTCTTATCGATTAGCGGTAGCAGATACACATCTCTCTTAGTAACCTCGTTAAGGCCTCGGTAATCTACATACAGTCGGAGACTACCTTCGGGTTTCCGCACGACAAGAATCGGTAACGCATATTCGGCTAAGCTTAGTGTAATGAACTTCTTTGCCAGATTCTCTCGAACGAACACTTCTACCTAGTCCAGCTCGGCTAGCGATAGTCTTCTTAAGGGCTCGGTTCTTAGCAGCGTAGCTCCTTCTTTTAATTGGATCTTATTGTCGTATTCCGGTCGATAGAGCAGCAGGAGGTTAGAGTTAGCTTTCGAGAACACATCCGCATAGCTATAGAGCTCTCTTAGTAGCACCTCTAACGGATTTACTTCTTCTTCTGCTATTATCTTCCTGTAATCTTTAATGTCTTTTATTAAGATAGCGTAGATCTTACTGTCTAGCGACCTCGCAAGGGTCGTTAAAGCTTCCGAGCTTAGCATTCCGATCGTGTCTGGAGGGTCGGG